>JAQISU010000111.1:9200000-9902500 GCA_029339505.1 Unio delphinus | reverse complement strand
TTATAGGAATTCAATACATATATTATAATACTTTCAAAATATTTAATATAGTACTTTCAAAATATTTAATATAGTACTTCAATACATTTAATATAGTACTTCAATACATTTAATATAGTACTTCAATATATTTTATATAGTACTTCAATACATTTTATATAGTACTTTCAAAATATTTAATATAAGACTTCGATACATTTAATATAGAACTTCAATAAATTTTATATAGGACTTTCAAAATATTTAATATAAGACTTCGATACATTTAATATAGTACTTCAACAAATTTTATATAGGAATTTCAAAATATTTAATATAAGACTTCGATACATTTAATATAGTACTTCAATAAATTTTATATAGGACTTTAAAAATATTTAATATAGTACTTGAATAAATTTTATATAGGAATTTCAAAATATTTAATATAAGACTTCGATACATTTAATATAGTACTTCAATAAATTTTATATAGGACTTTAAAAATATTTAATATAGTACTTGAATAAATTTTATATAGTACTTTCAAAATATTTAATATAGTACTTCAATACATTTAATATAGTACTTCAATACATATTGTATAGGGCTTTTCTATTTTTATAGGACTTAAATATTTTATTAAAAGACTTCAATATATTTATTACAGGACATCAATATATTTATTCTAGGAACTAAGAATTACGGCAAAAGTGAGATGACTTGGTTATGACCATTACATGAAACAAACCAATTTTTTGCCTCGGACCTTTTTTCGTTTTTTGGGGGGCGGGGGTTGTATTGTTACTTAAAGATTTCTATTCCATGATTGATTTTCCGAAATATGATTTTATTACATAATGATTTTATAGAAAATAATCTGTTCATAAATAAACATTTTATTTACAGGTAATTGTGTCCACTTTGATGCTGCATCATCCACTACTCTACAGTCCCTCAATATGAAGTGCATAGGCAGCATGACTGATGACAAGTGTGGAGAGTTTTTTCTGAATGTTTTCCGCACGGATCTTACCAGCAAGCTGCTGCGACATTTCCGTGAGAATATGAATTGTCTGCTGCCAATACGAACCACAGACCGATAGATGGTGTCGTTTCGCTTGAGCATTGTCTGAACAGACCATGTACATGTCCTCCAGATACACATACATACACACATATAGTGTGTGTGTGTGTGTGTGTGTGTGTGTGTGTGTGTGTGTGTGTGTGTGTTGATTTGCAGCTAAAATAAAAATGATATATTAGTAGGTCCAACTTTTGACATGTTAGATTCACGTATCAGGTATATATATACATACGTCCTCAGATACACACACATGCGCAAGTACATTCACAGATATGTCATCAGGTACACACACACACAAAGTATAAACACAAATGCACCCATATACACACACAAACATACACAGATGCAATCACAAGTACATACATAAACACAAACACAAACTGCTGATTTGTAAATCTGCGCGTATGCCATGAAGGGTGTGTGTGGACATAACAACTGTGGGCCAATGCAAGAATTCAGGAGAACTGTGTTTTGCCAAATTACACGTTTGCAAGTTTATACAAATATGTAAGAGTCTTACTCTGTACAAATGTCACAAGTCATGTTTGTTTCAATGATGTTGTTTCAACCGAGTCACTTTTAATACGTGACATTATATTAATCTTACTTTCATTACATGATATTATTTTAATCCTTATTTTATGACATGAGATAATGTGAATCTTACCTTCATTGTACGAGATTATGTGTTTATTGCGTGAAGTACTTGATATTATTTGAATCTTACTTTTCATTCAGAGAATATATTAACCACTTTTGTTTTACTATTGGTGAGTGTTTGTGTAAAGCAATTATATGAGTCGTGTGCTTAGAACTTGAAACAATCAAACTGTATTTATAGAACATATACATATCTATATTATTTCATTTCGTAAACTTTATTCTTTCATCACGTTGTGCTGTGTTGTTATTTAATTTAAAACTCCATTCAGGTCATATTCTGTTACATGAATTCATAGTAATGCAGTGCATGTACTAAACCGTAAAGTCTCAGCAATTTGTAATTCCACTGAATAATTGAAAATATAAATCAATGGTACGAAGCTTATCAACAACTACCACTTTGGAACGTATTCTGCAGCAATCAGAAGGAAGTGAAACTCGCGTCTCATGGAAACTCGCTTTTGACATTAGTGATGTCGAACTCGTAATTGCACTGTTGTTCGCATATAATTTTATTAATAGTCTTGGAATGTGCTACTCATGCAGGTCTTTTAATTTCGAGTCAAGATTTTCAAACTTATCTTGTATTTTAGAATGTAGACCATGATGATCATGGCCTTTATTTTTCCGCACAGCATCGTCAAAAATTAGAGGGAACATTGCCATGATCTGCAGCCCAATGCTGTTGTTTCACCTCAGACAACATTTAATAAAACAAGTCCATAATAAATGAATATGTTTATAGATTGAAACTGGAAATAAACATCTGAAAAACACATTGACGTTCATTCTTGAACGATCATACCTCCTTTAGTAGTGATGATGTTGGCGTTGAGATTTGTAGATCAATCATTTATCGTGAAATTCGGTATGATGCCTATATGCCTATTCTTTTGTAATACTCTTAAGCGGTACATAACGTATTTGTCATCGCCGCTTCAATTTTGTTACTAACATCTGCTCTAAATGTCTGACTATTGGAAAATTTGAAATCAATCGGTCCTCTGAAATATTGATATGTGGAATCATACTGAGGTGCAGTTCTCAATGACGTTTTGAAACAAAAATACAATGGGATAATTATAATAGATGATTTTTTCGAAGACATTCGGATAATATCATTGTAGTTCATCATGACATTCAAGACTATTGGTACATCAACTTATTCAAGACTATTCGAACAGTGCATATACGATTGTTGAATTCCGAAACTTCTGTATTTTTGAACTTGTGGGATCATGTGGGATATAATTCACAATACTCTAAGTTCCTTTGAAATCGTTAATTTGTAGTTTGAAAATTAAATTTTTGCTGAATTTTCTGTTTTATTCCATTGCATAGTTTAAGACTATAGATTTGTAACAAAAGTAACTCAGGCACAATATTATTTATCGAAAGGAGTCGTGTGGAAAGATAATGTATTTAAAGCGAATGTTGCTTTATGTACCCTTGGTTAGAAATGTTTATGGCTGAGAAGATTTAATATTTGCTGCCGGTATGAACTACCTTTGTTAAAACTCGATATCTAATTTCATTTGCAAGGTTAATTAGTTATTGAAAAGCACCATTAAAAAGGAAATGTAAGAAGAAGCAAGAAGGAAACAACAGGAAGAAACAGTAGCAGCAACAGAGAAGAAAGAAGACCCAGGACAGAAAGAAAATAATGAAAATCAAACGGTCACGACGGTACTTTTAGATATTTTAGCAGAGTTAAGGAGTATGAAACAAATGTATCAGACTTCTTTATCACGACCGAAAAGAAAAAGACCTTCTCGAGCTAAACAACCCGATCTCTCTGTGACTACGTCTGCCATACCACCGTTAGTGATTTCTACCAAATCATTGACAGGAACCACCAGTCCCGAAGTAGGTCTTGGTCGTGGCAAAGGCTTAAGACAGCTCAAGAGGATTTCGTCCCGTTTCTGAGTTTGTTTTAATTTAAACAAACAAAACGCCAACGGTCCTTTTCAGGGCCACTCAAATTATTTCGAAAAGAAGTACTATTTCAATTGCCTAATTCAATGAAAACTCAAAAGTCCTTTTATATATTTTTTAAAGCCCATAATATACGTGTGAGTGAATGAATGTGTGAGTGTAGGTTCTTATTCTATAAAATCAAAACCAAGAGACACTTACGTTTTTTTCTCACTGGTTTTATTCTAGTACAAACGTTACAATTCAATATCACAACATAACATAACACAATACCACTTTTAAAAATTTCATAGGTTTCTTCTGTTTCACTCTTTCTGTTTTTTCATTTTCTTTACTGTCACAGGTTTTTCTTTTTCTTCTTCCTCTTCACTTTCGTTTTGTCTTCTTTTCTTGTCTTTGTGAACGTGTCGGGGTTCTTCCTTGGGGAGGATACCTCTTCCTCCTCCTCCTGTTCAGAATTCCTTTCCTCCTCCTCCTCCTCCTTCTGTTTCTGTTGTTTCTTAGGGCAGTTTGGAGACCAATGTCCTTTCTCTTTACAATAATAACAGGTATCATGACTTTTGTCTATTCGTACCTCTTTTGTTTTTGTCACGATCTGAACATTCTGTAGCCCAGTGTCCTTTCTTCTTACAGATATAGCAAGTATCTTGACTTTTATCTCGAAAGAAGGGAGAGTAATCTGTCGGGTTGTCTGAAGAAAACTTTCGTATGACCCCACGTAAAGCTCTGATGAGAAGTTCAACTTCTGTAGGTTCTTCCATTGTTCTGGTCAATGTGAGAATAAAATGAATACTGAAAGGTTAGACACTGACCGTTTATATATGCACGGATCGGACATGAATATATAGGGGTTATGGTCTTTAAAAGGTAGTCATTTGACTTTTTGCAGACAAGATGAAAAGACCACATCATGTTGTCGAGAAAGGAGAAGACAGTAAGAGACAGAAACGTAATGTATCGCCTAGCACAGTAGCTGAAGTCTTGGCTCAAATTCATGCCAGTGATTTTGAAGATGACATGAGTGAGCCCGAATCTACACACAAGCAATCGACGTCCAAGCAAAGTGCACCACCCTTAGTAAACCCTGAAAATTACTATCACATTCGAGAGACGGAAAAGCGTTCCTCTCGAAAATTTAGAACAACGGCTTACACGTATGCCGTAAAGTTTAAAGATTTCAAGTCCAATGTACCTTTGGAGAATACAGAAGGGTTCATTACCGAGATGTGGGATTCTGTGTTAACTGCACTGAAACAGCAATGTCAAGCTAAAGAAGACGATCGCTTGAGACTTTCTATTTATCACGATAGTTTTAAGTCTCCCGTTTGGATTGAGTTTACTAGCCCATCACAATTAACACCTTCCAAAGTCATCGACAAAATTCAACATGTGCAACAATCCAACGACAAGTTTCACATTACCGATGGAAAAGCCACACTGTTCATGACTCACGTGTTTCTTCCTCAGGGGACCGGACGACGGAAAAAAGTGTTATTGGTGGACAGCCTTCGCAGCATTAAGCGAAGCCTCGTCCAAATTAACAATCCTCAAGACCAGATGTGTTTAGCCCGTACCATCGTCGTGGGACAAATGTATGCCAACAAGAACGAGACGATAGAATGGAAAAGAGTCTGAACAACTATTCGAAAATTGGGCCGAGCCAAACAACGAAGTGAAGCAGAACTCCTGTTACAGCAAGCGGGGATATTCAAAGACACCCCTTGCGGTATTCCAGAAATGCAAAAATTGCAAGGTGCCTTGGCTCCACATTACACCTTGAAAGTACACCCTCAAGAAGTACGTGGTCCTCTTTTGTTTCGAGGCCACGATTTCAAAGACGGAAAATGCATTTACGTCTATCATCACGATGGTCATTTTGATACCATTACCAGTATCACTGGATTTCTGGGATACGGTTACTACTGTGAAAAATGTGACTATGGTTATAACAATCGGGAACAACACAAGCATTGTGGATCGAAATGTGAGGGATGTTTGGCCTCTCAACCTTGACTGAACAAAGGACAAGAAAGAGTGCAATGTCCTGTTTGTCAGCGCACTTTTGTCAGTCTTACCTGTTACCAACAACATTTGAAGATGCATGGTTCACAGCAGAAAAGTACTTGTCAGCTTCTGAGATTGTGTCCTACTTGTGGACAAGGCATACATACCAGTAGTGCCAAGTTTCACGTTTGTCGAGGGAAGAAACGATGTCACATTTGTCACCAAATCGTGGACTTGGAGCACAAATGCTTCATTCAAAAATATCAACCCCGACCAGAAGATACCCAGATGAAAGGGAATTTTATCTTTTTTGCTTTCGAATGCATGAAAGAGACTGGAATTCACATTCCTAATTTCTGCGTGGATCACCGTGCGTGCGAGAAGTGCATCCAAGAACCTATCTTTAGTCATTGCCCTCACTGCAGCAAGATTCCTGGAGGACGTGAAAAAATGTTTTGAGGGCCAAACACGCTAGCCGATTTTGCCCAATGGATCCTAAACCCCATCGACGAAACGTGGAGTCCAGAAGACATCGAACGTTACGGAGATTGTCATCACTATGCCACGGTCATGGCTCACAATTTCTCGGGATACGATGGGCAATTTCTGCTCAGATACTATGCGGAACAAAGTACCGAACGGCCTCAAGTGACTTTGAACGGAGCCAAAATCATTTCTATGCAAGTAGGACAAGTACAGTTTAAAGATTCGATGTGTTGCTTGGCCATGCCTTTGAGTCGCACGCTTAAAACGTTTAGAATGGCCAAAGGTTATTTTCCACACTTTTTTAATACCGAAGCCAATCAACATGCCGTTCTACCCCATTTGCCTGAGGCTGACGACTACGACCCCGATAACATGCGCACCGAACAACGAGAAGCTTTCCATGCTTGGTACCAGACTCACGCCTCGGACCCCTTTGACTTTCAAGAAGAAATTTTAAAGTACTGTCGATCTGACGTGGACATTTTATGACGCCGCTGTGGAAAATTTAGATAATTGTTCATGGAGTACGGTGGGATCGATCCTTTGAAAGAAGCTTGTATCATCGCCAAAGCATGTTCCTTAGTGTACCGAAAACGCTTCATGCCCGAAAATACTCTAGCTGTCATCAGTCCTCAAACGACAAATTTTGTCAAACGTCAATACTCGGTCAAAGCCCTACGCTGGCTCCATTACTTGTGCGACGAGGAAGACAAATGGATCCAACACGCTCGCAACGGAGGAGGCGAAAAGACCATCGGAACGTATTCGGTGGATGGTTGGGACTTAAAAAACCCTCAGATCGTGTACGAGTTTAACGGATGCTTATTTCACATATGTCCCTTATGCTACCCTCAACGAGACACCAAAAATCAGTTTTTACAACGGACTATGGAAGACTTGTACCAGACTACTTGTCAGCGACGTTAGAATTTAGAACAACAAGAATACCAGGTAGTGGAAATGTGGGAACATGAGTACGATCAGCGTTTGAAAACCGATCCCGAGTTTAAACGCATCGTAGAAAGTTACAAGTTGGTGAACCCCCTGAACCTCCGGGATAGTTTGTACGGAGGACGAACGAATGCTACCTGTTTGCTGTACCAGGCGAACGAGGAGAAAGGAGAAGAAATCAAATACTTGGATGTGTGTTCGCTGTATCCTTACGAGTGCAAATATTGTCACTTTCCCGTAGGGCATCCAGAATTGATGACAGAACACATTGACTTGGACCACATTCGACAGTACGAAGGATTGATCAAGTGTAAAGTCTTACCACCCACAGACTTGTACCATCCCGTTTTACCTCACCATTGCCAAGGAAAACTGATGTTTCCTTTGTGTCGAACTTGTGCCGAAATGTGCAACCAAGACCAACCTTGTCAGCACAGCCAGGAAGAACGCGCCTTGACAGGAACGTGGGTGAGTGTGGAATTGTTTAAAGCTCTGGATCTGGGATACCGACTGTTAGAAGTGTACGAAATTTACCACTTTCCCAAGACACAGCAATACCACAAGGGCGACGAGACACAAAAAGGAATTTTTGCAGACTACGTGGATGCCTTTTTAAAACTAAAACAAGAAGCTAGTGGCTATCCTTCCTGGTGTCACACTTCCGAAGATCAAAAGATATTCAAAGAAAAATATCGGGAGCAGGAAGGTATCACTTTAGACCACATCGAGAAAAACGAAAGAAGCCGATCGTTTGCCAAAGTGATGCTCAATTGCTTGTGGGATAAAATGGCACAACGACCGTCTTTACCCAAGACAGAGTATTTGTCCGAACAGTCTCGCTACTTCCAGATGATTCACGACAAAACCAAAGACATGAAACACGTGGACGTTATTCGTGAGGACTTGATCTTAGTCAATATCGAAGAAAGAAGAACTAGACTTTGTAGAAGCCGACAAATTTGGAAATGTCATCATTGCGGCTTACGTGACAGCCCACGCTCGCTTAAAATTGTACGAAGTGTTAGAACTGTTAGGAGATCGTGTCCTGTATTTTGACACAGACTGTTGCATCTACATTCACCGACCGAACCAGTGTAACCCTGTCATCGAAGAAGACCGTTTAGGAGCCTGGACCGATGAACATCCCGATAACAAGATTCTATGTTTTGCAAGTGGCGGTCCTAAAAATTACGGCTACGAATACCGAGACCCCCAAGGAGAAATACACACCGAATGTAAAGTGAAAGGATTGACTCCCAATTATCGCACCAGTCGAGTGGTGAACTTTGACGTACTATAAGAAGCCTTACAGTCGGGACAGGATGAAACGTTTAAAGTGACTACCCACGAACCGCACAAGATCATACGTTTACCCACACACCAAATCGTTAGCCGACCTTTGGAAAAAGTCTATCAAATCGTGTACCAAAAAAGAGTACGACTTCCCAATCACTTCACTCTACCGTACGGTCACGTCGAAATTGGGCAGCATATAAAAAGGGACATTGTCCAAGACCAATAGTTCATTTGTCACTACATCGACCAAGCGAAAAGAAGATGAATCCATTTAAACAGACATCATTCAAATTTGGGAATTCTCAAGTGGAGTGCGATGCTAAACCTTACGATTGTAGTGATGCCAGACGCTGCGACCTTAGCGATTCAACAGGATATCGTGGGAACTTTGCTATGACTACTACCCCTATGTACCCTGGAAAGTGATACTGTGCGTGTCAAACCTGAGGGATGCGAAAGCGGTGCCACACGTTATCGTGGACTCCTAGGAATTTCACCGTACCTGCATCGAACTGAAGTAAGGAGAGTCGAATATTCGTTCGCGACGAGTTTGCCTGAATACTGTCACTTTAGAAGTCGATTACAAACCTTCAAAGATAAATGGCCAAAATATCTGCCTGGATCAACTCCTGAAGAATTAGCCAGAGCCGGATTTTTCTAATTGGGCGAAGGGGATAAAGTAAAGTGTTTAATTGTGGTGTATCCATTTACGAGTGGGAACAAAAAGATTCCGCTTACCTGGAACATGCTCGATGGTCTCCGAATTGTCAATACCAACCTTTAGTGGGACCTAGTGATTGGAAGTGACAATACTGCTCTATGTCGTGTAACAAACCTAGACCAGTATATAAGCCCTCTCTAAAACATAATATTCAAAGATTACCACACGAATTGCAAGAGACGATCTACAAGGATGTTTGGCAGGGTCTTGCTAAAGAAAAATCTCAATGGGTGACTGTAGAACTTTTGTGTCGTGAAATTAACAAGAAGAAAGTGAAAAAAATTAACCAACGTGTCAGATTTCTCTGGATCAAGGGTATTATTTTGCTCTGTTTCCAATTTAGTACGTTTACATCTGAAGATGTTTTGATCCTTCTTAACCGTTACCCTGAATGGCAGTGGGACGAAATTACACGATATATTAATCACTTTCGATTTTGGAGAAGAGTTGATTCTGTGCAGAATATACACTGATGGTCTTCGACAAAAAAGAAGTATAAAAGAGAACGACCATGACACAACCTTTATCACTTGTGATCAAACAGATTCCGTGGAATGATATCAATGAGAAGATTCACACGGTGAAGGATTACGAACACTTATTGCAAGAACTGTGCCCCATGAATTGGGGTCGACGTGTAGTGTGTGTTTTAGTGACTCGCTTTCTGGGATTTCATTTACCTGTCGATTCCTTGTGGACACTTTACGAACACTACCTACCAAAAAAAGACAGTATGTTGACTCCTTTAAATGTCCACGAGAGACTCATTCTGTTAAAAGCCTTACGCTTTCATCTGGATACGTCTCGACCTCTACAGTAAAAAAAGATTCGTCAACTTTTACGTACGGAAGCGTTGTACGAAGATGTGTGTGTAGCTTGTGATTTACACCCTCATTGGACAGATGTACGTGACTGGAAAAGGTGGGATTTTGAGGTTTGGACAAACGAAGCATCCCATTATGCCCAAGCGTTGTGTTCGTAAAATACATCGTCGAGTGACAAAAGTCACTTTTAAACCTGTGATAGTGACAGTACCAGAAGAAGAAAAAGAATCTGTCACCCAGAACAATCCCTCTGTTCAAGACAATACTGTCATGGACATTCCCCCACAAAGACCCTTCCGAGAGGACACCTATGTGACTGTACCCCATGTAGAGGAGACTATAAGAACATTACACACAACCTCTATGACACCTTCGTTACCCAAACAATGTTGTACAGTGACTTGTTTATATGCCACTTTGATCGTTTCCCTGTGTATTTTATTCCTGTATTTATCCATTTGGCTTTTATGTATATTTGTCTTTCGTGTTGCATTCAAATAAACGTGTCTTGAAAAAAGTATAAAAACCTCTTGTCTTGTTTGTTTTTGTGTCAATCGTGTCATACCCTACACTACTATGGCTCACTCTGCTATTTCTACTACTCCTTCCTCCTCGACATTCAAAGTCATTGACGAACACTTAGATCAGGCTAGTTGGAAAGCCTTGTATCTTCGTCATCCTTTTAACATGTTAATTGCTGGACCAAGCAGTTCAGGCAAAACCAAATTTGGCAAACGTTTGATCGAACATAAACATCATTTGATCGATCGTCCACTTCAACGCATCGTGTGGTGTTACAAAGAGTGGCAATCGGCTTACAGTCTATTGCAAGAACGTCAAGATGATTCCATTGTGTTTGTGGAAGGTATTCCTAGAGAAGATGAAGGGATCGTGTCTGACCCTAGTCAAACTCATTGGGTCATTTTTGACGACATGTTAGGAGAAGACGAAGAAGAAATTAAACTGTGGTTTACGCGTAAAGGGTATCATCGTAATGCCAGTGTCATTTACATTACACAAAATTTATTTCAACAAAGTAAAGCCCATCGTACCATTAGTCTCAATTCTCATTACGTGGTCTTGTTTAAAAGTCCTCGAGATAAATCACAAATGCAAGTCTTAGCCAAACAGTTAGGAACACCTTGGCTGACTCATGCGTACGATGATGCCACTCAATCGCCACACGCCTATTTACTCGTGGATTTAAAACCCACTACCCCTGATTATTTGCGATTTCGTACCGATTTATTTCACTACTGGTGTCAAGACGGAGGACCTGTCGTGTACACGTCCTCGTCGTCGACATAACCATATGAAGCACTAAAAAAATCTATAAAAACCTTGGGTCACTTTGACCTTGTCTCATACATCGTC
The DNA here is from genome assembly GCA_029339505.1 of Unio delphinus. NCBI lineage: Eukaryota > Metazoa > Mollusca > Bivalvia > Unionida > Unionidae > Unio > Unio delphinus. The sequence goes on along the minus strand of JAQISU010000111.1, from coordinate 9,891,180 downwards.
AACATGACGTCCCTTCAGTCTCATCTTCCCATCAAATTGATTCGTGCCTTGTACGGTATCAGTCGCGAACAAAAATCCACAAATACGTGCTTACGTCTTAGAAACCAGTTTCAAAGAAGTCTTACGATGGTTTACGGTGACAGCACGTCAAATACTGCAAGGCATCATTCACATTCCACAGCAAACGAAAAGCTTTTTTGACAGAAACAAAGTAGCCTTGACGCAACTGGCCAATCCTCGCATCGACACTGAAACCAAAAAGCAAATCATATTGAAACCTGGAGGTAGTGGTTCTCTAGGAGGTGTCATCATTCGTTCCCTTTTAAAATGGGATCCCAATGCTCCCAAAGTTCACCCCAAGAAAAAAAAACGGACCCCTAAGAAAAGAACAATGGTGCCAAGACCAAAACACAGAAAAAGAGAAGTTCACAGAAGAAAGATGTCACCCGCAAAAGAGGCACTTCGTCCAGGACGCAACCTTACCTTCGTAAACCACGTCCTGCAGCACCAGTGACCACGATTCCAGTAGCCTCATGTGCTTCCACTTCTCCGTTGTTGGTGATGCCAGCCAAATCCAATTTGACACCCGTTCTTCCTACTTTGATGAAACATTGGAAATCTGCGTCTCCCAAAACGTCTCCTACACCGGTGACACCCTCGTTCACATTAGCGGCAGTAGCAGCTGCTCACAAAGCACCTGCCCCCAAAGTCAATGTCCAAGAAAGATCTGGTATGTTAAAGAGTTTACTGGATTTGTCCAAACAAGAACTGTCCCGATTGAGTCCGTTACTAACTCCATCACGACGTGTGTTACCTACCATGAAGTTGATGCGACGGAAAGATAATCGGTGGCGTCGCATTCTAGTATAAAAAATGACTTGATAACAACAACGGGAATCAGTATTTTCTGTGCCACTTCTGAACAATCAATGATGCTTCCTCTAAAACGTGCACACCACAGCCGTCGTCGTTCTGCTGTCCAAAAAGGAAAAGGAAAAAGACAATCTCGTCATCCTACAAAAGGCTTAAAAACCAACATCGACGCCATCCCCTCCAAGGACGTAGTCCTTTAAAGAAAAAGAAGAGTCACCAAAACGGAGGTTGCTTTGGCAATTTTGGGAAACACATCGTTACCTTTATGACGAAGCAGTAGGTCCCCAAAAAAGTAGATAAAAGAGAGTGTGTACCAAGTCATTGACGCCAGTGGTATTGTGGAACAAACAAGCAAAGATGGCACCTCGCAGAAAAACATTCTTATTCACCCCACAAAGGAAAGAAAAGGAAAGAACTACATTCTCGTTTAGCCAAACATCGACACATTCGTCGTCAAAAGACCCAAAAGAAAAAAGAAAAAGATGCCGGTGCAACGCGGAGGATTTGTGATGCCTCCTTTTATGAGAGACGAACTGATGCAACTTTTCAATCAAGTGATGGCGCAACAAAAAAAAGATAAAAGGGTGTGTGTTCCAAGTCATTGACGTCAGTGGTATTGTGGAACGAACAAGCAAAAATGTCACCTCGCAATAAACATTCTTATTCACTTCACAAAGGAAAGAAAAGGAAAGGACTACCTCCTCGTTTAGCCAAACACGGAGACGTGTTGTCCGTCCTGTCCAAAGCCTCTCCACTCATGCGAAAACAAATCATTAAAACGGCCTTCAAAGATGTCATCGATACCGTGTGCGAATGTTGTTTGAATGTCTTGAAAGGCACGATACCTTTGTCTCCACACCAGAAAAAATGCTTAGCCAAACATCGACACGTTCTTCGTCAAATGGTCCAAAAGAAAATACCCGTCCGTCAAAAGAAAAAGCTGTTGGTGCAACGCGGAGGATTTTTTCCCCTTCTTCTTCCTATGTTGGGAGGATTAGCGAAAGTCGGCATAGGTTTATTGCCAGGTTTGGTAAAGGGCTGACACGGTTATCCCAAGGTTGATCCTTCCAGAAGATAAAAGGGACCCATGGAGCACCACGATCTCAGACGTAACCTTTGGAATCCCATGGAAGGACAAAAACTGACGTTAGTCCTTTACAAACGATGGATGGAAAACCATCGTTGGCAAGAACAATGTACCCCCCATTTTCCACCCAATCCTGATTTGACCAAGATGTCCCAATTACAACAAGAATTGCAATCCTTGATGCATCGCAGATTTGTCCGAAACCGAAAAATCGCAAAAGTACGGTCAACTCTTGCAACGGCTACAACTCTTTCATCGAAAAGCTGTGGAACAAACAGCTCTACCCACTCTGACCGATTTGAAGGCTCTGATGAATAGTCCGATGATGGCCACTCCTCCTTATTTGGGGGAAATACTCATCGAGGAGATCATTGTATGATTTTTTTTAGTTCTGGAACATTATACTCAGGAAACTTAAATGTCGAAATATCTTCAACGCGTATATTATATGTTTTTGCAAATTCTACTCTATGATCACCATAATCATTTCTGTCATTTAATATTGCTTGAATAAGTCGTTTGATTTAATATTTCCGTGTATTTGATAATTGAAGTTTTCGACGATTGTTCTTGAAAACTCTGTCGTAATTTATCTAAATGATTCTTATGTTCTCGTTTAAAAGCATTAAAAGATTCCGAGATGTGACGTGAAGAATATTCGACCCAACCACCATCCCGCTGTCCAAAGTTCCATTTTCGTTCACTTTCATAATAATAATGAAAGGGTTCTGTTAAAATTTTCCAATAAACACCTTTAATTATTCTAGGGTTAAAATCGTGATATGATTTTTTTTCTGTGACATAATCAGATTTTTTTTGGTTCAGATGGTATGTTAACTTGTCGAGGTGTTATTTCAGGCCATCCTAGTACGGTTTTTATAGAACTCTGATACATATCTACGGAATACTCGGGTGAGTTTATCTCAATCGCGGATGATAACGTCGGCTCATGAACCGTTACAGCGATTTTCGATTCTTCTGTTCCAGTAATGGATTTTATTCTACGCTGAAATTCAGCATTGATTTGTTCGATTTGGTATGATACGGTTGGTACTGAAACAACGTTCCAGTCTGGAGTTCCGTCTTCGCGATTTTTATTCGCGAACACCAAAGAAATATTCGGTTGTTGACTGCCAAATGCTACCGATCTAATTTTAGGACAACTGTGATACACTCGTAGTTTTGCTAGCGCTATCTCCTTCACGGGAATCGGAATAGGGAAATTCACACTGAATTCAGGATTGATTGATGTTATTGAGATCATGCTGGTTTGCACTGGGTTTGTGTTCTCCACTATTCTTTGAAGTAATTCCTGCGGTGCTGTCATTGTTATTATATTCATGTTGTATTTCTAATTTTGACATCGCGGAATCATAAATACTTACCATCGCTGAGAACGCACTATCTGATATAAATGTATCATCGAGCGACGACGATATCATCGAGGACAATTGCGAGTACGCGGTTGATACAACATGAAATTTAATTATGTAGTCTTGCAGTTTGCGTTGGCTGCATGATGATATTTTTTTTGTTATTATCGAAATTATTCCCGCGATTGTTGTCGCAGCGGATATACAAATTGGAACAGCTATCGGAGCAATCATTGTCACCGAGGATAGTATTATACCAGCTCCGGCGATTACACCACTCACAGAGTGCACGGTAACATCAACTGCGGTGATTCTTCTTTGGTATTTTTTCATTTTTTGAGTTTAGTCTGAAATTCTCTGAACTGATCATAGCGATATTGAGATACTGAAGGTATCGTTGATGATGCCATTTTATTTCCAAATCAGTTTACGATTTCAATTTAGTTCTTTACTCAAATCCGCTACGAATTCCACATACCATGTTACTGAAACCCTAATCAAATTCTTATCAGTGGATGCTATCGTGAATTGTTCGGTTGTATCCTTGTCGATGATCGCTGATATCGTATTGTTGACCCCAGATGAACTCGACGATGATATATTAAATTGAGTCGGTGTTACTAGTGTTAATCGATAAATACCTTTGACGATTGAAGTGATATCTAATTTGTTGTCTATAGGAGTCCACGCAAATGATCCGTGTTGGATCGTGTATACTACGTTATTGGTTTTCTCATGAGGAATTTTTGTTTTTTCAATGATTGTTATCATCCTCGGAAAATCATCTTTGATTGCCTCGATGAAGTTTTTCGTCTCATCGATGGATTTTTTAATATCAGGGAGTTTTATTTCAATTTTATCCAACGTGGTTCCAATAAATTTATCTATAATATTTTTACGAAAAACTGAAAACTGTTTTCCGTTATCTTCAATTCTAGATTGAAGTGTTGCTAGTTCCAACATAGAATTTTTTATCTCTGTGAGCTTCGGTGATATTACCGCTGGTTCGCCGAAGAAAGCCATAATCGATTTTAATTCATCGTTTACAGTCTTTATATTGTCCATAGAGGTTTTTATTAATGATAAATTCCGTGATGTTGTTACTGGATCACCCAAAAAATTTTGTATGAATTTTAACTCGTGGTTGAGAGTTTTTAATTTATCTGTAATCGTCGAAACGAGTACGCCTGGTTTGAGTTTACCCTGATCGAAAAATAACGCAACGGTGTTCTCGGTTGCGTCTCGTTGTTTAATTACCATATCATCCAGGGAAAAATTACTAGTTTTCAATTTATCCTGACGATCTTGAAATACAACTATTTCATTAGGATCAACACTTGCTAAGCTCAACGTCTCAGCTATTTCATCTTTGATTATTTTTTTTTTATATCACCTGTTGCAACGCCATCAGGTCCGGGTTTCTTCAGCGCTGATAAAGATCTCCCCCAAATACCAATCATGTTATTCTATATAATCTCTCTCTAAAATCACTTCGTTGACGACTTCGTCGTTACCAGCGACTGCTAGTATACTCATTTACGACACCATGATGTGGTTTTCCAGATGTTGAAATAGCGTCAAGGACATTCAATACGTCTTTGCCACATATAGGTGGGCCATTCATTTGTTGTGTTGGTAGCGTAGAATACCAAGTCTTCATTTCATGAAAAGTTTTTAGGTGGTTTATATAACGGTTAAATTCCTTCGGCGGCGCTAATCCATATGAATCGAAATAAACAATTGCATGTGGATCAATCGCGTATGCAACCCAGTGAGTTCCAGGTCCGGTGCTGTGATGGAGATTAATGATACCGGTTTCAACGCTGTTCGGTTGTGCCGGTAGCTGATCTTTCATAAAGACACCTCTGAAGTTTTTTATTGCAAGTTTTATAGCAGCATCGAGTAAATCAAAATTGGACATGGGAACCATAGGTTCCTCAGTCAAAGACTCTCCAACTAGTAAACCGTTCCTGGGATTCTCAGACCTTTTCCGCTGTACCATGAATACGGGGTTCCTGGCAGTCTTAGACCCTTTCCTTTCTTTTTTTTATACCCACTCCCAGCTGCTTTCTTTAGTGCCATTCCTGCCGCAGCACCAACGGCTCCTAACGCCGCCGCTTTAGCCACCGCTGGGGCCGCTGCCGCAATCAAAGCCGGAATCGCAGCTAACAACGGGAATATACCACCTGATTTTATCATGTTTTTGATTGCAGCCGCAGAGAGAGTGATCTGAACGCCTTTTTTATCTTTGAAAGCATCATTAAAGTGTTTTACTTGACGAGTTGTCAGCGATAATTTATTAGCCCCGCCAGTCATCTGATTGGGTCTCAGTGTTATTGTGGTTCCGAATTTTTTAGCTGATTCCGATTGCAATTTCTTGAGTTGACCGGGTTGTTAACGCAACACTAATATAACTGTATTTCATTATACAATAACAGATTGATCTAATTGTTACATGTTTTCCACTGGCGCATCTATCATTCTCATTCTTCCGCCAACACCTTCGAGTAGCATTGATTTATCGCTGAGAATGACAGCAACCGCTCTGTAAGTAGCAATACCACCAGGACGGTGTACACGAGCTCTAAAATGTATATCAACGACGGATTGTCTTGTTAAATCAAGATGTTCTAGCGAAAAGTAATAAATCGGATATAGATTTTTAAAATCCAACTGTGTTTTTTGCAAACCAGTATCAACATTTTGATCGCGTGCCATATATGTCAACAACCTGTGATACACGCGTGCAATATGATTGTTGTCGTAATCAAGTTGTATATCCTCGGATGGTTCCTGTTGGCCGTTTATTCTCAGCGAGACTTCATTAACGCCTATCTGATCAAATATCATATGACTTCGTTCTTGATTACCAACTCGCGCATTATTCTGTAACGCAATAAATATATGACGTGGAGCTGAAACACCTTGTTTTGATGCCAGGTGCCATGTAAATATATCATCAATATTATCCTGTTTAATATCCGTAGTCACTGATAACAAACTCAGCAACGACTTTCCTCCTTGATCCATAAATGATAGTAATCGCTCCTCTGCGGTGATTGATGGAGTTAACACTGACATCCATAATGATAATTTTGATAAAATAACTTTACCGGCAGCAACACCAGCACCGCGCCAGATTGCATCATCATCAGTACCCTTTCGCACGAGTGCTACTGTATGCTTCGCTCCATAGATAACTTTTCGGACGTTTCTTCAGAATCCAAATATATGTTGAAGTGGAATCGCGCATGAAAATTGTCGACTCTGTCCTTGTAACGTTGCTACGCGTGTTGCAAATCCTACGTTGTAATTAGTAATAGTATTTATGACATCAAAATCACCAGCTGGTCTTACATATCCTTCTGGCGCTTGATTAACTGAAGAAGCATGTGTTGCCTTTACTCTGGAATACTGGACGTGTTCAGGGTGATCAGTGAGATCTTTTGCGAACATCATAGATGGACCTGTTGATCTTGTGTAATCATCAGAATATCTTGCTAACCCTATTATTGTTGTGGCAACATCAACATCACGCTCTATAAATTCAATTTCTTTTCAATCAATGAGATATCTAGCGCTTTCGAATAACGCCATGATCCCATTATTAACAAAACCAACTCGGATAGTTGGGTTATTGTCATATGGTGGATCATTATGAGCAGCATCGTTTGTTACAAGTTTTCCTTCTACTTCGATAAATGCTTCACAAGGCAAAAAGTATTTGCTGGTATCATGAACTTGAAGTTCAATTCTTGATCGAAGATCAGATTGTGTTGCTTGATAAGAATAAAATTAATAATCACGTACCGAAACATTCTTGAGCACTGGGGCGTCCATATCAAACGCTGTATCAGGTGACCGTTTGAACATTTTATTATATACCCGTTGGTCTAAATCATCGTCGTCGACGTCGTTGTGGTTTTTTTAAGCCGCTTCCCGTATCATATTTGCGGTTATATTATCCTGGTCACTTGCGGCCAATGAAGTTGCCAATGACGGAGTATTCAGTGGCGCTAGTTTCTGATCTACTGCGTTATTTATTATTTTACTAACCCACGCAGGCACCACTGTTGTAGACGGTAGTGGTCCCGGTTTCCTTCGCCGTCAAACTAGCGCTATTAGTTGATCCTTCGCGGCTGAAAACGCTTTTCCGGCAGCATCTCCAACAGCGCTAATACCTTTATCACAAATAACATCAATAGCTTTCATCGATAACTGTTTTGCTAGCGGCGCCACTTTTGGAGCCATTCTTGCAAATAACCCTGCAATTGTATCACCGAGACCATCACCATAGTACGCTTTATTAACTGGAAACCGTGAATTAACTACATAGACGCTGGTTGGTTTGTCATGGTTGTAGTGTATGATCATCTTATTTAAATGATATTTATCTAATGCGATGACTTAGTCGCTGTGGTAACCATCCGTAGAATTTTGCACTAACTCGCCAATGAAATCTCGATATGTTTTTATATCCATGATGCCACCCTGAAATAACCGCATGCAGATATCAGCTGCTTCATTAATTATTTCCGGTGAGTTATTTCCAGCTCGTTTTCCTCCGATGAGAACTTCTAATCGTGATATATTACCAAGAACATTACCAGGACATTGAATTAGACCACTACCTGTCCAGCCTCAGAAAATCCCTTCCCGGATGATTTTTTAGTGATACCAGTTGCACCTTTTTCAGAATCAGCTTCTGCCATTATTTGTATTTCATCCGGGTTTGTGTCGTGTACTGTATAACTCGGTGGTGGTTGTACGATACCTTTTATCGTCGCTATATAATTATTATAATTAGAGTGTTTTCTTTTTGAGATTTTAGTTCCGCCGTGTTTCGCCAAATATAGTTTTGTTGCCCAGGTGTCGCTGTCTCTTATAAAATCTCTAGATTCGTGTTTTATATAATTTTTTCTTCTTTTAAATTTAGTTTTGGCAAATTCAGCTAATTCAGTATCGTCAAGGGCATTTTTAATTTCAGTTAACGCATTATTCGTAAATATCTTTTCAGGTGGATATTCTTTTCTTGCAAAAGCGCCTTGTTGTTCAAGTTGTTCAGGTGGCGCGCTAACTTCTTGTTCAAGTCATTCAGGCGGTGGAGATCTAATATCAATACCAACTAATCGTTCTATTTCTTCTCGAAGTTGCTCTTCTTGTTCTCGTTCTTGTTGTTCTCGTTCTTGTTGTCTTGCGGTAGTTATTATATCACCAGGAAGTGTTCTTAAAGATTTTTTTGTTTGTTTGGATCTTCGTGCTATTTTTTCAGTTTCTGTTGCTATTTTTCGAGTTCACCAATAAGAGGTATTTCTTTTCTTTTTTCCCCCGTCTCGGGGTCATCCCCCCATATAGCTCGCTCTACCCCCTTCGTTGCTTTGGTAATCGGTCTAAACAAATCTTCAGATCCCTCAGAAAAATCGGTCTGAAAGCTCTGTCTGGCTTTTAATTTACTTCTGACAGACTCGCGAATTGGTAAGAATTTCCTAATTGCAGTCAATCTCTCTCTCGTTAGTCTTGTAGTTAATGCTTCGTTGACCATTCTTGAAACAGTAAAGCAATTTCCAATTAATGTACGATGTAGTGATTTATAATTTCTACGTTTTAACCCGACTCAGACAAGCAACAAAAAAAACACTCACTAAAATATGTTTCAGTTAATTTGTGTTGTTTGATCAAATATACCTTGCAACAATGCGATAATTTTACTAACGCGCTATACTGTCAAATCGTTAGTTGTATCCAGCGGGTTTTTTTTTATTTTCTTGAATTAACGCCCGTATATTTCTTATCTTCGAATTAACCTCCTTTTTTAATTCATAATCCCGGCCTAGTTCTTTTCGTATTCCTTCCACAATAGTAAATAACGGGACAAACATACTTACGTCACTACAGAATGCAAGAGAGTCCCGAATAGAATTCTGTTTTTTTTTATCAGCGCATACTTCTTTGGCAGCATATATTTGTTAGTAGTAATACCGTATTCAATATCTTGAAAGTCAGACATAATTTGGTCAGGATTTAAATTGTCAGATAATTTAATATCTTGGCTTTTCAATTTTAAAATCTCGGATATAGTCCTATTCATATTTTCAGAATTCATATATGATAATACATATTTCTAATACAAAAAAACAAAAAAATTGGGGTCAATTTTGACCCGTTTTTTAGACAGCACAATGCCATTACTATGGTTTTGGGTAGTTTCTAGGCATACATGTTAAGGACAGCACAATGCCATTACTACGGTTTTGGGTAGTTTCTAGGCATACATGTTAAGGACAGCACAATGCCATTACTACGGTTTTGAGTAGTTTCTAGGCATACATAAAGGATGGATATATACAATGAATGATGTCAATGAATGATTATGCAATTCCATTCGAGTCTTTTGGCAATTGTATAGGGACAGCACAAACAATATATTATATATTACGAAACATATTCCACTAAGAGTGAATCTAACTCGTCAAATAACGGGTTAGAATCACAAGAATATATGTTTAGTGAATGGACAGCACAATGCCATTACTACGGTTTTGGGTAGTTTCTAGGCATACATAAAGAATGGATATATACAATGAATTGAATGGATATATACAATGAATGAATGATAAGGGGACGGCACAGGGACAATACGACATATATCAATGAATAAATGGATGGATATATACAATGATAATGAATGATGACACTCCTACATTCATGCAACCGTATATACCCCACAACATCACCCTGGGTCGAATAAAAATTATTCACACCACGGCGTGGTGTGGTTGGTATATACGGTTGCAATTTTGAATTTCGGAGGTATCCCACCCCCAATTAAAACCATCTGTCGGCCACCGTTAGCAATAATGCCTATTACGGGTTTTGAACCATGACCGTCAGTGTAACACCGCGACACGTTACCGATTGAGATAATGGCTCTTATATACAGGTGTATGTTTTTGAATATAATATATAGGTAAGCTAATAAAATCAATAGCGAACAGGTGTGATAACGTCAATGGATTGATCACAAAACCACAACTGACTGAATGAACTAATTCATGTACCTATGTGTATGAACAAAATCAAATACTAAAAAAAATACACTTATTTGTAAAACGATCCATTTGTAGTCGTTTTCTTACAAAATAATTGTATTTCTACTGAACTAACGGTTCTTATATAAAGGTATATAATATACAGGTAAGCTAATACAATCAATAGCGAACAGGTGTGATGTATGACGTCAGTGGATCGATCACAAAGCCACAACTGACTGAACGAATGAATCCATATACCTTCGTGTATGAACAAAACCGAACACTTATAAGAAAAAAGAAAAATACAATTATTTGTAAAACACTATATATTTTATTCGTTTTCTTACAAAATATATTATATTCCACTGAGCTAACGGTTCTTATAATATACAGGTAAGCTAATACAAATGGCGAAAGTCAAACACGAACAGATGTGATGTACATCAAACGCATGTGAATTATATATTATTATTTTTAATCTATATACTACTTACTGACAATATCAAAGCAGAGCCTAGAGTTTGTAAACACTTCATATTTTATTATTACACTAACTGTTTTACAGGTATAATGTGAAATCAGTAACATGTGTTACGCGCGTGCCAGTAACTAAAGACAGCCGATCAATATTAGCTCAGCCTGACTGTACAATACAATGAATGACGTGGAATTATGAGATCCAGAGTACTAGGAACCATAGTTAGTTTGGAATATATATATATATATATCTTTGTTGTACTTACAGACAATATTAAAGCAGAACCAAATACCTGAAAGAAAACAAAGAATACAATTGTTTGTAAACACTGCGCATTGATTCGTTTCCTTACAAAAACAGATAATTGATTATCCCCACTGAAAATCATGATAATCACAATCTAAGGGAGATAACCCATTAAAATTAGATGACACAATCTAAGGGAAATAACTATTTCATAGGCCGTAAACACACCTAAACCAGTTATCGCCCTTAATACTATATAGAATAGTAATAAATGGATTTTATACGTAAATAAATTGAATTTTTTGTCCATTTTTTCTGGAAATCGCCGTCTTGGTTATATTCTCTGCAACGGTTCGTACTGAGGGTATACAAATATCAAAATATCTACCTGCTTCAGACATTGATTGGAATGAAATTTCTTCGTTAGTTGCTGTATTAAAAGATTTTACGGGTCTTTTCCCAATTGATTTATAAGTACCAGTTAATCCTCGTTTTAAATTCTCACTCTGTGTAACAGCTTCTAGATTATCCAATTTGTTACTATATGGATTGGAATCAATGTGATCGATAACAAGACCATCCTTGATCAATCCATCAAACACCTCGAAGACGAATCTGTGACAGTAATATTTCTTCTTTCCAACACTAAACATCAAATACCCCACACCCTTTTCCCACCCAACTGGCTTCTTCAGTATACAGTTTCTGATAATACCTTCAAGGGACGCTTCATAGTTTGCAATCACAGGGTGTGGTCGGAATCCTTGGTTCATTTATGTACTATACTATTGCTTGTCTAATTCATTGTTTGATTGAATTATTATATTACTTGGAAATCTATTAATGTAGTCTTGGATTGTTTTTGTGATTTTGTCAATGACGCTGTCAGAGGTAGAGTTATTGATGGAATTCTTAGTGGAATCTTTAATTCTCTTATCATAGTAACGCTTTAGCTCTCTGTATCGCTTAACACCACAACCGAGACACAATTGTGATATTCCTCTAACCCCTACCCCACATCGTAAACAGGGTAAAGGTCCATAACTCCCGTTACGATCGCTTTGCATATGATACCCACAGAACTCCTTTCTGCATGATTTGTTACACGGGGTTACTGATCCAATCATAAGCCATTTGCAATGATTCATTATACAATAAATTCTCCATTTAAATACTTGTTTTAATTATAATATGAAGGAGTTTGAGAGAATATCGAAAATTACGCCTTGGAAAAATACTAAATTCAATCTCGATAGAGTCTCTGATACACCAAAGAACCTAATAAGTGATAGAACCATGATAAGTAAAATCCGTGATTGTTTTAATGAATTCAAGCGCGATGGAGCATCTCACTGTTGTCAACATTTCGAATTGATGGTAGTGTTGATGCTACATGAATGATAAAAATGCAGCAATGATAATTTCACATCTTACGCGGAAAAGGTATCTTTTTAGAATAAAATTCATTATCCGTTCAGACACTGGAGATTGGATTATCAGGGATAAATATGAACCCATCTTGAAGGATAAAAGAACTGTCACTGTGAGTCAAGATTCCAAACCAAGAATTCTGACTGGAATTGACAAACCATACTACGAGAGATCTTATCCTGTAACAGCAGTTGTCTATGGGATATATCCGTTAAATGATAAACCGAGTATTGAAAAACTAGCACCGATAAAACTGTCATCGTCGATGATTTTATCAACGAGAATGAATTGTGTAGCAGAACGAATATTAGGACACTTCACAAATGCGCTGCGTGGAAACAAATTGACTGATCTAAGACGCAAAAAAATAACCGAGTGGGGACTAACAGTGAAACAGCGTGGGGCAACAATTCAAAATGTGGCAGCGTTAGAACGAATACTAAAATTCCCAATATTAGTAATGACGATAACTGGAGAAGTATTATACGAACCGAAATAGAAATCGAGAGGATCTCCAATCAAAATTATTGATCATAACGAACATGCATGGACACCTGCAGTAACAATATTTCAGCGGGATAGAACAATAACATATATACCCGAGGAATTTTCCGCTCCAGAACTCTCTGAGAAAAAATTATTTGATTTTATTCACCAGTTGAGTAAAAACGATCCTGTGTCAGTGTGGTTACTTCACAGCGCTGAAAATCCCGAGGGAGGATTCGATCAGTTTGTAAGACCCAATGGAGAATTATACCGCACTGAAACCCTCCAACAGGCAATGAAAAAACTAGCTAGTAGTTTCTCGAAGAGTTTCGACGACGAACAATTACTAACAAACTGTTTTACAATTCTGTCGGTTGCAGCTCATTTTGCGAGAAAGAGAAACACATGGAAACCAACGCGAGGTGAGTTTCTATCAGATGTCAGATCAAGCTGCATCGAATACGCCCACGGCGGATTATGGAATACAAAATACGACCGTGAAAGTATTATTTCAGTCGATATGGTCGCGTGTTATCCAGCGAGTTTTCTCGGGTACGGAGAATGCGCTGAATACTTTAAACGATTTGGACATCCAACACACGAGATGGCCCGTGTTGCAATTAATGGACCACTGCCTGATTTTGATTTAACCAGATTCGCTCGTGTGGTATCATTTGAATTGGCTACAGGACTTCATCCGTGCTGTTATGTTTGGCTTGGTAGACATATATCTGAAAAACAATGGATGCCAAAAGTGCTATTACGATATATGATTGATTGTAGAATGTTAAAATCGTTGATTGTCAGTGAAGCGATTATATCCTGTCAAGCTCAGACTGAAGTCTGGTTACCACAACCCAATCTAGATAGTATAATCAACGAACAACGAAAACAGTTTCCCGATCTTGACGAAGAAAATATCGTGAAATGGTCCAAACAATTATTTGAAATCAGAAATAAAGACGCAAAGGATCTCGGTAGAAGAATAATTGGTAAATTCACCCAAGGTGTAAAATACGATAATAAACGATATTCTTCACGGTTGATTATAGATAGTGTTGAGTACGATTTTATAATCGCGGATATAACATCTAAGGGTATATACGTAGATCGTAAAGACGCTTTCTTGTCCGATGGAACAAAATTTGGTACAATTGTTACTCACGCAGACGGAGAAAATCTTCAGTATACACACTTGAGAGCGTCTATGCTAGCTTATGCTTCTATCAATTTATTTTCGATGATAAATAGATTTCCTGACACCGCAGTTAGAGTAGCCACTGATTCATTTTATATAGACACGAAACACAGCGAAGCAGTGACTGAATTCACTAATTCTGACGAGAGTTGGGGATCATGGAAAATTAAGCGGTAAATACCTTGTGACTATTCCAAATCAGCAGATGTTACAATTCAAGATAAATATTTGAAAGGTGATAAAATACCAGAACTATCTAATGCACCGCAGATATCTGATCCAATATGTAGATATAAAACCAGGTACCTAAACGGTTGTGGCGGGTCAGGAAAGACGACTCGTGCGATTGAATTATTTCGTGGGAAAAATCCTATGGATCTTTACGCATCAAACATGATTGTCCTAACACCAACACAGATTCGCCAGAAAGATGAAACAACGAGTAATTAATGTTTGTACTTATCACAGTTTCTTTCGATGGAAAGGTGACAAATGAACTCCTGAACGAATGGGTGAGAAATTTATTCCTAAAGTCATTATTTGGGATGAGATATGCACAGTGTCATTAGATGTATTACAAAAATTTCTCGATTGGTTATTGCACGCGAACACTAAAGTCGTCATGTGCGGAGATCATGGCCAACCACCACCATTTGTTGGTTTATCCCAATATGATTGGCTAAAGAATTTTTTAGACTATTAAGAAGAAATTAACACCAATCATAGAGCACTTGATGAACAATTACGCGAGTTTAAAAAACTAATTAGATTACAACCTGATAGAATCCATGAGATAGCGCGTGAAATAATTTCAGAAACATCATTAAAAGATTTTTGGGAATCGTGGAGACCAAACGATTTGATAGTTGCAAGTAGAAAGATAGTTAGAGACACACTTCAGATAAAGCTATTTAAAACACACAAAGAAAAATTTCCAACACTTCCAGTACCGTTGTGTTACAGGCCTTCGGATACACGAAAACAGAATATTGAAGTTGATATTCCAGGACAGAGTGAAAAGCAGAATATAGTGCTAAATGATATTGCGCTAGTTGATATTAGCGTCGTCGAAGATGCATTGTGCGCTGATAAATTCCCGTGGACGCTAGGATACGCAGCGACGATACATTCTTCACAGGGATTGACTATATCCGATACAGTTGTTTGGATGGTGGATAATCACATCGAGTGGTCAAATTTAGTTTATCTTGCAGAATCCAGAGTACGAAGAATAAATCAGCTTCGAAGAGTTGTTCTAGACTATAAAGACACTACAATAAGTGATATTGTTGATAATGATATAATCAGAAAAAAACTTTATGGTTATAAACAGCAGGATAAAAAAAAATAATAGAGACTTCGACATTGATGCTGAATTAATTAATACGCTGAAGCAACAACAGAATAATCACTGCGCGAGTTGCAATTGTATAATGCGTTGGTGTTGGTCGGATAAAGATCCTCGACAATTTACCGTAGACAGAAAAGATAGCAGTGTAGGTCATACTAGGGATAATGTAATGCTGACTTGTCTTAAGTGCAACAGACGAAGAGATGCTAGTTAAGACCACGCGGCGGTAATTGAGTATCATCGGGTATTACTTGCAATTGTTCACGAGTAAATCCTCGCTGAGGAGCGGTCAAATCCAATCTATAGATTGCTGGTCTACCCGTAGATCGTGTTATACTAGATATTTTATGCGCAGTGACACTCCAAATAGGATCAGTAGCTCTTTTTTTGCCACCTTCAAGCTCTCCTGGTTCGTATAAATATCTAACAGTGACATTGCCGAGAATTGGTTGTTTTGAAAAATCTTCTTGTGGTTGTACGGGTATAGACTTCTTTTTAATGGCGTTGTTAGGTTTCATGTTGATTGTTCGAGTAATCTCATTATTTAGCGCGGTAATTACAGCTGGTAATCTCTTGACCCATTCACGAGATCGTTTAACCTGAATAAATTCCTTAGCATATTGATATCCAAATAACCGCACAGCAAGTGTCCGATTAAATCGTTCAACAATTGCCTAATCGCGATGTAGTGCAGTATCTCCTCGTCTGATAGTGACATTATGATACTTCATTGTTGAAAACACTACACCCTGAAATTCCTTGCCAGGATCAACTTGTAATATATTTGGCCAACGCAGAGGACTCCTTCGATAAATCTTTTCAAATGCAGAAGCCACTTCAGTTGATGATTTTGTCTTTAGCGGTTCTGCTTGTTTGTATCGACTCGAAACAACACACACACACACACACACACACACACACATATATATATATATATATATATATATATATATATATATATATATATATATATATATATATATATATATATATATATATGCCAGGGATATTCTTCCATTCAATAATTAATAAATAAACATAAGCCCGAAATCTAGGGAAAAAATTACAAGTACGGACGATTAATATAGCTGAATTTACTGCCGACGATTCAACTTGTAATAGATTTGGCCAACGCAGAGGACTCCTTCGATAAATCTTTTCAAATGCAGAAGCCACTTCAGTTGATGATTTTGTCTTTAGCGGTTCTACTTGTTTGTATCGACTCGCAACATCAACTACAGTTAAAGCGTATTTGTAACCACCATCATACGGCAGAAATAATATATCAGCTTGATGAACTTCATTAAGAACGGTCGCATCAAATGCGAGTAGTTAATTTGTTTAGGCGGTGGTAGATAAATTTGCCATATCGCCTGTTTGGATAACCAATCCGCTGCAGTGGTATATTTCACCTTCGCGATGCTAGCGAGTTTACCAATTGCTGCTTTACCCCTCCAGTATCCCTTTGGAGAATAATAAATAGATTCCATTTTGTTATTAATTACCGGCACCTAACATCAATTTACCTTTCATTGCCGACTTTACTAACCGTTAAGCAAACTTTTCTTTGAAGGATTTATCAGTGATAGAATTCAATGCGTGAATCAATTTTACATCTGCGAGATGTCTGTGTTGCAGATTGCTGCTTTTATAAGCGACATCATGAGCATGACACGCTTTATCAATGGCTTTTATTGGATATTCACCGGGTTTGGGTTGGTTTTGATCATCGAGTGTGATATCGAGTCTGGTTCCGGGTCTATAACCATAACTATACGCTGGAAGATGTTTTTCTCCTGGATACTTCGCCCATGGTGTTCCCGGGAGTTTAGTTAGCTTGGCTGCAATATCACCTCCTCGTTTTTTTTAAAGTTATCCGCAGATCTCATAGAAACGAATCTAAATTTCTTTGTACTGCATTGTACGCATTTACCAGAAAGTGCTGATCTGTTATTTTTAGTTGTAATCATCGTCAAGTCATCTGTACCAGTACTCTTCTTACATTTCACACAATATAGATCCATAATTTATTTATAATAACATGAATGTAATTGATTATTCAGCTACCCGACGACGGGAACCTATTAAACACCATGCGATGTTGCCGAATTCAATTAGAATGATTATAATCGGACCATCTGGAAGTGGCAAGACACAATTGTTACTTAATTTAATAACGAGATGGATGAAATGGGACAAGTTGTATTTGATAGCTCCCAGTCTAGATGATCAACGATGTTACAATGTGTTAAAAGATTTTAACGACAAAGTAGAAGAATCCGGCGAAGGTATTATTGAGTTTATAACCGATATCGATGAAACACCGAGCATTGATGATATTGATGGAGATATTAACAATTTAGTCGTATACGATGATATGTTAGACAATCAAAAGAATCCCGCTAGGATATTTTCCAGAGGCAGACATAAAAAAACTGACGTGATATATGTCACTCAACGATACACACAAATACCAAAAATGATCAGAGATAACTGCAATATTCTTGCCGTATTCAACGGAGTTAATACACATAGTCTTAGAAATATTTGGCAAACTTGGGAGAAATTTCTTTAGTCGCGCTCAGTCAGTCCCACATGGATTTGTGACAATAAATTTATCAGATCCTCGGACGCGATATCGTGTCGGACTTAATCAAATATTCGGTTAAAATCGTTTACTGAATCTCCTAAAAACATTGTTAACCCATAGCAGCAGAGGGGGTGATTTCCAACGACAATGGCGTCTTTTTTTTTTTTTGCCAAATGGAACCTTACAAGGAACCAAATAGACCTTTCTATTAAATATTTACTAGGAAGCCTTGATTTGTCAAATAGACCTTTCTATTAAATATTAACGAGAAGGAAGCCTCGTTGACGCCTAAAACGTTGGTCTGTTCACCCCCTCTGCTGCTGAAAAGAAGACCAAAGCTATCTCATTGCCACCTCCACCACCACCAGTACCCTCTACGTGGACTCCTGTGGCACATCGGACACGTAAAACCGTTTCCAAACAACCCCCATTTCGTCCCACCCAAAGCAGTATCATCGAAGAGTGGGTACCTTATTAACAAAACCATGGAGAAGGTATTAGCCAACACTTACTACGATCCAGCTCACCCTGTAGGTTACGGAGGTATTCAGAAATTGTATCGTGCTGCTAAAACTTGTCTGAAAAAAATCCGTTTACCTGCAGTACAACGATGGTTACAAGAACAAGCTACGTATACTTTACACAAACCAATTCGACGAAAATTTCACAGATGTCGCACTCAAGTGGAAGGCATCGATCGTCAATGGCAAGCCGATTTAGCCGATGTCTCTCATTTAGCCACCTACAATCGCGGTTACAAATATTTGTTTTGTGTCATCGACGTCTTTTCTAAATTTGCCTGGGTCGTAACATTGACTTCCAAATCGAGCGGAGAGTTAGTACGAGCCCTGCAACTGGTGTTGAAACAAAGTGGTCGTCCCCATTTTCGATGGCAAACCGACAAAGGCACCGAATTTTTGAACCAAGCTTTCCAACGAGAATTAAAGAAACGTGACATTCATTTTTTCACCACCGAAAATCCTGAAACCAAAGCCAGTATCGTGGAACGTTTTCAACGTACCTTGAAAGAACGCATGTGGAAATATTTTACGCATCCACACACTTAGTTCAAGCCTACAACCAATCTTACTATAGAAGCATTGGACGTGCCCCACAAGATCTGACACCTGACAACGAATTGACTGTTTTTTAGCGTCTGTTTGGTACGTCCCGGACGATGGCTGTCCCCAAGAATGGTGGAGAAGTGTTAATCCCTGGAGATTGGGTACGCATTGGCAAAACCAAACGCTCTTTCGACAAAGGCTACTTACCGAACTGGACCACCGAATTGTTTTGTGTTACTGGACGAGTGCGTGATCGTCATCCTACCGTCTATAAATTGGAAGACATGAACGGAGAAGTATTAAAAGGAACGTTTAACTTGCCTGAGTTACAACGTGTCAAAAAAAAAGAAGACGACGTGTTCGACATTGAAAGCATTCTCGAACGAAGAACTCGTAAAGTAGGAAGACGTCGTGTCAAAGAAGTCAAAGTACGTTGGAAAGGATATCCTCCCAGTTTTGATTCTTGGATTGACGCTTCGCAAGTCATCGACTATAAAAAGAAGTGACCATCATGCCCTTCAATACAGCTTCAGCGACCACAGTGACTACTCCTTCACCCACTTCATCTCTGCAAGATTTACAAAAGCAACCCTTGTGGGTGTGGTGTGGAGAACGTGTCCCTAAAACCCAAATCGTCTTTTTCGGTCAAATCTTTGTGGTGTATTGTGTCATCGGTGCAGCCATTGCTAATTGGAGTTTGCAACAAGGAGACAAACAATTGTGAACCATTTTACTCAGCAGTTGCATCGGTTATCTTCTTCCCAATCCTTCCCTGAAATACTCTTACAACGGGAACAACAGTAACAATATTGGGAGCCTTGCGTTCAACGTCAGTCATTCTCCTCACAGTCACCCTTTCAATCACAATTCTCTTTTAGACACTCCTTTAACCTCGAGTGACTCCTCGGACAGAACAACATTGGTATTATGAACAACACTATTAACCAATTTTACTTAACGTTAACCAATTAACCAATTTTACTTAACGTTGCCCAGTGACAATTCCATGGAGGTGTTTCCTAACAACACGTTATGCTGTTACACGGCTAAATTACCTCAATCCATGCATTTGGATCAAGATGCTCATTGGGAAGTGGCTTTAGTGGAAATGATACACCCGACAAAAATCAAAAACATCGTCGAAAATCAAAACACTTTTACAGTAGAAGTGCATGACGAGCAATTACAAAAAGCCTTAGACGAACTAGCCCACCAGACCCTAAAACTAATCGGTCCACCTATGGGTTCACCATTCCTGCAGGCTATTATTTTAGTGGTCAGCATTTAGTGACTACACTTGCTAACAGGTTTAATACTGTGTTGGGTAAAGCCATGGAGTCCACAAAACCCCCAAAAAGTGTTACCTTTGAGTACCATAAAGTGGCTCGTCGCCTCGAGATGAATTTTTCAAAGGATAAAAAAATGGCCATTACCTTTTGTCCTGAATTGTATGATGTTTTAGGTGCAGACGTCAAGATGCTCCACAACAAAAAGCAAATATTACAACCCAAAACCACTAACTCGGATTTTGCAAAATATTTTCGATTCCCTGTAGAAATGAATCAAGAACTCAACTTGATGTTTGTGTACTCCGATGTGGTCGAGTACAACATGGTAGGACACACCTCTATACCGTTACTGCGTGTCATTCCTTTCAAAGTGGATTCTGCCGCCGCCGCTGACGAGTAAGGTGGAAATACCTCTCACGTTCACAAGGAATTTGCACATCCTTATTATTTACCCGTCAGTAAGTCGTATTTCGACAGTGTCAACATTACTATTAAAGGAGAACTAGGACAAAATATTCCATTTACCAAAGGGAAAGTCACAGTGAAACTCCATTTTCAAAAACGATTCTCGAACAACTGAAAAAGTGATGTATCCTGTGTACCAAGGAGTCATTCGACAACGAGGACATGGTTTAGGAGATATGTTTAAATCAGCGTTTCGTTTGAAACCGATTGTGACACGAGGATTGCACGCCTTAAAAGATGCCGCATTGACTCACGACAAAGATTTTATGCACAATGTCCTCACTAACCAACAAAACCCCAAAGAAGCTTTTTTGAGAGCAGGAAAAAATGTCTTGCTTCAAACGGGTAAAGAGATTTTGGGTCGACGAGAAAGTCCTATAAATGCCCTGAACGGTACCGATTCTGGCATTCCTGCTTCCCAGAGGACACAGCAAGGACAAGGTAGAAAGCGTCGACGAAGCGACCCTTTCAAAAGTCTCCGTACCTCTAAAGCTAGAAAGACGAAGAAAAAAAGAACCGCTCGAGACTTAGACATTTTTGATTATTAAAAGTAAAAGGCATGGAGACTGAGAGAACATATGATGCACCAAGAATCTTGTGCCTGTTCCAAGATGGAACTGGATCTGTTTGCCATGCCACCCACGATGATGGCCATGCAAGAAGCCCAATGGGTCGAATTTCATCCCGTCTCCTCTTTGGCGGATTCAGCTCCCATCGAGTTCTAAATCAAAGGACAACCCGAAGATCACATCGATCTAAACAACAGTTACTTGTATTTGAAAGTGAAAGTGATTAAAACGGACAACTCCAATCCAGCAGGCGATGCCCGAGTAGCACCCGTCAACAATTTCATGCATTCCTTGTTCAGCGAAGTAGATTTGTACATGAATAACAAACTGGTCAGCAGTAGCATGGGTACTTACCCTTACCGCGCGTACCTCGAAAATCTCTTGACGTACGGAAAAGAAGCCAACAATACTCATTTAGATGCTTGCGTGGTATGGAAACCTGACATAGAAGGTGAGAATACGTTTAACGACACAGACTTGTCCGTCGTAGCTGAGGGTACCAATCCTCACAATGTGGGCTTTAACGA
This sequence comes from Unio delphinus, assembly GCA_029339505.1. Taxonomy (NCBI): domain Eukaryota; kingdom Metazoa; phylum Mollusca; class Bivalvia; order Unionida; family Unionidae; genus Unio; species Unio delphinus. The sequence goes on along the minus strand of JAQISU010000111.1, from coordinate 9,869,122 downwards.
GCGTCGAGAGAAAATTCTGCAAGAACGTAGCTTAGAACTGTTCGATCGTTTGCATTTGGACATGTGGTTTCAAGAGAAGTATTTGCTGAACGGAGTGGATATTCGCTTGAGACTGAATCGTAACAGTGCTGATTTTCATTTGATGGCTCATGCCAACGAATACAAAACCATTATCCAAGAAGCCAGGTTATACGTGCGTCTTGTGGAAGTGTTACCTAGAGTGGGAAACGATATCAGTCACACTTTGAGCAGAACGACAGCCAAGTATCCGATACGACGCGTGGAAGTAAAATCTTTCACCATTGCCACTGGACTCCGATCTGAGATCGAAGATCATCTGTTCCAAGGATAGTTACCCAAACGTTTATTCATTGGCATCGTCAGCAATGCAGCCCTCAACTGTGCCCACATTGAAAATCCTTTCCAGTTTAAGCACTTCAGAGTATCCAAAATCGAAGTCGGTCGCGATGGTAAAACTTTGTGTACCTGACCCTTCGAACCCAACATTGCCCAGAAGAATTACTTGAGGTCGTACTTGTCGCTGTATGAAACCACAGGACAGTTAGGAACCAACACCAGTCACGGCATTTCCTACGACGATTATGCAGGAGGTTACATTTTGTGGGGTTTTGATTTCACTCCAGACCAAGGCAGCGACGAGGGACATTTACACCCTATAAAATCTGGGCAACTGCGTGTGGAACTTCAGTTTACAGTAGCTCTTGTCGATACGGTGAATGTCATTCTGTATGCCGAATTCGATAATACCATAGAAATCAACAGTTTGAGAGAAGTCATTCTAGACTATTAAACACTATGGAAAACTCTTGTCCCTCTTTGAATAGTGGAGAATCCATGGAAATGGAATGGGAGGTTACAGAGAAAGCAGACCCCCAAGACCAAAAAGAAGAAGTAGTGATCATGCAGTCCAGATGGCCAGAACAGGAACAACAGTTAGTCACCTATTTTGCCAAACACTTGGAAGATAAAATGAGGGACATGATAAAAAAAAATATATTGTTATTTATGTCAAATCTCTCATCCCAGTCAAATGCAACACGATAAATGTATGATGATGAGTCAAGAAGAAAAATTAGACGATTATCTGAACGAAGCTTGGAGTCTCATCTCAGAAGAAGCCGTGTTACTTCAGTGGTATAAAGACTTGTGTGATCATTCCTCTCCTCCATTGTTTGCTCGAGAAATTGATCGCATCGAAGCTCTCTTGGCCAAGAGTAAGGAGACGAAGCTAACAAACAGTTACTTGACAGACCTTTTCAAGCAAAAAGTCTGGATCGAATTGATGACTTATCATCACCTGTGAAGAAAAGGAAAGAAAACAAGGCTACAAAAAATGGATACCTGGGAATTTTATTATCTTTTGAACCGTAGTTCGTACACTGTTTCTTGGAATCTTGTCGTGTGTGCTAAAGATGAACTACCTCATCGCAAACCTCCAGGAACTCACTAGGTAGCTGTCTACTTTCCTCAAGAGGTTTGTGTGGAGTATTTTGATTCGTATGGATTACCCCCTTTCGAAGATGATATCATTGACTTTATGAGAAGAAATGCCCAGACGACACGATTCAATAATGTAACATTACAAGACACAGATTTTATGGTGTGTGGACAATAGTGTGCATATTGTCTGCATCATCGCAGTCTTGGATATTCTTTAGAACATTTAGTGACTTATTTTGATCGTCATTCGTCTCGAAACGATGACAAAGTAGATCGATGGTTTTATGACCATTATGGCTATCTGTTGTCTTTAGCTAGGAAACGTAGTGTACATCAATGGTCCAATGACTTCCAACAGTGGAAATCTCAATTTAATTCACAACGTTGTCAACAATGTCAAAGATAATGTATTGGTGTTATGGAAGAAACAAATGTTTGTTATTTGAGAAAATGTTTGTTATTTGAATAAAAATGTTGTGTTTTGAAACCAATGCGTCTGTCGTTTGTTTTATATTTTTTATTAATATAGATGCTCTTTGACTTCTTTCTATCCCTCACATCAAACTATCGAAACGTTTCCAACCCTAAACCGTAGAGGGGTGTATTCTATCGCGTCCGCGCTTGAACCATATTAAGCAGGAGTAGTCTCCAGTCTGACCATCCATTGTTTGACTCATCCTCCTACGAAGATGTGCTCAAGACTAGCTAAGCTGAACGAAGCTTACGTCACTCTGCATCGTATCAGACACAATCTGATGCCAAAGCCTGAAGGGATAGAGAATGTTAGAATGCTACAAGTAACGGAAGACCTCATAGAAAAACTCTTCAGAGAGGAAATTCAAAAAGACAAAGAAGAATGGACTGAGAAGTATAGACTTCAGAAGCAGCAAATAGAGCAGAGAGAACAGTAGCAGCAACAGCAACAACAGCAGCTCGTCAACCACAAGCTCAACCCCAGCCGCAACAACCACAGCCTCAGGCGCAACAACCACAGCCTCATCCACGGTTGCGTAATAGGAGAACAGAGAGGGAAGTTTTCACTATCCCTCAAAGTGAAAACTGGGAGAGTGAGGCTACTCATTCTCCCTCTGCGCTCCCAATGACAAGAGTCAATTGGGAGAATGATCGGAGTAGGAGATGTGTGTGCGGTGCTAGACCTGGGAGATGCCAACATTAACCAGGTGCCTTTTGAAGTTGAAGAAAAACAGCCCTTCTCAGGTCTGCCCAAATGTCTAGAAAAGAGACTGTTCAAAATTGCCAATGGGTATGAAAGAGGAGTAGTGTGATTATACACACTAACTCTTTTTTAGATGGTAGATGGTGTGATTTTGGATCGTAAATGATGTGGTTTGATTTGGCTGCTTCCCCGTGTGTGTGTGTGTGTGTGTGTGTGTGTGTGTGTGTGTGGATAGTAAATGGTGTGATTTTGGAAAGTAAATGATATGGTTTGTTTTTGGCTTATTCCCCGTGTATAAGGATGGTAGATAATGTGATTTTGGATAGTAAATGATATGGCTTGTTTTGGCTGCTTCCCGTGTGTATGTGTGTGGGGGGGGGGGTAGAAAATGGTGTGATTTCGGATAGTAAATGATATGGTTTGTGAATAGTATTTAATATGAAAAGTGAGTGTAAGGCATTTTCCTTCACATCCGTGCTTAAGATATATATATATACGCAATCGTCCGTCATTTGAGCCGTTTTTCAAGAAATAATAAATAATGCCAATCTATCAGATATAGAATCAGATGACATTGACCTTTACTATGACAACTTAATTGAGATCATCACTCAGGCAGCCACCAACACTATACCTAAAACTAGCTGTCAATCAAGAAAACTTTGTGTGCCATGGTGGAACGATGGAATTAAACAAACTAGACAGGCCAAATTTAGAGCTTTAAATAAATTTAAAAGAGCTAATATTACTACTCAGTTCTTAGAGTACAAAAATCATGACAATAAGCTCAAATACTTAATCAATCAGTCGAAAGAAAAAACTTGGCAAAAATACTGCAGTAGTATTAATTTTATAACAAACTCAAAACATGTGTGGGATAAAATTAGAACCATCAGGGGGAAGCACACCAATAGCACCCCAAAAATAAATAATACCAGCAATCATAAAGAACAAGCTGACTCGCTAGCAATACACTTTAAAAACATGAGCAGCAATAGTAATTACACTACTGAATTTCAAAACCATAGGGCTAAAACTGAAATTAAATTCCACAATTTATTCCAAGACCTTGGACCCAAATTCTCATCACTAAATAAAGAAATAACATTATATGAATGGGACCAGGCACTAAAATCTAAACATGAAACTTCACCTGGGCAAGATCAAATAGGTTATGTTATATATAAAAACTTACCTAAAACATTAGTTAAATCAATCGTCAAAATGCTAAATATAATATATGACACAGGAAAGCTACCTAAAAAATGGAAAACAGCGATAGTAATACCCATACTTAAAGCAAATAAGGATCGGAATGATATCAATTCGTACAGACCCATCTCACTTACAAATAACATCTGTAAAATTATGGAAACAATTATTACTAACAGACATAAACACCACCTTGAAAGCAACAATCTGATATCTCCAAATCAATGTGGGTTTAGAAATATAAGATCCACTACGGACCAATTAATAAGATTAGAATCCGCCATAAAACTTGCATTTAACAACAAAAGAAAAGCGGATAGAAACCTAATTGCGGTATTTATTGATCTGGAAAAAGCATTCGATCTTGTATGGACCAAAGGCCTTATAGCCAAATTAAATCATTATGGCATTACAGGTCGAATGTTTAATTTCATAGAAAATTTCCTGACCAACCGCAAAATTATAACTAGGGTAGGGGCTACTTACTCTGAAGAATACTCCTTTGAAAATGGAACTCCACAAGGGAGTGTTCTTAGCCCCACCCTCTTTAACCTTATGATAAATGACCTTGACTCCAATCTGGCAACACCTAAAAATGAATTATCACAATTTGCTGATGATAGTGGACTTTGGAGAGCAGGCAACCCTTCCAACCACCAACACATGGCTGAAATACAAACCAGCTTATACAACATAGGAAAATGGGCTGATAAATGGGGATTTAAGCTGTCGCACCACAAAACGGTAGCTGTTCTGTTTCACCCTTGCAAAAAACTCAAAACCTACCCCAAACTTCCCATTCAAAATATTTGTAAAAGTAGCCAAATTTCTGGATATGTACTTTGATGAACACTTAACATGGGCTTATCATATATATGACCTAGTTAAAAGATGCAATCAGGACCTAAATCTATTAAGAAGCCTCAAAGGCTAATCAAGAAACTATTCTAATATTATATAGGGCACTAATAAGATCCAAACTAGACTATGGCTTCCAAGTATATACCACGGCATCCACACGTCATTTAAACAAATTAATTAAAATTCAGAGAAAAGCCCTACTTATTGGTACTGGCGCACTGCCATCGACCTCTACAGTCGAGCTGCAGGTCTTAACTGGGGAACCGCCATTACATCTCAGAAGGCAGCAACTCATTTTAAGATATGCAACCCGACTGTCGACATATGACAAAATGCACCCCACTCTATTGGCCATCAATAAATGTAACATTCCCGTTAGGAAAACCTTGAAAAATAATACATCAATGGGAAAAATAGTACATGAGTTAAACAACAAACTTCCAGTAGATATATTCCAAGTAGAAGCTAACATAATATATGAAAAAGAACCTTGGAGTAATGTGCTAACAAAAGTAAATATCTCCCTTACAGATAACGGAAACAAAGAAAATCAACAACAACATTTAAAAATATTGGCATTGGAAATCATAAATAATCAATATCGAAACTACACAAAAATTTACACGGATGGCTCAAAAATTACAAATCCTTTCAAAACAGCTGCAGCCTGGGTTATACTAGAACATAACATACAAATGGACAGGCGTCTTCCTGACCACTGTTCCATTTATACAGCTAAAGTTTGGGCCATCCTTGAATCATTAAAATGGATAGAAGAAAACAAACCAAATAAGACACTGATTATTACTGACTCGCTCAGCGTCCTTACTTCTATCCAAAACAACAACACCAAATCTAGAGACAATTCCCTAAAACAAATTAATCAGATATTAAAAATACTAAATTCTCAAAATCTAGTAGTTGAGTTTATGTGGATTCCATCCCACATAGAAATAAAAGGAAATGACTTAGCAGATCAACTGGCTAAAAACAAACTCACCGAACCAAACTACATGCCACTCAAGTATAGTCAAACTGAAATATATCATTTAATCTACTCAATGATTAATCAAAAGTGCCAGACTGATTGGGACAAAAACAAACAAGGGAGAATTTTACATAACATCATTAAGGAAGTCAATAGAAAAATCATACCACCTAGGTGCAATAGTTATGAACAGTCTAAAATAAATAGAATAATCTTGGGAAAAACAAAACTGGCAAACAGTTTTGGGAAATATATAGGACCCTTTCCACATAATATTACTTGTTTCAACTGTAACATCCCTGAAGATTTATCCCATATCTTTAATAACTGTAATAAAACGCAAAATGAAAGGAACATATTCAGATCTAAACAATTAAACATTTCTGCACCAAGTACATACCCGCAAGTAATGCAATTAACCAACAGTAACCGTCAAAAACAATTCAAAATATAATAGAATTACTCAGAACAACAGGGCTCATTGATAAAATATAAGATTGAAATAATTACATCAAGACCAAATAACTCACTAGTCCTGGATTTTAACCTTATATTTTAAAATAATCACATCCTCGCGGAATGGGAGTGTACAGGATCAGAAGGGACTCCGTTACAGAAGGGACTCCGTTACCCCTCAAGGGGAGCCCACCTACACTACGCTGGGTATAACACACTCATGACGATACCTGTGCAACGAAACCTAACAGGATGTTGTAACACTCTAATGAAATCACCAGGAAAAACAAAAATAAACATTGAAATATACTAGAAATAACAACATATAGAACCATACAAAATTATAAAACAAGTGTCTAGGAATCCACCTCTCTTCTGTCTGCTCCTAAATCTCTCTCTATATACAGCCTCATTGACAGCATTAGTATACAACTAAACTATGATTTACATATTCAGATTAGAACCACAACAACCCGGGATATCTTCATGGTCTAAAAAGTGACCATTAAAATCGAACCCGTTTTATCGCCCCAAATAGATATTATGAAGTAGTCTAAAAGTCCAAAGACTATCAGGCCCAGCGACACAATGTTGCAATATAAAGTTATTTACTCTAAGTCAGATCCTCAAAATTAATATTACTATAAGGTAGTCAAAGACCAGACATTCAGGCCCCGCAGCACAAGGCTGCATTATAAACTAAGCTATAAGAACTAAGGCCTATAACATGATTTAGATGGTCAATACCTGACCATCTAGAATGACAGCAAACGCTGCAATAAATTTGTTACACAATACCCTTAATTACTTTAAATTTTTACATTGAATAACTTTCAACGCGAGAATAGGCTGTCATATGAGGTTGTATACTCTACTTTAATAACAGCACAAAGTATTCCAAATTGTTAAGGGAAAGCACGGAATTGATACGACGGGAGGAGGCAGCATCAAGATGGAGGAACAACAAAAGCAAGACACACAAGAAGGCCACAGGGACTCACCAGACGGAATGAGTGAACATCGATTACATCCTGTAACACTCCATCAAAAAGCCATTTTAAGGGCTATTTACAGAGTTTCCTTTTGGCTCAGAAACTCTATTCGACAATCTCGTTCTTCAAAAATCAAACTTGATCAATTTTGGCTCTCCACCATCAAAATTAACAACCCATTTAACCCGACATTGACCAACCTATACATGTCACTTGACATACCTAGTTTACAAAATTGATAGGGAACACACCAAATGTACACTCTGTACTAGACAAAAATTGGAATGTTAGGATGTTAGGAAAAAATATAACTTGAAAGATTGACTCAATTGCACAGGTGGCTTACACAATATCGGTATAGGGTGTCCACTAGCAGCAACTGGACTCGATTTGATAAGGCTAGGGCATGCAAGACGAACGTTATCAAAGGGCCAGTTCACAGATCCTTTTCCTCTTCCTCCGCTGCCTGACTCCAACACCAGTCGTTGTAGAGAAGCAGTAGAGAAGACGTAATCTGAATGAAACGTTAGGGTGGGTAAACATAAAAAACTTTCAAAAACTCTAACGACAAAAGCTAAAGTAAAAAGCTAACCCAATAAGTAAACTCTTTGTCAATTGGAGGCATAGGTTAGCGTTATTGACCTTATATTTTTTATTTTCGTAGGATGGTTTATTTTTAAGCAAATGACGTTCCAGCAACAGGTCTGTTCGCCCTCTCTACTGCTAAGGCAGAAGATAATGAAAAGAGAAAAAGAGGAGATAACGGAGAAGGAATAAAAGCAGGAGGATACAAAATAGAAGAAAAAAGAATGTGATAGGGAAGATAACGCGATGGTTGCAAATAAAAAGAGACAAAGCAGAAATAAGAAGAAAAAGAACAAAACGGCTATTTTCAGGACCAGTCCATTGCCTCGAAAATATAGTTATTCTCTCCTACCTAAATTTACTTAGTCTATTTTATATTTTATGTTTGCGTCGGAAACGTTTACTCTCTTGCCTAAAATTTTGTTTAGTCAATTTTATATTTTAGGTGTCATATATTAATGTCCATAAATCTATGTATATGTGATATTTATGTACATGACTCTACTGTATTTGTCTATACCTAGAGTAGCGCGTATTCAGGAACACTCTAGCCACATTGTTGCCAGTGTCCACTACTGTGACATCACCCACCTGTTCCAGTTCTATTGTCCGTGTACAGTCCCAACCTTTTGTCGCTATAAATCTTGTCGCTAAATAGGCTCAGGGGTGGGTTTGTGTTTGTAATTCTAATTCCCATTGTCCCTGTATCGCCCTACTACACGACTACTATATTCTGTTTGCCACACATGCACTTGATTCGGTGGTAAACGAATGTGTACACTTACCAGTTAACACAAGGTAACTCTCTCCGGTCATAATCTGACCCCTCGATAACTCCGATTTGTTTTTCCAGTACTATCTTCCCATTCAGTCACTCATAGCGTACGCCACTGTAACCAAGACACTCCACACCTTTCATCCATTATCGTTTTAGTAACATTACTGATTCTGAAAGGCCAATTTTACGAAAAGTGTATCCGTTGCTTCGTATCTTCCGCAGGGATCAGCTTCCGGTCTGATTCGGAGTCACTGTGACTATTTGTCATTACGTATACAATCAATGACTACCGAAAATAAATTTTAAAAATCCATACTTTAAATTTTTTTTACTTAATTTCTTTAACGCTCATTGGAAAATAAACCTACGTACATTATCTCATCTAATCTGCTCATCTACTATATTGTGTTTATTGTAGCGGTTTTGACCCTTGTACATTTGCATAAAAAAGAAACGTTCCAAATGCGATATTACATGACAAGAGGTAAATTCGAAATATTTTTTTCTTGCGAGAGATGTGAAAATCCATTTAGCATCAATAAAGCGTAATAAAACATACTACGTAATACTATCCAAAATGGAAGAAATTACAATTCATACGTGGTATATTCTATCTAGACATTTATATTTAGATTCATACCCATCTTCATCCCAATGCTCAGGTACTTGATTCAGGAGGTAAACAATAATGATAACACACCACTTAATTGGCTTATCATTATTCTCTCACCCCACCCCCCGAATCCAGTATACAAATTGTTTATTTCTTCTTCTTGTTTTAAGAAAACCTTGGTGGGGCTAATGATCTCACAAGTTTTCTAACATATTCAAAAAATATTCTTACCCTCATATATAAACCAATTATATTTTTATTTACTTGCTTTTGGACTATGACTTTTTCTACAAAGTATAATTATCATGATTGATAATATATTTGATATGGCTATTTCTATAAATGTGAATATGAATATATCCGTGAATAAATACATCGTTTCCTTAGTTTGACAAAGTATACAGGGGTAGACATAAAATCATTGGTATGCATATTTCTAAGAACATATTGTCATGATATTTTCATGCCATAATAACCATCATGTTTTTCAATGATTCATTTCTTTACTAAATCACAATGCCAACCTACATGATATATTACAGCCCATAAAGAGAGAGGTAGAGGATGTGAGTTTATAAAATCATGTTAAATAATTAGAACCATACATCACCACTCGTTCAGAAAGAAAATCCTAAATTGATAGTTTTAAGTAAAATATATAATTTGAAACTTAAAACTGCAAGAAACACGCACACACAGTGTGTTGGTGGTGATGGGGGGGGGTGTATGTGGGGGGGTGTCTTTGTGCACTTAGATAACCAGTTTTTCAGTTCTGTTCTAGTATATTCCAATAAATAGGCATATCTTAGATTTTAGGACACTATCTCATCCTTCTGAGTAACAGACAATACTTTTTAAAGTAATTTGCCATTATATTTAAGTATGTCAGAGAATCTTATCATTCATGGGAACAGAAATACAAGACGGTAGATTGTTATCAAATACTCCACGTTCACAAAAAGCAGTATTTCATCAACTTAAAGGTTTAATGAATACAATTGAAAACAGCTGATTATAAACAAAGAGGTTGCACATATTTGACCATGAGCAATTTTCTTTGTCAATATACCGCATCAGTGTATCGAAATGACGAAATTTGGGTAATCGTTTATGTAAACACCACATCAACGGATCAAAAGGATGAAGTTTGTGCAAGCTTTTATGTATATTTCTATAAGTTTGGATAACAATGTTACTTTAAAAAGTTTAAAACATGAATATATTGTGAACATATATGTTTCTATTTTAAACATAAACAAAACTAAACGGTGAGTTTAATATAAGATACACATAAAACAAAACTCCCATTTCTCATTTTGTTTCTGTGTATGTACATTGGATTAATTTAATGCAAACTTTTCTCTTTAGATTTAGAAACGGAAATGCCAATTTTTAAGCATAAACCGGTATATATATATATATTGTTACGTGCTTAGGCTCGAATAAACAGTAACAAAGAAAGAGTGAAAATAACAAGCTTGTAAAACTTAATAAACAATTTATTGAGTACAAATATTTTTCAGAAAAGAAAAATAAACTGACGGTTTTAAGAATAAATTCCAAAATTAATCCAAAAATAATTCAAAATATTATCCACTAGAGAAATTGCAAACGTCCTGGTAATAAAATGTCCAAATAATTCCAAGTTCGAATCCCAGCGAAGTATCCAAGATGGAAGACGATGTCACTTGATGAAGTCAGTTCTTGTTAATAAAAATCTATGAGCACAATTCTTTTCCAGATAAATAACAAAATACTTCCTCTTGATCCAGTACAAGGTAATTTATAACAAAAAAGACACAACTGAATATTCTAAAAGCCCAACTTCTACTGAATAGCTCGCTCCAAAACAATTGTTTATATACCTGTTTTTATGTAAACAAGAAAAGGGTTACGATCTTCTAGAATCTCTCAGAACAAATTTACGTTCAAGAAATCACGTAAACAGCGTATGACCCAACTAAAATAGAAAGACGTTTATATAAAACTCCATAATGTCCTTGGAACCAACCAATCATTTTAAAAGCTTGTTTACAACTCTGAAGCCAGGTCAGAAATGAGGTCAACACCTGGTGTTTATTCTGCAAAGTACAGGCCATTCCCCCCCCCCCCCCTCGTCAATGAACGAATCTTAAAACTTAAAATGCCAAATTTAAATCTAACAAGCAAACAATAAAAAAAATATAAATGACTTATATCAAATATACGTAACAATATATATATATATATATATATATATATATATATATAGAGAGAGAGAGAGAGAGAGAGAGAGAGAGAGAGAGAGAGAGAGAGAGAGAGAGAGAGAGAGAGAGAGATATGGAAAACAAATATAATAAAATGGGGGCGAGGTCAATGGAAGTTAAAAAATAAAATAATAGAGAAGTAGGAATTTTGGAAGGAGATTAGGGAAGAAATAGACAAATTCCCCAAAAAAGAAAATTTTTACATAATAGAGGACTGTGATAAATTAAAAGGGAGATTCAAAAGCATGGCAATATATCACTCAAAACTAAGAATATGGAAAAAAAGAACCTAATAAAAACATGCAAAATACAGACCACAAAATAGAACATTAGAAAATAAAATGAATAAGATAAAAGCAGAAGAATATAGGGGGAGGGAAGTTAAAGCGGGTAAATTTAATAAATTACACAAAATTGCGGAAGGATTATATAAAAGGGAAGAATTAAGAAGTGGGGAACATTAGAGTCCTTAACAATTGAAGGGGAAGGGACAATAAGGGTGAAAAAAGAATACTGGAATAGATACACAACTTTTACAAAGAACTGTATACATCGCAGGATATAGATGACACACGAATAGACAAATATCTACAAAAGACAGAATGCGAGACGATATCCCCAGAACATAGAGACATATGTGAGGATTTCGTCACGCGAGAAGAGGTATTAAAGCACCAGATGGAGATGGACTTTTCGCGGAATTCTAAAACAAGTAAAAATTTATATAAAAAGATCAGTGAGATAGGGATGTCCACTATCTATGCTATTATACGTAAGTAGTAATAGGGGGCGATCTAGCCTCAATGGAAAATCCAGTCAAAAACAGCTTGGGGCACTCTAGCCTCAAGGGGAATTTAACATGGGAACTATTTGGGCCTATGTAGCCTCAAGGGAAATTGAACATAGTGGGTCTATCTAGCTTCAAGGGAAATTGAACATAGTGGGTCTATCTAGCCTCAAGGGAAATGGAACATGGGAAATGTGATTTTTGTATGGGTATAGGGGACTGTCTAGGGACAAGGGGAAAAATGGTGGCAAAGAAAGCTAATATCTTTTCGAGACCTATGAGTGGCCCTGAAAAGGGCCGTTATGTGTAATGTTAACAGTATTTTGTTAACATAGAGGACATCTCACAGATCTTCTTCTCTTTCTTAAACTTCTCCTCACCTCTGGACCGTATAGTAAGACTCTCTTCAAACAGCCTTGCCTCTCTACATAGATCCTTCTTTTCCAAATGGTTGTATCCGTCATTCGGATAATTGTCCATGATGATCTAACATACATGGGTATGTCAGTCCGAAACAGCATGGTAGAAACTAGGGTAGAAGATTCTACGTTAGTCCACATCTTGTGATGAGAAACAGGTGAAGCGAATGCTGTGTACTGCGGTTATTTATAGGGGAAGAGCGAATCGAAACGGATTGAGTGTATCCACCAATCCAAACGTGCGTTACAAAAGTCAGTCACAGTTATCCAATCGGAAGAGAGCGGTCTGTGACGTCACCTTACCTATATTTGTGTTCAGTCAATCGATGCGACAGAGTTGTTCAATGATGTCAGACACTAAGAAGACGATGAATTGGGGTGAGTCAGGAGTAGAGACAGCAAGTCATGGGCCAGCAGTGACTACTAAAGTCATGACAAATATACATCCAGAAAAAGTTGATTTTAACTGGGATATTGTGGATTTTTTAACATCACAAGAATATATTCTGGAACCTTCGTTGCCTTCTGCTTCTTCTTATGTACACGTCGATGATTTTAAGCAGACACAAAAGAAGAAAGTAGAAGAACAAGCTTTTCTTATTCAACAGCAGGAATAAGAAGCAAGAAGAAAACACCAGGAAGAAACAGTAGCAGCAACCGAGAAGAAAGAAGACCAAGGACAGAAAGAAAATAGTGAAAATCAAACGGTTACGACGGTACTTTTAGATATTTTAGCAGAGTTAAGGAGTATGAAACAAATGTATTACGTCTATCATACCACCGTTAGTGATTTCTACCAAATCATTGACAGGAACCACCAGTCCCGAAGTAGGCCTTGGCCGTGGCAAAGGCTTAAGACAACTCAAGATGGTTACGTCCCGTTTCTGAGTTTGTTTTGTTTTAAACACAAAACACCAACGGTCCTTTTCAGGGCCACTCCAATTATTTCGAAAAGAAATACTATTTCAATTGCCTAATTCAATGAAAACTCAAAAGTCCTTTTTTTAAACCCATCATGTACGTGTGAGTGAATGAATGAATGAATGTGTGAGTGTAGGTTCTTATTCTATAAAATCAAAACCAAGAGACACTTTTTTCTCTCTGGTGTATTCTGGTACAAACGTTACAATTCAATATCACAACATAACATAACACAATACTACTTTAAAAAGTTCATAGGTTTCTTCTTTTTCACTCTTTCTGTTTTTTCATTTTCTTTACTGATAGAGGTTTTTTTTCTTCTTCTTCCTCTTCACTTTCGTTTCGTCTTCTTTTCTTGTCTTTGTGAACGTGTCGGGGTTCTTCCTTGGGGGAGGGTACCTCTTCCTCCTCCTCCTCCTCCTGTTCAGAATTCCTTTCCTCCTCCTCCTTCTGTTTTTTCTTAGGGCAGTTTGGAGACCAATGTCCTTTCTCTTTACAATAATAACAGGTATCTTGACTTTTGTCTCTATTGGTACCTTTTTTGTTTTTGTCACGATCTAGACATTCTGTAGCCCAATGTCCTTTCTTCTTACAGATATAGCAAGTATCTAGACTTTTATCTCGAAAGAAGGGAGAATAGTCTGTAGGCTTGTCTGAAGAAAACTTTTGTATGACCCCACGTAAAGCTCTGATGAGAAGTTCAACTTCTGTAGGTTCTTCCATCGTTCTGGTCATTGTGAGAGTGAAATGAATACTGAAAGGTTAGACACTAACCCTTTATATATGCACGGATCGGACATGAATATGTAGGGGTTATGGTCTTTAAAAGGTAGTCATTTGACTTTTCGCAGACAAGATGAAAAGACCGCATCATGTTGTGGAGAAAGGAGAAAACAGTAAGAGACAGAAACGTAATGTATCGCCTAGCACAGTAGCTGAAGTCTTGGCTCAAATTCATGCCAGTGATTTTGAAGATGACATGAGTGAGTCCGAATCCACACCTAAGCAATCGACATCCAAACAAAGTGCACCACCCTTAGTAAACCCTGAAAATTACTATCACATTCGAGAGACGGAAAAGCGTTCCTCTCGAAAAATTAGAACAACGGCTTACACGTATGCCGTAAAGTTTAAAGATTTCAAGTCCAATGTACCTTTGGAGAATACAGAAGGGTTCATTACCGAGGTGTGGGATTCTGTGTTAACTGCACTGAAACAGCAATGTCAAGCCAAAAAAGACGATCGCTTGAGACTTTCTATTCATCACGATAATTTAAAGTCTCCCGTTTGGATCGAGTTTACTAACCCATCAGAATTAACACCTTCCAAAGTCATTGACAAAATTCAACATGTGCAACAATCCAACGACAAGTTTCACATCACCGACGGAAAAGCCACACTGTTCATGTCCCACGTGTCTCTTCCCCAGGGGACCGGACGACGCAAAAAGTATTATTGGTCGACAACCTTCGCAACACCAAACTAAGCCTCGTCCGAATTAACAATCCTCAAGACCAGATGTGTTTAGCCCGTGCTGTCGTCGTGGGACGAACTTATGCCAAGACGAACGAGACGATAGAATGGAAAAGAGCCTGGAAAACTATTCGACAATCGGACCGAGCCAAACAACGAAGTGAGGCAGAACTCCTATTACAGCACGCAGGGATATCCAAAGGCACCCCTTGCGGCATTCCAGAAATGCAAAAATTGCAAGACGTCTTGGCTCCACGTTACACCTTGAAAGTGCACCCTCAATAAGTGCGTGGTCCTCTTTTGTTTCAAGGCCACGATTTCAAAGACGGAAAATACATTCATGTCTATTATCACGATGGTCATTTTGATAACATTACCAGTATCACTGGATTCCTGGGATACAGTTACTACTGTGAAAAATGTGATTATGGTTATAACAATCGGGAACAACACAAGCATTGTGGATCGAAATGTGAGGGATGTTTGGCCTCTCAACCTTGTCTGGACAAAGGACAAGAAAGAGTGCATTGCCCTGTTTGTCAGCGCACTTTTGTCAGTCCTACCTGTTACCAACAACATTTGAAGATGCAAGGTTCACAGCAGAAAAATGCTTGTCAGCTTCTGAGATTGTGCCCTACTTGTGGACAAGGCATATGTACCAATAGTGTTAAGTTACACGTTTGTCGAGGGAAGAAACGATGTCACATTTGTCACCAAATCGTGGACTTGGAGCACGAATGCTTCATTCAAAAATATCAACCCCAACCAGAAGATACCCAGAAGAAAGGGAATTTTAACTGTATTGATTTCGAATGCATGCAAGAAACTGGTATTCACATTCCTAATTTCTGCGTGGCTCACCGTGCGTGCGAGAAGTGTATACAAGATCCTATCTTTAGTCAATTCCCTCACTTCAGCAAGATTCCTGGAGAACGTGAAAAAATCTTTCGAGGGTCAAACACGCTAGCCGATTTTGCCCAATGGATCCTAAACCCCATTGTGGAAACGTGGAGTCCAGAAGACATCGAACGTTACGGCGATTGTCATTGCCATGCCATGGTCATGGCTTACAATTTCTTGGGATACGATGGGCAATTTCTGCACAGATACTATGCGGAGCAAAGTACCGAACGTCCTCAAGTCACTTTGAACGGAGCCAAAATCATTTCTATGCAAGTAGGACAAGTACATTTTAAAGATTCGATGTGTTACTTGGCCATGCCTTTGAGTCGCATGCTTAAAACGTTTGGAATGACAGAAATGGCCAAAAGTTATTTTCCACACTTTTTCAATACCGAAGTCAATCAACATGCCGTTCTACCCCATTTGCCTGAGGCTGACGACTACGACCCCGATAACATGCGCACCGAACAACGAGAAACTTTCCATGTTTGGTACCAGACTCACGCCTCGGACCCCTTTGACTTTCAAGAAGAAATGTTAAGTACTGTCGATCTGACGTGGACATTTTACGACGTTGCTGTGGAAAGTTTCGAGAATTGTTCATGGAGTACGGAGCGATCGATCCTTTGAAAGAAGGTTGTACCATTGCCAAAGCATGTTCCTTAGTGTACCGAAAACGCTTAATGCCTGAAAATACTTTAGCTGTCATCAATCCTCAAACGACAAATTTTGTCAAACGTCAATACTCGGCCAAAGCCCTACGCTGGCTCCATTACTTGTGCGACAAGGAAGACAAATGGATTCAACATGCTCGCAACGGAGGAGGCGAAAAGACCATCGGAACGTATTCGGTAGATGGCTGAGACTTAGAAAACCCTCAGATCGTGTACGAGTTTAATGGATGCTTATTTCACGGATGTCCCATGTGCTACCCTCAACGAGACACCAAAAATCAGCTTTTACAACGGACTATGGAAGACTTGTACCAGACCACGTGTCAGCGACGTTTGAAGTTAGAACAGCAAGGATACCAGGTAGTGGAAATGTGGGAACACGAGTACGATCACCGTTTGAAAACCGATCCCGAGTTTAAACGCATCGTAGAAAGTTATAAGTTGGTGGACCCATTGAAACCCCGGGATAGTTTGTACGGAGGACGGACGAATGCCACTTCTTTGCTGTACCAAGTGGACGAAGAGAAAGGAGAAGAAATCAAATACTTGGACGTATGTTCGCTGTATCCTTACGTCTGCAAATATTCCGAGACAGCTAGTCTGGGATCATTGATGCAGAATATGAAGTGGAAAGACTTGAGGAAGAATTTCAGTGTGACCTGGGCTTTGTAAAACATTTGAACATAGCGAGAGATCTATTAGAAGCCATGATAGAGGAGGAAGTCAAGAAATTAAGAAGACTTATTAAAACAAAATATATAAGAATAGGGAACTTGAAGGAGGCACTTGATAATGTCATCAAAGTGAGATGCTTTCTAGAAGAAACATTAAATTTGATAGAGTGGGAATATGTGAAGTGGGGACTAGACCGGCTAAAGAAAGCAGAAGCAATGACAAGAAAGGTGATGGAAGAACAGGTGATCCAGATTAAAGATAACTGGGATAAGGAGAGAAAGGAAAAAAAGAACAAAAAGAAGAAAGAGGACTTTGATCAACTAAATCAGAGATGGATCAGAGTTCAGGAAAAGTTTAGAGCTATGGGACATGATAACTGGATTCCCGAGGACGAAAAGAAGAAAAAGAAGAAAACGGGAATCATTGGAAAAATAAAAAGGTGGTGGAACAGCAGAAAATAAAAGAAGTATCCAAAGGCCCTTTTCAGGGCCACTCATAGGTCTCGAAAACATATTAGCTTTTTTTGCCACCATTTTTTCCCCTTGTCCCTAGACAGTCCCCTATACCCAGACAAAAAATCATATTTCCCATGTTCCATTTCCCTTGAGGCTATATAGACCCACTATGTTCAATTTCCCTTGAGGCTAGATAGGCCCACTATGTTCAATTTCCCTTGAGGCTAGATAGGCCCAAATGGTTCCCATGTTAAATTTCCCTTGAGGTTACAGTGCCCCAAGCTGTTTTTGACTGGATTTTCCATTGAGGCTAGATCGCCTCCTATTACTACTTACGTAATAGCCATAAAAATTCTGAGCATTAGAATAAATCTGAACAAAGAAATTAACGGGATAAACGTTCCAAATATAAGAGAAGAGATTAAAATGCTACAACATGCAGATCACTGCACAAACTTTGTACAAGACAAACAATCCTATATAACACTCATAAAGGAATTTGAAAAATTTGGAAAACTATCGGAATCACAAAAAACACTGAGAAAACCGAACTATTACTAATAGGAAACTGGAAAGGCAGACAACATGGTCTACCACTCCCCTTCATTAAGGATAAAGTAAATACATTAGGGATCTTCTTTGGATAAAATGATTAAAAAAAATGAAAGCCTAAGTAAAATTAGGAGAACAATTTCAGAAAATGTACAAATCTGGGCTTTAACGTCATTGTGTCTAATGGAAAGGTCACACGTAGCTAAAAGCTATATGTATATGCTATATGCACTTAAGCTATGTTATAAAAACGTCAGACATAAATAACTTATATATAACAAAATTATCAAATACTTATGGGGCTTTAAAATGCACTACATTAACAAACAAAACACTATACAAGGACGGGATAATGGAAGGCCTTGGCCTCCCAAACCCCGTTCTAATTAAATACACCAACATCCTTAACAGATTCAAAGAAATATAAGCAGAGTCAAAAATACATTGACATGGACTTTATATATACTATTTAGTATTCTCTATGAAAAAGAGAAAAGACATATATAATAATAATAAGCTAATCAAATTGATAGAATTGCTACGAAAATTCAGATCAATAAAGGAACTATTAAATAAATATAGAGATAATAAGGAATTATGGGAAATCGACACAAAAACTACATACAAATGGATGACAGATTACACTATAAATAAGGCAAAAAGCAAAGTAGAACAAGAAAACATAACTATTAACTGGGATAGGGCTTGGGGAAATTGGATCAAATTAGGATCACTAAAAATACAGAGCCTCTGCTTCAAATACATACATAATGCGTGGTTGATGGGAGAGGTAGCAATGAGACGGCATATGATCAGAGTATCGCCAAAACGTCCACTGTATAAAAAAGTAGCTTTTACAAAAAAACGTAATGGTTGAGTGCGAGGTAAACAGGATTGAGCGAGTACATATTTTTTTACAAAAAATAAGATAAAACCAACTATATAAGCAAAGAAACATATTATACTTGCATGGAAACTTTTAATAAAACGTTGCTATACAAAATTACAGATTTTATCATAGGAAATATGAAGGCATGCGGACAAATACTAGTCATAGGGAAACACAATAGAAGTGGAAAGGCTTATGGCAGAGTCGAAAAATAATCCATTTAGAGGGACACAAAGCATGCAACATGTCAACAGGGGATTAAGGATAAATAGGATTATGTTATACATGTTTCCCAAAACGCATGCCCTGAAAAGGAAAATAAAAGTCACTTGTGAGCTATTCTTAACTCTACTTCTCTATGTAGCTCCCATACTACACAGAGAGCCCTGCTTAGAGGGCACACAAACATTTTTTGGAAATAATTTAATGAAGTAATCTAAATAAGTAGAGGCGACCTAACTCGAGGCAGGGTATGTGCAACTAAAATAAATAAATGTACGTAACTTGTCTCGAATACAGTAGTTCTCAATCATTTTAATAGATAAAATAACAATAAAGACGACACAGAATAAAAGTAAGTTATCTGATATTTTTTATAGTTGAAAAACAAATAAGTAATAGTACAACGGACTTGCTTCAAATTTCAAGATTCATTGAATAAGCATTTTCTGATGAATTAAAAGATGAAAAGTGACGATCTGCTTATAGGTCCGGGTCACCAATCGGTGAACTAGAAAACTGGGAAATATTTTAAATAGGAACGGCTATCCAAACAAACACAAGGGAAGGAACCCAGAAATGGCGACAAAACCAACTCTGAGGAACCGCCCTATAGAAACATAAGGGAAAAGAAAGAAATACCCCTTTGAAAAACATCATATAATCCCGATTAAAAAAAAAAGTTAGAAAGAATTAAATGGAAGTGAAAATAAATAACATGAACAACACATCTGAGGGAACACAACACACATGAAAACAACCTATTTAGGTTTTTTAAATAGGATGGGGGATCTGTCTGTTGCCCCAGCCCCCCCGAAAAAAAAAGAATGACATCGCTATGCCATGATACACCAAACTTGAAAATTACTGTAAATTAACTGAAAGTTAAAGCAAACGCCAGATCAATTAACCATTTATACTTTCGTGTAAAGGAATCAAAAATGTTTCAGAAATTAAAATCATTTCCTGTGCATTTACATTGTGTTGCATGGCCAGAAACTGTGAAAACAAGGTTCCAGGGTATATAACGTTACTTTGAATAGGCACCATATAGACTGATTGTGTTGACGTGCCCTTATACCAAAATATATTTATATATTTAAAGATGTCAAAATATTGTTCATGAATGACCTAAGTTAAAAGGATACAGATCAAGTTTATGTTAATAGATTTAATGCCTTGAAGATAAGCTATGGTTAATGTGATAATGAAAGTTTTGAAGGTCTTATTTCGAACTCTTTAATTTGGAGAAGGCACAATACATTATGAGAAAGGTTTTACCTCCAAAGCCACCATAGGGGCCCATAGCTATCCTGTAGTAGAGAGAAAGAACGGTACAAACTTTAAGAGGTTTCTATTTGTCAAACCAAGGCTTGTTACGAAACCGAAAAAAGTGTCAGAAAACAGAATTAGGGAGAGAGGCTGAACCCTACAAACCTTTAGAGGTTTCTATTTGTCAAACCAAAGCCTCCTAGAGGGGGTGAACCCAGGTGTATATTAGTCAAACCAAGACTTGTTACGAAACCTAAAAAACAAAATTGCCTCTGACGATTTGTTGTCGCGCCTTAGGTTTTAACAAAATATTTTATCAAGTCCGATACGATATCTTGATCTAGAGTCATGCAAATTTATCGTTACAAATCCATGTGGGATTGACTGAGCGTGACTAAAAAAAATTCTAAAATGATTATAATTCATATCACCGCTACACAAGGTCTGGTGAATATTTCGTAATGTATGTGTATCAACTCCATTAAACACAGCAAGAGTATTACAGTTATCCTGATCACTTTTGGTATTTCTGTACATCTCTGATTAACATAAATCACATCAGTATTTTTATGTCTACCTCTGGAAAATATCCTGGCAGAGTTTGCTTGTTTATCTAACATCACATCATCATATACGACTAAATTATTAATACTTCCGTCAACTGAATCAACACTCGGTGCTTTTTCAATATTAGTGATAAATTCAATAGCATCTTCGTCGGATATCGATTTTGCTCGTTCGTTAAAATCCTTGAGTACATCGTAACATCGCTGATCATCTACAGATGGTGCTACCAAATACAATTTGTTCCATTTTAACCACCTCATTATTAGATTAAGTAACAACTGCGTCTTACCACTTCCAGATGGTTCAATTATAATCATGCGAATAGAATGTGGTAGTGCTGCATGATGCTTAACAGGTTCTCGTGTTTTTGTCGCCGAAAAATCAATTACATTCTTGTTATTATAAATAAATTATGGATCTATATTGTGTTAAATGTAAGACGCGTGCTAGCACAAACGACTTGACAACATTTACAACAAGCAATAACAGATCAGCACCTGCCGGTAAGTGTGTACAATGTGGTACAACACAATTTAGATTTGTTTCTATAAAATCGGGTAAAGATTTTTAAAACAAAACGAGGAGGTGATATTGCAGCAAAATTAACAAAACTTCCCGGGACTCCATGGGCTAAATACTTCCGGGATATAATTACTGGAACCAGACTCAATATCCAACTTGATAGCCAAGACCAACCCCGACCAGGCGAATATCCAATAAACGCTATTGATAAGGTGTGTCATGCTCATGATGTTGCTTATAAACAGACAAGTGTTTCTTCTTTTCTTTAAAAAAAATAAAATTAGTTCTGATCACGTGGACATCTTGATTGAGACGAGATCACAAGACTGAGATAGAAAAGTAAGGTTAGCAAAACTGCTTGACTTCCATGTCGCATGGGTGAAAAATTCTTTGCCAACATCAACCTGTAGTAGTTTTGGCCATCCTAAGGGTCCTCATTGATAAATTCGTTCAAAAGCTAACACAACTTCAGCAGCCGGTTTAGTTAATAATGGCTTTGCATTTTTATATCTGCTGGGAATGTCAACGACAGTTAATGCGTATTTGCATGTGTATTGACGTCTACCAATTTGAATAGTATCATGAGGTAAAAACAAAATATCTGCTTAATGAACTTCATTAGGAACACTGACATCAAAGTGTGCATACTGAATTTGTTTACGTGGTGGTAAAAAAATTTGGAATATTGCCTGTCGTTTTAACCAATTTGCAGCAGCAGAACGAGTAGCATTTGCTGCATCAGCGAGTCTACCGTTCATTGCAGATTTTACTAGGAAGTCATCACGCTTTTATCTGATATTTTTATTTTATTTTATAGAACTTAACGCATGAATCAACTTCACGTCTGCAATATGTCGTCGTTACAAATATTTATTTTAATATACTACATCATGAAGATGACAAGATATATTGCATTTATTTTATACTCTCCAGAAGTAGTAGAGAAGCTGAACCCTACACATTTTTAGATGTTTCTATTTGTTAAACCAAGGCTTGTTACGAAACAGAAAAAAATAGTGTAAAAAAAAACAGAATTAGGGAGAGAGGCTGAACCCTACAACATATTTTATAGCCAAGTTTGAAAAAAGGAGTGTCTATTTGTTAACCCAAGGCCTGTTACGAAACCGAAAAACAGAAACTTTGAGAGTCTTCTAAATTTATCGTTAAACATCCATGTAGGATAGTCTGAGTGGTGTTAGCGAAATCTTTTAATTCATTATAATCCATGTCACAGCTACACCAAGACCGATGAATATTTTCTAATATATGTGTATTAATACCGTTAAACGCCGAAGAATATTACAGTTGTCCCTGACCATACTACGTATGTTAGTATATTGTTGAGAAATGTAACTTATATCAATTTGTTTTATGTCTTCCGATAGAAAATATTCTAGTCTTTTTATTATTATCCATGACTATACCCTCGTACACAAGTAAATTGTTGATACACTCATCGATATCCTCGACGCAAGGAGCTTCTTCGATGTCGTCGATAAACTCAATAACATCCACATCAGTTATTGATTTTGTACTCTCGATAAAATCTCTTAACACCTCGTAGCAACGTTAATAATTTGCTGTTGGGGCTATCAAATATAATTTATCCCATTGCATCCATATCATAATCAAATTAAGTAACAATTGTGTTTTACCGCTTCCGGATGGTCCAATTATAATCATTCGCATTATATTCGGCATCATTGTATGATGTTTAGGTGGTGTTCATTTTTTAACGCGGAGAAGTCAGTAATTTCCATTAGATATAACATATATAAATTATGGATTTATATTGTGTGAAATGTAGAGCTCGTAAACTAACTGATCTTACTCCTCTTGTAACAAAAAATAATAGAAATGCAATTAGTGGTAAGTGTACTCAATGTGATATAAGAAAACTAGCTTCGTTAGTTAAAAAAGGGACATGATATCGCAGCCAAGTTAACAAAACTCCCAGGGACACCATGGGCGAAATATCTAGGGCAAAAACACCTTCCAGGATTAAATTACTCCGGCTCTGGAACAAGACTAGATATCCAATTTAATCGCCAAGACCAACCCCGACTCGGCGAATATCCAATAAACGCTATTGATAAGGCGTGTCATGCTCATGATGTTGCTTATAAAAGTAGCAATCGGTAACATAGACATATCGCAGATGTGAAATTGATTCATACGTTGAGTTTTATTAAGAATAAATGTTTCAAGGAATCATTAGCTAACTGGTTAGTAAGATCTGCGATGAAAGGTAAACTGGTATTAGGTGCTGGTAATTAATATTAATATGGAATCTATTTATTATTCCCCAAAAGGATATTGGAGGGGTAAATCAGCAATTAATAAACTCGCCAGCGCGGCAAAAAGTCGAAAAAGTTCCCGCGGCAGATTGGTTATCGAGACAGGCAATATGGCAGATTTATCTAACCCCGCCTGAACATATTTACTGCACATTTTGATGAGAACGTCCCTATTGAAATTCATAAGGCTGATATATTATTGATGCTGCATGATACTTTTAATAAACGGACATACAAGTATGCATCAACTTTAGTTGATGTTGCGAGTACATACAAGGAAGCTGAACCATTGTTGAAGACGTCGGCATCAGAGGGATCTGTTGCATTTAAACGAATTTATCGACGAGAGCCTTTACAGTGGCCAAATCTATTATAGGTTGATCCTGGCAAAGAATTTCAGGGTGTAGTGTTATCAACAATGAAGCATCATAATGTCACAATCCAACGAGGACATACTGCAATACACCGCGATCAGGTAATTGTTGAACGATTTAATCGAACATTATCTGAGCGGTTATTTGGATATCAATACGCCAAAGAATTCATCGAAGATAAACAATCGCGTGAATGGGTCAAGAGATTACCAAGTGTGATAACTGCACTAAATAATAAAATTACTCAGACGATCAACATGAAACCTGTTATCGCGATCATAAAAAGTATATACCCGTAAAAATAAACAGCGAAATGATGTTCTTTTCAAAACAGCGAATACACGGCAATGTCACTGTAAGATACTTTTATGAACAAGTGAACTTGAAGGTGGTAAAAAAGAGCTACTGATCCTATCTGGAGTGTCACATCGTATAAAGTATCCAACATAACAAGATCTACGGGTAGACCCGCAATCTACAGATTAGATTCAACTGCTCCACAGCGCTAATTTACACGTGACCAGTTACAAGTGATACCCGAGGTTACACAATTACCGCCACAATCACGTAACTAGCCCATCTGTGTCTGTTACACTCTAGACAGGTCAGCATAACATTTTGTCTTGTATGACCAAGATTGCTATTTTTTTCTGTCTGCGGTAAATTGGCGAGGATCTTTATCCGATCAACACCATAGCATTATACAATTACAGCTCGCGCAGTGATTATTTTGTTGTTGTTTCAGCCTCATTATAACTTTAACATCAATATCAAATTCTCTGTTATTTTTCTTATCTTGTTGTTTATGACCAGCAAGCTTTTTTCTTATTATATCCTCGCTGACAATATCGCTGATTGTGGTGTCATTAGACTCTAAAACGACTCTACCAAGTTGATTTATTTTTCGTACACTGGATACTGCCAAGTAAACTAAACTCGACCACTCGATGCGATCATCTACGACCCAAACAATTGTATTGGATATATTCAATCCCTGCGAATTATGTATCGTCAATGCGTATGCTAGTGTCCACTGAGATTTAACAGTGCGCAATGCATCTTCGACAACACTGATATCAATCAACACAATATCTTTTAACACAAGTATTTGTTTTTCAGTCTGTCCAGGAATATCAACTTCAATATTCTGTCTTCGTGAATCAGCTGGTCTATAATACAATAGCAATGTAAATGTTACAAATTTTTCTTTATGTGTTTGAAACAACCGCGCTTGAACTGCGTCTTTGACTATCTTTCTAGTTGCTAGTATCAAATTTTCGGTCTCAACGCTTACCAAAAAACATTTAATGGGGTTTCTGGCGCTCGATAGTTCTGATATCTGATTATTTTTCATGTAATTATCTTCAATCGTAACATCTGCTGATTTAGAATAATCGCGCAAGATTTCTCGTTTTATTATCCATGACCCCCAACGCTCATCGGAATTTGTAAATTCAGCAAACTGCTTCTTTATTTTTGATATCTATATAAAATAAATCAGTGGCGACTCTAACCGCGGTGTCAGGACATATATTTATCATCGATAGCAAATTGATAGAAACATAAGCCAGCATAGACGACCTTAAATGTGTGTACTGCGGAGAGTCGCTATCAATATAGCTAACAATTGTACCGAATTTTGTTATATCAGACAAGTAGGCATTTTCACGACTGACAAATATCTCTAGCTGTTGCATCCACGATTATAAAATCGTATTCAGCAGCATCTAGAATTAATCCTGAATAATGTCGCTTGTGATAATATGCTCCACCCTGCGTGAAATTACTGATTATTATTCTACCTAGGTGTTTTGCCTTTTTATTTTTTATTTCAAAGATCTCCTTGGATTTTTTAACACTCTATTCTTCGTCGAGATCGGGAAATATTTCCTTGTAATCGTTATTACACTATCAAGACTATCCGGTTGTGACAACCAAACTTCATTTTGCTCTCAATATGATATAATTGTCTCACCGACAATCAGTAATATGAGTATTTTACAATCGATCATATACCGTAATAACACTATTGGTACCCAGTGTTTTTCAGATATATGTCTACCAAATCAAACATAACAGCACGGATTAAGTCCTTTAGCAAATTCAAATGATACCACACGAGCGAATCCGGTTAGATCAAAATTGGGTAGTGTCCCATTAATCACAACTCGTGTCATCTCGTGGGTTGGATGCCCAAATCGTTTAAAATACCCAACACACTCTTAATATCCAAGAAAACTCCCTGGATAACACGCAACCATATCAACCGAAAAAACGTTTTTAGGATCATATTTGGTATTCCATAATCCACTATGTGTGTATTCTACACAGCTAGCTTGAAAATCTGAGAACAATTTATATTGTGTTGGCTTCCATAAATTTTTCTCTCTAGCGAAATGAGCTGCAACTGACGTGACTGTAAAACAGTTTGTTAGTAATTGTTCGTTATTATCCGTTGCCATTTTCCGAGCTAGTTTTCTCATCTGACCGTAAAGAGATTCCGTTCGGTATATTTAACCGTTAGGTCATACAAATTGGTCAAATGTACCATCTTGTTTTTCAAAACTCTGAAATAATCACACTGACACAGGATTGCTTTTACTCCGCGCGTGAATAAAATCAAACAAACTGCCCCTCCCAGAGTTCTCTGGAGAGAACTCCACCGGAAGGTATTTTACGGTACTATTCCGCGGAAATATTGTTACTTCGTTGGGCCACGCGTATGCATTATGATCAATGATCCTGATGGGAACCTTGTTTATATATCTCGATTCGTATAATACTTATCCTGTTATAGTTGCTACCGTTATTGGGAATCTTAATATCTTTTCTAGCTCAGCTACATTTTGAATTGTTGCTTCAGCATCTTTGACTGTTAGTGCCCATTTGTTTATTTGGTTACGTCTTAGATCTGTCAACCCGTTTCCACGCAACACATTTGTAAAATGCTCTATTGCTCTTTCGGCTACACAATTTATCTCCGTCCCTGACAAAGTCAGCGATGACAGTTTCATACGTTTCAATTTCTCCTCACTTGATTTTTCATTTATCGGATAAATCCCATAAACAACCGTGGTCAAAGGATAAGCTCTCTCTTAATACGATTTGTCAATTCCGGTCAATATTCCTGGTTTCGAATCCTGACACACGGTGGCAATTTTTTTAATTTTCAAGATAGGATCGAATTTAAAATGTCAAAGATAACCAGCCATTTTTAAGATGATTTGATATACCGCTCTTTTACACTATGTAATAAAGTTAAAACATTTACAGTATTGCCACACTACGCGAGACTACACAAACCTTTCTTTTTTTATTTGAACCAGTAACCTCTCAGGTTGTTATTGTTTGAAATAGCTTTTCCAAATATTCTTGATATCCAAATGAACGTAACAAGAGAGATATTTTTAGTTTAATGAATTTTAATTTTATGTTTCCAGTTTATACTCACCAACTACGTTAACTTGAAATTGTTGCTGCATGAAATCATTGCGGCTTCTAGCTATACATTTATAAGAAGTCGCATCAGAAACGTCTGCATCTTTTATCTCGAGCACTTGGCCATCTTCTATAATTGTCACAGAATTAGAAAGAAAACAATTTTGTTTTGCCTGAGAAATATTTGATTATTTGTGTTGTGCATGCGTACAGCCCTGTCTGGGATGAACAGGTGTTTTTTTTTTTCAGACGAGCGATGGAACCAACATATGTCTTGCCGCCGTAAACTGCTTGCGGCTACGGACATCATTATCACGATATTGACGGGTGTTTTACCCTGAATATTACTCACTGTCCTTTGAATTTAAGCAAGATTAAGGTATAATCGGGACAGTGATCTTTTGGATCTAGTGAAGAGAGCACGTATTTTCACGTGGTATTTCTAAAAGCCATAGGGGTGAGTGTTAACTTGATATTTATTTGATATGTGAAGCTAATTGAGTTTGTACTGTCATATCTTGTAATGATTCATTGATTACAACGCATATTTGAAACTTTGTGAACTGTGAATTTCAAGTTGTTTTTAAAAGGTTAATGTATTAGTACTTTCAGAACTCATTATTATTACCAGTTTGGTTTGATTGTAGCTTACGAGGTGGTTACGATGTGGTTACGTGGTTACGACGTTACGTGGTTACGAAGTGATGTAACGAGCTATCTAGATGTCTATATGTATTTACGTATGTCTGTACATGTGGTGAAGCCACGACTGTGGACGTAGCTAATACAAGGGTGCTGTATGCTGTCTGTACGTGTATGCATATGACTGACTGTACATGTAGTGGATCCAAGAAGGGGTGAGCGGTCGATACAAAAGAGCGGGTCAACACGAGGAACGTGGTGAAACTGTGCAGTTTTTCGGTGGATAAATCGTGCGACTGTACAAAGGTCAAGAAGCATATGTTTATTCCAATTGTTGCTTAAACTGGTATATTTGTATTTACATAAGATTATTTTGAATCTTAGTTGAATTCCAGGAGATTTGTGAATCTTTATGTCAGTGCAGAACATTCGAAACGTATTTGAAAACTTGGAGATTGTTTGAATCCCAAGCCTTGTCTATACGTGAAACTATATGGTTATCTTAGTGTGTACTATTATTTGAAACTGAGGTTTCCAGAAGCTATATATAATATTATTTGGTTTATTATCAATGTGTGAATGTTAGTATGGAGTGATTGAATCAATGGTATATTGAGCGTGTGACAATCATTGTATTTTTCCATCAGACATTTTTCTTTACTAATTAAGTTAATACATTTTCATCTTTCACACATTGTGTTTGAATTATTCATTTAATCCAATACCTACTGTTACAATTCTGCGACAATAATATCCGATTTGTACCCGCTACACTGTGTATTAGCATTACAAGGGAGATAATCAATTTATATGCCTGCTGACTGATTCCATCTGTACCACGTGATATTGTCGTAGTTTGAACTACAACATTCTAATGTCATGTAGTGCCCAATTCTGACATACTGCATCCGAACGACCTTTGGTATAAACATTTTTTGAACTAGATAGTGTTAAAAAATATGACTAGCGAAATGTTATAATTTTCTCTGCCATCTCTGGAAATTTATACGACGCCGATATATATCAAAATTTTATTTTTGTTTTGCTGAAATAGCTGGGACATATTCTAGACTGCCATCCTGTAATAATTAAGATGGCAAGAATCGGAAAGGCCCTTGCACTATAATCTATTTCAATCTTAAATTGTTGAGTACGTGTATGAAATAGAAAGAAAAAGATATACGAATGTGTAGTCGATTGCGTATATTTAAAGACAACCGAACCATGTGACCTTGTGTCATGCTGTACATGGCGTGTATAACTTCCTCTAAAACGATAGTTACCGTTCTATATATATATATATATATATATATATATATATATATATGGACACTATTCATGCGGATGACTTGTTAAGGAACACAATATGTGTTCTGTATTAATCTTATCTCATGACTGTAATCAAATTAGAAATTACCTAAGGCTACTATATAATACCTATGATACAAGCTTTTATCGATCCAGATTTTTAAGAAACCAATTGACACAGTCAGCATTCTCATTACCAAAACGTAAATCTATGTAAGTATATCAATCTGATTAAAATCAGATCTCTTCTGTTATACAAGAAGAACTGACAGGAACCACTTAGAGGTTATGTTCTGGTAACCTAGTGTATTTTCCTAATCACTAATTCTATCACCCCATCGGATTATGTCTTATAACTTCGCGTTTGGAGACAGAGCACTGTGGATGAAGAGCATAAATGTGTACCGAATTGAACAGTGCTACATGACCCTTGTGGGCGATACAGCACTATTATTCAACTTCATCATCATGTGTACCGAACGATTCAGTTCACCTTTCGAAAACAGGGCGGAGACAGACGAATGAAAACATACTTATTTGTACAGTGACGTCATCAGAAAGGCAGTTTCGTTTCTGTGCTACAGTCATGAATGTACTGATGACCCCACTCATTTTACTAACTTTCATTGGCGGGAAAGAAGGCCTCCCACTGAAATAATACAATAGTGCCAACGCCCATGTATGTGAATATGAATCATTTTCAGTTAGGATAATTTCATTATGTATTGTTTGAACGGCACATAAAAACGTAGCAACATTCAGACTAGACAATGTTGGGAATGGGTGGGGTGGAGGTGAGTACTGAAGGTCATTTACTTCAACACAGTTCTTAAATAGGTTTTAATAGCCTATACATACATACATACGTTTTGAAATAGAATACACTATACAATACAATGTTGCAAAGGAAGATACCCCAAATTAAAATTAAACATTATTTTATGTGTATTCATTTAATATAAAGATAAGCATTTTTCAGCTTAAAAATAAGATCTGTTTCTTATATATATTTCATTATAAAAAAATTAAGCGCGTGCAAGAAACTGAGAAGAATTAGCCTATATTCAAAATGTTTTTGGGAAAGTATAACCTCTTTTCAGACTTGTCCTAAAACATAATTATTTTAATATATCAGCTGAAAAAGAATGCACCCTCCCAACCACTCCAGTGATATTGGTATACAATATATACTGAAGTGGCAATACATGTATGGGACTTAATGGACAGGTGTTTTAATGGACAGGTTTTCTCAAACGAGAAGTCGAAATAATAATAAAATAAATAAGCTAATCTTGTTCTTTATAAGATGCGTACATGTTATCGACCCTTACGCTGGCCAAGTGGTTAGAGCGTCCTCTGAGAAAACGGAAGTTCGTGGGTTCGATCCCCGGCCGAGTAATACCAATGACTTACACAAATGGTACCTACTGCTGCCTCGCTTAGCGCTCAGCATTAGGAGGGTAATGTTAGGACTGGTCGGCCTGGTGTCAGGATAATGTAACTGGGTGTGATACCCCAGTTCAAGACATCAATATAAACAGCTTCACTGCAGATATCGTAGCGATATGACTGAAAAATTGTGAAAGCTACGTTACAAATTCTAATCACACACACACAGACACACACACACACACACACACACACACTTTATCGAGTTTACTAATATAGGTTCACGGTATCTAATAACTTAAGTAGTTTTTGTAGTCTGTACTTACACCTGTCCACCGACAAGCCATATGTTAAATAACAGAGTAGAGATAGATGATAAAATATCATGTTTTAATGCATAAAATAATTCAGATTGCGAACAAAAAAAACTTTTGGAGCCAAAACTAATTTAGAACTAGAAAACATAGATGGAGAACTTTTAAGTTTAGGATCAGAAATAATGTTAAAATCATAATTATTATTATTATTTGAACAATGACTTAAGGCATGTAGGTTTCATCAAATAGTACTAGTAAAAATAATTTTTATTAGTATCAGCATTTTAGATAGAGCTACATGGTTGATACTACATGAATTTACATCAATAATTATGTTGACTTCTTCACGAACAACGAATGTTTTAAACATATACCTTGTATGAATGCATGTTAATAATTTCCTGAAGAAAAATACTGGAATAAATTTAATTTATACAGTTTAAAACATCTAACATATTCTTCTTCAAATGTTGCACTCTTTTTTAGACAGTATCGATAAGCTCCATATAATTGTATGACTACTATAATCTTGACTCGAATTCACTCCATATAATTGTATGACTACTATAATCTTGACTCAAATTCACTCCATATAATTGTATGACTACTATACTCTTGACTCGAATTCACTCCATATAATTGTATGACTACTATAATCTTGACTCGAATTCACTCCATATAATTGTATGACTACTATAATCTTGACTCGAATTCACTCCATATAATTGTATGACTACTATAATCTTGACTCGAATTCACTTGAGTAATACGTGGGTGAACGTTGGAAATAAACTCACCAATGCCAACAAGTAAGTACTTTTGTTATGAAATAATGTGAATATATGAACAATGCAAGTCGAATTCGATGGAAAGTGGTGAAGAGAGATTGTAAGGGATAATGGATCTGAATCAATAAAATTAATTCTCCAAGCGAGATCACATTATAACATTGCTAGTCACTACGACCCCCGTAAATACTGTTGACACTAACTCACGCCCTTCTTCCTTATCAACGATATACATTTTTTCATGATATGTAATACTTTTTGAATAGACAATGCAGACATGTAAAGCTTAATTCAACTTAACCTCGAGGTTGACTTGGTGAAATGCACAATATAAGTTTTCACCGAATGATTTACTTCAAAGACTCTCAGAGTAAACTGTTTACTTGTCATGTATGCATTTTCTTTTAGAAAAACAGAAATATAGAACTTTCCTCGTGAAAAGTATATCTGTGCTATTTATAGTCTTGACAACACTCAGTAGGCTTTCTATTAGTATTGCTGATCTATATCGGTAATCATCGGAACATTCTCGTTTTTTTCCCGATGCGAGATGACCAATTTAAGATGCATAGTGGTACTGTCCAAACCGATAAGATTTTGGCGGACGTACTTAATAATAATACTAATAATGAGTACTTGGAATAGCGCCTAAACTTTAGAAGCTATAAACGCTTTACAAGATCTACAATGATTTGAATACCCACACACCACCCCAAGAAAAACAACAAACACCATCAAATTTAAAGCAAAAATTATTAATAATAAAAAAATGCTGAACATCTTTAAGAAGGAATCATTTTTAGGTCTTTAAGTTTGCTTTTGCAGTCGATAAAGGTGCGTTTTAAGAGTACTCTTAAAAGATATCACTGTATCTTTCTGTTTAATTTCTATGGGCAATCCACTCCACGTCGCTGGGCCCTGGTATACAAAAGAAAGTTGTCCATACGATTTCGTTTTCATAGTGGGAATAAGATTGAAAGAAGAGGAGCGTAAATATCTTGCTGGTGTGTATACATGGGTGAGGCCGGAGAGGTATGCTAGACTGTAGACCGTCAGTGAAATGTAGCACAGAGAACAAAGTTGGTGTTTGATTCTGGATCAAATGATTAGCCAGTGTAGGGTTCAGAGCAGCGGGGATGTGTGCTCTGATCGTGGTATTATAAAGATTCTTTGCGCAGCTATGTTTTGAACATTTTAATGTTTCTGGAATAGATACTGAAACGAACCAGAAAGAATTGAGTTACAATAGTCCAGTCTTGAAAGTACTAAAGAAGACACAAGTGTTTTAGTGGCATCAACTGAAAGATATTTGCGAATGGAACTGATTGTCTCTAGAGTATTATCTTCATTTCGTACTGACTGCGTGAACTTAATGTTGGTGACGCTGATATTTATTGTTTGAGGGAAAAGATGTGCATGGGAAAGTGTTTGTGTTGTGATCAGAATGTCTTCAGTTTTATATATTCATTGATCTGCAGCTTGTCATCCATGATTTTACATTAGAAATAAAACTCTCTGCTCCTTCGATGGTAGCATCAATTTCAGTTGCGTGGCAAGACTTGCATATGTGAGTGTCATCAATGTACAATTGGTGAGACACTTGGTGACGATCTATGATACTTGAGAGCGGCTAAGGGTATAGAATGAAGAGAACAAGTCCAAGAACAGACCACTGTTGAACACCACAACATAGATCAGCTGGGCTGGAGTGTATTCCATTTAAATATACAATTGGTGTCAAGTAGGACTTAAACCAATGTAAGGCTGTATTGTGAATGCCAAATACATGCTGGAGACGGTGAAGTAAAAGATCCTGATCTATTGTGTCAAATGCTGCCGACAAATCAATGAGGGTGAGGACTGTACTCTTTCCGCTATCCAAAAGTGGCGAAAATGTCATTAAATACTTTCAGAAGAGTAGTTTCAGTATTGTGGCAAGGGCGATATACAGACTGTACATAGCTAAAACGACTGTTTGAATTCAAATGAGACACAAGTTGGGTTTGAACAACTTTTCATAATATTTATTATATGAACTGGAGATTAGAAACTAGGCGGTAATTCTTTAAATAGTTATGGTCAAGTGTTGGTTTCGTCAGCAGAAGCTTTACGATGGCAGATTTGAAAAATGATGGGAATTCCCCGAATGAGAGAGATATTAATAACATTAGTTAGTGAAGACGATTTTGGGTCTAAGCACTCAAGTAGCAGTGATGATAGAATTGGATCAAGTTCACGTGACTTTGGTGCGCTCTTCATCACGTTTTATTGCACTAAATCCATAGAGACAGATTCAAATACCC
Organism: Unio delphinus; assembly: GCA_029339505.1. NCBI lineage: Eukaryota > Metazoa > Mollusca > Bivalvia > Unionida > Unionidae > Unio > Unio delphinus. The sequence goes on along the minus strand of JAQISU010000111.1, from coordinate 9,834,569 downwards.
CTAATGGTTATCGTTGAAATTCTGTATTGTAATTGTATGGAGTCTATGCGTCAATTTAAATTGTGTTGTCAAGCGTATCTCTAATGGTTTGTATTTTGTCAAGGAAGAAATTTGAAAACAGGTCGAAAGTCTATCAGAGAGAAGGTACATGAAAGTGGTTACATTTGTTCCTTGACATTAGTTTATTAGTTATCTCGAAGAGCTCTTTGCAGCTGGAACACTCATTGATGTTAGTACTGTTTGTTTGTTTGTTTGATTAGGATTTTTAACGTAGCCCTATGAATTTTCCAGTCATATCGCTACTATATCTGTAGTGATGCAGTTTGTAGTGATGTTCTAGCACTGGGGCATCATGTCGCAGACATATAACATGATACCCCACCCAGTCACATTATCCTGATACCAGGCCGACCAGTCCTAACACTAACCTCTTATTGCTGAGCACCAAGCGAGGCAGCTGTAAGTACCATTTGTGTAAATCTTTGGTATGACTCGGCCGGGGATTGGACGCTCTAACCACTAGGCCACTTGAGCGGTTATATGAACATTATAATTGTTATGAATTTTTCTGCTAGATATAATTCTCCCACATTTGCATATATTTTTATAAGTGATACATTACTGACGAACACCAACAAAACAAACAATCAACCTTTAAGATTTTCCCAGTAGCTTACATTTTCTAACCAATGCACAGAAATGGCTCTCTGATACTTATAACCACAACTGCTAAAAAGTATATTCAGAAATAATTCCAATTGTATTTTTGCATATAAACCCCATGTAAAACCCTTTTCAATTTGTTTGAAACAGCGGAGACAATTGCTATTCATTGTTTCATTCTCAGTGTGAATCAACTCTGGTATTCTACATGAATCAACTTGATGTAAGCTGGCTAGGTAGACCACTGTAAATATTGTTTTCAAAATAGACACGAATTTTATCTAACCTTTGGTCCGTTTTTACTCCTCTGTTGAATATGTTCTTGCATATTACGTAACTCATCAGAAGTAAATCTGTGAATAACATGCCAAGCAGATGAATAAACTCCAGTAAGAAAAAGCAGGTATCAAGACTTAATCATCTCTTCAACTGATGTATAAAGGTAAATGTGTACAAATTATATCAAAACAGTGGTCAATAATTACTGATTTCTTAAACTCGTAATTACACTTCTCTGTAACTTGTGCAATCTCCATTATGCAAAAGCTAGTTGACAATTACTAACAATCTTTTGAACTCAAATATAAATATATTGATACTTTAGGTCACAAAGAATATTTCAATGTGTGATTGAGATTTTAATAAAATCAATGTCAGTAAAATGTACCCGGAAATTGAATGTAAAACGTGATCATGACTGTATACACAAACAATTATTCAAATACTTTACTGACAACAGAACTACAAAGGATCTGTATATATGAGGTCAACGTCAGTTTAAAAAAATATATACGGTTATTTATGTTCACCTCCTGCCCTGGTAAGAGTTCATTAGAGACGTTCGTCTCAATATTTCTCTTCACCTCAAGGATCCAATCAATAATCTGTTGGTGAATATTGTGTGTAAAGTCTGCACGCTGCAATAAAATATAACTTGATCAGTGGTTTAGAAAACAATATAGGCAGGATGGATAAGGTTTACCTATGTTAGAAAACAACGTGAACAATATTAAAAACTATAAATAATTCATGGTTATCAGAATTACCAAAGATTAGATAAAATTCATGACAATTATAACGTTCATAGAACCGCTCAAGTGGCCTAGTGGTTAGAGCGTCCAATCCCCGGCCGAGTCATACCAAAGAGTTACACAAATGGTTCTAACAGCTACCTCGCTTGGTGCTCAGCATTAAGAGGTTAGTGTTAGGACTGGTCGGCCTGGTATCAGGATAATGTGACTGGGTGGGGCATCATGTTACATGTCTGCGACATGATGCCCCAGTGCTAGACATCACTACAAACTGCATCACTACAGATATCGTAGCGATATGACTGAAAAATTCATAGAGCTACGTTAAAAATCCTAATCAAACAAACAAACAAACAGTACTAACATCAATGAGTGTTCCAGCTGCAAAGAGCTCTTCGAGATAACTAATAAACTAATGTCAAGGAACAAATGTATACCACTTCCATGTACCTTCTCTCCGGTAGACTTTCGACCTGTTTTCAAATTTCTTCCTTGACAAAATACAAACCATTAAAGATACGCTTGACAACACAATTTAAATTGACGCGTAGACTCCATACAATTACAATACAGAATTTCAAATACAACCATTATGAGTATTTGAATCTGTCTCTATGAATTTAGTACGAGAAAACGTGATGAAGAGTGCACAAAAGTCATGTGAACTTGATCCAATTTTATCATCACTGCTGCTTGAGTGCTTAGACCCAAAATCGTCTTCACTAACTAATGTTATCAATATCTCTCTCACTCGGGGAATTCCCATAATTATTCAAAGCTGACATCGTAAAGCTTCTGCTGACGAAACCAACACTTGACCATAACTATTTAAAGAATTACCGCCTAGTTTCTAATCTCCAGTTCATATAATAAATATTATGAAAAGTTGTTCAAACCCAACTTGTGTCTCATTTGAATTCAAACAGTCGTTTTAGCTATGTACAGTCTGTATATCGCCCTTGCCACAATACTGAAACTACTCTTCTAAAAGTATTTAATGACATTTTTTCCACTTTTGGATAGCGGAAAGAGTATAGTCCTCACCCTCATTGATTTGTCGGCAGCATTTGACACAATAGATCAGGATCTTTTACTTCACCGTCTCCAGCATGTATTTGGCATTCACAATACAGCCTTACATTGGTTAAAGTCCTACTTGACACAAATTGTATATGTAAATGGAATACACTCCAGCCCAGCTGATCTATGTTGTGGTGTTCAACAGGGTTATGTTCTTGGACTTGTTCTCTTCATTCTATACCCTTAGCCGCTCTCAAGTATCATAGATCGTCACCAAGTGTCTCACCAATTGTAGATTGATGACACCCACATATGCAAGTCTTGCCACGCAACTGAAATTGATGCTACCATCGAAGGAGTAGAGAGGTGTATTTCTGATGTGAAATCATGGATGACATGCTGCAGAAAATATGAATATATAAAACTGAAGCCATTCTGATCACAACACAAACACTTTCCCATGCACATCTTTTCCCTCAAACAATAAATATCAGCGTCACCAACATTAAGTTCATGTAGTCAGTACGAAATGAAGATATTACTCTAGACAGTACTCTCACATTGCACCAACATGTCATGAACATATGCAAGGTTACATATATTGAGCTGAGACGAATCTGCTCCATTCGCAAATATCTTTCAGTTGTTGTCACTAAAACACTTGTGTCTTCTTTAGTACTTTCAAGACTGGGCCATTGTAACTCAATTCTTTCTGGCTCGTCTCAGTAACTACTCCAGAAACTTTAAAGAGTTAAAAACACAGCTGCTGGGATCATCTTTTGAGTACCACCATCAGAGCACACATCCCCGCTGTCATGTAACCCACACTGGCTAACCATTCGATCCAGAATCAAGCAGAAAATTTGGTCTCTGTGCTATGTTTCACTGACGGTCTCCAGTCCTGCATATCTATCCGGCCTCACCCATGTGTATAACCCAGCAGGATACTTACTCTCCTCTTCTGACGATCGTATACTCATTATTCCCACTATGAAAACGAAATCATATGAGCAATGCTCTTTTGCATACCAGGGCCCATCAACGTGGATTAATTGCTCATTAAAATTAGACACAAAGACACAGTGATCCCTTTAAGAGTGCTCTTAAAACTCACCGTTTTCGACTGTAATAACAAACTTAAAGACCTAAAAATGTTTCCTTCCTTAAATATGTTCAGCATTTTTAAAAATTATTTCTTTCGTACTTTACATTTTGATGGTGGGTTGTTTTGTTTGTTTATTTATTTTTTTTTGGTAGGGGGAGGGTATTCATATCATTAAAGATGTTGTAAAGCGCTTGAGTTTCTAAATATTAAGCGCTATTCCAAGTCCTTATTATTAGTATTATTCTTAAGAACGTTCACTAAAGACTTATCGTTTTGGGAAGTACCACCATGCATCTTAAATTGGTAATCTCACATCGGGAAAAAAAACGAGAATGTTCCGATGATTACCGATATAGATCAGCAATACTAATAGAAAGCCTACCGAGTGTTGTCAAGACTATAAATAGCACAGATATACTTTTCACTAGGAAAGTTCTATATTTCAATTTTGCGCCGTACAGTTCATCGAATTTCCGCGTTTCTAGAAAAAAATGCATACACGACAAGTAAACAGTTTACTCTGAGAGTCTTTTGAAGTAAATCATTCGGTGAAAACTTATATTGTGCATTTCACCAAGTCAACCTCGAGGTAAGTTGAATTAAGCGTTACAAGACTGCATTGTCTATTCGTAAGGTGTTATATATCATGAATAAATGTATATCGTTGATAAGGAAGAGGGGAGTGAGTTAGTGGCAACAAGGTTTACGGGGGTTGTAGTGACTAGCAATGTTATAATGTCATCTCGCTTGAAGAATTAATTTTATTGATTCAGATCAATTATCCTTTACAATCTCTCTTCCCCACCTTCCATCAATTTGACTTGCATTGGTCTTATTCAAACCTTATTTCATAACAAGGAACTTGTTCACATTGGTGAGTTTGTTTCCAACGTTCACTCACGTATTACTTAAGTGAATTCGAGTCAAAATGATCATAGTCATAAAATTATATGGTCTAAAAGAGAGTGTAACATTTGAAGAAGAATATTCACATGTTTTTAATTGTATAAATTAAATTTCTTCCGGTACTTTTCTTCAGAAAATTATTAACATTCATTCATACAAGGTTTTTTTTTGAAAAAAACATTCGTTGTTCGTGAAGATGTCAACATAATTATTGATGTCAAGTCATTTAGTATCAACCATGTAGCTCTATATGAAGTGTTGATAATAATAAAAATATTTTAATTTGTAATATTTCATGAAACCTACATGCCTTAAGTCATTTTCTAAATAATAATAATAATAATAATAATAATAATAATAATAATAATAATAATAATATTATAATAATAATATTTATTATTATTATTATTATTGTTATTATTATTATTATTATTATTATTATTATTTCATAATTTCTGATCATAAACATATAAGTTCTCCATCCATGTTTTCTAGTTCTAACTTAGTTTTGGCTCCGAATGATCTTTTTCTGCTCGCAATCTAAACAATTTGATGCATTACAACATGAGATTCTATTATCTATCTGTATTCTGTTCTTTTATTAAATGGCTTGGCGGTTGACAGGTGTATGTACGGACTACTTAAATTTTTAGATACCGTGAACCTATAGTAGCAGACAACTCGTTAAACTGTGTGTGTTTTGTGTGTATGATTAGAATTTGTAACGTAGCTTTCACAATTGATCAGTCACATATTGATGTCTGAAGTGAGGCTGTTTATAGTGATATCTATAACCGGGGCATCATGCCGCAGACATGTAGCATGATGTCACACCCAGTCACATTATCCTGACACCAGGCCGACCAGTCCTAACACTAACCTCTTAATGCTGATCACCAAGCGAGGCAGCTACTAATACCATTTGTGTAAGTCTTTCGTATGACTCGGCCGGGGATCGAACCTACGACCTCCCGCTTCCGCGGAGGACGCTCTAATTACTATGCCACCGCATGGGTCAATAACATGTACACCTCTCATAAAGAACAAGATTAGCCTCTTTATTTTATTTTCATTTCAATCTCTTATTTGAGAACACCTGTTCCTTAAGTCCCAAATATGTGTTGGTTCGTAAGCATATATTGTATACTAATATCACTGGAGTGTTTGGGAAGGGCCTTTCTGTATTAGTAGATATATTAAAATAATTATGTTTTAGGACAAGTCTGAAAAAGAGGTTATACTTTCCCAAATAACATTTTGAATATGGGCTAATTCTTCTCTGTGTATCGCACGCGGCTTCGTTTTTCAGTAAAAATGAAATATATCCGAGAAACAGATTTTATTTTTAAGATGAAGAATGCTTCTGTTAAATAAATATAAAAGTATGTTTAATTTGAATTTGAGGTATCTTCCTTTGCAATATTGTATTGTATAGTGTATTCTATTTCAAAACGTATGTATGTATATATAGGCTATTAAAACCTGTTTGAGAACTGTGTAGAAGTACATGACCTTCAGCACTCACCTCCACCCACCCATTCCCAACATTGTCTAGTCTGAATGCTGCTACGTTTTTACGTGCCGTTCAAACAATGCATAATGAAATTATCCTAACTGAAAATGATTCAAATTCACATGCATGGGCGTTGGCACTATTGTATTATTTCAGTGGGAGGCCTTCTTTCCGGCAATGGACGTTAGTAAAATGAGTGGATTCATCAGTCATTCATGATTGTAGCATAAAAACGAAACTGCTTTTTGTTATGACGTCACTGTACCAATAATCTGACTAGTTGATAAAATTAGTGATTAGGATAATACACTAGGTTACCAGAACATAACCTCTAAGTGGTTCCTGTCAGTTCTTCATGTCTAACAGCAGAGATCTGATTTTAATCATATTGATATGTTTATATAGATTTACGTTTTGGTAATGAGAATGCTGACTGTGTCAATTGGTTTCTTAAAAATCTGGATCGATAAAAGCTTGGATCATAGGTATTTTAAAGTAACCTTAGGTACTTTCTGATTTGATTACAGTCATGAGATAAGATTAATACAGAACACATATTGTATGTTCCTTAACAAGTCATCCGCACGAATAGTGTCCATATATATAAAACGGTAACTATCGTTTTAGAGGAAGTTATACACGTCATGTACAGCATGACACAAGGTCACATGGTTCGATTGTCTTTAAATATACGCTGTCGACTACACTTTGTATATTGTTTGTCTATTTCAGACCCGTACTCAACAATTCAAGATTGAAATGGATTATAGTGCAAGGGCCTTTCCGATTCTTGCCATCTTAATTATTACAGGATGCCAGTCTAGAATATGTCCCAGCATCAGGAGCAAAACCGACGGTAACGCGGCATCAAAACGAGGTAGGAGGGATGCATGACATTCAGACCACCTCAGCTATTTCAGCGAAACAAAAATAAAATTTTGATATATATCGGCGTCGTAAAATTTCCAGAGAAAGATAACACATTTTGCTAGCCAGATTTTGTATTGGTATTAAACACTATTTTAGTACCACTTCGACTATTTATATGATTGAACTGAGAGTAGGGTTGATGGAGAAGTTTCGAAAAAATACCTGAATACATTCCCAACTTCTTATCCAGTCCTTTTTTCATAAATAACCGAGGAGGTCTGAATGGCAGCTTTGGGCATATAGTCAGCTACGATTCGTAGGTTTATGCAAGAAAGTACAAATGGAAGGATCATTTTGATAAAGGGATGTAATAAAATCAACGATTTGTTTCATTTCGAGTATTCGCATTTGGATAAAGAACCATGATGAGGATAATGAAATACAATTGAGAGGAGGTATATTACGTTTTTGTGGTGGAGATAGTAAATGAAGCAGACACAGATCAATATTTTTGGCGTTATTTATTCACGAAGTTGTTACATTTGGCAAATACGACTGATACAAGTTTACACGATTCGCTCATTGACAAAAGTATATTGTGAAAACAAATCAGCTTATATAATGTAATCTAGTTTCTTTTAAGGACACCTTGAAAAAGCTTTCACATTTAAAGAGTATAATTTGGGTTAATTGATTTGGGATGAGAAATCAGGGTTGATTCGAACAGAAATGACATGTTAATACATATAGCCAGGAAGGGTAAAACAGGGCAAAGGAAATTGTAAAAGTAACAAATATTGTTTCAATTAGACAGATAAGGAAGGAAGTTAACTTCATGACATGTGATTGTTTAAAGTCAGTTCGGTAAAGGAGAAGGTTATAATGCTTTTCGGAGGGGAGAACAGAAACGGTAACTTTTTTCTAATTCATTTATTTTTACCAAAATTAAAATATCGCAAAAAAAATAATTAAAGATGGCTTAATTGGTGAGACATCGCTACGAATGTTCAGACAGTGTGTTATCAGTTTTTAAACTCTACGAGTTTATGAATCCTGTAACATATTAAATTCAGTTCTGAAATAAAAGTACAACTCTTGTTGATCACATAAAGATGCTGGACTAAAACTTTTTCAGGGATATCAAGTTATTATTTTTATTTTTTTAATCTGATTAAAATCCATTTTCCACTGTCTTAGGCGAAGATCTGACAGTGACCGAAATCTGAAAGTGAATCAAATCGTTCAACAGACATCATTGCTCTTCAGCCTTACCATTCAGTCTCCCAAACGCTATGATATTAGACTTCATCTGATTGACTGATACAATTAGCTCATATGGTAATGATAGGTCACAAGTATACAACCCTAGTGGTTGCTGTCAAATTTTCATGCAGGACACTGGAGATCTTATTTTAGTTACATTGGTGTTTCTTCGTTTTTGTTTTCTTCATTTTCTGGATGGGTGGGTTTGGGGTAAATGCTTTCATGAAATATTCCATTACCTTACTTGTCTTTTTTTAATTTCGTTGTTGCTTTAGATCAAAAGATGTTCATACCAAACGTCCTTCGGATGGAGTATGTCCGAATTGGGCACTACATTGCATTAGAATGTTGTAGTTCAAACTACGACAATATCACGTGGTACAGATGGAATCAGTCAGCGGGGACATGGATGGATTACCTCCCCTGTAATGCTGATACACAGTGTAGCAAGTACAAACCAGATATTATAGAAGATGGCCAAGTACTCGAGATAAAAGATGCAGACGTTTCTGATACAACTTCTTATAAATGTGTAGTTAAAGATAGCAATGACTTCATGCAGCAACAATTTCAAGTTAACGTAGTTGGTGAGTATAAACTGGAAACATAAAATTAAAATTCATTAAACTAAAATATCCCTCTTGTTACGTTGGTTTGGATATCATGAATATTTGGAAAAGCTATTTCAAACAATGACAACCTGAGAGGTTACTGGTTCAAAAAAACCCAAAAGGTTTGTGTAGTCTCGCGTAGTGTGGCAATACTGTAAATGTTTTAACTGTATTACATAGTGTACAACAAAAGGAAGAGCGGTATATCAAATCATCTTAAAAATGTCTGGTTCCCTTTGACAGTTTAAGCCCTAAGTGTGATATAGGACGCCTGTACATTTACAGGTCTTAGGTGTGATATAGGATGCCTGTACATTTACAGGTCCTAGTTTACTGATCATTTTAACCGCTCCGGTGGCTTAGTGGTTCGAGCGTCTTCCACGGAAGCGGGAGGTCGTGGGTTCGATCCCCGGCCGTGTCAAACTGATTTTACACAAATCACAAATGGTACTAACAACTGTTTCGGTTGACACTCAGCATTAAGATGTTAGTGTTAGGACTCGTCGGCCTGGTGTCAGGATAATGTGACTGGGAGGGACATTATGCTACATGTCTGCGGTATGATGCCCCAGTGCTAGACATCACTATAAGCTGCCTCACTGTAGACATCGTAGCGAGATGACTGAAAAATTATTAAAGCTCTCATTAAAATACTAATTTTGTAAAAAAAACTTATCATTAGTGACAGTTTTCTTCTCTCGAAACACGAATTGCTTTAACTTAATAAACACAATCAATCAACTTTCAGGGTATTCGCTATCAGAAATCTCGCTGTTTAGAATACTAACAATTTCAACCATGTTGAAGACTTACGGTGACGGATACCATTTAATTTGTCTTGTACTTTCTAGCATGTGATGAGATTGCAAGAGGTCCATTTGCTATATACCCCAACCCTGAGGATCAGTATATCAGATCTTTCGGAGTAGATGTGAAATTTCCTTGTCTTGGATATTTTGGGTGCAGCAATGGTGACGTAGACCTGGTGGAATGGTTAATCAGTGATGAAAATTCAGAGAACTGGATAGAAGCTTCTTCCATTAGTGATAACAGATACAATGTTACTTTCTTCACGAGGTAAATATCTTATATTATTTTCAGTAGCTATTATTATGAAACCTTTGATAAAAGCTAATAACTCCATAGGTTGATATCCAGTACATATATAAATGCATCGCTGTCAGGGGATATATGCGACATTAATAAAATACAAACCATGTAATATATTATTAAATTAGTGTTCATAATATACAACAAACATATCATTATCATTAGTTACATTATTATGATCTATGTGTATGTATTGGGTCTCGTTTTCTTACGGAAAAAGATCATATCACGCTAGATTGTTCGAGATCTCGCAAGATCTGATATCCTTCATATATCAACTCGACAATATATATGTGGCCAGCGACCTTTAATGCTTCTCTCACATAGAACGATTACTGCTAAGAACTTTAGAACACTCAGTGAAGAGTCAAACTGCAACTCGGACTTTAATTAAATTCCTTTTGTAATTAATTTCCACGCATAAAGTGAGACTGGCTATAAGCAATGTACATTACAGGACAGGAGGTTCAATCATTGGCGCAAACCTTTCAATATCCAATGTAATGGAAACAGACCTGCGCAGAAAATTTCGATGTGTGCTGGCTAGTACGCAGGTCATTGAAGGACAAACAAACATTGATGTTAAAATACATATGATAAGTAAGACTTAGTTTCTCTATGTCTATCCCTCTGTGTCTGTCTGTCTGTCTGTCTCTCTCTCTCTCTCTCTCTCTCTCTCTCTCTCTCTCTCTCTCTCACACACACACACACACACACACACAACAAGTGTCCTAATGGATTATTTTTCCCCACATAATACAATATAGTCCAGGTTAGAAAATGATGGATGGATGGATGGATGGATGGATGTATGTATGTATGTATGTATGTATGTATGTATGTATTTATGTATGTATGATTTACCTGGTAAAATCAGTCTAAGTTGTAAATAAAATAAAACATATTCAATATACTATTTGCTAAAGATTTATCTCTGTTGAATAGTGCAGTATGCATTTTGCTATTTATTTATTTGTAGCTCCACTAAAATCATCTCTCATGAAATTAAAGCCAACAAACTTTGTGAAAATAATTTTAGAGACTTCATTTCAACTTCGAAGACATTAACGAAGGAGAACTGATATACGTTGTGTTGACTCATTTTCCACTTCTTTCAATATTTCAGATTCTACCAACAAAGATGAAAATACAGGCCTGATCGCAGTATTTGCATTATCTTCTATTCTTCTATTCATCGGTCCCATGTTGATTATTGCCCTTCTTCTAAAGTGTTGTAATAGAAGAAAAGGAAAAAGGCAAAAAGGCAAGTAAATTAATGTCATGTCACTACTTAGTAACCAAATAATTTCTTGATATAATTAATTCATCTGACTGACGGACAAAAGGTAGTAGGACCAGTGCTGCATTACCCTTTAAGCACTATAAGCACGTGCTTACGTCACCAGCCCAACAGGGATACCAGACAAATTTCAAATTAATTGTTGATAGTAAAAGTGAATCAATTATATATGACCCGTTTGATATGCATGTACGAGTATTTTGATTTTGAATGATACTAGTACTGGTACATTCCCACTTCTTGAGCTTTTAATATTCATTTTGCTAATTTTACATTTCGTTGGAAGGTGGGGGACTCCATTACATTTTCAGTGTTTCGGTCCCTAGAAGCAGGGCCAGATTATCAATAGGACAAAGTGGGAAATGTGCCCAGGGCACCCGAGGCTCAAGGGGCCCCGTATATTATCGTCTAACTTTACAGACAGTCTTGTTAATAGTACTGTAACCATATATATGGACAAGGCAGGATAGCTATGGGTCCCTATGTTGGATTTGGAGGTCAAACTTTCTCATAATTTATAGTGCCTTCTCCAAATAACTGTTATAGAGTTCGAAAGAAGACCTTCAAAACTTTCATTATCACATTAACCATAGCTTTTTTTCAAGGCATTAAATCTATTAACATAAACTTGATCTGTATCCTTTTACTTTAGGTCATTTATGTACAATATTTTGACATCTTTTAATAAATGAATATTTTTTTTAGTACAAAGGCACGTCAACACAATCAGTCTATATGGTGCCTATTAAAAGTAACGTTATATACCCCGGAACCTTGTTTTCGCAGCTTCTGGCCATGCATCACAATGTAAATGCACAGGGATTGATTTTAATTTCTGAAACTGTTTGCTTCCTTTACACGAAAGTATAAATGGTTAATTGATCTGGAATTTGCTTTAATTTTCAGTTAATTTTCAGTACCGTTCAAGTTTTGTTTATCATGGCATAGCGATGCCCTTCGTACCGGACAGGAAATCTTAGAGAACTGGACACAGAGACATTTTAAACAATAACATAACAGCGACTGAGAAAGGAAAAATGGAGCAGTTGCATCCTTTGTAAAAAGAAGAAGCTAAGTCTGGATCGCCAGTTTAAAATATTAAATTACATTTCATTGGTTTTGTCAGTTTTGTGTAACGTAGTTTTTAGTGCCTTGATATGACTTGAGAAGTGATATGTATTATTGTGCAACTCGCCAGTTAATATAGTATATTTTATTATAACACACAAACAACGTAAATCTGTTCACCGTATTGAATGAATCTTGTATAAAATATAAAAACAATATCTTGATTAATTGTGCAAATTGTTTTATAAGCAATGTAGGGATTCAGACAGGAATAATTAATATACCGGTATATGCTTAAAAGGGGATTTTCATTTGCATTTCCCTTTCTAAATCTAAAAAAAAGTTTGCATTAAATTAATCTAATGTACATACACAGAAACAAAATGAGAAATGGGAGTTTTGTTTTATGTGTATCTTATATTAAACTCACCGTTTAGTTTGTTTATATTTAAAATAGAAACATATATGTTCATAATATATTCATGTTTTAAACTTTCTAAAGTAACATTGTTATCCAAACTTATATAAATATACATTAAAGCTTCCACAAACTTCGTCCTTTTGATCCATTGATGTGGTGTTTACACAAACGATTGCCCAAATTTCGTCTACGGAATTGAAGATAACAAAGTACCTGTATTCAGTGTGTGTGTGTGTGTGTGTGTGTGTGTGTTGCGGTTTTCAGTTTTAAATTACATATTTTTCACAAAACTCTCAATTTAGGTTTTACGTTCTGAACGAGTGGTGATGTATGGTTCTAATTATTTAACATGATTTAATAAACTCACATCATCTCTCTCTCTCTCTCTCTCTCTCTCTCTCTCTCTCTCTCTCTCTCTCTCTCTCTCTCTCTCTGGTATGTAAATATATGTAAAAAGTAGGTTGTCATTGTGATTTGGTAAAGAAATTAGTCATTGAAAAAACATAATGGTTATTATGGCATGAAAATATCATGACAATGTGTTCTTAGAAATATGCATACCAATGATCTTTTGTCTACCCCTGTATATCTTGTCAAACTAAGGAAACTATGTATTTATTTAAGGATAATACAATTCCAAGACTTATTCAGATGCATAGAAATAACCATATCAAATATATTATCAATCATGATAATTATACTTTGTAGAAAAGTCCCAGTCTAAAAGCAAGTACATGAAAATATAATTGGTTTATATATCAGGGGAAGAAATATTCTTTGAATCTGTTAGTAAACATGTGAGAACCTTATCCCCACCCAGGTTTTTCTTGAAACAAGAAGAAAGAAAAAACATTTGTACACTGGATTCGGGGGTGGGGTTAGAGAATAATGATAAGCCAATTAAGTGATGAGTTATCATTATTGTTTTCCTCCTGAATCAAGTACCTGAGCATTGGGATGGAGGTGGATATGAACCTAAATATAAGTGTCTATATAGAATATACCACGTATGAATTGTAATTTCTTCCATTTTGGATAGTATTGCGTAGTATGTTTTATTACGCTTTATTGGTGCTAAATGGATTTTCACATCTCTCGCAAGAAAAGAATATTTTGAATTTACCTCTTGTCATGAAATATCGCATTTGGAATGTTTCTTATTTGATGCAAATGTACAAGTGTCATAACCGCTACAATAATACAATAAACATACAATATAGTAGATGAACAGATTAGTTGAGATAATGTACGTAAGTTTATTTTCCAATGAGTGTTTAAAAAATAATAATTATTTGTTTTGTTTTTTTTAAATATGGTTGGTTTTTTCTTTCGGCAGTCATTGATTGGATACGTAATGCCAAATAGTCACAGTGACTCCGAATCAGACCGGAAGTTGATCCGTGCGGAAGACACGAAGCAACGGATACACTTTTCGTAAAATTGGCCTTTCAGAATCCGTAACGTTATTTAAATAGTAATTGATGAAATGTGTGGAGTGTCTTCATTACAGTGGCGTACACTATGAGTGACTGAATGCTCAGATCGTATCGGATAATTGGATCGGAGTTATCGATGGTGTGTTAATTGGTGAGTGTACACATTCGTTTAACCAGGAATCAAGTGCCTGTGTGGTCAACACAACATAGTAGCAGCGTAGTAGGGCGATATAGCAACAATACGAATTAGAATTACAAACCGCCAACCCACCCATGAGCCTGTATAGCGACAACATTTATAGCGACAAAATATTGGGAGTGTATACGGACAATAGGAAAGGAACAGGTGGAATACGTCACGGTACTGGAAATTAGCAACAATGTGGCTAGGGTATGACGTGAATACACGATACTCTAAATATAGACAAATGCAGCAGAGTCATATACATAAATAACACATATACAGAGACTGGTCGACAATAATCTATCACACCTAAAATCGACTAAATAAAATGTTAAGCATAAGAGTAACTGTTTCCAAGTCAAACATAAAATATAAAATAGACTAAACCAATTTTTGCAAGAGAGAATAACTATCTTTTTGAGGCGATGGACTGATCCTGAGAATAACCTTTGGGTTCTTTATATTCTATATACTACCTTGTCTTTCTATTTAACACCAGCACGTTATCTTCCCTATCACATTCTTTTCTTTTCTTCTTTTATTTATCCTTCTCTTCTTCTTGCTTCTCCTTTATCTCCTCTTTTTTTCTCTTTTCATTCTCTTCTGCTTTAGCAGTAGAGAGGGCGAACATACCTGTTTCTGGAACGTCATTTGCTTTAAAGAAAAGATTCCTACGAAATGAAAAATATAAGGTCAATAATGCTAAATCGATGCCTCTAACTGACCGAGAGTTGAACTAATTGGGTTAGCTTTTTTACTTTAGCTTTTGTCGTTAGTATTGTTTGAGGTTTATTTCTGTTTACCCACCCAAACGTTTCATTGAGGTCACGTCTTTTCTGCTACTGTAATTAAATACTTCTTATATCAATAATGGCACCAGCTACATAATCATATACAGCTAGATTAGCTCGAGAAAGATTATAAGCAATTAGGAAATTTCTTCCAGTTCGTGATTCTATCAGACAAAAAATAACAAGAACGACAAGAATCTCAGGTGGAATTTGCAGAAGTTTCAGAACAATTATTTAAACTGGTTACGAAGATTACTGAAAGAGTTGCAGAAGATACTGAATATCTTCGACCAACGTTAGAACAAACTGCTACAGAGACTGGCAAAATAGCGAAAGAAACTTAGAATGCAAAACGACTTTTACATAAACTTCCAACTGATATAGCTGCTGCTCAACCAGTGCAAGAAATACTTAAAGGTATTGACCAAATTGGTGCTGAAATAGTTTACATAAAGGATCGGATATCAGAACCATGATCTGAATTGAATCAACTAAGAACCAGAATTGAAGTGAATGATAAATGTACAAAAGAGATTATTTACTTCACAAAATTATTGAAGTGGCAAGATTACATGCTCTTACCTTGCAGAGTCATGATAATGAAAAAATATTTCATAAACACGAGAACTCTGATGATAATCTAAGTCATAAAGCATGATACAATTGGATATTTCGAATAATTTACGGCATGTATCGAGTCCGAAGTGATGATCCAAAATATATTGCATATATCAGTAAAATAAATATCTTACACGGTTACTACAACGAAGATTACAACCACAGCCAGTATTACGACAACAACAAAAAGAAGAACAGCCAACATTCCAAACAAAAGGTGAGGAAAAGAAGAATTAAACGCAATATGAGATTCTGATTAAAAGTTTGAATAATTTAATGGAATGATTACAGCAAATGTCAGACGGTAAAACTGGTAAAGGTTTCGTTACTACGTGTCCGGAAAGTATTCTTGCCGATGTTGAACGATTAGAAATTCTAGTCGGAGGCAAACGTGATGGAAATAAATCTCCAGAAAGTAATAATGAAATATCTGACATTTATAAATGATTATTTACAGGTGGTATCATAGATATAAATGTTTCTAGGTCATTCATCAATGGAATTGTTAGACGATACTAATTAATAATAAAAAATGTTTATTTGTGTATCTGATCCTGTGTTCGATATGGATGCACTGGTTCTTAAAGACGAATCGATACGCGATTATCAATATTATTCTTATGACGCACGACAACCAAATCAGCATGAATGAATTGAACTGCAAATTCAGGATACAAGTAAATATTTCTTAACCGCTGAAACATTTATTGAAGATGAAGGTGAAATTGTAACAGACATTGTCGCTAAAGCATCATATCGTGGTGATATTATTGGTCTTTTTGATAACTGTATTATGGCGCTGTTTGATATTGCTTCTGATCTCATTTATGGGGAAATTTCTGCATCGATTCAGAGATATGTTGAAATTGCTACAACAGTAATATGTTTAGTGAGATTTTCAGATGATTATACAAGTTCAGCTGGCCTAACAATGTAGTTTTCCAAAGACATTACAGACTCTCCCGACGATTTTAGTTAGACAATCTGTCGTTGGTATACATTTTCAAGTTAATTGAATAAGTTGGTCTTATTTCTAATTAAGAGAAATCGCTGTTAGACTGAGCGACAAAGCAATGATACTTGAAGATACTGGTGGTCGAATGATAAATATTGATACCTCGGTAGAAAACATGAAATTAAATCGTTCATGATATTATAAATGTCATAAACTCACGTTAATGTCGCTTTGACTTCTGGTCAGGTACAAAATTACAATCAAAACTGCGGGAAAAGACGCATTAACCAAAGACTAAATTGCAAATGGTGGTCCAAACAAATCATTATTAACTAAAATTCAGCTGAAACAATTTTAATAAAGCTTTATAATCAAATAGAGGAGTTCAGATCCTTCTCCGAGTTCCATTAGAAATTCAATAAAAACAGGTGGTATATTTCCATTTCATGCAGCTATACTAGCGGCATTTGCTGCAGCTGTTCCAGCTGTCTCAAAAGCTGCTGCACTCGGTGTTGTTGGTACCGCTACAGCAAAGACTTTAAAGAAAGCGACAGGTCATTTATTTTAAACAGAGAAGGGTCTAAGACTACCAGGAACTACATATTCGTTCTCCGAAAAAGACGTGAGATTACCGGGAACACTTGGTTGAAACTTCTAATGTCTATTTTTGAATTAATTACATGTAATGCTGGTGAAAAATAGAAAATAACAAATCCATAATTTTTTCATGGTGATCAATTACTAAAATAACCAAAAAATGTTGAAACCGGTATCCTTAATATAGTTCTCGTCCAGGTACTAGTATTCATTGGGTTGCATACGCAATTCATCCGCGTGGAATTTTTTACTTTGATTCACCGATCATCATATCGTTCACGGCAACTAATGATATAATGACCACATTTAGATTTGAATATACTGGATACGTACTAATGATTGTGAATTGTTGTAGAAACATTAATATAAACATCAATGGATTTTTAGGACATCCAGCAGTCGTTGATATTAAACTTTCTGATATAAAAAGATCACCGACAACGTAGTATATGCTCTAGTGTCTGGACACGAATTATGGTCACCATCCAATCTATTAAACACCGAGCTTATGTTGCCGGTATGTACAGGTTTTCAGTACTAGTTGTTACAATATTTACGATATCTACTACAATCCCATCGCAGTATCCGCACACTGACTCACCTGGAGCTATGTTAATATTACCAGATCAAAACGACAAAGTAATATTTAATGTGGAACCCGAAGTAAAATAAACTCTGCTTGATTTATCATGGGAGTCTTGAATTAGTCACTAAACATTCACCTACTTAATATAATGAGCTACCCAGTCAACGTACCATGCTACATATACAAAAAGGTGAGTGAAAGGCAAATCAGACTAAAGAAATATCGTTGATGAGTATACAGTAAAATTAAAAAATATAAAGACATGTAGATGTTGTTCACATAACTGTATATTCGGTGTCCGCTATTATCGCTGGGACCAGTGCATCGCTATCAATATTAAAACCATTGCTGATGCCACCAGCAGTTATATCAATTTGTGTTTCAGCTGCAACACCAACTGCTGGTGATCTTATAATTATCGTAATATATATATATATATATATATATATATATATATATATATATATATATATATATATATATATATATATATATATATATATATATATACGTTCAAATGTGAAATTGCATGATTATATAATAAATGTGCATAAAGCAACTATATCAAACTCTAAATTATCTTCGTTGATATCATCAATCCATAGCGATGGAATAATATCAAATGTGAAATGTTTTGATTAAGATCTCCGACGAGAAAATGACAACGGCTGATTCTAAAAAATGATAATAATAATAATAATAATAATAATAATAATGTCGACATCGCAAGAACTACTTAAATAGATCATCGTTAATACAACTCCATAATAAAACAACGATGATATAAGCAAGATCAAGCAATCCTGAATTTAGCGTCACCTTTCCAACGGTTATTCTAGTAAAGGAAATTATGCGTGTGCAATTATGTGTATACCATACTATGCCAAATATTGGATCAAAATCATTCGGTGGGATACAGGTGTTCCTAAAATCCTCAAGTTATGGAGAAAAATAGCTCCACCAGCAGGTATTCTCAAACAGAACAATGATCCATACGGTGCAGTTCGTCATATTTCACCAGGAATTCTAAATATAACATCAACTGTTACAGTCAATCTTGTATGTTTTGTAATTGTTGGAAAATATCAAGCATATCCTGAAGAATCAAATCAATCACAGCAATGATATAATCTAATTGTATTTACACCTTGAGCACCTCCTGGATATTTGATTGTACAAAAGCCTATTGATTCTCATTATATACCAAGTTTTAATCCATTATTATCAAGAATACAGTTCAAACGTACGGACCAAACTGGTCACCTTCTTGACTTAAGGAATTATTTTGTCAATAATCTACCTAATATCTTAAGAATTTTAAATTAATGTTGTCGATTTACAATTAATCAAAGGGATATTATATAATGTACCAAAACGTGAGGCTTTTCAAGCACAACAAAGAGGGACCTAAAAATGCATGAGAATAATATTTGCTCTGCCCTCCGTCTGGGCAGAACAATTTATTGTTGACATAATTATTGACGAATACGGCAATGAAGACGTTTTGTTGACATAAGAACAATTAGATAAACTGCAGCGAGAACATAGTATTATGATCATGTGTGAAAGAGATCTGATTATTAATTATGCGAATTACGGTATTGAATTCGATCAAAATAAAACAACATAATTTAGTTATTCAGATTGATGGGTATATTATTGAAATTAAATCAGCCTATCAAACAATTTTATCAAACTGATGGGTATATTCATACTCAAAATAATGAAAATCATAAAAGTACAGGAAAAAAACAATACAAAAATATAATTCCACATATTAAGATGTAAGAGGGCCGATTCATTTCAAATTTTCCTATAGTCAGACATTTAAAAGAGAGGCTAGTAAAAAAGCGGCGGCGACGAATTCGTTCCGCACCGCTTGAGAGTATTACAAACGTATTGGCATATAGACACCGTACCGAATTTGACGATAAATGATTGATCTACAAATCTCGCCGCCAACTTTATCACTACTGAGAGAGGTATGGTCGTTCTAGAATGAACGTCCTTCTGATGTTCAGATGACTATTTCCCGTTTCAATCTATTAAGAGATTCATTTATTATGGACTCGTTTTGTTATATGTTGATTGAGGTGAAACAACAGCGTAGGGATGGATATCAAGGTTTACTTTCTTTCATACAAGATAAGTTTGAAATACTTGACTCGAAATTTAAAGACATGCATGATTAACACATTCCAAGACTATTTATAAAATTCAATGCGAATTACAGTGCAATTTCGAGCTCGACATCACCAATTTCAAAAGCGAGTTCGCATAAGACACCAGTTTCCCTTCCTTCTGATAGCGGAAGAAGACGTTCCAACGTTAGTTGTTGATAAACTTCGTACCATTGATTTATATTTTCGATTATTCAGTGGAATTACAAATTGCTCAGATTTTTACGGTTTAGTACATGCACTGCATTACTATGAATTCGTGTAAGAGGATTTGACCTGAATGGATTTTTAAATTAAATAACAACACAGCACAACGTGATGGAAGACTCAAGTTTATGAAATGAAATAATATAAATATTATATGTTCTATAAATACAGTGTGACTGTTTCAATTTCTAAGCACCCGACTCGTATGATTGCTTTAAACAAACATTCACCAAATGAAAAAACAAAAATGGTTCATATATTCTGGTGTGTGAAGGTAAGATTCACATAATTTCATGTCATAAAAGTAACATTTAAATAATATCATGTTATATCATGTAATAAATGCAATATTCATATAATTTCATGTAATGGAAGTAAGATTAATATAATCTCACGTATTAAAAGTGACTCCATTGAAACAACATCATTGAAACAAACATGACTAGTGACATTTCTACAGTGTATGATTCATACATATTTGTATAAACTTGCAAACGTGTAAATTGGCAAAACACACAGTTCTCCTGAATCCTTGAATTGGCCCACAGTTATGTCCACACACAACCTTCATGGCATACGCGCAAGTTTACAAATCAGCGGTTTGTTTGTGTATGTACTTGTGATTGTATCTGTGTATGTTCTTATGTGTGTATATAAGGGTGCATTTGTGTATATACGTGTGTGTATGTGTGTGTGTGTACATATATATATATATATATATATATATATATATATATATATATATATATATATATATATATATATATACACACTCAAATTCAAACACAGGTACATACACAGATACATCCTCAGATACACACTCACACATGCACAAGTACATTCACATATACGTCATCAGGTACACACACACATACACACACGTATATACACAAACCCCTTACATAGTATGTGTGTGTGTCTGTGGATCTGAATAGCACGTACACGGTCTGTTAAGACAATGTTCAAGCGAAACGACACTATCTATCGGTTTGTGGTTCGTACTGGCAGCAGACAATTAATATTCGCATTGACCTTTAGGAGCAGCTTGCTGAAAAGTGTAAGATCCGTGCGGAAAACGTTCAGAAGAAACTCTCCACACTTGTCATCAGTCATGCTGCCTAAGTGCTTCATATTGAGAGACTGTAAATTGAGAGTAGTTGATGGAGCATCAAAGTGGACACAATTACCTGTAATAAAATATTGTATATGAACAGGTTATTTTATATAAAATCATTATGTAATAAAATCTTATTTCATAAAACCAATATTGGAAAAGAAATATTGAAGTAATGATTATAATCCAAACTTAGATTGATGAAAACGTCTGTAAATCATCTCTGCATTGATATGCTTGGTGGAATATTTGGTGTCATTGACTACCGAATAATAAACACAAAAAGAGGCAACAAACTTGGTGTGTTTCATGTAATGCTTATAACCAAGTCATCTACACTAAATATATTGAAGTCCTGTAATACATATATTGAAGTCCTGTAATAAATATATTGAAGTCCTGTAATACATATATTTAAGTCTTTCAATAAAATATTAAAGTCCTATAAGAATTATAGAAAAGTTCTACACTAAATGTATTGAAGTACTAAATTAAATATATTGAAAGTACTATAATAAATGTATTGAAAGTACTATAATAAATGTATTGAAGTCCTATAAAATATAGCATTTTCATAGAGAGCCAGTTTATCTCATGATTTAAAAGATAAAACGCATGTACGTATTTATTTTCAAATGGAAGACTGCTTATTTTGTTTTTAAAATAGATATCAATTTTTAGTTTAGAAACGCATTCATGTATAATTGTTTGTTCCAGCAGATTATTCTCTCTCTCTCTCTCTCTCTCTCTCTCTCTCTCTCTCTCTCTCTCTCTCTCTCTCTGAGACAATAAAATGCATTATTAAATTTGATTTAATGCCCCTTTCTTTATTTATGATTATTATTATTATAATTATTGTAGTAGTAGTAGTAGTAGTAGTAGTAGTAGTAGTAGTAGTAGTAGTAAAATTTAACAATTACAGTAGTATATGGGGATACTCTAGCGTCAATGGGAAAATCCTATGTAAAACAGCTTGGGAACATCTAGCGTCAAGGGGAATTTAACATGGTGGGGACTATCTAGCGTCAAGGGAAATTTAACATGGTGGGACTATCTAGCGTCAAGGGAAATTGAACATGGTGGGACTATCTAGCGTCAAGGGGAATTGAACATGGTGGGTCTATCTAGCGTCAAGGGGAATTGAACAGAGTGGGACTATATAGCGTCAAGGGAAATATAACATGGGAAATAAAACAAGGAAAAAAGGGGTGGCAATGAAAGCTACTATCTTTTCGAGACTTATGAGTGGCCCTGAAAAGGGCCTTTGGATACTTCTTCTTCTTTTATTTTCTGCCATTGTTCCACCACCTTTTGATTTTACCAATAATTCCCTTCTTCTTCTTTTCGTCGGGAATCCAGTCAGGATGCCCCATAGCTCTAAACTTCTCTTGTATCTTTATCCAATTGTTATTTAATTTTTCAAAGTCCTCTTTCTTTTTTTGGTTTTCATTGTCCTTTCTTTCCTTTCTCTCCTTACTCCAGTTATCTTTTATCTTCTTCACTTCTTCTAATAGTTCCTTTCTCATCAGTTCTTCAGCTTTCTTGAGCGGGTCCAAACCCTTTTGGACATGGGGGTACTCTGTCAAGATATTATCCAAAAAACACTTGACGTTTTCGACAATATCTATTACTTGCTTCAATGTCCCCACTCTAACATAGGGTGGATTAATGCAGCCTCGTAACTTTTTGGCTTCTTCTTCTAGCATTCCTCCTAAGAGCTCCCTGGCTATTTTCAGTCTTTTTGCAAAGTCCAAACTCTTCGCAATCTTCCATTTATGATGTAGTTTTTCCACTTCATATTCCCCGTCTAATATCCAGAAATAGCTGTGTCTTAAATTGTTGAATAAACTTGATGCTTTTGCCATCTTCTATGGTTATTCCGTGGAATGGTTCTAATGTCAGTCACTTTGAGTATATATATCTTAAGCACGGACGTGAAAGTAAACACCCCTACATTCACTTGTCATATTAGATACTATTCACAAATCCTATTATATACTATCCAAAATCACACCCTATACTAACCACACACACGGGGAAGCAGCCAAAACAAACCCTACTATATACTATCCAAAATCACACCCTATACTATCCACACACATGGGGAAGCAGCCAAAACAAACCCTACTATATACTATCCAAAATCACACCCTATACTAACCACACACACACACACACACACACGGGGAAGCAGACAAAACACACCCTATCATATACTATCCAAAATTACACCCTATACCATCTAAATAGAGTCAGTGTTTATAATCACACTACTCCTCTCTCACACCCATTGGCAATTGACATAGTATTTCTTTTCTTGTTATTTGGGTAGCCCTGAGAAGGGCTTTTTTTTTTAAACTTCAAATTGCACCTGGTTAATGCTGGCATCTCCCAGGTCTAGCCCCACACACACATCTCCTACTCCAATCATTCTCCCAATTCACTCTTGTGATTGGGAGTGCAGAGGGAGAATGAGTGGCTTCACTATCCCAATCTTCTGTTTGAGGGATAGTGAAAGTCTCTTCATTTCTGCCTCTATTCCGCAACCGTGGATGAGTCTGTGGTTGTTGCGTCTGAGGCAGTGGGGGCTGAACCTGTAGTGGACGAACTGGTTCTGGTGGTGAAGGTGTCCTCACCATGGGTTTGACTTCACTAGTCTGTCTCATCATGCGGTGAGGTAAGATGGGACTTTTCTTCTCCTCCTCTTCTTTCTTTTTTCTTTCCTCCTCTTCTTTTTCAATTTTGGCCTGCTCTGCTATGGCCTCCATAGCCAGTTCGTCCAGGAGACGCCTAGCATTTTCCAGATGCATTTGAAGCTCTCTTAACTTTTGAACTCTGCTCATCTTCTTTGATTCACCAACGATGGGTAGCCAGACTGATGAGTGCTTCTTTATATATAGTTCAAGCGCGGACGTGATGGAAAACACCCCCTAGATCCAAAAATCTTACAGTATCCCTATCATTACCAAAACACGCGGACGTGATGGAAAACACCCCTAGATCCAAAAAACTTACATTATTCCTATCATTAGCAAAAAAACAAAACAAGCTGACTTTTTAAAATAAAACACTCTCTTTTATACTTGTCTCCTATTAACTATACATTGAACAAGTTATTTTGAAAAAATACGTTGTGCTTATAGACGCACTTCATAACAAAAGTAAAATGAGACAGTGATTATAGACTCACTTCTAATTTTTTTCTAACTTCCTCACATACCATAAGCAAATTGAATAATTAATTCTTTTCGAGAATATTTGGGTAGCCCTGAAAAGGGCTGTTTTTTTGTGTTTGTGTGTACGAGGAAGGATGACAATCTTTTATCGTCTAAGATTGCGTCCTCGTTTGGCTAAACGATAGGGTCTGCTTCTTCGGAAAGAGAAAGAGAACTCTTTCGTGTCCACACGACAGTCGACAAAACTTCTGTCTGGTTCCTGCTGCTGTTGCTGATGCTGCTGATGCTGTTCTCTCTGCTCTCTCTGCTGCTTTTGAAGTCGATACTTCTCAGTCCATTCTTCTTTCTCTTTTTGAATTTCCTCTCTGAAGAGTTCTTCTATGAGGTCTTCCGTTACTTGTAGCATTCTTACATTCTCAATCTCTTCAGGCTTTGGCATCAGATTGTGTCTGATACGATGCAGAGTGACATAAGCTTCGTTCAGCTTAGCTAGTCTTGAGCACATCTTCGTAGGAGGATGAGTCAAACAATGGATGGCCAGACTGGAGACTACCCCTGCTTTATATGGTTCAAGCGCGGACGTGATGGAAAACACCCCTCTGCGGTTTAGGGTTTTGAAACGTTTAGATAGTTTGATGTGAGGGATAGAAAGAAAAGTCAAAGAGCATTTATATCAATACAAATGTAAAACAAACGACAGACGCATTGGTTTTCAAAACACAACATTTTTATTCAAATAACAAACATTATTTCAAAGAACAAACATTGTTTCAAAGAACAAACATTATTTCAAAGAACAAACATTTTTTTTCTTCCATAACACCAATACATTATCTTTGACATGGTTGACAACGTTGTGAATTAAATTGAGATTTCCACTGATGGAAGTCATTGGGCGATTGATGTACACTACGTTTCCTAGCTAAAGACAACAGATAGCCATAATGGTCACAAAACCATCGATCTACTTTGTCATCGTTTCGAGACGAATGACGATCAAAATAAGTCACTAAATGTTCTAAAGAATATCCAAGACTGCGATGATGCAGATAATAGATACAATATTGTCCACACACCATAGAATCTGTGCTTTGTAATTTCACATTATTGAATCGTGTCGTCTGGGCATTTCTTCTCATAAAGTCAATGATATCATCTTCGAAAGGAGGCAATCCATACGAATCAAAATACTCCGCACATCCCTCTTGAGGAAAGTAGACTGCTACCCAGTGAGTTCCTGGAAGATGACTATCATCTGTGTTGATGACATAAGCTTGATTCTCTTGAGGTTTGCGATGAGGTAGTTCATCTTTAGCACACACGACAGGATTCCAAGAAGCAGTGTACGAACTACGGTTCAAAAGATAATAAAGTTCCCAGGTATCCATTTGTTTCTTGTGTAGCCTTGTTTTTTTTCTCTCCTTTCTTCACAGGTGATGATAAGTCATCAATTCAATCCAGACTTTTTGCTTGAAACGGTCTGACAAGTAACTGATGGTTTGCTTCGTCTCTTTACTCTGTGCCAAGAGAGCTTCGATGCGATCAATTTCTCGAGCAAACAATGGAGGAGAGGAATGATCACGTAAGCCTTTATACCACTGAAGTAACACGTCTTCTTCGGAGATGAGACTCCAAGCTTCGTTCAGATAATCGTCCAATTTTTCTTCTTGACTCATCATCATACATTTATCGTGTTGAATTTGACTGGGATGATCGATTTGACATCCATAACAATCTTTTTTAATCATGTCTCTCATTTTATCTTCCAAGTGTTGTGCAAAACAAGCCACTAACTGTTGTTCCTGTTCTGGCCATCTGGATTGCATGATCACTACTTCTTCTTCTTTTTGGTCTTCGGGAACTGCTTTTTCTGTAGCCTCCCATTCCATGGATTCTCCACTATTCAAAGAAGGACAAGGGTCTTCCATAGTGTCTAATAGTCTAGAATGACTTCTCTCAAACTGTTGATTTCTATGGTATTATCGAATTCGGCATACAGAATGACATTCACCGTTTCGGTAAGAGCTGGTGAAAACTGAAGTTCCACACGTATCTGCCCAGATTTTATAGGGTGGAAATGTCCCTCGTCACTGCCTTGGTCTGGAGTGAAATCAAAAGCCCACAAAGCGTAACCTCCTGCATAATCTTCGTAGGAAATACCGTGACTGGCGTTGGTTCCTAACTGTCCTGTGGCTTCGTACAGTGACAAGTACGACCTCAAGTAATTCTTCGCGGCAAACTTGGGTTCGAAAGGTCGGGTACACAAAGTTTTGCCATCGCGACTGACTTCGATTTTGGATACATTGTAGTGCTTAAACTCGAAAGGATTTTGAGTGTAGGCACCGTTGAAGGCTGCATTGCTGACGATACCAATGAATAAACGTTTGGGTAACTGTCCTTGGAACAGATGATCTTCGATCTTAGAATGGAGTCCTGTGGCAATGGTGAACGTTTTGACTTCCACGCGTCGTATCGGATACTTGGCTGTCGTTCTGCTCAAAGTGTGACTGATATCATTTCCCACTTTAGGTAACACTTCCACACGACGCACGTATAACTTGGCTTCTTGGATACTGGTTTTACAGTGGTGACCATCAGTAGCCATGAAATGGAAAGCAGCACTGCTACGATTTAGTCTCAAGCGAATATCCACTCCGTTCAGCAAATACTTCTCTTGAAACCACATGTCCAAATGCAAACGATCGCACAGTTCTAAACTACGTCCAAGAATTTTCTTTCGACGATCGTTAAAACCCACATTGTTAGGATTGGTAACAGTGCCATCATCTGCTACTACGGGCAAGGTTGTGATGTTAAACTTATCTGCGGTGTCAGGTTTCCATACCACGCAAGCATCTAAATGAGTGTTCTTGGCTTCTTTTCCGTACGTCAAGAGATTTTCGAGGTACGCTCGGTAAGGGTAAGTATCCATGCTACTGCTGACCAGTTTGTTAT
Source organism: Unio delphinus (assembly GCA_029339505.1). Taxonomy (NCBI): domain Eukaryota; kingdom Metazoa; phylum Mollusca; class Bivalvia; order Unionida; family Unionidae; genus Unio; species Unio delphinus. The sequence goes on along the minus strand of JAQISU010000111.1, from coordinate 9,806,889 downwards.
TCATGTACAAATCCACTTCGCTGAACAAGGAATGCATGAAATTGTTGACGGGAGCTGATTGGGTATCGTCTGCTAGAGCGGAGCCGTCCGTTTTGGTGACTTTCAGTTTCAAATACAAGCAACTGTTGTTGAGATCGATGTAATCTTCGGGTTGTCCTTTGATTTCAAACTCGATGGGAGCTGAATCCGTCAAAGAGGAGACGGGATGAAATTCGACCCATTGGGCTTCTTGCATGGTCGTCATGGTGGGTGGCATGGCAAAGAGATCTAGTTCCGATTTGGAACAGGCACAAGATTCTTGGTGCATCATTTTTTCTTTATGTTTTTTTTCTTCACTTTTAATAATCAAAAATGTCTAAGTCTCGAGCGGTTCTTTTTTTCTTCGTCTTTCTCACTTTAGAGGTACGAAGACTTTTGAAAGGGTGCCTTCGTCGTCGCTTTCTACCTTGTCCTTGCTGTGTCGTCAGGGAAGCAGGAATGCCAGACTCGGTACCGTTCAGAGCATTTATAGGACTTTCTCGTCGACCCAAAATCTCTTTACCCGTTTGAAGTAAGACATTTTTGCCTGCTCTCAAAAAAGCTTCTTTAGGGTTTTGTTTGTCGATGAGAACATTTTGAAGAAAATCTTTGCCGTGAGTCAATGCGGCATCTTTTAAGGCGTGCAATCCTCGTGTCACCATCGGTTTTAAAACAGGGACCACAGAACGAAAGGCGGATTTAAACATATCTCCTAAACCATGTCCTCGTTGTCGAGCGACTCCTCGGTACACAGGATACATCACTTTTTCAGTTGTTGGAGAATCGTTTTTGAAAATGGAGTTTCACTGTGACTTTCCCTTTGGTAAATGGAATATTTTGTCCTAGTTCTCCTTTTATAGTAATGTTGACACTGTCGAAATACGACTTACTGACAGGCAAATAATGAGGATGTACAAATTCGCGGTGAACGTGATAGGTATTTCCACCATCCTCTTTAGCGGCGACGGTAGAATCCACTTTGAAAGGAATGACACGTAGTAACGGTACAGAGGTGTGTCCTACCACGTTGTACTCCACCACATCGGAGTACACAAACATCAAGTTGAGTCCTTGGTTCATTTCTATAGGAGATCGAAAATATCTTGCAAATTCCAAGTTAGTGGTTATGGTTGGTATTTGTTTTTTGTTCTTGATCATCTCGACGTCTCCACCCAAAATATCAAACAATTCAGGACAAAACTTAATACCTATCATTTCATTCTCTGGAAATTTGATTATGAGACGACGAGATACTGGATAGTACTCAAAGGTAACACTTTTACTGACGGGTAGTTTATCCAGGACTTTACCAAACACAGCATTAAACCTGCCAGCAAGTGTAGTCACTAAATGTTGACCACTAAAATAGTAGCCTGGAGGAATGCTGATCACATGAGTGGATTTAATTTTGGGGTCATCTGATTTCTTTCCGCCAGTGATACCTCGTTTGTTTAACTCATCTTGCAATTGCTCGTCAAACACGTCTACTGAAAAAGTGTTTTGATTTTCGACGATGTTTTTGATTTGTGTCGGGTGTATCATTTCCACTAAAGCTACTTCCCAATGAGCATCTTGATCCAAATGCATAGCTTGAGGTAATTTAGCCGTGTAACAACACAACGTGTTCTTAGGAAACACCTCCATGGAACTGTCACTAGGTAACGTTAAGTAAAATTGGTTAATAGTGTGGTTCATAATTCCAATGTTGTTCTGTCCGAGGAGTCACTCAAGGTTAAAGGAGTATCTAAAAGAGGATTGTGATTGGAAGGGTGACTGTCAGGAGAAGGACTAACGTTGGACGCAAGGCTCCCAATAGTGTTACTGTTGTTCCTGTTGTAAGAGTATTTCAGGGAAGGATTGGGAAGAAGATACCCGATGCAACTGCTGAGTAAAATGGTCCACAATTGTTTGTCTCCTTGTTGCAAACTCAAATTAGCAATGGCTGCACCGATAACACAATACACCACAAAGATTTGACAGAAAAAAACGATTTGCGTTTTAGGGACACGTTCTCCACACCACACCCACAAGGGTTGCTTTTGTAAATCTTGCAGAGATGACGTGGGTGAAGGAGTAGTCACTGTGGTTGCTGAAGCTGTATTGAAGGGCATGATGGTCACTTCTTTTTATAGTCGATGACTTGGGCAGCGTCAATCCAAGAATCAAAACTAGGAGGATATCCTTTCCAACGTACTTTGACTTCTTTGACACGTCGTTTTCCTACTTTACGAGTTCTTCGTTCGAGAATGCTTTCAATGTCGTACACGTCGTCTTCTTTTTTGGTGACACGTTGTAACTCAGGCAAGTAAAACGTTCCTTTTAATGCTTCTCCGTTCATGTCTTCCAATTTATAGACGGTAGGATGACGATCGCGCACTCGTCCAGTAACACGAAACAATTCGGTGGTCCAATTGGGTAAGTAACCTTTGTCGAAAGTGCGTTTGGTTTTACCAATGCGTACCCAATCTCCCGGGGTTAACACTTCTCTACCTTTCTTGGGGACAGCCCTCGTTCGGGACGTACCAAACAGACGCTCAAAAACAGTGACTTCGTTGTCAGGTGTCACCTCTTGTGGGGCACGTCCAATGCTTCTATGGTAAGATTGATTGTAGGCTTGGACTAAGTGCGGTAAGACGTCGATGTACTTGAGAGTGTGTTGATGCGTAAAATATTTCCACATGCGTTCTTTCAAGGTACGTTGAAAACGTTCCACGATACTGGCTTTGGTTTCAGGATTTTCGGTGGTGAAAAAATGAATGTCACGTTTCTTTAATTCTCGTTGGAAAGCTTGGTTTAGAAATTCGGTGCCTTTGTCGGTTTGCCATCGAAGAGGGTGACGACCACTTTGTTTCAACACCAGTTGCAAAGCTCGTACTAACTCTCCGCTCGATTTGGATGTCAATGGTACGACCCAGGCAAATTTAGAAAAGACGTCGATGACACAAAACAAATATTTGTAGCCACGATTGTAGGTGGCTAAATGAGAGACATCGGCTAAATCGGCTTGCCATTGATGATCGATGCCTTCCACTTGAGTGCGACTTCTGTGAAATTTTCGTCGAATGGGTTTGTGTAAAGTGTACGTCGCTTGTTCTTGTAACCATCGTTGTACTGTAGGTAAACGGAGCTTTTTCAAGCGAGTTTTGGCAGCACGATACAATTTCTGAATGCCTCCGTAACCTGCAGGGTGAGCTGGATCGTAATAAATGCTGGCTAAGACCTTCTCCATGGTTTAGGTTAATAAGTGACCCACTCTTCGAGGATATTGCTTTGGGTGGGACGAAATGCGGGTGGTTTGGAAACGGTTTTACGTGTCCGATGTGCCACAGGAGTTGACGTCGAGGGTGCTGGTGGTGGTGGTGGTGGTGGTGGCGGAGGTAATGAGATAGCTTTGGTCTTCTTTTCTTTTCTCACCTCTGGTTTCCTTTCTTTCTTTTTCACTTCTGTTGAAGCAGGAGTAGCCATCATCTTTTTAACCCACGTTTTGAGTTCTTCTCGTGGGGGTGTGGGAGAAGGGGTCAATAAGGAAGCGGCAATCTTACTCGGAATGGGAATAGCAGTGGGTGTTTGAAAGAGATCATGGGGTTCTTTTTCTTCCTTGGGTAATGGTGGGGTGACGTCTGTTTTGGCTACTGTAGAGGGTAAAGGCGACGGATTATTCATTAGTGCCTTCAAATCGGACAGTGTGGGTAGAGCTGTTTGTTCCACAGCTTTTCGATGAAAGAGTTGTAGTCGTTGCAGAAGTTGACCGTACTTTTGCGATTTTTCGGTTTCGGACAAATCGTGGCGATGCAGCAAGGATTGCAATTCGTGTTGTAATTGGGACATCTCGTTCAAATCAGGATTGGGTGGTAAATGGGGGGTACGTTGTTCTTGCCAACGATGGTATTCCATCCATCGTTTGTAAGGAACTAAAGTCAGTTTTCGTCCTTCCATGGGCTTCCAAAGGTTACGTCTGAGATCGTGGTGCTTCATGGATCCCTTTTATCTTCTGGAAGGATCATACATATTGCTACCCATACCTCGGGGCCATCCCTTGGTGCATCCCTGGGGACATCCCTTGTGTCATCCCTTGTAAAAAACCTGGTAATATGCTGGATAGGATACCGGATTTCGCTAATCCTCCCAACACAGGAAGAAGAAAAGGTAAAAAACCTCCGCGTTGCACCAACATTTTTTTCTTTTGACGGACGGGTATTTTCTTTTCGACCATTTGACGAAGAACGTGTCGATGTTTGGCTAAGCATTTTTTCTGGTGTGAAGACAAAGGTATCGTGCCTTTCAAGACATTCAAACAACATTCGCACACGGTATCGATGACATCTTTGGAAGCCGTTTTAATGATTTGTTTTCGCATGGGTGGAGAGGCTTTGGACAGGACAGACAACACGTCTCCGTGTTTGACCAAACGAGGAGGTAGTCCTTTCCTTTTCTTTCCTTTGTGGGATGAAGAAGAATGTTTTGTGCGAGGTGACATCTTTGCTTGTTCGTTCCACAATGCCACTGACGTCCATGACTTGAAACACACCCTCTTTTATCTTTTTTTTTGTTGTGCCATCACTTGATTTATAAGTGGTATCACTTTTTCTGGAAAGAGATCATGGGGTAGGAAAAATCCTCCGCGTTGCACCAGCATTTTTTTCTTTTGACGGACGGATATTTTCTTTTGGGCCTTTGGACGATGAACGTGTCGATGTTTGGCTAAACGTCCTTTCCTTTTCTTTCCTTTGTGGAGTGTAGAAGAATGTTTTCTGCGAGGTGACATCTTTGCTTGTTCGTTTCACAATATTACTAGTGTCAATGACTTGGTAGACACTCTCTTTTATCTACTTTTTGGGGAACTACCGCTTCGTCAAAAAGGTAACAATGTCTTTCACAAAATTACCAAAGGATCCTCCTTTTTGGTGACTCTTCTTTTTCTTTAAAAGACTACGTCTTTGGAGGAAAGGACGTCGATGTTTGGTTTTTAAGCTTTTGGTACGATGACGAGATTGTCTTGTTCCTTTTCCTTTTTGGACGGCAGAACGACGAGGGTAGTGGCGGTGGTGGTGTGCATGTTTTTGAGGAGGCATCCTTGAGTGTTCATCAGTGGTACAGAAAAAATACTGATTGACGTCGTGGTTTTCAAGTCATATTTTTATACTGGAATGCGTCGCCACTGATTATCTTTGCGTCGTATCAACTTCATGGCAGGTAACACACGTCGTGAAGGAGTTCGCAATGGACTCAATCGGGACAGTTCTTGTTTGGACAAATCTAGTAAACTCTTTAACATGCCAGATCTTTCTTGGACTTTGACTTTAGGGGCAGGTACTTTGTGAGCAGCTGCTACTGCCGCTAAGGTGGACGAGGGTGTCTCCGGTGGAGGAGACGTTTTGGGAGACGCAGATTTCCAATGTTTCATCAAATTAGGAAAAACGGGTGTCAAATTGGGTTTGGCTGGCATCACCCGCAACGGAGAAGTGGCAGCCCCTGAGGCTACTGGCAACGTAGTCCCTGCCAAACGTCCTTGTAGATCTTTTCTTACAGGTCGTGGTTGACGAAGGTAAGGTTGTGTCCTGGCCGAAGTGCCTCTTTTGCGGGTGACCGCTTTTTTCTGTGGACTTTTCTTTTTCTGTGCTTTGGTCTTGGTACCCTTGTTCTTTTTCTTAGGGGCTTGTTTGGCTTTTTTTGTTTTCTTCTTGGGGTGAACTTTGGGAGTATTGGGATCCCATTTTAAAAGGGAACGAATGATGACACCTCCTAGAGAACCACTGCCTCCAGGTTTCAATATGATTTGCTTTTTGGTGTGAGTGTCAATGCGAGGATTGGCCAGTTGCGTCAAGGCTACTTTGTTTCTGTCAAAAAAGCGTTTGGTTTGATGTGGAAGGTGAATGATGCCTTGCAGTATTTGACGTGCTGTCACCGTAAACCATCGTAAGACTTCTTTGAGACTGGCTTCTAAGACGTGAGCACGTCTTTGTGGATTTTTTTCGCGACTGATGCCGTACAAGGCACGAATCAATTTGATGGGAAGATAAGACTGAAGGGACGTCATGTTGACGATGTATGAGACCAGGTCAAAGTAACCCAAGGTTTTTATAGATTTTTTTAGTGCTTCATAGTGTTATGTCGACGAGGAGGACGTGTACACGACAGGTCCTCCGTCTTGACACCAGTCGTGAAACAAATCGGTACGAAATCGCAAATAATCAGGGGTAGTGGGTTTTAAATCCACGAGTAAATAGGCGTGTGGCGTTTGAGTGGCATCATCGTACGCATGAGTTAGCCAAGGTGTTCCTAACTGTTTGGCTAAAACTTGCACTTGTGATTTATCTCGAGGACTTTTAAACAAGACCACGTAATGAGCATTGAGACTAATGGTACGATGGGCTTTACTTTGTTGAAATAAATTTTGCGTAATGTAAATGACACTGGCATTACGATGATGCCCTTTACGTGTAAACCATAGTTTAATTTCTTCTTCGTCTTCTCCTAACATGTCGTCAAAAATAACCCAATGAGTTTGACTAGGGTCAGACACGATCCCCTCGTCTTCTTTAGGAATGCCTGCTACAAACACAATGGAATCACCTTGACTTTCTTGCAAGAGGCTGTATGCCGATTGCCACTCTTTGTAACACCACACGATGCGTTGAGGTGGACGATCGATCAAATGATGTTTATGTTCGATCAAACGTTTGACAAATTCGGTTTTGCCTGAACCGCTCGGTCCAGCAATTAACATGTTAAAAGGATGACGAAGATACAAGGCTTTCCAACTAGCCTGATCTAAGTGTTCGTCAATGACTTTGAATGTGGAGGAGGAAGGAGTAGTAGAAAGAGTAGAGTGAGCCATAGTCGTGTAGTGGTATGTCAGTATTGACACAAAAACAGACAAGACAAGAGGTTTTTATACTTTTTTCAAGACACGTTTATTTCAATGCATGTTTAAATTCGAACAACACGAAAACATAAAAGCCAAATAGATAAATACAGGAATAAAATACCTAGGCAAACGATCAAAGTGGCATATAAACAAGTCACTGTACAACGTGGTTTGGGTAACGAAGGTGTCCTAGAGGTAGTATGTAATGTTCTTATAGTCTCCTCTACAGGGGGTATAGTCACATACGTGTCTTCTCTAAAGGGTCTTTGTGGGGAAATGTCCATGACAGTTTTGTCTTGAACAGAAGGATTGTCTTGGGTGACAGATTTTTTTTCTTCTTCTTCTTCTTCTGGTACTGTTACTAACACAGGTTTAAAAGTGACTTTTTTCACTCGACGATGCATTTTAGGAACACAACGCTTGGGCATAATGGGATACTTCGTTTGTCCAAGCCTCAAAATCCCAACTTTTCCAGTCACGTACATCTGTCCAATGAGGGTGTAAATCACAAGCTACACACACATCTTCGTACACTGCTTCCGTACGTAAAAGTTGACGAATCTTTTTTTCTTGGAAAGGTCGAGATGTATCCAGATGAAAGCGTAAGGCTTTGAACAGAATAAGTCTCTCGTGGACATTTAAAGGAACCACCATACTGTCTTATTTTTTTGATAGGTAGTGTTCGTAAAGTGTCCACAAGGAATCGGCAGGTAAACGAAATCCCAGAAAGCAAGTCACTAAAACACACACGACACGTCGACCCCAATTCATAGGGTATAGTTCTTGCAATAAGTGTTCGTAATCTTTCACCGTGTGAATCTTCTCATTGATATCCTTCCACGGAATCTGTTGGATCACCAATGATAAAGGTTGTGGCATGGTTGTTCTCTTTTATACTTCTTTAGGTCAAAGATTACAAGTGTAGATTCAACTCAGAATTAAACACAGAATTAAATTTGCACAAAAAGCGAAAGTGATTAATATAACGTGTAATTTCGTCCCACTGCCATTCAGGGTAACGGTTAAGAAGGATCAAAGTATCTTCAGAGGTAAACGTAGTAAATTGGTAACAGAGCAAAAAAATACCCTTGATCCAGAGAAATCTAACACGTTGGTTAATTTTTGTCACTTTCCTCTTGTGAATTTCACGACACAAAAGTTCTACAGTCACCCCTTGAGATTTTTCTTTAGCAAGGCCTTGCCAAACGTCCTTGTAGATCTTCTCTTGCAATTCGTAGGGTAATCCTTGAATATTATGTTTTATATTATATACTGGTCTAGGTGTGTTACACGACATGGAGTAGTAGTGTCACTTCCAATCATTAGGTCCCACTAAAGGTAGGTATTGACAATTCGGAGACCATCGAGCATGTTCCAGGTAAGCGGAATCTTTCTGTTCCCACTCGTAAATGGATACACCACAACTGAAACACTTGACTTTATCCCCTTCGCCCAAGTAGAAAAATCCGGCTCTGGCTAATTCTTCAGGAGTTGGTCCAGGCAGATATTTTGGCCATTTATCTTTGAAGGTTTGAAATCGACTTTTAAAGTGGCAGTATTCAGGCAAACTCGTCGGGAACGAATATTCGACTCTCCTCACTTCAGTTCGATGCAGGTACGGTGAAATTCCTAGGAGTCCACGATAACGTGTGGCACCGCTTTCACATCCCTCAGGTTTGACACGCACAGCATCACTTTCCAGGGTAGATATAGGGGTAGTAGTCATAGCAACGTTCCTACGATATCCTGCTGAATCGCTAACGTCACAGAGCCTGGCATCACTACAATCGCAAGGTTTAGCATCGCACTCCACTTGAGAATTCCCAAATTTGAATGATGTCTGTTTAAATGGATTCATCTTCTTTTCGCTTAGCTGTGATAGTCACAATGAACTATTGGTCTTGGACAATGTCCCTTTTTATATGCTGCCCGATTTCGATGTGACCGTACGGTAGAGTGAAGTGATTGGGAAGTCGTACTCTCTTTTGGTACACGATTTGGTAGACTTTTTCCAAAGGTCGGCTAACGATTTGGTGTGTGGGTAAACGGACAATCTTGTGCGGTTCGTGGGTAGTCACTTGAAACGTTTCATCCTGTCCCGACTGTAAGGCTTCTTGAAGCACGTCAAAGTTCACCACTTGACTGGTGCGATAATTAAGAGTCAATCCTTTCACTTTACATTTGGTGTGCATTTTTCCTTGGGGGTCTCGGTATTCGTAGCCGTAATTTTTAGGACCGCCACTTGCAAAACTTAGAATCTTGTCGTCGGGATGTTCATCGGTCCAGGCTCCTAAACGGTCTCCTTCGATGACAGGGTTACAATCGTTCGGTCGGTGAATGTAGATGCAACTGTCTGTGTCAAAATACAACACGCGATCTCCTAACAGTTCTAACACTTCGTACAATTTTAAGCGAGCGTGGGCTGTCACGTAAGCCGCAATGATGACATTTCCAAATTTGTCGGCTTCTACAAAGTCTAGTTCTTCTTCGTAATTGACTAAGATCAAGTCCTCACGAATGACGTCCACGTGTTTCATGACTTTGGTTGGGTCGTGAATCATCTGGAAGTAGCGAGACGGCTCGGACAAATACTCCGTCTTGGGTAAAGATGGACGTTGTGCCATTTTACCCCACAAACAATTGAGCATGACTTTGGCAAACGATCGCCTTCCTTCGTTTTTCTCGATGTGGTCTAAAGTGATACCTTCCTGCTCCCGATATTTTTCTTTGAATATCTTTTGGTCTTCGGGAGTGTGACACCAGGAAGGATAGCCACTAGCTTCTTGTTTTAGTTTTAAAAAGGAATCCACGTAGTCTGCAAAAATACCTTTCTGTCTCTCGTCGCCCTTGCAGTATTGTTGTGTTTTGGGAAAGTGGTAAATTTCGTACACTTCTAACAGTTGGTATCCCATGTCCAGAGCTTTAAACAATTCCACACTCACCCACGTTCCTGTCAAGGTACGTTCTTCCTGAGTGTGATGACAAGGTTGGTCTTGGTTGCACGTTTCAGCACATGTGCGACACAAAGGAAACATCAGTTTTCCTTGGCAATGGTGAGGTAAAACGGGATGGTACAAGTCTGTGGGTGGCAAGACTTTACACTTGATCAATCCTTCGTACTGACGAATGTGGTCCAAGTCAATGTGTTCTGTCATCAATTCTGGATGCCCTACGGGAAAGTGACAATATTTACACACGTAAGGATACAACGAACACACGTCCAAGTATTTGATTTCTTCTTCTCCTTTCTCCTCGTCCGCCTGGTACAGCAAACAAGTGGCATTCGTTCGTCCTCCGTACAAACTATCCCGGGGGTTCAATGGGTCCACCCACTTGTAACTTTCTACGATGCGTTTAAACTCGGGATCAGTTTTCAAACGCTGATCGTACTCGTGTTCCCACATTTCCACTACCTGGTATCCTTGCTGTTCTAACTTCAAACGTCGCTGACACGTGGTCTGGTACAAGTCTTCCATGGTTCGTTGTAAAAACTGATTTTTGATGTCACGCTGAGGGTAGCACATAGGACATCCGTGAAATAAGCATCCGTTAAACTCGTACACGATCTGAGGGTTTTCTAAGTCCCAACCATCCACTGAATACGTTCCAATAATCTTTTCGCCTCCTCCGTTGCGAGCGTGTTGGATCCATTTGTCTTCCTTGTCGCACAAGTAATGAAGCCAGCGTAGGGCTTTGACTGAGTATTGACGTTTGACAAAATTTGTCGTTTGAGGACTGATGACCGCTAGAGTATTTTCAGGCATAAAGCGTTTTCGGTACACTAAAGAACACGCTTTGGCGATGGTACAAGCTTCTTTCAAAGGATCGATCCCTCCGTATTCCATGAACAATTCTCGAAATTTTCCACAGCAACGTCGTAAAATGTCCACGTCAGATCGACAGTACTTTAACATTTCTTCTTGAAAGTCAAAGGGGTCCGAGGCATGAGTCTGGTACCAAGCGAAGAAAGCTTCTCGTTGTTCGGTACGCATGTTGTCAGGGTCGTAATAGTGAGCCTCCGGCAAATGGGGTAGAACGGCATATTGATTGGCTTCGGTATTAAAAAAGTGTGGAAAATAACCTTTAGCCATTTCTGGCATACCAAACGTTTTAGGCATGCGACTTAATGGCATGGCCAAGTAACACATCGAATCTTTAAACTGTACTTGTCCTACTTGCATAGAAATGATTTTAGCTCCGTTCAAAGTCACTTGAGGTCGTTCGGTACATTGTTCCGCATAGTATCTGAGCAGAAATTGCCCATCGTATCCCGAAAAATTGTGAGCCATGACCGTAGCATGGCAATGACAATTACCGTAACGTTCGATGTCTTCTGTACTCCACGTTTCGTCAATGGGGTTTAAGATCCATCGGGCAAACTTGGCTAACGTGTTTGACCCTCGAAAGATTTTTTCACGTCCTCCAGGAATCTTGTTGCAGTGAGGGCAATAACTAAAGATAGGTTCTTGGATGCACTGTTCGCACGCACGGTGAGCTACGCAGAAATTGGGAATGTGAATACCGGTTTCTTGCATGCATTCGAAATCAAAAAAGATAAAATTCCCTTTCTTCTGGGTATCTTCTGAATGGGGTTGGTATTTTTGAATGAAGCATTCGTGTTCCAAGTCCACGATTTGGTGACAAATGTGACATCGTTTCTTCCCTCGACAAACGTGAAACTTGGCACTATTGGTACGTATGCCTTGTCCACAAGTAGGGCACAATCTCAGAAGTTGACAAGTGTTTTTCTGCTGTGAACCTTGCATCTTCAAATGTTGTTGGTAACAGGTAGGACTGACAAAAGTGCGCTGACACACAGGGCAATGCACTCTTTCTTTTCCTTGGTCCAGACAAGGTTGTGAGGCTAAACATCCCTCACATTTTGATCCACAATGTTTGTGTTGTTCTCGATTGTTATAACCATAGTCACATTTTTCACAGTAGTAACCGTATCCCAGGAATCCAGTGATACTGGTAATGGTATCAAAATGACCATCGTGATGATAGACGTGAATGTATTTTCCGTCTTTGAAATCGTGGCCTCGAAACAAAAGAGGTCCACGCACTTCTTGAGGGTGTACTTTCAAGGTGTAACGTGGAGCCAAGACGTCTTGTAATTGTTGCATTTCTGGAATGCCACAAGGAGTGTCTTTGGATATCCCCGCTTGCTGTAACAGGAGTTCTGCTTCACTTCGTTGTTTGGCTCGGTCCGATTGTTGAATAGTTTTCCAGGCTCTTTTCCATTCTACCGTGTCGTTCTTGTTGGCATACGTTCGTCCCACGACGACAGCACGGGCTAAACACATCTGGTCTTGAGGATTGTTAATTCGGACGAGACTTAGTTTGGTGCTGCGAAGGCTGTTGACCAATAATACTTTTTTGCGTCCTGTCCCCTGGGGAAGAGACACGTGGGTCATGAACAGTGTGGCTTTTCCATCGTCAATGTGAAACTTGTCATTGGATTGTTGCACATGTTGAATTTTGTCAATGACTTTAGAAGGTGTCAGTTCTGATGGACTAGTAAATTCGATCCAAACGGGAGACTTTAAATTATCGTGATGAATAGAAAGTCTCAAGCGATCGTCTTCTTTGGCTTGACATTGCTGTTTCAGTGCAGTTAACACAGAATCCCACACCTCAGTAATGAACCCTTCTGTATTCTCCAAAGGTACATTGGACTTGAAATCTTTAAACTTTACGGCATACGTGTAAGCCGTTGTTCTAAATTTTCGAGAGGAACGCTTTTCTGTCTCTCGAATGTGATAGTAATTTTCAGGGTTAACTAAGGGTAGTGTACTTTGCTTGGACGTCGATTGCTTAGGTGTAAATTCGGGCTCACTCATGTCATCTTCAAAATCACTGGCATGAATTTGAGCCAAGACTTCAGCTACTGTACTAGGCGATACATTACGTTTCTGTCTCTTACTGTCTTTTCCTTTCTCCACAGCATGATGTGACCTTTTCATCTTGTCTGCAAAAAGTCAAATGACTACCTTTTAAAGACCATAACCCCTATATATTCATGTTCGATCCGTGCATATATATATAAAGGGTTAGTGTCTAACGGTTCAGTATTCCTTTCACTCTCACATTGACCAGAACGATGGAAGAACCTACACAAGTGGAACTTCTCATTAGAGCTTTACGTGGGGTCATACGAAAGTTTTCGTCAGACCAGCCGACAGCCTACTCTCCCTCCTATCGAGATAAAAGTCAAGATACTTGCTATATCTGTAAGAAGAAAGGACATTGGGCTACAGAATGTTCAGATCGTAACAAAAATAAAAAAGGCTACAATAGAGACAAAAGTCAAGATACCTGTTATTATTGTAAAGAGAAAGGACATTGGTCTCCAAACTGCCCTAAGAAACAACAGGAGCAGGAGGAGGAGGAGGAGGTGGAGGAAGAGGAGGAGGAGGAGGAAAGAAATTCTGAACAGGAGGAGAAAGAGGTACCCTCCTCCAAGGAAGAACCCCGTCACGTTCACAAAAACAAGAAAAGAAGACGAAACGAAAGTGAAGAGGAAGAAAAAAAAGCTGTGACAGTAAAGAAAATGAAAAAACAGAAAGAGTGAAACAGAAGAAAACCTATGAACTTTTTTAAAGTGGTCTTGTGTTATGTTATGTTGTGATATTGAATTGTGTCGTTTGTACTAGAATAAACTAAAGAGAAAAAACGTAAGTGTCTCTTGGTTTTGATTTGATAGTATAATTACCTACACTCACACATTCATTCACTCACACGTACATCATGGGTTTTTAAAAACATAAAGGACTTTTGAGTTTTCATTGAAATAGGCAATTGACATAGTATTTCTTTTCGAAATAATTGGAGTGGTCCTGAAAAGGACCGTTGGTGTTTTGTGTATTTAAAACAAAACAAACTCAGAAACGGGATGAAATCCTCTTGAGCTGTCTTAAGCCTTTGCCACGGCCAAGGCCTACTTCGGGACTGGTGGTTCCTGTCAATGATTTGGTAGAAATCACTAACGGTGGTAAGGTAGACGTAGTCACAGAGAGATCGGGTTGTTTCGCTCGAGAAGGTCTTTTTCTCTTCGGTCGTGATAAAGAAGTCTGATACATTTGTTTCAGACTCTTTAACTCAGCTAAAATATCTAAAAGTATCGTCGTAACCGTTTGATTTTCACTATTTTCTTTCTGTCCTTGGTCTTCATTCTTCTCCGTTGCTGCTACTGTTTCTTCCTGGTGTTTTCTTCTTGCTTCTTCTTCTTCCTGCTGTTGCATAAGAAAAGCTTGTTCTTCTACTTTCTGTTGTTGTAAAAATCGCTCCAATGCTTCTTTTTGTCTCTGCTTAAAATCATCGACGTGTCCATAAGAAGATACAGAAGGCAACGAAGGTTCCGGAATAAATTCTTGCGATGTTAAAAAATCCACAATATCCCAGTTAAAATCCACTTCTTCTGGATGTAGATTTGTCATGACTTTAGTAGTCACTGTTGGTCCATGACTTGCTGTCTCTACTCCTGTCTCACTCCAATTCATTGTCTTCTTACTGTCCGCCATGATTGACAACTCTCTTGAATCGATGGACTGCGCACAGGCGCTAGTACCTCTATATAGAAAAGGTGACGTCACAGACTGCTCTCTTCCGATTGGATGGCTGTGTCTGACTTTTGTAACGCACGTTTGGATTGGTGGATACACTCAAGCCGTTTCAATCCGCTCTTCCCCTATAAATAACCGCAGTACACGGCATTCAATTCACCTGTTCTCATCAGAAGATGTGGACTAATGTTGAATCGTCAACCCTTGTGTCAAGTATGCTGTTTAGGACTGACATACCCATGTATGTCAGATCATCATGGAGTGTCATTGATAGGACGGAGACAGCCTATTGGAAGAGAAGAGTCTATGTGGAAAGACAAGGTTGCTTGAAGAGAGTTCTCTTCTATGGACCCACAGTAAGGAGAAGTTTAAGGAAGAGAAGAAGATCTGTAAGATGTCCTCTGTGTTAACAAGACAACGTTAACATTACACCTAACGGTCCTTTTCAGGGCCACTCATAAGTCTCGAAAAGATAGTAGCTTTCATTGCCACCCCTTTTTTCCTTGTTTTATTTCCCATGTTATATTTCCCTTGACGCTATATAGTCCCACTCTGTTCAATTCCCCTTGACGCTAGATAGACCCACCATGTTCAATTCCCCTTGACGCTAGATAGTCCCACCATGTTCAATTTCCCTTGACGCTAGATAGTCCCACCATGTTAAATTTCCCTTGACGCTAGATAGTCCCCACCATGTTAAATTCCCCTTGACGCTAGATGTTCCCAAGCTGTTTTACATAGGATTTTCCCATTGACGCTAGAGTATCCCCATATACTACTAATTACACATAACCTTATACCCATGAAATGTCAACTTCGTCAAAGTGGTTTTCGAAGTGTCGATACGTAAAAATGGACGTTTCCCCTTTTTTTACAGTAAGACAAAATTTTGAAATGCATTTCACTTTTATTTGAAATTGAGAAGTAATTTATCAAATTTAATGATGCATTTTTATGTTAAACTAATATATCAACTAATCTATGTAAATAAGATTAAGATTAGCCCTGTGAAATGTTTTTTAAAAATGATACAAATTTCAGTGCGATAAATGAACGGTGCAAATATTTAACTCTATCACATGCCCTGAACTTTTTATGTCTTTTATCAGCTAGGTCCGGAGGCGACGTATTGATTGAAAGTTTCGTTAAATGATCGTTCTTTAGGTATTTTGATCAATATGTTACATGTAAAGAGGTAATATCTCCCGCGTTTAATTTCCACAAAAATATTTTGCTTTTTAAATGTGGAAAACAAGTGTAATATTTGTATCAAATTACTTCCAATCGCAAAAATCGCAAGAAGTTTCAATCGATGAAATTGCAGACAAGACAAAAAAAAGCTAACAGACTGGGCTTAAAGATCGTAGCGAGTTTGTCCTGTACGTTTAATTATACTTTCAAATAGATATGAACACATCACTCTATGAGATCATTACTCGGCATACTATTATGCTTACTTTGTTTTAGGCAACTTTAAATTTATATTTACTCTGTCTAAGCGAGCTGACAGGTCCATAAACAGCTGATATATATTTATTACCTGTAATATTTGTATTACTTGTAATATTTGCAATACATGTAATATTTTATTACAATTAACTGTAATAAGTTATTACCTGTAATATGTTTGCTTCACAAGCACATATTTATCACCCATTTATCGACAACAAAACAAACAATAAATTTTTTTTATTTCTTTTAGTGATCGCTATGTATGAAAAAAGAAAAAAGTAGTAGTTACTTTGTGTTTCAATTTCGAGTAGGTTTATTCTATGATTAATTTCAAAGCCTGGTATTAATTTTGATCTGCTTTTTTTAGCACAGCCGTGGACTGAGTTTCTGCTAATAAAATATGTTATGTTTATGATTTTACTTCCATTTCTAAGACAAATCATAATACACACAAATAATGTGTGGAAACAATTTGTTTTAAAATCTGTAATTTCTCTGTCATAGGGATATATTTTATTTAGGAACCAGAAATTCTTTACATCCGGTTATATTAAAGACAAAATTTCGTTTTGAGACATCTGTAGTTTTAATCCAACATAAATATTTCTTCAAACTGCCGCTTCTAGCCAGCAACCCAAGCGACTGCCGAATTTCTTACAGACAGTGTGTACCTCGCTGCTAATACAAAAATTTGTTAGCTTCCGGTCCAGTCTAGCAGCTCATATGGAGTATTACACTTCTCCGTATGTAGATAAGGCACTTTTATAACTTAGCCAAAAGCACTGTCACATGGGACCCGTCTAAGTACTATATACCGGCTCTGTAAATATATTACGTACTTTTGAGAGAGTAATGGGTTTAAGGTTAAGTTGTTTACATTTGCAACACGCACAGTGGAAAGAATGTTGATTAACCTCTGTATTGCTTTAAATAATGAATAAATCTGGCAAAATCGTTCTCTTAAAAAAAGTTAACCCTATGCAAAATACAAAATTGTAGAGTTCCACCGATAGCTTTGCAAGGAACATCAAAATCTAAACGTCATCGCGAATCTAATGATAACGTCTTTGCTGCAGTCGAGTGTTTAATGGATGTCAAGAGACGATTCAATTAACATCAAACACAAAAGATTATAGTAAATCACTGATACATGTCACTATATATTACCTCGATACAACATAGACTCCATTATTGTCTTATCCCCGTCTTCATGGATAAGGAAAAACCTTTCGTCGGGAGAATTTTGATCAAGGTCTCCAGAGTACTGCTGAAAAACAAAGAAATTCGAATGGGCAAATGAAACATGCTTGTGCATTTCCGTTCCTGTCGACAATTAAAAATAGAACCCACCTCAGAAATATTACAGAAGTCACCATTGCATATATTTATGCATCGTTTTCCACCTTCTTTATGTCATAACAAAAGCGACTAGTGTCCTCAAAATGTTCTTTACAATGGAGTATGGATTGAGATGATTTCTTGGATACACACGGTATGAAAAATCGTTATGACGATTGTTAGAGAAGAACTACATCATACTCATTAGTTTGGTGGTTGGAGACATTTTTTCTCACATTTCTGCCATTTCCAGCCGTGGCGTAAAATATGAAAAAGGAGAATCATTAGAGGACGATCGTACCCTTATAAAGTCTTCAATATTCGGTTTATATCGAATTAATTTATTTATGCACTGACTGGGCATTGTACCCAGAAGACATGTTGAATCCATATTTTCTGGATTCCCTGCATCACATGCATTTATTATGAATCCCTCTTCAAATCGACCACCTAATAGTTCACGAATTTTATACTCCTATGATAAGTTATCTATGCAGACTGATCACCACTGATCACCTGTTTTGCTCCTAACCGGAAGTCAGAACAGTTTCCGATGACATGAATAAATAGTTTTTAATAAATGCAAGCACAGTAGAAAATTTTACTTAAATATTCAAACCTGTGAGTTTGAAATAATCAATCAAATCTATGTCATTTATGAATGATCAAAGCCTGAATATATCATCTCAAAGCACGACCTCTGCTATGTATATTTAATTTTGTGCTTAACTTTTGTCCGTGATTGTAAGTTGTATTTTACATAATAAAACCGATTGTTTACATAGTTAACTTTTTTCTATGAGTGTAAGTTGTAGATAGAATGTTTACAGTGCATTTGAGTTCGGAATATTCTATACCCAGTCTTATTGACAATTGAATTTTAATGTTTGAACGATTCACGTCTAGATCAAGTGAAAATATGTATAAATAGAGATCTGATAAATACATGATTCCTTCCTGTTTAAGATATTTCTGTAGAAAGAGATTCGATCAGATTTTACAGTTGTGTTCAGATAAAATTCGAGATGAATTATTTGCTTAAAATATTCGCTAGAATAACTCATTGAAATACATAAATATTTCGCTTAGCTTTGCTACATGTTAACACCGGTAATTAAACTTAACAATTAAGATAAATGATCATAAGAAATTTGTATTTCAGTATATAATGTGTTTAATCTGGTTCAGCAATTTTCGCCAGCACTGAAAATATAAACAACTGATATGTTTGTCTTTTGTTGAAGTGTATAGTCTTATATAAATTAAAACCATAATTATTGAAATTTTACTTACCCTAAATTCTAATGTACTACTACCGTCGTTAAGGCAGCTCGTCAAGTACATAGTGACACCGCCGACAATATAATGTATTATGTAACCAAACACCCATCGCTCGTCAGGCATCGCACTGTCGTCATATCCTTGGAATGACGTGATGTAAAATTCGGATTTGCCTGTGAGTGAAAATATTGTATGTTTAAAAAGATTAAGTAATAAATAAATTAAACCATTTCAAGAATAAGTAGTATGGGAAACAAACGAAATAATACAATTCCAAATAAATACTAAAGATTTAAAATGAATGTATTAGAAATCGTTCATTTATAAAATTGTACGGCACAGAAGCACGGCTACACTAATGATGTTCGATACTTACTTATAATTATTCTCCCCCTACCCTCCAAAACATAAATAAATGTTTGAGAAAAGTTGTATATATCAAAAAACCAAATAAGAAAATGAAAACAATAACAGTTCTAACTTTTACCTTTTCACTATATCTGACCCGAAATCAATTTCGTGTGTATGTTTATCTGTAGTGCGCATGATCACGCCTAGAGATTCTATAGAAAACGTTGCTAAAGGTGAGCATCAAAAGAGCGAGGGAAGTAAACACATTTTAAAATAATGAAACAAGAAACTTCAACAAATCACAGCAGGTAACGTTGTTTGCGCTCCATGCCATAAAGTGCATGCGTGCTTTCTTGCTACAAGCAGATACACATAATTAAATAAAGCCAGTATTAACGATATATCCCTAACAAATAAGTGCCGTTACTTGACATGATAATATGATAACGATTGAAAATTACGAAACGAACGCACCCCCTTCTTACAAATGGAAAGTTTTACACCATTGGATGTCATTAATAATTGCGTCAAAATAAATCCACGGAGAAGGGAGATTTTAGCTCAAAACTTTTCTTACTCTGAAAGCGGCTATCGTTGTTATCTAACAGGCCGACACTTATGCTGCCATTGTCGCTCGCCAAGAGATACGACCCTTTAGAGGCCAGTACCTTGATGCAGGCCTTTCCAGGAGACTCAAACGTAATGTTGATCACGTTACCTTTCGGCAATGCCTGTTCATTCTCTGTCGCCTCTTCCCTTCCTCGAACAATACTCCCACTACTTCCTAAATCGTAACAAAATGGTATCAATGATTAGGATTATAACTGTTGCAGCTTCAAAATGTCTCTTTCAAGCTATAAACTCGCATGAACGATATGCACAGTTTGGTATGTAAGTACATCTTTCCCATTTGTAAAAAGAGCAACTTCGAAATGTCTCTTTCAAAGCATATATAAAAGTGGCAAGTCCGAAATTTATTTTTCTTTCAACGCCAGATCAAAAAAGCTCTATAAATTAATGTGAGTTTGCTGTTAAATTCTGCACTTTCGAAACACTTCACGTTAAAATTATCGCTGTTTGTAGTGGAAATGCCATAACACTTCTCACTAAATTATAAATGTTTACAGTGGAAATGCCATAACACTTCTCACTAAATTATCACTGTTAGCAGTGGAAATGTCAAAGCATTTCTCAATAAATTATCACTGTTTGTATTGGAAATGCCATAACACTTCTCACAAAATTATCACTGTTAGCAGTGGAAATACCATAGCACTTCTCAATAAATTATCACTGTTTGTATTGGAAATGCCATAACACTTCTCAATAAATTATCACTGTTAGCAGTGGAAATGCAATAGCACTTCTCAATAAATTATCACTGTTTGTATTGGAAATGCCATAACACTTCTCACTAAATTATCACTGTTAGCAGTGGAAATGCCATAGCACTTCTCAATAAATTATCACTGTTTGTATTGGAAATGCCATAACACTTCTCACTAAATTATCACTGTTAGCAGTGGAAATGCCATAGCACTTCTCACTAAATTATCACTGTTAGCAGTGGAAATGACAATGCATAACACAGAAGCACAGATTCAATAAAGTGACGCAATAATTGAGGAAATGGTAATGATACATCTGCGTCAAGTAAATATGTAACGAATCCATATTATGTGGCTTATTAATATAACCAACACTTACGTGTTTTATCGCTATATTTATATGCGCGTTCAAGCATCGAATTGTTAAGCTTTTGAAATCGCCATTAGAACATCAAGTTAGTAAGATTTTTGTTATCACCGAACACAAAGTTTCAAACTTAAGAATCATCTACTTTGAAATAAAGTAATAAAGAAATAATAAACGCCAGAAAATAATCAGATCTCGTGTCGACATTTGGAGTGAATGACTGAATGTTAGTCTACTATTATCATTCATACCAGCAATGATTGTTACGAAATGACCGATATTAGACCTCTATACTTTATATACTTGCTGCAAACTTTTATGTAGTCAGACACTACTGTCATTACACTTTACATGTATTCAAAACACTACTGTTATTACACGTTAAATATATTCAAAATCCTACTGTTATTATAAAAAATGCAGGTAGTCAAGACACTACCGTGATTGGAAAATGCATTTTGTCAAACACTACTGATATTGTAAGATACGTGTTGACTCGGCCTGCTTTCCGGCACGGTCACTCTACCCTCCAGACTTGTACAAGTACGTTGGCACTGAACTGGTGGTTTAAACTCGTAATGGTGCATCAGACGTCATAATATTCACAAGCCCATCCGGCTGTTCATACACAGCGAGCCAACTCTTTGGCTCTAACTAAATTAAAATGACACCTTCCCCGACAGCTGAATACATTTAGAGCTTCTCTCTATAGTGGCTGTGCCGTTCAATATTTCTACCTGATATATATATATATATATATATATATATATATATATATATATATATATATATATATATATATATATATATATATATATATATATATATATATATATATATATATATATATACAGTGATAAATTATATTTACAAAACTATTACGGCGAGTGAAAAAAAAAAACACCGTGATTATAATAAAAAGTATGGAGGTCTAAATGGGCCATATCGGGCATCTCGTAACAATGATACACAAACCAAAGATCTCCATATATTAGGTGCAGGCTGTCATAATTGGTGTTAATCTGTATCCCGTGTATAATAGATAATATAATTGATGGTAGAATAAAATAATAATCGGGATAATTTGTTTTCGTCCTCAATAAAAAATAAAATAACCAGTCTCCCTGTTGTCTGACCCTTACCTCTTGCTGGTTGCAGCTGTAAATATAGACGCATTGTAGCTATTGTTGATCGCACAGGACCAGTATGTATATCTTGCGATGCTGATCGCACAGAGCCATTATTTGCATCTGTCCAACGCCGAAATTCCTGAAAACATTGAATCTGCATTTGAATCATCACGTGAAACATTGTGTCAAGTTTCGAATAATTACATTTGGAGATAATACTATTAAGCATTAATTTGGAGCAGTATTAATTATGTCCACATATCTTTAAAAGACAACAAATAAAAATATATGTCTTGAAAGCCACTATTTTGTTTTAAGAACTCTCATTTTTGTTTTCTGCAAGGACAAAAATCGACAGCAATAAAATTAATCCCTGCCAGGCCATTTAGAAAAGATCACTGTGAAAGGATATCGCCAATTAGCGTCACCTCTCCTTGACGGTAGGGTTGGATCCAAGCATCAAAGACAGTTACATACTCTCTCTCTCTCTCTCTCTCTCTCTCTCTCTCTCTCTCTCTCTCTCTCTCTCTCTCTCTCTCTCTCTCTCTCATATAACATATAGATTGTCTCCATGGCAGCAACGGGGGTCAAAGTCCGACATATGTTGACACTTGTGTCATTGATCATACATGCGATTTTTCAACCGTGTACCATGAGCAAGTTATGAATTATTTGAAAGGTATGACAAATCACCCATCCATCCTAGCCACACACGCAGGGGCGTAATTAAAACTTCAGAAGTGTTGGCACAATCGCAAGTTATTAGGAGTGAATCGTACCAGTGTCAGATCGATAAGACCGCTCTGGTTAGGTTTGATCTTCTTTACTAGTTTAAGGACGTCTTTCTGTTTCATTCCCTCCAGCTGAACTCCATTGACTGATATCATTTCATCATAAGGTCTGCAAAACAGTGTTTGATGAAAAGGTAGCATGAGAGAAATAATCCCTGAGTATAGTATAAAGGTAATATGAGAGAAATATTCCGTGTATTATGTAATGGTAACATGAGAAATATAACCTCTGTATATTGTATAAAGGTAACATGAGGGAAATAACCAGCGTATGGCATAAATAATATGAGAGAAATAACTCCATGTATTGTTTAAATTTAGCAGAGTGAATATCCCCTGTGTAATGTATTTTTGTAGAATGAGAGAAATAGTCGCTGTTTATTATATGCAGTTAGCTGCATTTCCGTTATATTCACCGTAACGTTTGCACAGTACGCGGTAAACTTGAGTTTTGTTTAACATTTTTGTGTAGTTCAGTTAATGAACACTTGTCAGATACAAGGAAAAAGTTGCACACAAACAATTTAAATTATATAATATACTGTAAATCAAACCTCCAAAGCTAAATTGACCAATACACTATTTGTTTATCATCCTTTGTACGTATACACACGTATCAGTACACAAGTAATGCATACAATGGCTTTGAATGGAAGAGTTGTACCTCCCATCCGTGGCATATATTCGTAACACCAAAGAAAACTTATATCAGTTTTCACAGTTCCTTTTTATCGTTATTTTATTATGTCTTAAGTTTATCTTTGTAATATATTATGTTTTAAATTTTATTACATATTAACTTTATATTTATTATATATTAGTTTATATTTTATTATTTATTTTATTACATATTAATTTTATATTTATTATACTTTATATTTCATTATATATTTTTATTACAAATTAATTTTATATTTATTTAATATTATTTTCTATTTTTTAAAGTTTTATTATATATAAATTTCCTTATGTAGTACGCAGATCGATATTGTTTTGCAAAGTTACAAGCTAATTATCATTCCGCGTTCGGCCGAAATCGTCACACATTGATACAATCACTCATATTTACCGGAGTCCCGTTTCTCCAGTGATGTCTGTCGATCCTTCGATCCGAATGATATAATGTTGTTTGATCTTTTTATCTTTGTAATAGTAAGTGAAGGTCTTGATCTCACACACTCTCGTGTTACCATTGATGCAAAGCTGTTTTTCACGACATTTAACTTTGTGCGGTCTTTCGCCTTGTCGATTCTTATTTTGCCGTTGTTTCTCTCTGTGTTTGTCATCATCCTGAAAATATGAATGAACTGCCATTGTTTACTACAGAACTGTCGCTGTATATTATAGAACTGTCGTTGTAGAATATAGCATTTTCATTGTTGAATATCGAACTGTCATTGTATAAAATAGAACTGTCGTTGTATTATATAGAATCGTCCTTGTATAATATAGAACTGTCATTGCATAATACAGTATAGAACTGTCGTTGTAGTTTATAGAATCGTCCTTGTATAATATAGAACTGTCATTGTATAATAAAGAACTGTCATTGTATAATAAGAACTGTCGTTATATAATATAGAACAATCGTTGTATAATATAGACCTGTCATTGTATGATAAAGAACTGTCGTTGTATAGTATAGAACTGTCGTTGTAAAATATAGAACTGTCGTTGTATAATATAGAATCGTCCTTTAATAAGATAGAGCTGTCATTGTAATTGTAAAAAAAATGTCGTTCTATAATACTGATATGTAATTGTATAATATAGAACTGTTGTTGAAAAATACAGAATCGCCCTTGTAGAATATAGCATTGTGACTGTTGAATATAGAACTCTCAATTTAGAATACAGAACTGGCATTGTAGAATATATCTCAGACTCTACAATTACTCTGTTAGCAATAATTCGACATTTTACCAAAAGCCTCCGTGGGTATAGTTATTAAATTGTATTGCGTAAATGGTTGTTGTTGTTGTTGTTGTTGTTGTTTTATAGGGTGTAATGCCATTGTTTACTACAAGATAGGATGTCTGGCAGTATTTATGTTTGAGGAACAACACAGGAAAACCCCAGAAAGAACTGCCGACCCACGAGAAGTTACTGGCAAGTTTTCCCACATACCCACATTGGCCGTGCATAGCTGGTCTGTAGTCTGGTCCCCTGCTTAGTATGCTCCCATGCGTTGCACGCAACGCATGGGAGCATACTAAGCATGGGACCAGAGTAAGCTGGTCTGATGCTAGTTTGATAAATCAGACGTGACTGTTGCTTATGGTGCAAATTTCGCCTAATATTTCGGGACGTCGATTGCATCTCATCTATACCTGCGTGGGTTCGAGTCTCAAGTTCAGCCAATATGGGTATGTAAGAAACCTACCAGGAACTTCTCGTGAGTCGGTGGGTCTTTCCGGGTTTTCCCTCGTTATTCCTCCACCATTTTTTCTGGCCGCCGCGAATAGCGTATCTTATGCTGATAAATGGCGTTAAATACATCAACAACAACAACAAAGCTTAATAATTCAGTGCAATTCCTTTTCAAATACTTATTTTGAATGTGCATGTGTGTAGGGGTGTGCAGCAATTTATGTATATGAACTTATCTCCCATACATATTTGTCTTTAAAGATCAAAGCTTTCTGCGGAGCAAAGAGCAACGTCCAATCTGCAAATATCGTGCAAATAGAACACCTACGTGACCGTGGCTTGATATTATATTGTTTTGCCTATATCCAAATGACCTCAAGACATCAGTCGCTGTCAGCTAAAAATTTCCTAAAGGGCGCAAACATTACAAAAAAAATTCACTAATCACCTAATGACTACACGTCACGAGCCTCCAATAAGTTCACACTTGTGTCGTGTTTCTTTGACTTTTTAAAATCTTTCAAAGCGGAATGTTAATACTTCACACAGTGAATTTCAAAACAATACCCAAACACCCAATGCGAACAATTATTTCTATCTCGAATTACTTAACATGTAAACATAGAATTCCAAAGGATTCCCTCAGTTAAGAATTACGTAGAGTCCATGTTGCGAAACTAATCCATGCTGTCATAAGCTCTCGTGAATTTTGTATATTATCAAGCCTGCCACTAGATATCGGTTAAATACTCGGGTTGAGAAATATTTTTTCAACACCGACTCCCCATTACCAACAAAACAATCACGAACTCACCATAACCAACAAAAACATTACCGACATTACGTAATCAATAAAACAATCAAGGACTCCCCATAACCAATAAAACATTCATGGACTCCGCAAAACCAACAAAACAATCACGGATTCCCCATAACCAATAATACAATCACTAAAATCCGATTGTTTGAATTTTGTATAGTTACCTGCACAACCTGAATTCTAATACGCGTTTGTCGACAAACCCTGGCAAAATGCCAGAAAGAAATCGATGACCGCGTAAAACGACATCAATGCGTTCGACTTGGTCCTGCTTTCATCTCACCTCACAGATAACGTTTCTTTATTCTATTTTCACAGTGGGATTATAGAACAACTGTATGAAAACAGATCATGCAGATTGTGGCAACAACTAACAACTACTTCAGCTGTATATATGATGTACTGTGTTACAAATAAATAAAACATGAATACATCACATTTAAATCCTTTATTGAGTCCATATTGCATCTTTGTGTGTGCGTGCGCGCTCGTGTGTGTGTGTGCGTGTGTTGTGCAGAATGTTAGATCTTTTTTAAACTATTTTTTCTTTTATTGAATTTTACATTTTGTAAGGGTTTAACTTCCATTATTTAAGTACAATTTATCTTTACATTTTACAAATTAACCACTTTTTGTGCACTGCATATCCGTCGTTATGCTGATGTGCCATAAAGACTACTACATACATTCTTTTAATCCAATTGACTACTACAAACATCCTTATCATCCTATTGTCTACTACATACATTCTTATCATCCTATTGTCTCATTGACATTTAAATCGATGTGTCATAAAGACTACTACATACATTTTTATCATCCTATTGTCTACTACATACATTCTTATCATCCTATTGTCTACTACATACATTCTTATCATCCTATTGTCTATACATTCTTATCATCCTATTGTCTACTACATACATTCTTATAATCCTATTGACTACTACATACATTCTTATCATCCTATTGACTACTACATACATTCTTATCATCCTATTGACTACTACATACATTCTTATCATCCTATTGACTACTACATACATTTTTATCATCCTATTGACTACTACATACATTCTTATCATCCTATAGACTACTACATACATTCTTATCATCCTATTGTCTACTACATACATTCTTATCATCCTATTGACTACTACATACATTCTTCTCATCCTATTGTCTACTACATACATTCTTATCATCCTATTGACTACTACATACATTCTTATCATCCTATTGACTACTACATACATTATTATCATCCTATTGACTACTACATACATTCTTATCATCCTATTGACTACTACATACATTTTTATCATCCTATTGACTACTACATACATTATTATCATCCTATTGCCTACTACATACATTGTTATCATCCTATTGTCTACTACATACATTCTTATCATCCTATTGTCTACTACAAACATTCTTATCATCCTATTGACTACTACAAACATTCTTATAATCCTATTGTCTACTACATACATTCTTATCATCCTATTGTCTACTATATATATTCTTATCATCCTATTGACTACTACATACATTCTTATCATCCTATTGACTACTACATACATTTTTATCATCCTATTGACTACTACATACATTCTTATCATCCTATTGACTACTACATACATTTTTATCATCCTATTGCCTACTACATACATTCTTATCATCCTATTGCCTACTACATACATTCTTATCATCCTATTAACTACTACATACATTCTTATCATCCTATTGACTACTACATACATTTTTATCATCCTATTGACTACTACATACATTCTTATCATCCTACTGACTACTACATACATTCTTATCATCCTATTGTCTACTACATACATTCTTATCATCCTATTGACTACTACATACATTCTTATCATCCTATTGACTACTACATACATTCTTATCATCCTATTGTCTACTACATACATTCTTATCATCCTATTGACTACTACATACATTCTTATAATCCTATTGTCTACTACATACATTCTTATCATCCTATTGTCTACTACATTCATTTTTATCATCCTATTGACTACTACATACATTCTTATCATCCTATTGCCTACTACATACATTCTTATCATCCTATTGACTATTACATACATTCTTATCATCCTATTGACTACTACATACATTTTTATCATCCTATTGACTACTACATACATTCTTATCATCCTATTGCCTACTACATACATTCTTATCATCCTATTGTCTCATTGACATTTAAATCGATGTGTCATAAAGACTACTACATACATTCTTATCATCCTATTGTCTACTACATACATTCTTATCATCCTATTGCCTACTACATACATTCTTATAATCCTATTGACTATTACATTCATTCTTATCATCCTATTGACTACTACATACATTCTTATCATCCTATTGACTACTACATACATTCTTATCATCCTATTGACTACTACATACATTCTTATCATCCTATTGACTACTACATACATTCTTATCATCCTATTGACTACTACATACATTCTTATCATCCTATTGTCTACTACAAACATTCTTATCATCCTATTGACTACTACATAACATTCTTATCATCCTATCGACTACTACATACATTCTTATCATCCTATTGTCTACTACATACTACTACATACATTCTTATCATCCTATTGTCTACTACATACATTCTTATCATCCTATTGTCTCATTAACATTTAAATCGATGTGTGTTATTTGGGGTGTATTGGTAAAATTCGCACATGTTAAGACACGCACAACATACCATATGTAACCGTATCATTAGCGTGTTATATTTCAAAATTAATGATAAGAGGAAAATCGTACGAACTATAAAATATACAAGTCTGCTAACAGTGTACGCATGGGTGGATTTCACAACCAAATATAAAATATTACAAAGAAACTCCAATTTTGCTTTAACATATTTATCTACAATTCAACCCTGATACTTGAATCTAATCTCAGTTTTCTGATAGATTCTGCTAAAAACAACTTCACAGTAACCTCTGACGAAGGGCATGTACTGGAAGTACTAAGTGCATTCAAGTCAGTGTGCTAAACAGCGTTCTCTCAAAGCGAATGGTAGATATGCGCGCAGTGCTCGCTGCACTGCGCAAGCAATATGGAGACGATCAGAGCAAAATTTAACGTTGCAATGAGCAAACATTGACAATTCAGCTGCGCGGGGATGCCTACAGGGAACGTTGGTGATAAGTCGTAATCGTGTATACGCGCTTTCACAAGTCTACAAAACTACATTACGTCATTCGGATTTAAGTCATGTGAACACGTCATTTACTCTAAGGCACATACATATGTTATTTACATCCGCCAAGTCCACAGTAGTGGCAGTATTAGCTGTTGTTTATTTGTCTCTTTTCCTTGACGCTGACGATTAGTGAAATTCTTTTGGCCGTCCAGATTAACCAAAGATAGAAGTACCCCATTCGCAAGAAACCAAGCCCTCCATAATCATTAACCAAAGATTTACATAATATGTTCATGATATATGCACTTCTTTCCAGCTATCACCCAATGATTGTATCAGTCATCAGATACACCACCACCATTCCCAGCTATCACGCAATGATTGTATCAGTCATCAGATACGATACCACCACCATTCCCAGCTATCACGCAATGATTATATCAGTCATCAGATACACCACCACCATTCCCAGCTATCACGCAATGATTGTATCAGTCATCAGATACACCACCACCATTCCCAGCTATCACCCAATGATTGTATCAGTCATCAGATACACCACCACCATTCCCAGCTATCACGCAATGATTGTATCAGTCATCAGATACACCACCACCATTCCCAGCTATCACGCAATGATTGTATCAGTCATCAGATTTGCTACTATTTGAAGCTACCACGCAATGATTGTAGCAGTCATTAAATACGTTAATATTTCCAGCTATTACCCAATGATTGTATCAGTCATCAGATACGATACTACTTCCTACAATCACCCAATAATTGTACCAGTCATCAGATACGCTACTATGTCTAGCAATCACCCTTTGATATTATTAGTCATCCGATACACAACCACCATTCCATGCTATCATTCAAACATTGTATCAGTCATCCGATGCACTACTATGTCCAGCTATTACACAATGATTGTATCAGTCATCAGATACGATATTACTTCCATCTATCATCCAATAATTGTACCAGTCATGAGATACACTACTATTTACAGCTATGGCCCAAATGATTGTATCAGTTATCAGAAACACATCCACCATTCCCTGCTATCAATCAATAATTGTATCAATCATCATATACACTACTATTTCCAGTAATCACCCAATAGCATTCCCAGCTACCATCTAATGATTTTGCTCTAATATTTTAATGAGTTTATCCATAGAGGTAGGACGATTTACAAGCCCATCTATAAAACAGGGTTTTATGATGTTTTTAATTCCAGTAATGTATCAACTCGGTTTTGAGAACATGTAACTAATAACTAAATGTAACTTCTGAATAGAGTGGATCTATCTCCAAAATACACTGGGACAACATGATAGAAAAATGGCTACAGGAAGAAGAAACAAAACAAACAAAAAAAGAATCGACAGACAGACAAGGTGTAGGTAGATTTGTATAAGCATAGTTTACCGAGTAATCGCAAGACGATGACGATGATAGAAACGACGATAACGATTCATCATCCTGGGATCTCACAGCTCGTGGATTAGGTCCATCGAGGTACTCCATTTGTGGACGTAGCAATGGGGTGTTAGCTGGCTTTCTACCCACTTCGGACACAATTGCTCTGTCAGACACTTCATATTTCGTTCCATCAATTTCATCCATTTTCGCCTTTAAGGTTTCAACAGTGTTAAATTCTTAGTTGGTGAGGCACAATATCGCGGTAAATATCTTCATCGGCTATCTTGTTTGTAACGTAGTTTGACAATACACCCTGTATTAAAGGAACGAAAACTGGAGTTTACGCCTGTCATTTTATAGCACATGCCGTGAGTGTTTATTAATAGTGTCTGGGGAAAACCCCAGAGGTATGCACTGTATTTAGTTTTGTGGATCCCTTTACCATCCTACTTATTCAAACTAGATAGCAGAAATAATGGCGGTGAATAGACAACCATATATAGCTGCAGAACATAGGAACTACCAACGAGCAGTAACCGGTGCACATAACAAAAATAGGTAAAGTGAAACAAAGTCCTTAGTGTTTCTATATATAGCTCTTTATTTGCAAACTTCCGTAGGTATTTTTGTCGCTGTTAATTGTTGTTCGCGTGTGTTAGGTGATGTAGCTCAAGTTGGTAACTATGGTAACTATGGTAACTATGCAGTATGATACTCCGCATTAGAGTAAAAACAAAATGTCGAAAATATTTAATTAAAAGAAATGTTACAAATTGGCGGACTAATAAATGACAACCTGTTAGGTTTCCAGAAGAAAAAGTCCACTTCAAATTGTTTATTTATTTTATTATTAGATGTAACAAATTTCTTCTAGCTTGTATGTTATCCATGGTGAACAGGGCAGATACTCATCTTGGAAAATTAGGAGAAACAACTGCATCTTAAAGATTGTAGATTCTAATTTTGGTAACATATAAGTTTGAGTTTTAGAACTCATAGAAAGTTCAATTCGGTGCTGATAATTCTACGAATGGGAGAAATCTGATAATTGAGTACATTTTTCAACAGGAAATTAATGTTAGGTATAAAGTATGAGTACCTATGAGAATGAACATAACGGTAAAAATGTCGATTTATTTAGCAAACTACGGAAAGTAATATTGTGTTAATAATGTAGTGTACTGTGACCATCTATTAGAATTTAACATATACATGGGCTATGTGGCTTAATGAAATTTACCATTACAGGTAATTACATGTTTTTTCCCATGGAAAGTTTACATTAATTTGGCACAATATGGAGCCCAATAAGAATTTGACTGCGAACGTCACTATAAAGATTTTTTGCAAGAAAGAAAAACAGATAAATATGTCCAATGACAAACCTGAACCACGGGATCAGAGAGGGTGAAGACTGTCAAAGTCTCGCGGGTCATAAGCGTTATTCGTAGAATATTGTATAAGCCCCACTTGTCAAAGGGTAAGCGTTACGTCCCACTTTGTCAAAGGGCATTGCACAACATATAACCACAACACTCTAACCCACTCCCCTCTGATACTCGCTATCTAGTAGATAACCGCCCACGGTATAATTGCCCGGTTCGAGTATAGAATGTATATGGTAAACTGAGCTAAAATATTGAACAAACAACTACGAGCCCCCATAAAGATAAATAAACAATTTAATCAAATACATACACAATGAAATTTCCTTTCATTCGGAATACACGCGGTTTTAGAATTAAACTTTCACCAAATTACAAATAGATTGAAAATAGAATTAAACAAATTTAGCCGTTCTATTACTGATAGTTAACTTCCTCACAGAATCGAGAGTTCAGTCAAATTCATCCGCAATGTTCGATTTTCATAACCTGTTATCGTCGAACTGCGTTCTCTGCTCAATCCAATGTTCTCTCGAGATACTTTTCCCTCGTGGATGGTCCGCTCGAACTCAGACTTGTCCTCTGTATCAATGTATACACCTCACAATTTCTCCTTCACAAATCCCTTTTCCCGTATTTGTACGTCCTCTATTTCGGTACTGCACGTCTTCCAAAATAAAAACTATTTTCTTCCTTCCTTCCAAAAGAAAAGTAAAACAACCTAAGTCTCTCGTTAAGCTGTAATAGCTGAGACTGTCCCTTATCCTGGTTCGAACAATCAGATATTACTATCAGTGATAACAATTTTACGGCTAGTAATTAACTACACATGTCTTCAAATCAATACCGTTAAACCATCTGTTAATTCGGTCTGCCTTGACCTAGTACATTATAAACTGTCGCTAAATTATCTACGACATCAATATTCGGTGAATTCACATGTATTCTTGTAAATCATTAATCAAAGTAAGACATTAAATCTTAGAACACAATCAATATTCAAACAATATGATAAATTCAAGAATTAACGTAACACTTTTCTATCATAACTCCACATAGTGTTTTTACGACATCAATTAATACTACATCATTATTAACTACGAATTAAGGTAAGAGTTCTAATTCATAATTCAAAAGCACATTACTAAATTAATGTAACAAATGAAACTAATCATACAAATGTATCAACAAATCATGCAGATCTGTAACGAAGAAACATTATATCAATTACATCACAATAAACGTGGATTTTGAGACAAATACCTCGTGTTTTTGGTGCGTCTCTCAACCGTTGGTTTTGGCGGTTTTTCGATCACGCTTCCTTGACGAATGGATTTCACTCAAATCACATCCGGAGCCTCTTTTCCAAAATAATTCTACACTAGCTTTCTTGCAAAGCAAATTTCAGAAGACTGAAGTAAATTTCGGCTAGTAAGATACTATATTCTAAAGATTTCTCGTGTAAAACACACCCCTTATTCAACAGCGACCGATCAGAACAAATATATTTTCTCCCGCATTCCTTTAAAAGTCGCTTACATCAGCGTGTCAAGATGACACGCTTTGGGTTAAAGTAACGATTCTCTGTTTCAAATCAAACCTGACACTTTCGCGATACAATTAACCTTTCCACAGGTCACGGCGGTCAGTTTTGCTCCTGTACAAATAAGGCTAATTAGCACGATGGCCACATTCTACTATACTGGTACCTCTCCTTGCAGAATGTGTCTCAAAAATTTAACAAATGGCTGGCTGGGCTAGAACTAATAGTTATTTAATAGATTCGACCGAAAATGTTGCACTTCACAAAGACCCTTTTGGCTGAAACGTCATTTGTGAAAAATTAAGCTTCCTACGAAAATAAAAAATATAAGGTCAATAACGCCAAACTGAAGCCTCAAAATGACTGAGAGTTTTTAGAAATTGGTTAGCTTATTTTTTTTTACTTCATCCTTCCTCGTCAGTGATTTTTTTCAAATTTGTATTTGCGTCTCTTTACGCATGAGACATTTCATTGAGATTTCCGCTTTCTCTGCTGCTGTAATTAAATCATTATTATATCGATTTCCTAACCAAAGATTTTATCAACACCGATACGACATTGTGACCTAGGATCATGTTAATTGATCGTTATAAATCCGTGTGGGGGAGCTTGCGCACGTGAAAAGAACTTTTTAACTTAATTAAATCCATATATACGGAAGCCCATTAGTGCCAAATAGTGTCTTTAAAACAAAACATATATTGCGCATAAACGTAATACTTATTGCAAATATTCGCAATAGATTGCGAATAAACGCAATACTATTGCGAATACAGACATGATCTGGCACTAATGAACACCAAGTCTGATGAATATTTCTAAGTAAGTGTATGTGTATCAACTCCATTAAATACAGCTAACATATTACAGTTATCTCTGATCACTTTCAGAATTTGTGTATATCTCTGTGTAACATAAATTATATCCTTATTGTTATTCCTGCCTCGGGCAAATATTCTTGTCGGATTTGATTGTTTATCCAGCATTAAGTCATCATAAACAACTAAAGTATTAATAAATATATCAAGTTGATCAACACTCGGTAAGAATGCATAAATTTTAAATTTTAAAAGCATTTTTTCTAGAACCAAGAAATAATAATAATAATAATAATAATAATAATAATAATAATAATAATAATAATGATAATAATGAAGACTTTGTATAGCGTCTAATCTTTCGAAGCTCTAAGCGCTTTACACCATCAATAATGATATGACTACATTACAGAACAACAAATGACAAAAACAATGAAATTGGAAAACATAAAAACATGCTGAAAACATATAAGATACAAAACATGATTAGGTCGCTAAGTTTGTCACTGCAGTCGAAACAGGTGAGTCTTAAGAGCACTCTTAAAAGGGACCACTGTGTCTTTGTGTCTAATTTCAATGGGCAATTCGTTCCACGTCGCCGGGCCCTGGTGTGCAAACGAACGTTGTCCATATGACTTTGTTTTCACCTTGGGAACAATGAGTATACGATTATCAGAAGAAGAGCGTAAGGATCTAGCTGCTGTATACACATGGGTGAGGCTGGATAGGTATGTTGGACTGGAGTCTGTCATTGAAATCTAGCACAAAGAACAAATTTTGTGTTTGATTCTGTATCGAATTGATAGCCAATGTAGGGTACAGAGCAGTGGTGAGGTGTGCTCTGATCGAGGTACTCTAAAAATGATCTGTGCAGCTGTGTTTTGAACTTTTTGAAGTTTTTGGAGTAAATCTTGTGACGAACCAGACAGAATTGAGTTACAATAGTCCAGTCTTGAAAGTGCTAATGAACACACAAATGTTTAGTGGCATTAACTGAAAGATATTTACGAATGGAACTGATGCTGAACTGAATAAGTAACAAGTGAATATATTTCTTCCATGTCCAGATTTGTGTGTATGAAATGGATAATATTTAGACTTAATCACAGGCCAGAGAGCCCCGGTATATACTTGAATAAATGTTTTGAATCCATAAAATAGACTTTTCTTTCTTTCTGAAGTAGACTTTACCTATATGTGGATCATTCTATAGAACATTTCTATCCTCTATTATGTGTGTTTGGATGAGTATTTGTTTGTTTCTTTATGTCTTTGCTTTTCCCGATCGACCTTTATCCCTACAAGTACATTTCAGCCTATATATATATATATTTTTAACCCTATAAACACAAAGATGTTACCAAAGTTCAATTCACTTTGACCTCCATATGACATTCCCAAGTTAAATTCCAACTGACGCCAATTTTAATATACCCATTTTAACGTTAAGGTCCCTTTGACGCTAAAGTTACCCAATCCCTTGTTGCTTTGTTCAATTCCCCATTCACTCGATGTTACATTCCCCTTGATGCCAAAGTGACCCACGACCTTTTTGACTGCGATTTCCATTGACACTAATGTGACCCCTATTACTACTGATTCGTATTTAGATATTAAGAGACAAGACTACTGGATGGGATTAGCATTTCGACAATAAGAGACAAGATTACTAGTTGGAATTAGCATTTCGACATTAAGAGACAAGATTACTGGTTGGGATTAGCATTTCGACATTAAGAGACAAGATTACTGGTTGGGATTAGCATTTCGACATTAAGAGACAAGATTACTGGATGGGATTAGCATTTCGACATTAAGAGACAAGATTACTGGTTGGGATTAGCATTTCGACATTAAGAGACAAGATTACTGGTTGGGATTAGCATTTCGACATTAAGAGACAAGATTACTGAATGGGATTAGCATTTCGACATTAAGAGACAATATTACTGGATGGGATTAGCATTTCGACATTAAGAGACAAAATTACGGGGAGGGATTAGTAGTGATCATTACTGAATGAAAAGCGGCACTAAATTAGCCAAGCTAAGTACTGTAAATGTATTAGCCTACATTGAATTCAGTTGCATTTTCATCGCATGGTACGATGTCGCTATTAAAAATCGCAATTAAATGACTATTTTGTTCGTTTTATAAACTACAAGAACAACTAGATGTGCTTAATTTATTTTAGTGCAAAAATCATGCGCTCAAAATGAAACCTTTCGAAATGAGTAATTAGTTGACCTTGGTGAGGTAAGGTGAATATGATCATTTTCTGATTCGAATATAAGAGGGGCTGAAACTAGTTTTATAGGAGGTGTTATATGTGTGTAGCGGATGGGGAACTAATCTTAAAATGATTGTTCATAAAAGATAAACGGTTTACTACATGGAGTGATCACGCCCGTCTGCATTCTAGTTCATTCATTTTGAATCGCCAAATAATTAAATAGCTTGAAAATTACATCACATTTCACGATAATATAAATACGTACAAACTGGTGCAAATTTTCAATTGCACGTTTTAAAGAAAGAAACATTCATTGCCATCATTTTACATGCATCATTACATAACAGAGAAAAGCTGACAACAAGGGGGTTATTCTGTCCAAAATATAAAACACGTTCTGAGGGAACTCGATCAATGGTTAAAACCAGAATAAGGTTCCAATATATAGACCAAAATCAGTATAATCAGTTGACCAACAACTTAAAAAATTCAAAGTATTTTAACTTGACATGTCACAATATCATGCAAACTTTAAGACAATACCTCAAAAAAGGTCTTAAAAGAATGGAGTTTGTGCATTGACTACCTGCGGAAAGTAACATTTTCAAATAAATGGATTTTTATGGTGAATCATGGGGCATCAATCAGGCTAAATAGTGTCACCACCAACGTTTATCACCAATGAAAGATTTCATTTTTAAACATTTGTTTTGTTTATTGCAAAATCATATTTCTGTAAATATTGGCTTGTACAACTTAATTACAAGATAGAAAAACCAATTTAGACCACCTCATTTCTAGTACAGTAAGATTCACAGGCGAAACAGATGTGTTCACAGAATTCTTTACTTATTCACAAGCGAATAATCTACCTGTTATACTGACGCATTCATTGACAAGGAAAACGATAGATGACAGGAGTACGCAGCGTTAAAACAGATCATTAAATTTATCCGTGTGCTATTTATAGAGTATGATTAGCTTGTTTCTAAATATAGCCTACTCAGGTATTTTGTATCGCTTGCAACACATCCAGACATAGTGATAAGTAAGTTTCCAAAAATAGCCTGCACGTGTTTTTGTATCATTTACTTTTCACTGTGTGTGTGTGTTTGTTTACAGGTTGTTTGAGATTAAAATAGTCTTGTTTTATTAAAATGGTACAGTAATTTATCTGTGGTGGTGACACTTAAAAAACACACCATGGAATCATATTTTGTACACACATTTTCCCAGAGAGGAATTGGAATAAATTACAAGACTGGCGCAGAGCACAGGAATTATTATGAATTCGCACTTGCCAAATGTTTAGAATCTCACCGCATCAGGATCCAGTTTACAAGCAATGGTCTTATTGGTTTACTGATATTAATAGCAATAATCCTGAGTGCAAAAGCGATAAAAAAAAAAAAAAAATATAATGTTATTAATAATCAGTGTGATCATTAGTTATGTCATACATTAAACAATTTGCTCTATCATAACTTGTTTTGTTTTCTTTACCCTAACATAGAGCTAAGACGTTGTCTGAGAATAATCCCCCAGTTTACGTACTAAAGGACAGAAAGAACATCTACAACGGTACCAATATTTCAAGATTGGTATAAGAACTGAATTAGAATTATGATGGCGATGTTCACTAGTAGTAGTAGTAGTAGTAGTAGTAGTAGTAGTAGTAGTAGTAGTAGTAGTAGTAGTAATAGTAGTTGTTGTTGTTGTTGTTACTGTTTATGCAAATATGATTAGTAGTAGCAAGGTGTATTAATCATCGGCCCCTCTTTCTCTGTCTTTAACTTCCTTCTTCTCCTTCTCATCGTGCTATTATCATCAGCATAAACACCGATAACACCAGTACTCACAGAAAAAAAATCTGCATGCCTTGAAATTCCTGACAATTCTATAGATGCCTTGAAATTCCTGATAATTCTATAGTTGTGTACTCTCCTTCAAATGTACTCTTATTTTGGGGAGTAGAAATTTATATAAAAACAACGACTTTGAGGTTTAATTTGTTTCTGCCATCAAACAGTAATGGTAACTGAGTCAGTTCAATCTTAGACGTAATTTTCTATATTGATTTGTTTGTAAGCAAAGATGACTAAATATAGTAGAGACACGTTTTCGTGAGTATAATGTCAACGCCGCATAAAGCAGGGTTGTACTATTTTAGAAACATGACTAATAAAGAGTGTCATGCATTAAAAATAGCACAGGGAGAAATCAGTATTCAAAACTAATACAATATTTATCGAGTTGCTTAGTTCATCGCGTTCCCACTTTCTGTTACATTAATCCATAGGTATATATAGATGGAAGATCGATCATTTGTTAAACGTAAATCATTAAGAAAACTTCTTGTTTAATATTGTCAATCTTACTGAACCATCTTTGAGGTAGGTTTAATTAACTTCTATATAATTGTATTAATTTCTCTACTATTTAACGTACATCTCAAATCTTCAATCAGAAGTGCACAGTATTGCTATCACAAAATGAAAAATAATCTAAAAAGCTACATACAATTACAAAAAATGAAAAACACGATTACTGATATGAGTGGGAAAGGCTGAACTGGGGTGACAGAGTACTGTCCATTTAACGTCCCATGACTTGCCATAAAATACATAAAATCATCATCATCAGGTATAAAATATAACCAGTTATCATTAGATTTTTGTAACAAATACTTGTCAGAATGTTTTTTTTTTTTTTGTTCTTCACGACATTGTGAGCAACGTGCCCTCTAAGCTGTGCGCGCGCAGCTGCTCAGACATCCCTGCGCAGCTGAATTGTCAAAACAACATTAAATTTTGCTTAAGTCACCATAATGCTTGCACATAGCAGCGCGTGCAAATCTACCATTCGCTTTGAGGGAGCGCTTATTGTGAGATGACTTTGGTATCATGTTATCTCTGGAAGAACTGCTGAATTGTTTTGAAAGTAAATTTTTATAATATAGTTTAGATTTTTAGCGTAGTACTGTAGTGGTTCAAATTTAAGACTTTCGAGTAATTTAGCAAGCATGTGGTGGAGTAAGAGTTAACAGCTTTGAGGTCCATTGCGATTGATTGCTACCAAGGATTAATCTGTCATCAGATGCATTTGGACCGTTGATGTGAATGGCTGTAACCCAATAGTAATCTGTCATGACGTGCATTTAAACCACTGGTGTGCATGACTGCTACCCAGGATTAATCTGTCATGACGTGCATTTGGACCACTAGTGTGCTGATGTGAATGGCTGTTATCTAGAATTAATCTGTCGTGACGTGCATTTGTACTTGTGCTGTGACTACGGACTAGTGCTGTGAACGGCCACTACCCAGGATTAATCTGTCATTACGTGCATTCGGACTATTCGTGTGAATTGCTTCTACCAAGGATTAATCTGTCGTGCCGTGCAGTTGTCCAACTGGTGTGAACTGCTGCTAACATGGATTAATCTGTCATGGCGTGTATTTGGATCACTGGTGTGCTGGTGTGAATGGATGCTACCAAGAATTAGACTGTCATGGCGTGCATTTGGACTATTGGTGTGAATGGCTACTACCAAGGAATAATCTGTCAGGACGTGCGTTTTTACCCGTGCTGTGAAATGGCATTTTTACTACTGATTAATCTGTCGTGACGTGCATTTGGACAACTGGTGTGCATGGCTACTACCAAGGATTAATCTGTCGTAACGTGCATTTGGACACCTGGTGTGCATGGTTACTACCAAGGATTACTCTGTCATAACATGCATTTAGGTGTGCTGGTGTGAATGGATGCTACCCAGCAGTAATATGTCCGTACGTGAATTTGGACAACTTGTGTGAACGGCTGCTAACATGGATTAATCTGTCATGGCATGCATTTGGACGAATGTTATGAATGGCTACTAAACGGGATTAATATGTCGTGACGTGCATTTGGACCATTGTTGTGCTGGTGTAAATGGATGCTACCAAGGATTAATTTATCATGACGTGCATATAGATCACCGGTTTGCCGGTGTGAATGACTACTTCCCAGGATTAATACGCCCCAAACTAATACAGTTTGATATCAACACTCACCACCTAGCATATATTACTAAAGGGTTATGAACTGCTGATTAAGTAGAACGGCTTTTGTGTAGTCGATTGGGTGAGAGTTATACTTACAGAACGTTGAAAGGCGTTGTAATCGGTAATGACTATGCATATGATTATGTCAATAGGCTCTGTATGTGTGTGGGACGATGAAAACCTGTTTCACGTGCATTTATGGCAACTCATTGTAATTTGTATATTGGGTACAGCAATTGATAGGATAAATACAGTCACACGTTGCAGTAAAGGTTTAGTACCATAAATAAATACACCTTCCAAATATAGCACGGTAAGTATAGAGCATGTTAGTCACGCCCTCTACACTATGACACAAGCTCACAAGCATATTTACTTTTGTATATGTACATGTAGCATTTCACTACATATATGCATATATTTACCATTTCAGACTTGTAGTCATACAGAGAGAATGGATTGTAGACCATGGACACAAATAATCTTTTTAATTTTCAACGTGACAGTGTGCCAGTCTAGAATATGCCCCATTGTCGGAAGCGAGACTGATGGTAAGGCTACATTACAGCGGTATGGGGATTCGTTTTAAAGACGGAATGATATATTATGAAAAAAAGAAATTTACCATGAAATTTCTTGTTGGAATAAAAATTGAACATCATGAATATTAAATACAACTGAGAGGAGGGATATTTAGGAATAGCGAGGGGATAGAAAATGTATAAACTGTATAGTGTTTTTAATTTGCGCGCATTTTGTAAAACCTATTTAGTACATACCGATTTATATAATCTGCTCTTTGCCAAGACGTGTATTATAAAACAAATATATGCTGATCCTGTTGTTATGTAAGATAAGAAAATTATTGTTTTTGATGAGTTCCTGGTTATTTTCTGATTTGTATTGCTTGATTTGGGGACACTGTATTTTCATGTTGTTTTTGATTGTCAGTCGAATTACATACCCTTGCGAGAGAGAGAGAGAGAGAGAGAGAGAGAGAGAGAGAGAGAGAGAGAGTAATTAACTAGTTTTCATATAGCCACTGAATGATTTTTTTATTAAATTTTCATATAATTTTCTCTCAAATTTAAAAAGTAGTTAGGACAGACATACATAAATAAAATAAGTAAGGATATAACGATTAATCATCTACCTCTTTCTCTTAAAGGACATCTTACAAATGAATTTGTTTGCATAGTCTGTCATCGTGCTTGTCATATATGGCGTACTGCTGCCAAGATGTATCGCTTATTCACCAACTATGACATTCTAAACAAAATTATATTTATCTCCTTTGAATCATTCAAAACATCCGTTCTTTGTAGTTTCTTTGCATGCAATATCAACGAAAGTTAGACACTGTGCCCCTTAGACTAGTGCAATTAAATTCACGAATTAACACGCATCTATCTCATTATTTTAATAGCTAGATAACAAAGTAATTTTGAACAAATGCATAGCTATTATTAGTTATTAACAAAGTCCAGAGAAGTATCTTTCTTTGGGTACTTGTGACATATGTTAGAAAAAACAATATATTTTCATGCAATATTTCGCACAAGCTTTTGTTAATTACAGTAGCTTGTTTTAATTACTTAATTACAGTATTGTATGTTAATTACAATATCGTATGTTAATTACATTATCTTGTTGATTCATTAGATCAGAAGATGCTCACATCTAACGACGTTCGGATGGAGTATGTCAGAGTTGGGCACTACATGGCATTAGAATGCTGCAGTTCAAACTATGACATTATCACGTGGTACAGATGGAATCAATCAGCAGGCATGTGGATGGATTATCTCCCCTGTAATGCTGATACACAGTGTAGCGAGTACAAACCAGATATAATAGAAGATGGCCAAGTACTCGAGATAAAAGATGCAGACGTTTCTGATGCGACTTCCTATAAATGTATCGCTAAAAGCGGCAATGGCTTCATACAGAGAAATTTTCAGCTTAATGTGGTTGGTGAGTATAAAAAAGAAACAAAACAACAACAAAATGTGTTACGACTCTAAATCTTAAACTATGTAGCATTATGAAGTGACAAAAACTTGTTCAGTCAAACAAATGTATTTCCCTTGAGTGTGTGAAGGTTTCCTTTTATTTAGATTGGGTGGGGTGCTCCAAATATTCTTTAAATGGATACAGAATATCCACCCTTGCACGTTTTTGTCAGAAATTGAAGTAGTGATATAGAGATGCAAAACTCCGAGACCCCAGTCAGTGGTGCCGACAGTTAAATTAATGAATACACAAAATGTGAAATTCAAATAACAATAATTTAATATAAATCAATAACAGTCATCTCTCAAATTAAACTCAGATTAAAACCCTATCACTCGTCTTTCACTCGACCAAGTGACAGTCTTTTTTCTCTCATGTGACTAAGTGTGGTAGATTTTCCTCCTGTCCTGTGTTCCTACTCATCTGTATGATCGTAATCGGGACTGGTGATCCAATTCCCTCCAGACCGCCTAACGTCTGCCTCCGTTCTTCCGTTTATTTCGACTCCCAGAGACTCGGACCGACTGTACTGTCTTCTACACTTCCTCTGGTCCCTAAAAGCTTCCTGTATTAACACACAAGGACATTAGCATATCATATTCCTATAGCTATCTAACTCATACTAAACAAAAATATCATCAGATAAGCCATTTCATTCGTTGGTCTCGTATTCATGCTCATCGAAATACACATTCTCGCTGATATGTGTACACGGTATACAAAGATTTTCAATCTTATTATACAGAACAATATCACATAATCAGACGCATTTCTGTACATTGCACTTCTAGAACGTGTACACAGATATGCACATATCCATGCGCTGATACATTCTTACACATGATACTCCTAACACAAATAGGCAAATCCCTATTAGCTAAGTATTAACTAATGTTGCACACTGCAACCATTATACAAATTTTATAATTCAATTTAACATTTGCAGATCTAGAATATCAAATGAATAAATGCACGAGGTTACTACGAATTAACCAAATAGCGAATTACAATATTACCGGTAATTCTATACATAAACATTACTCGTATCTCAAAATATGCGTGTATATTAAACACTACGAATGAATCAAAACTTGCAAATGGTATTTCGACGTAATAAAGTATACATACTGCAATAATTAAAGTACACTTACTTTTCCGTAATATAACAACGATCGAGCAAATAGTCACTAACATGTACTGAAGCTCTTTGTAATTCCCAGAATTACAAGTTTCCCGCCAATTTCGAATGACGTCGGAGTAGCCTATCTTCCCTTATAATTTCCGCAAGATGGTGTTAGAGACTACTGATGTTTAGTTCTCAAGATAATAGATTTAAGCTTGTGATTCTAATATTAGCCACGCCTTGCCCAATTCCGAGTGGATATTGATTCAAATAATTATCAGATACTGCCCCCTCCCAACAGTATGTCAAGGGTGAATTTACGAACCCAACTTGATGTTCCTTTTGATCCGAACACAGAATTCCACCACTTACCTGGCAAACATGTGTTGACAATTATGCGTAGCTGACTGCCCAAAATAAGACCAGTCACGAATTTTATGACCATAATTGGCTTGAAACTTCAGTGTTCGCCGAATAGACCTTTATACATATTTACGGTTCGAAATTATTAGCTTCAGGGTCTAACAAATACATATTGAAATCTGGTTAATATTTACAACGCGACAGAGTGAGTGT
Organism: Unio delphinus; assembly: GCA_029339505.1. Taxonomy (NCBI): domain Eukaryota; kingdom Metazoa; phylum Mollusca; class Bivalvia; order Unionida; family Unionidae; genus Unio; species Unio delphinus. The sequence goes on along the minus strand of JAQISU010000111.1, from coordinate 9,762,819 downwards.
CAAGTAAAAATTCAAAAGATATATAATGTATTGTGAAATAAACCCCAAGTTACCCCAGATGTTTTATCACAAAATCAAAAAGTATAGAATGTTCCGAATAAATTGTTTATATAATCCAGAATGTCTTTAAATGAGTTCTTAATAAAAGAACACTTCGTAATTCCAATGAATAATTAAAAATATTATCCCAAATTATATCTGCATACAACTGTAAGTTATTCCATAGACTGATCATAAAAAAGGAATAATTATTTATCACATCCTATATGTAAAAATTTCACTTGACCTAAGACACAAAAGACTTTCATGAAGAAAGAAAAATAGGTCTTGAACTCGTATCCAAGCAAACATATTGCTTATTTCTTGGAACCATTAGGAAAATCGTCTGGGAATTATCCTCAATCATGGACAGAAATTAAGCACACAATATAGTTATACATACCATCTCAGATCGTAAATAAAAGACAAAGTTGTACAGCAAACCTTTCTTCTACATATTAGTCAAATGTACGTATGATACTGTAATAATTATTCATTCCAGTGGGTATGTACACCACTGTGTACAAAGAAGAATTAAAACTACTTTATCTAATATTAAGTTTTCTGTTAACTTTAGCGTGTGATGAGCTTGCGAGAGGTCCATTCGCAATATACCCAACCCCTAAAGATCTGTACATCAAGTCTTTTGGAGAAGATGTCACCTTTCCCTGCGTTGGTTATTTTGGGTGCAACGATGCCGACTTTAGTTTGGTGGATTGGTTTATATGGGACGAAAACTCCGAGAACTGGATTGACGCTTCTTCCATCGGTGATGACCGGTACAACGTTACATTTTTCACAAGGTATACATCTCAATGTAATTTATAGACAAAGTTTGTGTAATGTATACATCTCAATGTAATTTATAGACAAAGTTTGTGTAATGTATACATCTCAATGTAATTTATAGACAAAGTTTGTGTAATGTATACATCTCAGCTCTGTGCATGTGAGTTCAAGTCTCAGGCTTGGCCCATGTTGATATAAGAGACAGCTTGCCAGCAGCTTCCAGTGTGTCGGTGGTTCTTTGCCGAGGTTTTCCCGTTTCTGCCTCCACCGGTTACACGGGCCGCCATGTATTGCCCATCTTGCGCTGAGAAATGACGTTGAACCCAAAACAACAATAGCTCGAAGGACTTGTTGAGGTTTTAGCCCAAAACGTCGTGTCCCTTGCTGTAAACGTAGCCTCCCTTAAGTTAACTAAAACTATTTGTCATGAATGTATATATGTTATATTATCACATCGAACGGCGATATCTCACAACTGAATACAAACAGCGACTCGGAAATTCATGACTAATACATATTTCCAAATACTACAAATTAGATCTTTGTCCGTCTTAGTTTGCACAGCAAAGATATGAAATCTGATTCAAACTTAAGGCAAATATTTCCGTTTCATTTCGCAAAGCAATAAAATGAAATTACATTCAAATTGAAAACTATGTCTTCCATGCTAGGTTCCATACTTATATATATATATATATATATATATATATATATATATATATATATATATATATATATATATATGTGTGTGTGTGTGTGTGTGTGTGTGTGTGTGTGTGTAACAGTAGTGAATTTGGCCTGGTGGAATGGTTTATCCGGAATGACAACTCATATTCCGTCTCATATTTATGATCGTCTGGAGCAAATAATATACAATAATGACCTATTTTACAATACAGGTCAGGAGGTTCCATCAGTGGGGCAAATCTTTCAATCTCTAGGGTACAGAAAGTAGATTTGCGCAGAAAGTTCACATGTGTGCTCGCCAATGCGCAAGTCGTTGAAAGACAGACAAATATAGACGTAAAAATACAGATGATAAGTAAGTAATCAACCTGCCCCCCCTCTCTCTCTCTCTCTCTCTCTCTCTCTGGAATACTACATATCCACATACATACATACATACACACATACATACATACATACATACATACATACATACATACATACATACATACATACATACATACAAAGAGACAGACATACATACATACATACATACATACATACATACATACATACATACATACATACATACATACATACATACATACCATGTAAGAAAACTATCTGCACCAAATAAAGTTACATCAAAGTTGATTATTGCTTTAAAAGGTGCATCAAATAATACATTTCTTTACGTATGAAAATTATAACCTTGTTAAGGCAATTAAAACGTCTGTTAGTTTCTCTCATGTTTGTTCTATATTAGTTATTTGAATCAATGTTAATCGCTTTTATTTAGATTTCCGTCCAAGTGTTCTTAGTTTTTGCAGAATTAAGAGTAACAGTAGTAGTGATCGTATATGTTGACTTACAGGATCCTGTCGGCATTTTAAGACCAGTGTTGAGAAAATAGTTAATCAGTGCGAATAAAGTCAATGTCATATGATTTTCATATTCTTTCATTATTTCAGACTCTACGGACACTGCCGATAAAGAACTCCTGGTCGCTGTATTTGCCTTATCTACCATGCTTGTGTTCCTAATCCTCCTTTTGTGTGTTACCCTTGTTATTCGCTATTGTCATAGGAGAAAGGAAAACGCAAGAAAAGGCAAGTAAACATGACGTTATGTTCATATTTTAAACTCCAACCAGGCTAGATCCTCTGATGGGCACATGATTGTAGTGCGTTATACCAGGTTGAGAGTAAATAAATAAAGTAACAAACCAACAAACGAATAAATAAATAAATAATGTTTGGGGTTCAGGTAATGACAAAATTCTAGACTAACTTAAAGCTAGTCTTTCCAACAAAGGCATAATACTGTCACGCCGTCATTACTGCATTATCAATATGTTTTCTTTAAACATTTAATCGTAATTAACTTGTAAAAGAATATATAGACGTGTCCTTTAATCTACATTTTGTATATCATTGTTTCTTCTAAACCTTGTAACATTTTTAAGATAGATTCTGATGATGGAACACGAAAACCTATAACTGATAAATTGACCCTTGCTTTTGTTTTGCTTCAATTTTTAGCCAGTCTCCAGTATAGTTCCAGTCTTGTCGATCACCCCACAAGAGTGCCTATGATTCTGGGTGGGAAATCAAAGGAAAAGGGAAGTGCAGACATTTTCAACAACAACATTGCAACATCTAAGACGGGAGTGGTCGAACAGCTGCATTCATTATTGAGCTACGAACCAAAGTCGATATCGCCAGTTTGAAATTTCAGAGACTTGTAAAACATTTAATTGACCTAATCAATTCTATGTAATCTAGTTCTTAAAGTATTATCTGTACTGACATAAGTGTCTTAATACCGACAGCGACAGTACGCTACTCATGGTCTGTATAAAGTAAACAGTAACTTCCCCTGTAGTACGCACCCTGTAGCGAGACACACTTTGTATATGCCCGCTACGTGTGACCAGCCGTGCAAGTAACAAAACGGACACGCGTTATACGCAACATTTTTGTGGCGAGGGTAACCTGGTGTTGTCAGATGAAAGTTTAAAAATTCAGCCACTGTACCCTGGACCCAAATATATTTTGTTTTTATGCCACTCGTCTGTTAATTTACAAACGCGCACGTAGGGTGATGTGAGAAAGAGATACTGAATGAATAGCATACATTGATTTTCTATGTTGCTACGTACTGGTAAATTTCCATGACCCTGCCATTGTGTCAGTACGTGCCACTGCCGTACATATAGGGCAACATACTATGACAGGAGGAGATTGCAGCATGGTCAGGCACGTTAATAACGGAAGTTATCTATTCAGGTTTATTAAAATCATGTCTTATATCGATAAGAGCAACTGTAACAAATATGTGCAGTGTTTACCGAATCATTGTCACTTTCTGCTAGTAAACCGTTTGTGTTACACATTATTGTGTGTGTGTATGTGTGTGTGCGTGAGAGAGAGAGAGAGAGAGAGAGAGAGAGAGAGAGAGAGAGAGAGAGAGAGAGAGAGATTGTATCAATAAAAGAAATAAATCAAATGCTGTATAATATTCATGAATACTTACAAAAATGTCATTTCCTAACCTTGTAAACAGTATTGACATAAAATTGCTCAGGGTAACAATTTTATATTTCGTGTATGGTAAAGTAAATTTTTAAAAAGTATTGTTAGCATGTTCTAATGTGAATGTATTTAGTTGTCTTATTACATTTATTGTAGTCATTTTTCCTCTTTGTCGATGCCATGTGAATGTAGTACCGCACCGCCATTCACCATCGTATTTGAATGACGATATTGGGGAGCATAATAATACATTTTACAACTTGTACTTTGTAATATTTATTTGTTGTTTTTTAATCGGAATAAAGATCAACTGTGAAAAAATAGACTTTTTAATGACATTTGACATGCTTTATGTTCAAGATAAGAACATCTGGTTTGAAATTTACTCTCTCTCTCTCTCTCACACACACACACACACACACACACACACACACACGAATGAATGAATGTTACAACTATATTGTCTTAAATTAAGTAATATAATTCAGCAAATAATTCGTTTCTCTAGGCTAAATTGAAAATTTAAGACGAACGTATTGTGAATCAAGTTTGAAAGGGTGTATCACAAATCCAAACATAAAGAGTATTCCGAATGAATTCATATCTAGAATGTGCTAATGAACTAATGGCCTTGGAAGTCATGCTGTACCAGTAGTCTTGCTGCACAAATACACAATCCAGAATGTCTCGTAATGTCTTGGAATAATTAACAACAGTTCCAAATAGTGCTTTAGTCCATAAGTCAATAAGCACATTGAAATTCCAATTGAATAATTAAACACAAAAGCCTCTCAATTTATAACTGGACACAACTAAAACTGATTCTACAAAGAAAAATGTTAAGTTAGGAACTAACAATTTTGATAGTAATATAATATCATTTATAATCATCCACACTTGACCTATGTCGCAATAAGCTTTACTAAATAAAACTCTCAACATAGTAATAATGACTTACTCGTAACTGTATATAATGTCAGGGAGTCAACCTAACAAACATCTTGTAGATAATGTCCGGAACTCAGATCGAAGTTCATTATCTTAAAATATAATCTAAAATTATGAACACAGGTTAGCTATGCGATATGTTATTAATAAATAATGATTGCAATCAAAAAAAAAATTGAGAAACGTTAAACACAGGATAGATAGATAGATAGATAGATAGATAGATAGATAGATAGATAGATAGATAGATATAGATAGATAGATAGATAGATAGATAGATAAATAGATAGATAGATAGATAAATAGATAGATAGATAGCACATGCCTTAATTAATAGCTAAGAAACAAAATACATGTTTTGAATATGGACAATATTAATTTATCATTGAAAATAAAAATATACATATATTACTTAATCGTATGTACGTCGTTTGCATTTTGTATAAAGTCTTTTTATTTGAACAAAAATAGAACTCAGAACACACTTGAAATATTTATATTAATAAATTCAACCTCAAACAAATTAATATATATTTAACTCCCACATATTGCCAAGTGGTAAACAATTTCGCCAGAGAAAGGATACTTTATTTGTCAGCTCTCGTCCAAAACTACACATACAAGGATTTTAAACTTAAACTCGAATTCCACTTGATGCTGTCTTTAAAGTAAAACAGGCTGACTACCTTTCCACGACATTTTGTGAAGTGTTGACTTACTCGGATCAATACGTTAAGATCAGCGCTAATAAAGACTGATTTCTACAAAGTCGGGCCGCAGTACAAAGCGGAGTAGTATGTACACATAAACGTGCCCACAAGAAAGCATACACTAAATTGAACTTTGAAAAACGGCCAATAACGTTTCCAATAAAGGACCTCAGATTACTAAAAAAAAACTATTTATTTCCTTTCTGAACCTTGCATGGAAATAACGTGGGGCATTTGCTTTTCAGCAGTGGATTAGGCTATGTCATTACAACAAAATGTATTATCATTTACCGCATTTTACAAACCTTTTCACAAACTGTGAAAAGAAATCACTTCTAAGTTCCTATATAGGTGTGCGATTCAGAAACACGGATTGTTCTTGAGAACAACCATGTAAATTTACAACTAGAGGAGGAGCCCCGAGTGGTCAAGTGGTCTAAAGCGCTGTCCGTTACGGATCACTGCCATCCCACCTCTTCTGTGTGGGTTCGAGTCAAAGATTCGGCTAATTATAGTAGTTATGTGGAATCAAATTACAATTAATACTTCCAGTTCAGTACCCACGAATGTAGTTCCAGTCTATTTTTAGAACATTTTTTCCTCTCTCATTTTGGTGGTGATAGAAGAGTTATATTGATGCATATTTGGTAGGGATTTAAAGGTAATTCTTTATTCTTGAGAATATGAGCAGATAGAGTGGTTGTCAGTGTGTAATTTGGCGACAGTGCACATGGAGTAATAAGGCCTTGGTAATGATCCGGAAGTGAAATATGTGGTCTGTGTACATGCTGTTATGTTTACAGTGCAGCAGCTCAAAAAAATGCCGGTCAACCCTTGACAAGAATTTCACTGTGAAGTCATCTTTGGGGGTATTTTAGATTTTCATATGATTTGTATTGATTGTCACACTGTGGAAAGGTCAGTGCTGAGAAATATATGTAGAGAACGTATAGTAAAATTAATTATGGTGTATGGCCATGTGAGAAAGCTTGCCAGTAGCTTCTCTTGGGTCGGTGGTTCTTTTGAGGTTTTTCCCGGGTTTTACTCCACCAATAATACTGGCCGCCATGTATAGTCTATCGTGTGCTGAAAAATGGCATTAAACCCTACAACAACAACTATAGGCAATTTAAAATAGTTACATCATATATATATATATATATATATATATATATATATATATATATATATATATATATATATATATATATATATATATATACACGAGACGCATAGTCAATGTATATGTTTATTATATACAAATCATGTTTATCTTATTTAAAGCATCTGGGTTCTTTAATAATGTCTAGAAACAGAATTGGAATATATGCATACTGAATATTTGAATGAAATGTCTCGAAGGCTATCATAAAGCTGTGCGGATGGCAAATCTGACATAAGCAAACGCTATAGATAGCTAAAACATTTGTTTTTTTATTATTAAAACAACCATAACGATATTTCACAGATTTGCCCGGCTTTAGGAAGCAAATACGTCGATAACTTGAATATCTATCTGTTTTTCAAGACAGACATTCTTTGAATCCAGCATGAATATTTATCCAAATTTCCTTTTGTGAGTATCTACTTAAGGCATCTGCCGAGTTCTATTGACATTTTGTATCTAACTGTATATACCTATTGTTTACTTTAGACGTCGGGTCACAGCGCAAACGGGTCATTAAAATCAATATTCGACTTTTTATTATTGTATTGCCTAATAAGGCGCCAGATAGGAAGGAAACAAATCTTGCCTAATGTAGAATATTCAACTGTAAATATTTGAGACTGGAAGGCGAAGTTAATGGATAGCCAGTTATAAACAAAATCGCTGTCCTTAGGCCGGTACCTGGACATACATCACAATTAATTTTACTACATATTCTCTACATTTATTTCGAAGTACTGACCTTTTCAATGTGTGACAATCAATACAAATCATATGTTAATCTAAACTACCTTCAACGACGACTTCACGGTGAAGTTCTCGTCAAAGGTTCACCGGCAATGTTTTTAGAGGCTGCACTGTATACAGAGCAGCATGTAAACATAACACATAGTTTACTTCCGGATCATCACTAAGGCATCATTACACACTGTGCACTGTCGCCAAAATACACACAGACAGCCACTCCATGAGCTCAGATTCTCAATAATAAACAATTACCTTTAAATCTAAACCAAACTTGCATAAATATAACTCTTCTATCACGACCGAAATGAGAGAGGAAATAATGTTCTAAAAACAGATTAGAACTACAATCGTGGGTACTGAACTGGCAATAATAACAGTGATGCGATTCCCGACAGGCCCAACGTTTTTGGCACATTTTAGTAAAACGTTATTATTTTATTTTTTTAAAATTTTAATCCAACGTTAATAGTCAGGATGTACAAATATCTCAATCAAGATGAACAAACTCTTCATCAAGATATACAAATACTTTCACCAAGAGGCACACATATCTCCATCAGGATGTACAAATATCTACAAACATCTCCGTCAAGATGGACATCTCCATTAAGATATGCATAAATCTTCATCAAGTTGTACAAATATCGAAATCAAGATATACAACTATCTCTACCAAGATGTGCAAATATCTGCATCAGAATATACAAAGATCTCCATCAATATATAAAATCAATACCATCAAGATGTACAAATATATCCATCAAGATGAACAAATCAGTATAAACAGCTCTATCAAGAAAGAAAGATATCTCCATTAGGATCTACAAACATCTCCATCAGGATGACAAAATATTTACAAATATCTCCAAAAAGATAAACAAATATGTCCATCAAGATGTAAAAACATATCCATCAAGATCTACAAACATCTCCATCACGATGTTCCAGCATCTCCATTAAGATGAGAAAACATCTCCATTAAGATGACAAAACATCTCCATCAGGATATACAAAAATCTACATCAAGATATGCAAACATCTCCACCAAGATGTACAGACATCTCCATCAATTTGTACAAACACCTCCATCAAGATGCACACACATCGCCATCAAGATGTACACACATCGCCATCAAGATGTACAAATATCTTCATCAAGATGAACAAACATATCCATCAAGATGTAATAATATGTTTCTCAATCAAGAAGAACAAATATATCCATCAACATGTATAAACATCTATCTCCATTCAGATGTAAAAACATCTCCATCAAATGTACATAAAAAATATCTCCAAAACGATGTACAATTATCTCCGTCATTATGTACAAAGGCCTACACACACACACACACACACACACACACACACACACACACACACACATATATATATATATATATATATATATATATATATATATATATATATATATATATATATCAAGAAGAGCAGACTTCTCCTTTATGATGTACAAATATTTTCATCAAGATATACAAACATTTCAATCAAGAGTTAGGAACATTTCCATTGAGAGATACAAATATCTCTATCACGTTGTACAAATATTTCCATCACGATGGACAAACCTCTCAATCGAGATCTTCAAATAAATCCATAAAGTTGTAGAACCATCTCCATCAAGATAAACAAGCATATCAATCAGCATATATGCATTATCTCCAACAAGATGTACAATGAACTCCATCAAGATGTGCAAATATCCATCACGATGCACAGATATCTTGAGTAAGATGTACAAACAATTCCATCAACACGTACAAACATCTCCATCAACATGTACAAACATCTCCATCAACATGTACAAATTTCTCCATTAAGACAGACTTGCATTTCCATCAAGATGTACAAACATCTGAATCAAGATATACAATCATCTCAATCAAGATGTACAAACATCTCCATCAAGATTTGCAAATATCTCCATTAAGATATACTTGCATCTCCATCACAATGTACAAACATCTCCATGAAGATATACAATCGTCTCCCTCGAGAAGTATAAACGTCTCCATTAAGATGTACAAAAATCTCCATTAAAATGTACAATCACCCCCATCAACATTTAAAAATATCTCCATCACGATGTACAAATATCTCAATTAAGATGTACAACCATCTTTATCAAGATATACAAACGTTACTATTAAGATCAACAAACATTTCCATTACGATGTACCAAAATCTCCATCAAGATGTACAACCATCTACAGCAACATGTAAAAACAAAGATATACACACAATTCCATCAGGATTTAGAAAGGTCTCTATCAGGATATACAAATATATCCATCAAGATATACAAACATTTCCATTAAGATGAACAAACATTTCCATTACGATGTACCAAAATCTCCATCAAGATTGACAAACATCTCCATCACGATGTACAAATATCTCAATTAAGATGTACAACGATCTTTATCAAGATATACAAACGTTTCTATTAAGATCAACAAACATTTCCATTACGATGTACCAAAATCTCCATCAAGATTGACAAACATCTCCATCACGATGTACAAATATCTCAATTAAGATGTACAACCATCTTTATCAAGATATACAAACGTTTCTATTAAGATCAACAAACATTTCCATTACGATGTACCAAAATCTCCATCAAGATGTACAACCATCTACAGCAACATGTAAAAACAACTCCATTAAGATATACACACAATTCCATCAGGATTTAGAAAGGTCTCTATCAGGATATACAAATATATCCATCAAGATATACAAACATTTCCATTAAGATGAAAAAACATTTCCATTACGATGTACCAAAATCTCCATCAAGATTGACAAACATCTCCATCAAGATGTACAATCACCTCCATATAAGATGTACAAACATCTCTATCCAGATATACAAACATCTTCATTAAGATATACTTGCATCTCCATCACGATGTACAAACATCTCCATCAAGAAGTACAGAAATCTCCATCAATATGTACAAACATCTCCATCACGATGGACAAATATCTCAAATAAGATGTATAAACATCTCCATGAAAATGTACAATCACTTCCATCAACATGTACAATCACCTCCATCAACATGTACAAATAGATCCATCATCGTGTACAAACATCTCAATTAAAATGTAGAAATATCTCTGTCAAGATATACAATTATCTCCATTATGATGTACAAATATTTCCATTACGATATACAACGATTTCCATTTAGATGTACAAACATCTCTATCCAGATATACAAACATCTTCATTAAGATATACTTGCATCTCCATCAGGATATACAAACATCTCCATCAAGAAGTACAGAAATCTCCATCAATATGTACAAAAAATCTCCATCACGATGTACAAATATCTCCATTAAGATGTACAAACATCTCCATCAACATGTACAATCACCTCCATCAACATGTACAAATATATCCATCACCATGTACAAACATCTCAATTAATATGTAAAAATATCTCTGTCAAGATATACAATTATATCCATTATGATGTACAAATATTTCCATTACGATATACAACAATCTCCATTTAGATGTACAAACATCTCTATCCAGATATTCAAACATCTTCATTAAGATATACTTGCATCTCCATCAGGATATACAAACATCTCCATCAAGAAGTACAGAAATCTCCATCAAGATGTACAAATATCTCCATCAAAATGTACCAATACGTTCAATAAGATGTACAAAAATCTATACTCGGATATACAAACATCTCCATTAAGATGTATTGCATCTCCATCAAGGTGTACAAAATCTCCATTAGGATGTACAAATATCTCCATCAGGATATACAAATATCTCCATCAAGATGTACAAATATTTCCATTAAGATGTACAAACATCTCTATCCGGATATACAACCATCTCCATTAAGATGTACAAATATATCCATCAGGATATACAAATATATCCATCAAGATGTACAAATATCTCCATCAAGATATACAAACATCTCTATAAAGATGTACAAACATCCCCATCAAGATATACAATCATTTCCTTCAAGATGTCCAAAAATCTCCATCAGAACGTAGAATCACCTCCATCAACATGTATAAACATCCCAATGAAGATGTATAAACGTCTCCCAGGATATACAAACATCACCATTAGTATGTACTTGCATCTCCATCAAAATATACAAACATCTCCATCAAGATCTAAACACCTCTCCATCAAGTTGTACCAATATCTCCATCACGATTTATAAACATTTAATTAATGATATACAGCCATCTCCAATAAGATCTACAAACATAGCATACACAGTATAATTGAGTGAATTGAGTTCAAGTAATTTTGAGCTTGAAAATAAGCTGTCATGGACATTGACTCCACTAGTATATAAGATTAATTTGCATTGTTTGTTAGTTGTTGTTTTATTTAAAAATTCATTAGATGTTATGAATAATTGCATCTTCTACTCGATCTTGTTCACAATCAATTTCATGATTTTCGTGACTAGATACGCTGATGGTGTTTTCATTTTGTACACAAATGATCCATACCTAATATTTCGTAATATTAACGTTACATACTATAGGTAGTTTGCAAGCGAGAAGATAAGGTGTTAGACTTACCCAGACGAAACATGAAGCAACACATACCTAGTTTTTGCATGAACTGGAGAAAAGAAACATGGAGAGGAATGTCAAAGGAGGAGATAGGCTTGTGAACACTTTTCAAGAATACCATATCATCACGTTTTACTCTGTCGATGGAATCGATTAAACAAAATAATACTCTTGATTCCAGTTTTGTCAATTTCTCATTATTTTGTTGTTGAAACAAACAAGCCATACAAGTTTCAATTTTACAGTTATCCAACTAATCACTCTGTTTTTGTTTTTACTCAGCCAGCTAATAGCCCTGTTTGTTACAGTCAGCCAGCTAATAGCCCTGTTTGTTACAGTCAGCCAGCTAATAGCACTGTTTGTTACAGTCAACCAGTTTGCCACACTGTTTGCTACATTTAAACAGCTAGCCACACTGTTTGTTACAGTCAGTCAGCTAGCCAGTTTGTTGCAATCAGCTAGTCACACTGTTACAGTCAGCCAGCTAGCCAGGTTGTTGCAATCAGCTAGTCACATTGTTTGTTACAGCTAACCAAAAAGTCACACTGTTTGTTACAGCTAACCAAAAGGTCACACTGTTTGTTTCATTCAACCACCTATTTTCACTATTTGCCAGCTTAGTCGTACTCGTTTCATGGTTTCATCAAAATGTTTCAGTGACGTAAAAGACAGGACTTTAAATTCTCTCTCTCTCTCTCTCTCTCTCTCTCTCTCTCTCTCTCTCTCTCTCGCGCGCGCGCGCGCGCGCTGATATATATATATATATATATATATATATATATATATATATATATATATATATATATATATATGGTGAACAAATTTAACAATATTTACCATATTTACAAAATATGTACTACAACATAATTAAAAGAACTAGAAAAATTATCATGCTTTTCAGATCAATTATCATCATTGTCTCATTTACTAACCGTTCTCTATGCTAGTCAATATTGGGGATTAATGGGGACTGTGACCTATTTTTATGACAAGGTATCAGCAATAGAGCTCATTTACTCGTATTAGACCAAATATAGGCTTAGAATCAATCAGGCTTAACACTCTGCACACATCTGTCGAAGGATGCCTAATTACGATGATATGTAAAATACATTGCTTCATTTCTTCGAGGTCTGTATGTTTGTATCGTCAGCAAAAGTGATCAAAATCAAATTTGTCAAGCACAATCCTGCGTGTAATGAACCAATACAAGCCTGTGCTTTGTTAATTTTGCTGAAGGGTAGTAAAAGTCAAAGTTCAATGCTTGCATGTAACAGTAGCATGCGCGGAGTTAGTAAGCACTGATTTTGTTCTGCAGGGTCAGTTTGGACTTGAGCTGAGCATGTTGACAAATGATCTGGGATTTGAGTTTCTGACGTTGGTCCTTGGGACTGTACTACTTACTGAAGGGGCCCCTGTATCGTGTAAGTAGAAATGTTACTGAAATCTTAAACTACTATTATTTTTTCGCATCATTCCATGTGCTAGAACAAGACAATTCTAATAATAATTGCCATGTTACTATGTATACGATAACACGGCACTGTTACTAATAATTAATATTTTACACAAGGACCATACATAACAAATTAATATGCTACTGGCCTGAATATGGCCTATGTGTCAGTTCTGTGGAGATAATAGGCCCACATTAAGGACAGTGCTGAACGTATCCTCTTCTTGCAATAGGAACATGCATTTGGTTTGCTGGTCCAAATATATTTTGAGAATAGGCACACTGGCCAGTGTGACCGTATTTCCCATTGAATTTTTCTTTATATAAAAAGACATGATATTTCCCTCTACAATTGTGATGGACCTTGATATAAGTAATGTGTACGACAGTTTGGACAATGTGAGTATATATGGAGCGAAATTGAGTGTTATTCGTGCTTTCTCAGACAAATAGAACTTTAATTTCAACTATTTACACACACACACACACACACACACACACACACACACACACACATATATATATATATATATATATATATATATATATATATATATATATATATATATATATATATATATATATATATATATATATATAATTGATACAGTGACGAGAAATGATAAGACTCGAACCTGATAAATTAATTAAGGCAGATATATGATGTATCAAGACTCAATCAAATACAATTAACTGAGGCAGTTATGAGAAATGATACGACTCAAACCGGATACAAATAATTGATACAGTGACGAAAAATGATAAAACTTAAACATAAACAATTAGTTGAGACACTAAATGGGAAATGTTAACATTCACACCAGATACAATTAATTGAGAAAATCACGAGAAATGATGAGACTGAAATCTGATAAAATTAATTAAGACAGCCACGGGAAATGGTACGAGTCAAACAGATACAATTAACTCAGGCACTCACGAACAATGATAAAACTACATGTTCCTCCTGTTTATGATTTCACTGTTTCTGATTAGCTAAATAATACCATATAATAAAATTAGTTAGTAACCTTAGAGCAAAATTGACTCTTTATTTTGTTAAACTGATTGGCTTGCATTTTGCTCCCAGATATTTCGTCTTACAGCAAAAACTGTAAAGGTTGGATGTTGAAGAAAATATTCGAATTTTCCACGATGAATAACACCAGCATGGTGACAAAGAGCATGTTCTCTTACAAATATATTAGTTTGACAGTAGTCGAAACAGAAAGTTTTACATTTTATTAATATGCTTTTATAATTCATTAACTCTTGAGGAAACGAATTCTCTCGTTTTATTTGTTATTTAGTAAAGTTCCGTGTTTTCATGCACCAGATTAGCACCACCTGTTATTAATGGTTATGCGAAGCAATTAATTCCAATATTATTAACTCAGACAGCATGTATTGATATAACTTTGAATCCGTTTCAGTCGCATGCCCAGAAAAATGGGAATATGGACAACTGCTGAAGATATCCGGTTGTGTTCGTGAAATCTCTGATAAGTTTTCTCAGTATGAGTGTCTAGAAGGTGGTTGTCTAATTGGTCAGAAAGAAGAGGAAGACGAAGGAGTAGACGAACTTGTTTGCATCCAAGGTAGGCGTTATTTAAGTTCTTATTGCTTCCGAATATTGTTTCGCCAGTTTATAAAACTAACATAAATATACTTATTTCCAAAATAATTTCCTTTACATTCAGTATTTTATGTTGTCCTTATTTTGAAAAGCTTTATTAATTAATTATGAAAGCTAATCGCCAATAAAAATACACAAGAGCTTATTTAAGAAAACCAACGTAGGACAGCTCAGAGCTACTTTTGCATACTTTCCAGGCTTTAAAAAAGTTATATGTGGATGTATCCTAAAGACACGCGGATTTGAAGCCCAATGTGCTTACAATACAAAAGTTAATAAGAAGGAATCGTGCATTTTACATACATATTTACCTCGTTATGTCTAAGCATAATATGGCGTGATTGCATTCAGATCGGTACACCATTGTCTCAAGAATCATCATCAGCAGCAGCAGTAGCAGCAGCAGCAGCATCTGTCTCTTGACCTAGTGCGGTCGTTGAGGCAATGGGCTGCTGAACATCTGACCAATTCCCTCCACTTGTCTCGATCATGTGCCAATGCCTGTGTCTCCACAAAACGTTTCCTGATCCATTCTGTGATGTTGTCACTCCACTCTTTCTCTGTCTACCTCTCCTTCTACCACCTTGGACACTGCCCTGCAGTACTGTTGTTGACAGACTGTTGGCTCTTGTGACAAGGCCATACAATTTCAGCTTTCTCATTTTGACAATAGTGAGGAGGTCTTCATAATGACCTACTTTGTGCCTAATGGTGTTATTGTTATGTGGTCCATGTAAGAGATGCTAAGGATGGTTCTGTAGCATCTCATTTTAATTGTCTGGATTCTTCGTTGTAATTCTGCTGTCAGGGTCTCACATGCACACAGAAAGATTGAGATGACTAGTGCTCTCAATAGTCTGATTTTTTTTTCCAGACAGATTTTCATGTCTCTCTAGATGGGTCTTAGCTTTGATTTAGCTGCCGCTGTTTGTGCTGCTCGTGAAAACATTTCTGCTCATGATCCCTCTTCCGTGATTATGGAACCAAGATATTTGAATCGGCTCTCTATTTCCAGTTTCAGTACTCTGATTGTAATCTTGGTTGAGATTTGTTTGCCACTATTTGTCATCAGCTTTGCCTTTATGGCATTTATATCCATGTCAAATCTGGAAGATGTTTCATCTAGGTTTTTCACTAAGGTGGCAAGCTCATCTTCACTGCCTACCAGCCCATCAATGTCGTCTGCAAAGCGGAGGTTGATGATGTTACGCCCTCCAATGCTAACTGTCTCACAGTGGTTTTCCAGGGCTTCGCGCATGATACGCTCTAAGTAGATGTTGAAAAGCTGGGTGACAGGAGACAGCCTTGCCGTACTCCAACAGTTGTCTTAAACCAGTCACACACAGAACCCTGAACAGTTACTGCACTGGTAGCCTAGGTTTACAGCTATTTGATGGTGTTGGTCAACGTTTGACTCAAGAATAGTAAGTCGTAATGTTGACGGTTTTACTCAGGTCTGTTACTAACAAGACGTTCTTGAGACACCTATTCTGCATTTTATTTATAAATAGCATTCTCCATTCTTAGAAAAGCAGGTCATAGTAGTCTGCAAGGTGATGAATCAGGTTTATTATTTGGCATTTTGACGAATATGTGTTCGTTGGTTCTTGAAATGTAGGAATTAGAACTGAAACATGCCACCCTCTTCGTTTACTAATCAATGTAACATACATTATAAGCCATTTTTAGAGTCACTAAAAACAGTTAAGCTGCAGAATATCCCTCCACCTTTCCATATCTTGCCTGACAAATACAAAAGTTATGAAAGGATGCTAATTGTAGAAGCAGAGATCCGTTCCTTTATCTTCACAGAGATCACTTTTTGTTTCCCGTTAGCATATTCCTTGGTAATTAGACACAGATGGCTTCCGTGGTAATTATGCCCTGATGGCATACGTGGTAATTATACACTGATGGCTTCCGTAGTAATTATACACTGAAGTCATAGAAAGCAATATTACCTGTCTTAAGCAACTTCCATCGACAAGTACGAAAAGTTGCATAATGGCTCAACCAGAAGTCTAACTTCCGGGAGCAGGGAAGGATGTTAGCGGTACGTCGTGGTGCCACGTTCTATCATGTTTCCCTTGCCATATACTAAACTAAACTTGGCATGAGCCATGATCTTGCCAGGGCTCTGCATAAGCATAGGAAACAAAAAGGCAAACAGGTTATGCATATTTGTAAGGCGTGAAAACGGTAAAACTGTATTGAATATACGAAATGTCTGCTAACGTTGTTTACATATTAGTCTCAGTGTGACCTCATAATACTGCGTTGACCAACAATATATAAAAGGTAGAAAACATACAGTAATTTGTCTAAATAATTATGTTCTTATAAAATAGCACGAACAAGAATAATAAAAACATGGTTCTACAAGATCTTCTTAATCCAAAGTCATATGCTGTTGTATCTGCTATTATTGATCGTTCCACTCCTGCACTATGTCAAAAAATGGTATCACCTATTTGGATTCCGCATTAACGTGACGAAGGGACACCTCTGAGACTACCAATACCTCGCGAAAAGCTCATTCCTGCACCGATACGAAAACAAGATTAGCCAATACCAACTCCATGTTTAGCACCATGCACCAGTATGTATGGAAAACCATACAAAATAAAGATGGAAGTCTATCATCGAGATAAAAAAAATGGTAGCAGGACATGACATTAGACTTTTCTAAAAGTTGGAATAATACTTACAAAGAAGGCTACCACTTGATTTTATAAAACACTGCGGAATCCTGCGTCAGGTAACACAAATATTGTTACTTATCTGTCTATGACTATGGACGAGCTAAGTTGGTTGGAGACACGTTAGTTCCTTGAGCCTGATGTTCATATTATATCTATGCACAAAGATATAAAAAAGCTTCAAGAAGATCGACCACAGAAGGAGTTCCGAGAGTGTGGCAACAATCAGCCCTAAGTATTCTCCCTGTGGGTTTACAACTCGCAGTCTGTATGGGATAGTCCGGACTTTCATCCAATTTATTGTCTGCTAAGTGCATGTCAGTCAATGTTACTATATGTTTTTTTGTTGGTTTACGTCGACTAAAAGCCAATCCAGACTTGTCTTGCCAGGGACCGTGAAAGCGTGCTAGCATTTTCCAAGCTTGCTTTGTTGAAGACATGTCTTGGGAGATGTGTTGTGACAGTGCAGATGTTTGGCTGCACAAGGGGCTCCCAGCTGGCGTTGTTATTGACATGACATACGGTCTGCAGGTTTGAAACCTAAGCAATGCGATATCTGCATCAGTGGAAGAGGTGTAGTACTGCCGTTTGCACTTGTGCTGCATAACTTGTGTTGTGAATAAGAACCTTTAGGCAGCTTTAAATCAATAAGCATGGTTGTGACAATCAAAGTATGGTTAACTATAGTAAAAAATGTATCTGCATTTATTCATCATACAACATTTACTAATGAGAGCGTGTATCGCGTGAAAGAATGGGTTCACAATGTTCGACATATTATAGATGAATGGTAGGCAGGAAACAATTTGGCTGGTCTCAGTTATGTCAGGTTGGTATACGTTTCAATGTTACTACTGTCTACCCAGGCGTTTTAATTCTGCGCAGGTTAACATGCTGAGCTCCAACTGCAGAGATATGCCGATGATGTTGAAGCTCGCCTGATTATTAGTGCTTTTGTTCCACGTGCCGTAGTCGTTCAACGTCAGAGAAAATGACAGGTGGTCTGAAAGAACGGACTGGTACTGTGGCATGTAATGACGTTTAGGTACACTGCTTTGATGAGTAAATTCCAAACCCAGTCATAACTGTGAGAATGTCGACAAAAGCACAGTATAGTAATATGAAAGTATTCGAAGCACATATGAATTATTATATTTGTAATTTTAAACGATTTAGAAACTGAATTTAACTGTTTTTGATTCGACTATATGCTGCGTATAATGGAACTATCCGAGGATGCTCTCATAGGGCGTTGGCAACGTATTTATAACGAGCATGGGCAGCTGAGGACCCGATAGCCATGTAAAACATCTGTAAGGTGCAACAGTTTGGTAAAGGGTACTAGTAGACGCACCAAAAAGACAACGCTTGATCAATAAGACATGGTTTGGAAAACGCAGAGACGTTGGTCTAATAAAGAAATTCTATAAACAGTAAGTAGTGCTGACAAAGAAAACAAAGAAACGTTAGCAATGCTTATTGGCATAACATTAAAATATTACTGGTATGCAACACTTGGCCCGCCCGTTTCACCGCTTATTTCCTAAACCTGCGTATGCCATACGCAAACTCAAAACGAATCCCAGTTTATTTGATATGCCACGAGAAACATACGAGAAGGTGGCTCCGCGATGTACTCTGGCCGCATGCAGTATTGGCAGAAATTTGGCTTTAGGTCTGGGGAAGAATAAGTGTCATCTAATTACTCGTATGTGCTTGACGTGTATTTCTGTTTCTGTTTATGTTACTTCAGACACTAGGTAAACAGTTAGACGGTTAGATCTGACTACACAATAAGAAACAAATATGAAACTGAGTCAAGAGTAACTGACATGTAGAATCAAAAATCGGCCCTGCTTTCGAATTTAACACTATACAGATTATTTCTTTCAAAGCGGGGTACTATTTGGAACTGTAACTTTAACTAATATTTATGATTATTGGTAAGAATTTTGGAAATATTCATTTATGGAGCAGCAGAAGGGGCGAACAGACCAAATTTATAGGCGTCAATTTAGCAAAATTGATGTTCCCCGAATTGCTTATATAAGCCTCAATTTAGTAAACTGAGGTTTCCTTGAAAATATTTTTAAAATTTTTTTTTTGATTTCTTGGCATTTTTTAGTAAAATTTTTTTTTTATTTTTCAGTATAAAAAAAGACGCCAAGTATATGGCGTTCACCCTCTCTGCTGCTATGTGTAACCGAAACAGTTATAGATACGATGATGAATTAGCGATATATTTTTTATATAAAATGTCAAACATCGGAGAAGCACAAATAACTAGATTAACTCGAGAACGGTTGGCTGCGATTAAGAAATATGCGTTACGCTAACCAAATTAGTTATAAATAAGATCTAATCCAATTCGATATCGTGTTTGAGGATCGTGTATACTTATCGTTACAAATCCATGTTGGGTTGTTTTAGCGCCACCAAAGAAAATTTTAAACTCGTTTAATTCCATGTCAGAACACCAAGTTTGCCAAATATTTCGTAATGTATGAATATCAACTCCGTTAAACACGCATAACAAATTGCAGTTGTCTCTGATCACTTTGGGTATTTGTGTATAACGTTGAGTTACGTATATCACGTCAGAGATTTTGTGACGTCCTCGGGAAAATATTCTAGCTGGATTCTTTTGTTGGTCCAACATAACATCGTCGTACACGACAAGATTATTAACGGATCCGTCTAAGTCTTCCACAGATGGAGCCTATTCAATGTCGGTGATAAATTCAATTATGCTTCCGCCCTAAGCTTCTGAAGCGGATTCGTTGTAGTCGCTTAACACGCGATAACAATGTTGATCATCTACACTTGGGGCAACTAAATATAACTTATCCCAGGTTAAATACTTCATTATCATCGTTAACAGCAATTAGGTTTTACCACTTTCGGAAGGTCCGATGATAATCATTCTGATTGAGTTTGGTAACATCGGGTGATGTTTTATTGGTTGTTGTTTCTTCAACGCGGAGAAATCGATCACTTCCATTTGTTGATATAACATAAATATATTATGAATCTATATTGTGTGAAATGTAGAGCGCGTACACCGACAATTGACCCAACGACTGTTACCACAAAAAATAACAGAAGTGCGGTCACCGGCAAATGTGAAATATGCGGTACAAAAAAATATCGATTTGTGAAAAATCCTTTGAAGGAAAATCCTTTAAAAAAAAAAGCGGAGGTGATATTCCCGCCAATTTAGCTAAACTCCCAGGGTTACCATGGGCAAAATATCCAGGTGAAAAACATCTCCCCGGTTATAGTTATTGCGGACCAGGAACACGATTAGACATAAGACTTGACAGTGTTGATAATCCTAATCCTGGAGAAAATCCTATAAACGCTATCGATGAAGCATGTCGTATACATGATATAGCTTACCGTAGCGGTGATCTACAACAGCGTCATCTAGCAGATGTGAAATTAATTCATGCGTTAAATGCTATTCCAGATAAATCGTTCAAAGAAAAATTAGCCTCGACGTTGATAAAATCCGCCATGAAAGGCAAATTAATATTTGGTGCGGGTAATTAATAACAACATGGACTCTATTTACTATTCTCCGAGAGGATACTGGAGGGATAAAGCAGCAATTAGTAAACTCGCTAGCGCTGCAAAAGTAAAAAATACAACAGCGGCGGATTGGTTATCCAAACAGGCGATATGGCAAATTTATCTACCACCGCCTAAACAAATTTACTCGGTTTTTAATGTGACAGTTCCTAATGAAGTTCATCAAGCTGATATATTATTTCTGCCGCATGATCGCGGTTACAAATACGCGTTAACCGTAGTTGATATTGCGAGTCGATACAAAGAAGCAGAACCTCTAAAATCAAAATCATCAACTGAAGTGGCTTCTGCATTTGAAAAAATTTATCGACGAGGTCATCTGCGTTGGCCAAATCTGTTACAAGTTGATGCTGGCAAGGAATTTCAAGGCGCTGTTTTAACAACGATGAAACATCATAATACCACGTTACGACGAGGACACACTACGTTACATCGCGATCAGGCAATTGTTGAACGATTTAATCGGACACTTGCTGAGCGGTTATTTGGATATCAATACGCGAAGGAATTTATCCAAGAAAAGCGATCCCGTGAATGGGTCAAGAGATTACCAGGTGTAGTTACCGCAATCAATAATGAGATTACTAGAACAATCGACATGAAACCTAGCAACGCTATTAAAAAGAAGTATATACCCGTACAACCACAAAAAGATTTTCGAGAACCAATTCTTGGTAGTAATGTAACTGTAAGGTACTTATACGAACCAGGAGAGCTTGAGGGTGGTAAAAAAAGAGCTACTGATCCTATTTGGAGTGTCACTACGCAAAAGATATCTTGTATAACACGATCAACTGGTAGACCTCCAATCTATAAACTGGATTCAACTGCTCCTCAGCGAGGATTTACTCGACAACAACTACAGGTAATTCCCGAGGATACTCAATTACCGCCGCGTGGTCTTAACTAGCACCCCCCAGAGGCATTGTGCTGGCACTCCGGCGTCTGTTGCACTCAAGACAAGTCAGCATAACGTTATCGTTGGTATGACCTACGCTGCTATTCTTTCTGTCTACGGTAAATTGGCGAGGATCTTTATTCGACCAACTCCAACGCATTATACAATTGCAACTCGCGCAGTGATTATTCTGTTGTTGCTTCAGCGTATTTATTAATTCTGCATCAATGTCAAATTTTCTATTATTTTTTTTATCCTGTTGTTTATAACCAGAGAGTTTTTTTCTGATTATATCCTTGATGTTGTCAGCGCTGATTGTAGTGTCATTATCGTCATTGGCATCGTCAACAACAATTCTTCGAAGTTGATTTATTCTTCGTACTCTGGATACTGCGAGATAAACTAAATTTGACCACTCAATGCGATTATCTACTATCCAAACAATTGTGTCTGTGATAGTTAATCCGTGTGAAGAGTGTATTGTTGCTGCGTAACCTAACGTCCACGGGGATTTATCAGCACGCAATGCATCTTCGACGACGCTGATATCAACCAGCACAATATTATTTAACACTAAATTCTGCTTTTCACGTTGTCCAGGAATGTCAACGTCGATATTTTGTTGCCGTGTATCCTTGGGTCTATAACAGAGCGGTACTGGAAGTGTTGCAAATTTATATTTATGCAATTCAAATAATTTCATCTGAAGTTTATCTCTGACTATTTTTCTACTTGCGATTATCAAATAGTTTGGTCTCCACGCTTCCCAGAAATCATCCATGGGAGTTTCTGAAATTATTTCACGCGCTATTTCACACTGGATTCTATCCGGTTGTAATCTGATTAGTTGTTTAAACTCGCGTAATTGTTCATCTAACGATCTATGGTCGGTATTAATCTCTTCGTAATAGTCTACATGATTCTTCAACCAATCATGTGGGGATGCACCGACAAATGGTGGTGGTTGGCCTTGATCGCCGCACATAATAATTTTTGTATTTTTCGTTGACAGCCATTCAAGAAACATTTTTAATACTTGTAACGGTACTGTACAAATTTCATCCCAGATTATCACCGGTGGAATATATTTCTGTCCCATTCGCTCAGGGGTCCGCTGATCTCCTTTCCATCGAAAGAAGCTGTGATAAGTACAAGCATTTACCCCACGCTGTATCATCTCTCTTGCAAGTTTATGAGTTGGTGTTAGCACAATCATATTTGTGAAATTTGTAGACTTTTCCATAGGGGTTTCCTTAGGGGTTTCCGTAGAATTTTCCCCTAAGATTTGTCGTATGATTTCTGGAGACTCCTCGTGTAGACTTTGTTGCATGATTTCTTGTATTTGTTTTTGTTTTTGATCATCTGTAAGTTTTTCAATTTGTTTTTCAACGGATTTTTCAATTGGTTTTCCTTTCCTATGAAATAAATTAATCACACGAGTTGTCTTCCCTGATCCACCACAACCGTTCAAATAAACGGTTTTATATCGCGTAACAGGATCTGATATCGATGGCGCGTTAGAAAATTCTGATTGAATCTCAGAGATATTCTGGTTGCTTTTCAAGTATTTATCGTCCATTATAACATCTGCCGATTCACAATACTCGTGTAGCTTCTCCTTTTTAAATCTCCAACATCCCCAATTTGCCTCCGTATCTGTGAATTTAGCTATATCTGATTTGTATTTCTCGTGTATATACATCGAATCAGTAGCTACTCTAACCGCGGTATTAGGAAATCTGTTTATCATCGAAAATAAATTGATAGAAGCATAAGCTAGCATAGATGATCTCAAATGCGTAAACTGACGACTATATCCATCACAGTAGGTAACAATTGTACCTAACTTAGTTCCATTGGATAGAAAAGCATCTTTAAGAGTTACAAGTTTTCCATGTTTTATTAAATCCGCTATGATAAAATCGTATTCAGCGCTGTCTATGATCAACCGCGAAGAGTATTTTGCATTGTTGTATCTTCCACCATGAGTAAATTTACCGTTTTCTTTTTGTCCAAAATCTTTTGCTGGTCCATTTTCAATTTCAAATAACTTCCTAGACAAATCCATGATTTGTTGTTCACTGAAAATCTCCGTTGAAAATCTTTGATTGGAATCCTTTGGATTCACCATTGCAAAGCAATTTCCATCAGAAAACTGTTTTCGTTGTTCGCGTATTATTTCATCTAAATCTGGTTTTGGTAGCCAAACTTCCTTCTGAGCTCGATAGCATATAATTGCTTCACCGACAATCAACGATTGTAACATACCACTATCAATCATATATCGTAGTAACACTATTGACATCCAGTGTTTCACAACCATATGTTTACCAATCCAAACATAACTACACGGGTGTAATCCTGACGCTAATTCAAATGATACCACACAAGCGAATCCGGTTAAATCAAAATCGGGCAAACGACCCTTAATCGAAACACGAGTCATTTCATGTGTGGGGTGTCCAAATCGTTTAAAGTACTCAGCGGCTTCTCCATATCCGAGAAAACTCCCTAGATAACACGCAGCTATATCAATTGAAATCATACCCTCGCGGTGGTATTTTGTATTCCACAATCCTCCATGACCGAATTCGACGCAACTCAATTTGACATCTTCGAGAAAATCATTTGGTGTTGGACGCCATGAGTTCTTTTCTCGTGCAAAATGAGCTACCACTGATGGAATCGTAAAACTATCCGTGAGTAGTTTTTCATGAGAAAATTCTTTAGCATTTTCATTGAAACTCTTCGAGTATTTTACAGCGGCTTTTTTCATTCTCGAGTGTAACGCTTCAGTGCGAAATAATTCTCCATTCGGTCTTACAAACTGATCAAATCCTGATTCTGAATCTTCGCTGCGAAGTAGCCACACTGACACAGGATCATCTCTACACAGCTCATGAATAGCATCAAATAATTTCTCTTCGTGGAAAACATCCTTACAAAACTCCCCGGAAAATTCCCCGGAGATATATCTCACGATTCGTTCTCATGGAAATGCGTTTACTGCGGGTGTCCATGCGTGTTTGTTATGATCGATAATTTCAATTGGAGCTCCTCGCGATTGATATTTCGGTTCGTATAATACTTCTCCGGTTATCGTCGCTACCGATATTGGAAATTTTAATGATGCTTCTAATTTAGCTATATCGGAAATCATTGCCCCGCGCTGTTTCACTGTCAGTTCCCATTCGGTTATTTTCTTACGTCGTTGTTCAGTTAATTTGTTTCCCCGGGATGCATTCGTGAAGTGTTCCATTACCCGTGTTGCTACACAATTGAGCCTTGACGCCGTTTTCATAGGTGCTAATTTTGTAATACTTGGCTTATCATTTAGCGGATATATTCCGTAAACAACTATTGTTACAGGGTAACGGTTCACATAGTATGGTTTGTCAATTCCAGTTAGAATTCCTGGTTCGGAATCTCTACTCACAATGACAATTTTTTCATCCTTGAGGATTGGTTCAAATTTATCTCTAATAATCCATTCACCTTCCTCTTCTTTAATGAATTTTATTCTGAAAAAGTACCTCTGTGAATTACTTTGTTTGGGAATTGCTTTGTTTGAAATCCTTTGGATTTCCACCTTTGGATTTCCACCCTTGGATGCTACACCTTTGGATGCTACACCCTTGGATTTCCCCGTTGGCTCGCCAAGGTGTGAAAGTAACTCAGCTGCTCTTTTATCGTTCATGGTAGCATCGATTACGGGTACATTGACATCTTCATGTATAATTCGAAATGTCGTCCACGCATGAGATGCTCCATCGCGCTTAAACTCATTAAAACAGTCGCTGATTTTACCCAGTATAGTTCTATCCCCGATTAGACTTTTTGGTTTATCAGAGAATTTATCGAGATTAAACCTAGTATTTTTCCAAGGCGTAATTTTTGATAATCTCTCGAACTCCTTCATATCAGAGATTCTATCCCGATTAAAACCGGGATTAATTTTTGATAATCTCTTGAACTCCTTCATGCTACCGTCTTTTAGAGGTTTCGGTTTAACAGATACTCTATCGAGATTAATTTTCGTTAATCTCTTGAATT
The DNA here is from genome assembly GCA_029339505.1 of Unio delphinus. Taxonomy (NCBI): domain Eukaryota; kingdom Metazoa; phylum Mollusca; class Bivalvia; order Unionida; family Unionidae; genus Unio; species Unio delphinus. Next base: position 9,736,283 of record JAQISU010000111.1, on the reverse strand, counting down.
CTTTCATATTATAATTAAAACAAGTATTTAAATAAAAAAGTATTTTATGTAATGAATCATTGTAAATGGCTTATGATTGAATCAACGACCCCGTGTAACAAATCATGCAGAAATGAGTTCTGTGGGTATCATATGCAAAGTGTGAGAAACGGTTCAAAAGGTCCTCTCCCTTGCCTGTATTGTGGGGTAGGTATTAGAGGCAAATCACAGTTATGTATTAGCTGTGGTGGTAAGCGTTATAAAGAGTTGAAGCGTTATTATGACAAGCGAAGAATATAAACTCCTGACGCTGTCAACGACAACGTCAACGACAACGTCAATGACGTTGCCAACGGCAAAATCATAAAAACTGCTCAGGACTACATAAACAGATTTCTCAATGTTATAATTCAGCCAATTAACGAATTAGACAAATAAGTATAATTGTATATAATGAGCCAAGAATTTTAAAGACATCCTGTTATTGCAAACTACGAAGCCTCTCGTGATGGTGTTGTTAGAAACTGTAGACTCAAGAAGCCGGTTAGTGCTATGACTAATTGTGGATATTTGGCGTTTAGAACTGAAGGGAAAATGTATCTCAATCACCGTTTCGTCTTCGAAGTATATAACGGATTGATCAAGGATGCCCTTGTTATTGATCACATAAACGGCATTAAGACTGATAATTCTTTATCGAATCTATAAGCTGTTACAAAAAGTGAAAACTCCAAACGAGGAGGAACTGGAAAATACTCGAAAAATGCTAGATCCGTAAGATCGTTTAATACTGAAAATAACACGGAGATAGTATTTCAATCCTTGTATTCAGCTGGTAAATATTTCGATATTCATTCGTATTCTATTCAGTGCGTTGCAGAGAATATAACCAAGACGGCTATTTCAAAGCGTTTTAAAAACAGCATTCAGTTTACTTATGTATAAGTGTTAATCTTGCATTGAAATCCTACGGATTTCCCCATTCACAAGGGGAATAACTCCGTTAGGTAACGCGCGTGCGACAAATCACCGATGACAGAGTTACCCTTGGTGAACGAGGAAGTAGTTTTTGATTGGCTGTTATAATTGTTATGAATCTCAATAACACATAATCAATTTTCGTTTTTTCAAGTATTAACAGAACTGTTTTATATACACGTCGTATTTAAATATTTATTTTAGTGTGTTTTTCAAGTATTATGTGTTATTTCAACGTTGTCAATGATAATTATTAAACACAACAAGTAATTACAAGCACACATCTCCTTATCTAACTTTGTTGTAATGAGTGGTTATATACAAATCCGACTGTGTTATAATTGGGCTTTAGCTCGAAATTCAAGTTCAAAAATCAAATCACACCGTCACACGTGGTGTGAATGTTATTATTGACATTCCAACCGGGTTTTGATTTTGAGGTTTGAATTTTGCACTTGAATGTAGAATAGCCCGTCATCCATTGTCATTGAATCAATTCACTCATTGAATCAATTAATTCATTGAATCACCTATAATCGTTTGTTGTGCCGTCGTCATTCATTGTCATTGAATCAATTCATGTACATATATACCATAATCACCTATAATCGTTTGTTGTGCCGTCGTATATGTAGAATACAAACGCCTACAAACTAGATCATGGGGTTGTAATGTGCCGTCGTCATCCATTGCATCTGTATATATATACCCTGGGTCTGGTATACATATATGCCATAATCACCTATAATCGTTTGTTGTGCCGTCGTATATGTATAATACAACCGCCTACAAACTAGATCATGGGGTTGTAATGTGCCGTCGTCATCCATTGCTTCTGTATATAACCATAATCACCTATTTGTTATGTGTTTGTCCGTGTCCACGAACCAAACGTATCCTCTTGTAGGTCAAATTCGCTAATCCGAGTTAGACTCTACTCACAGGTGAATACGCTTCGTGATTATATGTGTAACCGTTGAGCGCCGTTGATGTATAACACCGAGGGGGTTCAAAACGGTGATGTGGTGTAATTGTGCCGTCGTATATGTATAATACAATCGCTTACACACTAAGATCATAGGGTTGTAATGTGCCGTCGTCATCCATTGTATCACCTATAATCGAATTAAGCTTCTGGATATGCTAAGATGACCAACACCTTAGCGTGTCCAGAATTCATTTTGAGAAACTCAAAGAGTTTTCATCTTTTAGATTTTCACTCGTGAAATTGCAAAGCAATTTCCATTCTAAAGAATTTTCAGAGTTTCACAATTAAATAAATTTACTTTTTCATAAATATGAATTCTGAAAATATCAGATGTATTATTGTTGAAATTAATAAGCTCAAAGATCAAAATATAAAACTATGTTCAGGGTTAGATTGTGATCAAATCATGACCGATTTAGACGATATTGAATTTTCAGCGCGCAATGGAAAATATGTACTCGCTAAGCAGTATTTTTTCATTAAGCGATTACAAAAATTTATACGTGAAAGCTTAGTTAATACCGAAGACGTTAATGTGTTTGTATCATTATGTAAGATCGTAGAACATATTAGGAGGCAATTAAGTTCTGAATACGAAAACAGAAAACTTATCAATTGTAAAGTGAGACAGATAAAAGCCTTAATCGATCCCCACGCGTAGAGAGCCCCCTTTGTTGTATAACAGGTACATAGGCAATGTGAAACGCGCACATGTATAAATACTAGAACAAGTTTGTAAACCTGTGTCAACAACAGGGAAGTAAAATTACATTGTGTGATTAATACCTGTGTCAACAACAGGGAAGTAAAAAAGTTATGTAGTATTTTTTTTTAGCTGAAAATTCTTTCTTGAAATCTTTTAGATTTCCCATTTCAAAATCGTGAAATATTTCGTGAATGGGGAAATCCGTAGGTGAAATTGCACAGCAATTTCCAATCGAAGATTTTCAACAAAGTAATTTCCATGGAAATTCTGAAAGAATTTCACTAAAGAATTTTCAAGATTTTTTTAAGATCTTCCACGAATAAGCATGAATGGGCGTATTGCATTATTTGATCACGGGTTAATCGTACTAAGGTTATAACGTTTTGCTGAAGATTTAACATTTGATAATCAGTCAATAGAAACTTTTCCGTGCCTAAGTTATCTATGACTATATCCATGTGGAATTCTCCTGTTGTGTTACCCCCGAATACCTCTCTGATAGCGTTTTCAAGAAGATTTTTGTCATAGATAGATACTAGCACGTGTTGATACATTATTATACTATATATGAAATTCGATGAATTTCTATTTTGAAAATAGTAGAATCGTTTTTGAAATTGCAAGTGAAAATCTTAGATTGGATTGCAAGTGAAAATCTTAGATTTTCCATTTACGATTTCACATCTAGCGTTATTTGTAGTGTTTCCCCGCGAAGGTCAATTAGGTTAAATTCTTGGTCGGTTATTGAAAAATTCATCCTGGACAGAAATTCATTAACAGGTTCAAGATAAGTCAAATTAGGTGGATTTTTCACTATAAGACTCCCCGGGGATACGTCTGGTGAGAACGTGTACATGATATATCCTTGGTTTGCGCTATTTGATTTTGAAGTATCAACTGCGAAACTTCCCAAGATACCATCACAGATAACATGTATTGCAATCACCGACGATATATCAACGTTGCCGGGAGATCTGTGTTTGTTATTGCGATATGCTGAATTCGTTGATGTTAAAATTGCTTCTGGTGGAATCAGTTTAAACCATAACGCATGAATCTGAGGAAAGTATTCATTGATGAGTTTCTTCGTTGATGCTTTCATCGCTGGTACATCATATCCTGGAAATTTATAATCGGGTCGAGTTTCATATGTTAGCGAAAAAACTTTTTGAAAATCTTTATCAAATGCTACCGTATCAAGTAATGTCTTCGTTAACGAATTCATATCAGCGATAATTTGATTTAGTTGCTGTTGATGTTGTTTGATTAAATCACGTGTAATTGTTACATCTGAAAAGTTTAAATAAATTCCGAGAGATCCCTGAATAAGATTTCGAAGTTGTTGTTGATGAGTTTGATATAATCGCTTCATGTTGTTGAATCTCGCAGATAAAGTATTGTATGACACGGTGAAACTTTTCCCGGTAGACGCTGATGTAAATGTCCACGTGACAGGACCTTGTGTTATATACTCGGAACTCTGTTCGTTTATTATCACACGATAATTTTTATTGCATCTGGCGCAGTTACTGTACGAAAAAAGCCATCATCGGAATAATCTAGTTGTGCAACAATTGGTAATGTATCATCGATAAGGTCGGCGTATTTAGGTTCTGGTAATCTCGGATGAAACGCAGGAAGACTATCTAACCATGCTTTGTGAATCCGTGGGAAGAATTCATCGATGGTGTCACTGAGTTTTCCTTGCATCCATGGTACGTTATATCCTGAAAACTTAAACGTGGGAATATCTTCGACGCGGATTTTATGGCTTGCTGCAAAATCTATTTTTGTAAGAGTAGTAAACTTCTCATTTAGAATAGCTTGAATTAAATTTGAATGGAGAAGTTCCATATCAGTGATAATTCTATTACACACTTCCATGTATTTGATGACATCATCACGACGTGGTGGAATTTCACTTATTGCGGTTATTAAATAACCTACAAATCGATTAAATTCATTATTCATAATTGTAAACTGACCAGTATAAAACAGTTCATTGTAAATTTGCCCCACCCCTACACTAAATGTGTGTAGGCGATATCTTAAATATGTGAATGGGCGATGACTAAGTTCACCTTGAAGGTTATATTCATGATAATCTTCTTTCGTGGAAATATAGTCGGATTTTAATGGTTCTCGAGGTAGATCTTTTATATCGACGGTGCCTGGAATAAATTCAGGATAACCCAATAAGGTTCTAATTGAGCTGTTGTATATATCTACGGCGTAGTCAGGTGAGTTAACTTCGATGACCGTTGACAACAGCGACTCGTGTCCTTTTATCTCAATGGGATACTTATCAGGTTCATCCTTGATGTCAATTTTATTTGGTCCTGTGATTGCTTGGATTGATTCTATGATTGCGTCATTGATATCTTCGATGTCGTATACGCCAGTTGGTAGATGTATTGTGTGTGTGACGGGTTTGGATTTTGTACCATCTGGATTAGTTTTTTTTATACGTGAACGTGAAACTGTTATTGGGGGTTTTACCATTGAACGGTTCTGATCTTACATTGGGCCAACTGTAGTAGCATCTTAATTGTGTTAACGCGATTGCAGATACCGCCAACGGAGGATTAAATTCAACGCTGAATTCTGGTGTTTTCGTTACCACCGAGATCAACTTTGTTTTTGTCGTGGTAGTATTTGTTGCTATTCGTTGAAGGATTTCTTGCGATGATGTCGTTGACATTGTTGCCATTATTATTGTTGTAGTGATCCAACTTTGAAATCGTTGAATCATATAACCGTACCATCCTAGAGAACTCATCGTCTGATATTATTTGATCATCAATCGATGACGAGATCAGCATTGACAATTCCGAATAAGCGTTTGACACAGTGATAAGTTTAACAGCGTAATCGTGTAATTTTTGTTGAGAGCATGATGATAATTTTTTTGTTATCGTGGTAAATATTCAAGTGATTGTTGCCGCCGCAGATATTACAATAGGAACAACAATCGGAGCTATCATAGTCACCGAAGATAGTATTATTCCAGCGCCAGTAATTACACCTGATACCGAGTAAACAGTTACATCTAACACGGTGATTCTACGCTGGTATTTTTTCTTTTTTGTTTTATACTCGGTAATTAACGCTTCAAGTTTATTTTGAAATTCTTTGACGGTGTTATAACGATATTCAAATGCGGTTGGTGCCAGCGACGTTGTTGACGACAATAACTTTGTTATCATTGTTGACATTTTATCTATTAACGACGTCAACAATTTGGAAATCCTTTGAATTTTCAAGAAAAAAAGTAGTATAATTGTAAAATGAAAAATTTCAAATGAAAAAATTTCCGATTTCAATCATGATTTAAATAAAATTCTTCGGCATCTTTTTCCATATCTTTTATCCCCGCATAATATCTCGGACTCGTAAAAAATCGATTTAATAACCTCTCATATTTCGCTGCATTCTCGTCAATGTGTGACTGTCTGATTAATTCATTAGTGGACAATTTCAGTAAGAATCTTAACAATATCAATATATTCCTCAATTTTTTAAGAATTTCTTCGTAGTCTGGTTTTGAATTTAGTTCATAAAGAACTTCATTTCGTTCTCGAATTAGCCTCAATATAACACGATGTTCAGATTTAGAAGTTGGATATTGCCGCAGTCTCACCGATGATACTTTTTGATATTCACGTCGAAGATAATCAGATGAAAAAACTTGTTGTTGTGGTATTGTTTTAACCGGTCAAGTTCTGTATATAGCGTGTCAACGGTTTCGTCGTCTAATTTTACGGATTCGATCGTGGGTTTACGTTCGGGATTCATTTATTATATATATATATATATATATATATATATATATATATATATATATATATATATATATATGTGAAATTTTATATTCAATTAATTTAACTGTTTACTTAAATCAGCTACAAATTCAACATACCATGACATTGAAACCCTAGCTAGATTATTATCAGTGGATGTAATCGTGAATTGTTCAATCGTATCCTTGTCGATGATTGTTGAGATCGTATTATTGACTCCAGATGAACTCGATGAGGATATCGTAAATAGCGTTGGTGTCACTAACGTTAATCGATAAATACCCTTTACGGTTGCAGTTACATGTAAAATATTATTTGTAGGCGTCCACGTATATGATCCGTGTTGAATCGTGTATACGTTGTTGATGATATCTTTATCATGATGAGGAATTTTTACTTTTTCGATGACGTCTATCATTCTCGTTCCATCTGATACTATGGCATCTAAGTTCGTTTTAAGATCATCGATGGATTTTTTATTAATCGCGATTAAATCTGAAATTGATCTATCTTCGCGAATAACACCTAACCGGGTATTAATCGCGGTTATTTCATCGAGTTTTGTAGTAATGTCTGTGAGAGTTTTTTTAATATCATCTGGTTTTGCATCTTTTCCGAAGAACTTGTCGATGGCGTCATCGGCTTTTCTAAAATTTCTTCGTAAACTAGTAAATTGCTCAACATGAGAATCGAAATCAGTTCGTAATCGCGGTAAATTATTAACTGTGGCTTTTACTTTTGCGATATTTAAATCAGGATATGCACGCGGAACACCAAAGAAATTATTTATAGGAGTTTCAATAGAGTCAACGATATCCTGTTGGAGTTGATTAAATTTAGTTATATGATCGTTATAATCGTCACGTAGTTGTTTCATATCATTGGCGGAGTCATTAGAGGATACTTTAATGTCATCGATGGTTTTTTGTAATTGTGTGTTAGCGCTTATTTGATCAGATCATTTTTTTAATTCATCTAAATTTGCTATTGCGGAGATAGCTTTGTTGATTATTTTTTTTACCTGTGAAACAGTAACTGATTCAGGAGCACGTGGTACTGATCTTCCAAAAATATCTGACATTGTTATATATACACGTTTTTCTTTGTTAAAATCGTCGACGTTGACTTGTCATTGATGATTTCATCATCGTGTATTCGTGGATGGCCTTGTGAGGTAATTTAGGATTTTTCGAGATAACCATTAACGCATTAAGAGTTTCTTGACCACATATTGAAGGATCTGTTAATGTCTGTGTGGGTAACGTTGAATACCAAATGGGGATTTTTTTTTAAATCATCGAAGTATATTTGACAAATTCAATCGGTGGTGGTAATCCATATGAGTCAAAATAAATAATACACGTTGGATATATCGCGTAACAAACCCAATGAGTTCCAGGTCCAGTGTTATCATCAAGATTAATTATTCCAGTTTCTGGTATTGTTGGTGCTGCTGGTAATTGATCTTTCATGAATACACCTCTGAAATGCTTTATGGAAAGTTTTTTTACAGCGTCGAGTAAATCAAAATTTGACATGGGTGAAACCCGGTTGAAATTCTTCGATGAAAATCCTTTGGATTTTTCCACTAACTGGGTTTGTAGTATCGCGTGAATCGACTTCCTGGTAGTCTGAATCCCTTTCCCTTTTTTTTTCGCGATTTCAGACCTTTACCCATTATCTTATTGACAACACCAGAAGCAAGTGCACCGGCTGCCCCAGTTCCTAACGCTCCAAGAAGTGCCGGAGCCGCTGACGCAATCAACCATGGAATTGCAGCCAACAATGGGAAAAATCCTCCAATTTTTATCATATTAGCTATTGCAGCTGCAGATAGAGTAATCTGAACTCCCAAGCGCTATTGAAATGATTAACCTGAGTTTTCGTCAACGATAGTTTATTTGATCCGCCGGTCATTTGATTATGTTTTAGAGTAATCGTAGTTCCACATTTTTTAGCTGAATTCGATTGAAGTTTTTTTATCTGACCAGGTGTCAATGTGACATTAATAGTGTTATACGACATTTTTATATAACACCAATTGATTCAATTACATGTCGTTGAAATCCTATGGATTTTCGTAGAATTTTTCAAGATTTCACTTACATGGTTTCCACTGGTGCATCAACGATTCTCATTCTTCCACCACCACCTTCAAGTATCATATTTTTATCGCTGAGAAGAACGGCAGCTGCTCTAAATCCTCCAAGAGCATCACCGATACGAGCATGGAATTTCACATCAACGGTAGAATGTTTAGATAAATCAAGATGTTGCAACAAAAAGTAATAAATCGGACACAATTCTTTAAAATCTACCTGTGATATCTGAAGTCCAGTATCAATATTTTGATCACGACCCATAAATGACCACAATCGATGATAAACCAGTCCTATTTGATTATTATCATAGTCGATGATAAGATTTTCTGCGGGTTCTTGTTGATTACTTCTTTGCAATGATACTTCACTGACATCACATTTATCAAATATCATATGAGATCTTAATTGTAGACTATCATTTGCAGCACTGGTTATTTTTTGAGTTCTATTCGCGTACAACAAAAACATGTCTCGGTGCGGAAACATTTTTCGTCAATGCAAGTTGCCAAGTAAAAACTCCAGTACCTGTACCGGATGTAGTAGCTGTTGTAACATCACACCAACTCAACATTGATTTTCCTCCTTGGTCCATAAATGATAACAACCGAGTTTCAACAGTCAATGATGGAGTCATAACTGGCATCCACAACGCTAACTTTGTTAATGTTACACTACCATCTCGTACAGGATCAGGACCATGCCAAAGAGCATAATCATCAGTTGATCTTCGTGTGAGTGTTACAGTATGACTAGCACCAAATATTACTCGCCGGACATCTCTGCAAAATCCAAATATATGAGACAACGGAATCGTACATGAAAATCTACCAAGTTTATCTATGTTTGCTTTTCGTGATGCAAATCCTGCATTATAATTAGGATTACTACCTACAACAACAAGTTCACTTTTAGAACCGTCAGCGAAGGCAGTATTATCTAGTTTTTTTGGTGTTCTTGTAGTAAATTGACGATGATCAGCGTTATTGGAAGTATCCTTCGCAAACATCATTGAATGACCCGCAGATTTAATAAAATCATCAGAATATCTAGCTAAACCTATAATTGTGGTTGCAACATCAACATCATAATCGATAGATTCAATCTTACTAGAACCAATTGTATACTGGGCGTTGTTAAATAACGCCATTATTCCGTTGTTGACAAATCCAATCGGAATATTTTCGAGATTATCAGCATCTACAAACGGAGTCTTACCGGGATCACCTTTCCGCAGTTGTCCTTCTACTTCGATGTATGCTTCACACGGCAAGAATTATTTAGATGTGTCATCGAATCTAAGTTCAATTCGTTATCTTGTATCTGGATCATGAGTTTGATATGAAAAATACTGATAATCGCGTATAGAATTATTTCTTCCTACGGGATCATCTACTTTAAAAGCATCATCGATTTCGTCCTTGAACATTTTATATTAACGTAGTTGATCTAAATGTTTAACCGCGCCAACCCGGAACCAGCAATTTTTCTTAACCGTGCAACTGCAATTTTATTAATCGCGCTACCTATCTTAGGAGGCATTTGTTCCGTAGACTGTAATTGAAACTTTCTTCGTTGAAATCCATTTCCGTTTTTCTTTGAATTTCTATTTCCACGTCTCGCCAACGACATAAGTTTTTCTTTTGCGCTACCTAATATATCAAATACGCTATCACCGATAACTTTACCAGCTCGGTCACCGAAAACACCAATAGCTTTTGACGCTATTTCTTTACCAACAGGTAAAATCTTTGGAGCAATTCTAGTAAACAATCCAGAGACAATATCACCAAGTCCATTACCATACGTGAGCTTGTAAACCGGTAGTCGCGAGTTTACAACATAAACCCGTCTTGCTCTGTTCATACTACGATGTACTATCATTTTTATTTAGATACTATATATCTAATCAGTGATCGAAAAATCCAAAAGATTTTCAGTCGCTGTAATAATCATCAGTAAGTTCATCGATGAAACTACGATATAGTCCGATATCCATTACATGTCCTTGAAATAACCGCTGACAGATTTCAGTTGCTTCATTAATTATTTCCGGAGAATTATTTCCAGCTCGTACTCCTCCAATAAGAACTTCCGACCGTGATATATCATCGAGGACACTTCTTGAACAAGGTATTGAATTTCCACCGCGATATCCCTCGCCGGATTTTTCTTCTTCAGGTTCTTCTTGTTGAGAATCTTCAATAACAGGGTCTGGTTGTTTTCGTGGTCGTCCTCGTTTTTGTGGAGTTGATTTTACACGTGCTCGTTCTTCTGCTCGTTTGTTTTAGTTGTTGCCGTTCTGTTGCTAGTCGTTGTTGTTCAGTTTCTAATAAACCTAGCTGTTGTTGATATTCTAAATCTTTTGTGCTAATGGTAGTTTTATACACCTTATATATGGGGTCATTATTATTAATTTTTGGTAACTGATTTTTAATTTTAAAAACTACATCAGAAAACTCTTTTACATTTGAAATAGAACCTACATGTTTAGGATTTAAATACCTATCTTTTTGATAATATCCTAGCGCGGCAAAATCTGTTAATTTATTTAATTTAGTTTCATCGATTAATTCTAAAGTTTTTTCGTTAAATCTATTTCGGAGTTCTTGAACTCTATTACCGCCGATTTTTTTAGGTTTTACTACAGGTTCAACCTCAGGTTCAACCACAGGAGCAACTGGTGGAGCAACCACAGGTTGTGATTCTTTTATAGCGGTTACAACTTTCTTAGTTGCCGTAGTTATAGGCTTAAATAATTCCTTAGTGTCGGTGGCAAAATCTTCTTTTGCTTGTTGACGCGCTTGAAGATTATCTCTAAAGGAATCTCTCACCGGGAGAAATTTCTTAATCGCAGCCAACCGTTCTCGAGTTAATCTAGTTATTTGTGCTTCTCCGATGCTTGACATTTTATATAAAAAATATATCGCTAATTCATCATCGTATCTATAACTGTTTCGGTTACACACAGCAGCAGAGAGGGTGAATGCCATATACTTGGCATCTTTTTTTTTTTTTTACTGAAAAATAAAAAAAAAATTTTACTAAAAAATGCCAAGAAATCAAAAAAAAATTTTAAAAATATTTTCAAGGAAACCTCAGTTTACTAAATTGAGGCTTATATAAGCAATTCGGGGAACATCAATTTTGCTAAATTGACGCCTATAAATTTGGTCTGTTCGCCCTCTCTGCTGCTTATGGTGTTTTTTAATTTTATTTTTTGGTTATTGCAAACTGTTTCTTATTATTAGCAAATTAAGGGCACGTCTGTACGGCGTTTCACTTCAACTGTTCCCGACGATTTTGCATTCACACATATTTCTTAATACTGTTACAGTGATACAGCTGCAGTCAATGCAAAGAGAGGATGTTCCACTGCCGGCCAAGTCAATGCAAGATTTACCATCTCAATCGCGGCAAAAGGAACAGCCTAAAATTCATCCAAAGCCAAACGAAGAAAATGCAACATCCTCGACGGTAATGACGACGCTGGTTGATAAAGATGGTGGCCAAGGTACTCGCTTGACAAACGTTGCATCTCTTGCCAGTCCATATGCATTTGGTGTAGCCGTGCTGCCACCTCCACGTAAAAATGGCAGATAGCATATCTTGATTGTCTGTGAAACTCGCACTGCTTTTTTGTCATGGTGCCTACCATTATCCCGCGGTGGAAGTAAGGAAGTTTAAACCAGAGGACCATTTCATGTTGGAGGTCCCTGGAACAACGCCTAGAGATAAGAGAGTACAGAGGAATAACTATTTCGTTTCGTTGTAGTTAGAGAACTTTTACTAAAAAAGACCTTGATGCTCTTGGCCACCCCGTACTGATCAAAGTACCAATACTCACAATATTAATTAAGTTTATGTCAAACCCACGTGTCTTGTATTTACCTTGTTAGCCTTTTGTTTAAAGTAAAATAGTTTAAAGATACAAAAAGCGTAGATATTTTTAATATGTTGTGTTTTCATAGCTAAAATATCTTCATATTTTGTTCTTCTCTGCTTGCATTTTGTTACATTAAAGATGGCAATCATTTTACGGTGTAGATGGAAACATACAAACTTTTTTTTAAAACTATATCCAATTCTAAGCCTATAAATGAAAATGCAAACATGATCTGGTGACAGACGTGTTCTATTGGAGAAATCCTGATTTACAAACACGGAGAAACACTAGTCTGGAAACTCGTTCAAATGCGTGTTTGGTGAAAACACAAAGAATAGCTCTCGGCACATAAAATGTATACTTCTTTAGCTTTCATTTACAGTTCCATTTTTACAAAGTAAATATTTTACTATACATATAAAATAAATTATCTTTATATATCCTTGCTAATTTGTAATATCGACCATTCTACACAAGACAAAGCCCATTTTTAATTTTAGCTGTAAAACAGAGTAAAAAGAGGAAACACAATTTTTGCAGAATAGTTTATTTTGTATGCATTGATGTCAGGTTAAAAATCGGAACGAGGCGTGGTTTCCTAAATTCGTTTTGAAATACACACAGAAAGCAAATTTACTTTCCCAGAACTAAAAACCAAAGGCTTCACTGAAATATTAGTGGCGAATGAATTAGAGTTTTTAAAACAATTAATTTACTTGACGCTTCATATATTTCATTTCTTGGGAATATTTTAAAATTGTAACATATGTTTAATTCACATGCTACTCTCTACATTTTACGTACGTTCATTGAATTGCTTGTAAATTTCAGCAGCCATATATGCCAGCAACAATGATGTTTGTCCAATGTCTTATCTTCAGTAAAATGAAGTCAAGCGATATTTTACAAGTGTTTAACTACACTGGTCTTGAGAATGATGAATCGCAAAAACGTGTGCCCTCGAATTCTAGATGCAAATTGATTTCTGATAAATGTTAAGGTCAATGACAACAACAACAAATAATTCGCTTTTATCAAAACCAAAATAATTTCTCTTCATGACGTTGAGAGCTTGCAAATGACTTGCTGGGCTAAATTTAGTGTCGTGTTGTGAGTTTACAGTTTAATATCCACCCTTTTTGTGTCTTGATATAATTACTAAACTGTCTAAATAATTGATACTGCTAATTATAAGAGATATATTGTTGTTGACACGTACTTCATATATAATATAGTAAATATATGCCCATCTAAGATTTTCTACGTACGTGACAATAAATCACTCTAATTGAAAAAAAAGTTTATTGTTGTCCGCGTTTTCAAGCTTTCTATGACACACAAAAGGCTAATGATCTGTTTTATTGAAGAGGAAACTTGATCCACTTCAAAATAATACCCTCTGTAGCATCCAAGAGTCGACGTCAATGGGTTCTAAAAATAGTACCCTTGATTCTTTAGATCCTTTGAACTCTTGATGTACAGTCTAGTCGGACGATTTAAAAGTCGAGATAATAACGGGTTAATTATCATCTCATAAAAACAATCATTTGCTTCTGTCGTTTGATAAATTGAAAAGCAGAGACACTTGACTTGTTGCCATTCATAAATATAATCCCACCATTCAATGATCTTTAGATTCAACGGCATAGCCAGGTCCTGAATTTAACGTAAAGTTTAGAACATGTATTGGTCCTCAAAATAAGAATACAACTTATTATAAACTAAAATTCAAATTGCAATTTTTTTCACATGGTTATCTATGATATAATTATGAAATATTCAGCGACAAGAATAATGATATATCTGAACAATTTAAACTTTAAACATAATTTATAGAATGTTTAACCAATTAGCTGAGGGCTGTTTCTTGGGTGCATGATAAACTTAAAAATAGCAACTGGAAGAATGGCTCATTTGTATTTTAATAGGACAGTTTGTATTTATCAACTCAGGCTACATATTGAATTATATATATATATATATATATATATAGAGAGAGAGAGAGAGAGAGAGAGAGAGAGAGAGAGAGAGAGAGAGAGAGAGAGCATAGCGTTTCTGAGTTTAATCTTTATGCCACCTAGTTATTGCAGACTTACACAATGTGTTTGAAATTAGGAACCAATATGTAACCATAAATGTACAATAATAAATGTGTTATATTAATTTCGAATTTGTATTTTATTTAGTAGATCAGGCGAACATCTTAATCTGTACAACTGCGATCACGAGCTTTAATGGCAGGTATTCTCGCTTCTTACTAAAAGCCTCTATTTAAAAGGTTTCGAAAAAAAAAACTAAGGAAAACATAACAATGTTATGCTTGCAACAGCAACTTTAGCACCGTTATTGTTAACCTTTCATGGGGAAGGCGGAAAGGGTCACGATAAGCCTTTCGTATACACCAACAGACAGTACTACCCGTGCTTGTTGCCTCAGAGTGACAGCTACACCTTGCTCCTTTGGACTGCTTTCTTTGAAATGCGTTCTACAGAAATGGGTGCACGGAGAGGACCACTGTGAATTATACATTCCACTGTTGAGAAGCTTAGTCGATGCTGCACATAATCAGAATCAACAGTGAGACAATTACGAGAAAGGTTAATGTCGCGACTGCGAATATGATATATGGTTTAATACAAGTTCATTTCAAAATCAACTCCCACCTACCCCCACACAAATTCAAGAAGGGATTATAGTGTACATGTATATTGCACAATAAACCCCAAACCATCTGACCTACTTCTAGGTGTTGCAAAGACCCAACGCCATATACAAAATGTATAAAGACTGTTAAAGTTATGTTTGGAGTTCAAAGAAATTATTGTAATGTAACATTGTTTGCTGGACTTGACCTTGTCCAAAATTCAGTTTATTTCTGCTTGATTTTTTTAAACAATTTATACTTCATTTATGTAAACATCTAAAAATTACTTAACAAATCATTAAACGTTAGTAAACATCATGTGGCCATGGAGACCAGAAGTGATGGCACAGCAATGGTTACGAAAGTCAACATGGTCCTACTTCCAGAAAAGACCAATTTTAATTGGGATTTAGTGGATTTTCTCTCTTTTTCGCAAGAATTTGTTACGGTACCATCACCTTTTCATGTCGACGACTTTAAAAAGAGACAGAAAGAAGAATTGGAGAAAGTTTTAAAGCAGCAGAAAGAAGCAGAATAAGCTTATCTCCTTCAGTGGGAACAGCAAAAAGAAGATGATGCAAGAAGAAAGAAACGACAGGAAGGAGAAACAGCAACAGAGAAGGAACAAGGTCTAGGAGAGAAGGACAGTGAAAGTCAAAGAGTGAAAGGTTAGTGTACATCATCTTGCGCTTACTCCTGTGACATTCTGAAGACCAATGTCCATTATCTTGATAATGAGAACAGGTATCTTGACTTTTGCCTCTTCTAACACCTGTCTTGCTTTTCAGACAATCGTGACATTCTGTAGTCCAACAACATTTCTGCTGACAAATATTGCAAGTACGTTGACTTTTATCTCGAAAGAAGGTGAAGTCTGTCGGCTTGTTTGAAGTATACCTCCGTATGAAACCGCGCAAAGCTCTGATCAGAAGTTTGAGCTGTGTTGGCTCTTCCATCGTTCTGGTAGAGTATAAGAATACTGGGAGGGATTACACTGGCACTATATATATATATATACACACACACACACACACATATATATATGAATATATACACACATATACATTGATGCATAGGAGTCCGTTTCCATAGATTATCGGAAATAGAGCCATCAACCAATAATATAAATCATTGGTAGTAACAATGTCCATATACATGTGTTTTCTTTTCCTATTTTCCTCTCTTGGTACGTTTTTGCAAGATTTGGTGTGAATTTATGAATTACTGGGGTGTTCTTGGGGTGTTTAAAGAGACCGTTGTCCGGTACCCTTTGGAAGAGAAATGTGGGTCATGAACAGTGTCGCATATCCATTGGTGATGAGAAACTTGTCGCTGGATTGTTGCTACTTTGGAAGGTGTCAGTTATGTTGGGCTGCTAAACGTGTTCCAAACAGGGAACTTCAGACTATCGTGTTAAATGGAAAGTCTCAAGTGATCGTCTTCTTTGGATTCACATTGCTGTTTCAGTGTGGTTAACAAAGAATCCCACACATCGGTAATTAATCCGTCTGCTTTCTTTAACGGTACTTCGGACTTGAAATCTTTAAATTACACAGTGTACGTGTACCGTAGTTTTCTATGAGGAGTTCTTATCCATCTCTCTAATGTGATAATGGTTTTGAGAGTTTACTAGTGGTGGTGGACTTTGATTGAGTGTAGACTCTCTGGGTCTGGAATCTGGCTCACTCATGCCATCTTCAAAACTTGCTGGCATGAGGCATGAATCTGAGCAAAGACTTCAGTTACTGTGCGAGGTGATAAATCACATATCTGCCTCTTACTTTCTTCCTCTTTCTTCATAAAATGGTGCAGTCTTTCTATCTTAAGTGCAAAATGTCAAATGACTACATTTTAAACTCCATCATACCACACACACATATATATATATATATATATATATATATATATATATATATATATATATATATATATATATTTACACACTTTCCTTATTAAATGACATTGAACCATACTTCTCTCATTTATCTGAATTGTTTATGCTCTATATTAATATTGTCAAAATAAAGGAACGGAGGAATAGTTGAATTGTTATTGAGATAAACAAATAATTTATATACAATAAATTTGCTTTGTTTTTATTTAATGACATATTTGTGGTATTGTTAATTATTTATAAATGTTGATAAATAATGTTACTGTACCGGAACACTATTTGTCAAAACGGGAGTTATTTCCCTTGGCAACTACTGACCATACTAATTTTCCTGTTACACAAAACATCGCTAAATATTCGCAGTTTTTTGTTGTTTGTTTTGGGTTGGTTTTTTTTGTTGAAATTTAAAGTAGGTATTATGTAAAGTTCTTAGAGAGTCTTGGGGTGTTTAGCGAGACCCACCGGACAACAGAAAAGTGTTATTGCTGAATGACCTTCATACCACCAAAACAAACCTCGTCCAAATTAACAATCCTCAAGACAAAATGTTTTTAGCCCATGCCATTGTGGTGGGACAAATGTATGCTGACAAGAACGACACAGTGTCATGGAAAAGAGCCTGGAAAATTATTCAACAATTGGACCGAAGAGCGAAGAGAAGCAGAACTCATAAGCGGGGCTATAAAAAGCCATGTCCTAAAATTAAAAAATTGCAAGCTCCACTCTACACATTGAAAGTACACCCTCAAAATGTGCATGGACCTCTGTTGTTTCGAGGCAAAAATTTCAAACCCGGAAAATACATTCATGTCTGTCAACACAATGAACATCTCGATGCCATCAACTGGATTCCTGGGATACATAATATTATTGTGAGAATTGTAACTATGGCTATAACAACTGTGAATTGAAAGGCCCAGGATATTTGGTCTCTAAACCCCGCCTTGAGGAAGGACAAGAACTAGTGCACTGCTCTGCTTATCAGAGTGCTTTTGTCAGCCCAGTCCATTATAAGCATCTGAAGACTACGGTTCACAGCGGAAAGCGCTTGTCATCTAAAATTGTCTCCTACTTGTGGATAATTTATATGTACCAACAGTGCCAAGGTTAATGTATGTCCAGGAAAGAAACAATGTAACATCTGTCACAAAATCGTGGACTCGGAACACAAATGCTTCATTATAAAATATAATTGCAAACAAGCGGTACAGTCTGCATATCGCCCTTGCCACGGTACTGCAACTACTCTTCTCAAAGTATTTAAAGACAATTTTTCTCTGCTTTGGATAGCGTAACAGATTACAGTCCCCAACTACCTTGATATGTTTGTAGCATCTGACAGCCCAGCAATGTGGAATGAATTGCCCATTCAACTTAGACACAAAGACAGTGATCCCTTTCAAGACTGCTCTTAAAAATCACCTTTTTCAATTTCAAGAACAAACTTAAAGACCCAATAATGTTTCCTACCTTAAATATTTTCAGCATTTTTTATCTTTTGATGACTGTTGTGAGTGAACCCATTAGGCTAACTTGCAAAGGTAAAATGGAACAACCCTATTTATTTGAGATTGTAAGTAAATCAAAGAGATGCATGCTGAAATAGTACAATGGAACAAACCTATTTTTAGTTATCTTAAAAAAGATTGATTAACCCATCGTTTTTAAAGATTATTGGGAAGTTCAAAATAAGCAACATTTCTTTGAACTCTATAATTTCACTCCATATATAAAATGCAAAACATGATTATTCTGGTAGCCATAATTGTGAACATGTTGATTCATTTTTTAAGACAAAGCGAGCAGAACCCTGAAAAACTTAATTTCAGAACTTCAGGTTGATTAAGTTTGACTTTAAAAAGCACAGCAGCAAAAGGGAGAATTTTATATTTTGCACACACTGCAAAAGTTAAAATGATGTCAGTCATTCTGAAGTGTTCAACATCTTTTGACATGTCAATACCGCATAGCATATCACATTATTGCAAAAAGATCATTTTGTATTCTTAGCAAAATTAAACAAGATCTTCTTGTTTAATATCAGTATGGTTGCTATTATCAGAGTGCTGGCATTTGTGTGTGGATTAGGCAATGCTTAATCTACCAATTATCTTTTTGTAAGTTGAATTCTTCAAAGAAAACAGATGTTATTTTCTTTTTAATTTGATCTGAATATCCAGTAATTTTCTAACAGTAAATACACATGTCAAAGAAATCAATACACATGTAAGAAATCAATACATGTGTATGAAATCAATACACATGTCAGAGAAATCAATACATATGTCAAAGAAATCAAAACACATGTCAAAGACATCAATACACATGTCAAAGAAATTAATACAGATGTCAGAAATTAATGCACATGTCAAAGGAATCAATACACATATAAGAAATAAATATACATGTCACAGAAATCAATACATGTGTCAAAGAGATCAATACTCAGGTCATTTACAGACTAATACTATCAACAATAATCACACAATTGCTGAAAATCTGACCAAAGAGAATGGCCAAGCTTGACATAATTTGAAGCCTACTTACAAATTGCCCGTGACTTGAAAGAACTTGAAAGTTGGTGAATTTTGTATATTGAGAAATATTTTGATTTAAATGTAATTAATACATATAAATATGCATCCCTTATTTGTCCAAATATATTTAAAATAATACATATTCACATTAAAATGTCTGATACTAACAACAAAATGGAAAAAAGAGACCCTAAAAGCGGATAAAGTGAAATAAATGATGATACTGAAAAATTTAAATATAAGGAACATCACTATAAACTGCCACATTGCAGACATTGTAGCAACATGACTGAAAATATTTCAAAACTTAAAATCACACCTTCACACACAAACTTAAAAACATGCTGCATCAGAATGTTGTTAAGGGCCAAATCATGACAGGTCGATGATACCACAACGATCATCATTTGCGGACTTAATGACTGACATTTTGTGAAACTTACTGTAGACATGTTGACTGGTTAAAGTGAGTGTTATGCATAAATAATGGATTAATTTCTTTTGTGTCCATATTCTTGTATTAACTATTACTCCACATGGATTTAGTCGAATCGTGACAAAAATCTTGATGGCCGATCCAGGTAAGTTGCAAAAAAAAATGCACATTATAAAAATTAAAAAAGTACATTTTTTATAGTTTTCTGTAATTATGGATTGCTATTTTTATGCTCAGATTACAACAAAATTTTTGCATTTATATTAGTAATAAATTATGCTTATAATTGTCTTGGGTGTTGGCATGTGTGAACTTACAACAAAGTGGTTCAGGTTCATATTTAATACAATTTCCCTTTGATCAGGTACCTGGGTAACCAATCGTTTGTATTAATGGGTGCCTGATTGACATTTCCCAAATTTTTAACATCTCTAAATATCACCCCTCCCACATTTTCTCAATATTGACTTTCCCAGAGACAATTATATTATAAGCTTGTGCTTGCCTGAGCTAAATCTGAACTTGTCTCAGTCACTGAGTAAACAGATTCATAATGTTCTGCCTGAAGTGGAAGCAGTACATGGCACAATCTGCTACATACAGCCAAGATGAAGAAAATGTCACAAAATTTCAACTCAGATAAACTAAAAAGAAAAAAATGATACAACGAACATTTTTGTAATCTTGACCATTATTTAATCAACAGTTTCTCTGACTTCAGCATACAAACAGTGAAGACGATGGTTGTTGTCTTTTGGGTCCTAATGGGGGGATTTACAATTTATTATAAGGTATCTATACAAGCCTGTATAAAATTACTTGAATTTCAACTGTCAATAAAGAAAGTAAAGCACCCATTTTTCTGAATGAACCTAATACATTTTCAAACAAAACTTGTTGGAAAGGACATCAACACACACACTTGGGTACTGATTTTAATGAAATATTTGTTCATGGCACAGTAATGTCCTGTGGCAGTGCTTACAATGGCATAAACATAAAATCTGATCAATGTGTGAGTGATAGACAGACAATTGTAACACCATATGCAATTACAAATGTTGAGGTGGGACATAAATATACACTATGTTTAGTCTTTATCAATCAGAATCCTTATTCAGTTAATATCCACTATCCATCATTAATGATTAGTTATGAATTACTCAAACATTTTGTGACAGATTGTTCAGCACAGCATTAAAACAGGCTTTCCTAATTTCATTAACATTTGGCCAAATGTCTTGCTGAGTTTTTCATAGCAATAAATTAATTTTTTGCATTACTGTGAAAGAGTGTCAAATGCGTACTCACCATACAAGTTATCATGTCGACTCTTGCTAATACTCACAGTTTATTATAGCATTGTGTTATGAAAAAGAAATGTCACTCTATATGACTCCAAATTTGCTATGAAGGAGTTGTCAAACATGCATTGACTGGATCATGTCCAATCTTCGCATTCCTATCAATAAAGGAATTGCCTTGACAGTGAAATGCCACTTTGTTGCCTACTTTAACTATTGCAACTGCTGAAATAATCAATGCTATGTATTTCATGTTGAAAGTAATCAGTTACCAACTGATAAAAAAAAACTAACTAAAAATCTTTACCAGAGATTAATATCATTGTCTCACACAAAGCCAATAATCTTTACCAGAGACAAATACATTTATCACTGTCTCACACAAAGCCTATAATCTTTAATGGAGATAAATAGCAATGTCTTACAAAAAGCCAATAACCTTTAGCAGTGGTAAATATCACTGTCTCACAAAGTCAATGATCTTTAACAGAGATGAATATCACTGTCTCACAAAGCCAATAATTTTTAACAGAGACAAATACATTTATCACTGTCTCACACAAAGCCTATAATCTTTAATGGAGATAAATAGCAATGTCTTACAAAAAGCCAATAACCTTTAGCAGTGGTAAATATCACTGTCTCACAAAGTCAATGATCTTTAACAGAGATGAATATCACTGTCTCATACAAAGCCAAAAATCTTTAAGAGAGATAAATATCACTGTCTTACTCAAAGCCAATAACCTTTAGCAGTGGTAAATATCGGTCTCACACAAAGTCAATAATCTTTAACAGAGATGAATATCAATATCACTTTCTCATTCAAAGCCAAAAATCTTTAAGAGAGATAAATATCAATGTCCAAAACAAATCAATAATCTTTAACAGAGATAAATATCAATGTCAGATACAAGTCAACAAGTTCAATAGCTATTGTACTTCACCACATCTCTATATACCTAACTTTTTAAATTGCCTCAATGACAATTAACAGTGCAGGGTGAACATTAGGCATAAATACCATGCAAATCACAACAGTTCATGTTTATGGAGGTTACAGGAATATCACACAGCATTCAATATGGTCTCTGTCACTTCTTTATCATGTTTTTATGAATATGACCAAGTCAGTAGAGGTTTAGAGTTTTAATAAATATTCTGTGACATGACAGGTATATTGGGTGCACAAAAAAATTATCACTGTGCTTTCTTAGAACTCAAAAGGCCCAAACTGGGTAAATGTTGCTTGTGCCAAGTATATTTTCTGACCCACTGGCATCAGGTTTGCACAGTATGTATGAAACATAATATCAGGTTCAACATACACTGACATCAGGCCTGTACAGTATATATTAAACATAATATCAGGTTAAACATACACTGACATCAGGACTGTACGGTCTATATGAAACATAATTCAGGTTAAACATACAATGGCATCAGGTTTGTAGAGTATATATGAAACATATAGGGCCTAACCGATTAGATAATTTTCGCCGAGAACCGAATCCGAGTATTTGGATGTACTATTTGCTGGATCCGGGCATGAACCAAGTAGTAGGTGTGACTCCAGAGAGTACCGTTTGTTTCATTATCATATGTGAAGCTTACACTTTTTGGGTACCGTATACCATATATATTGCCTATAAGATGAAAGTTTTTATTATTAACTAAAATTATTATGTATTAAAAAACTTTTTTTTTTTAAGTTCAATATTTATTGAATTATTTTACTTGTAACCATTTGTGCGTGCATTATTTGCCGAGGTGAATACTTCCGAATAGTACTGAAAAACCTGATATTTGGGTGAAGCAAATGTCCGAGGCGATTTCCAGTTAGGCCCTAGAAACATAATATTAGGTTTAACATACACTGGAATTAGGACTGTACAGTATATATGAAACATAATATCAGGTTAAACATACACAGACATCAGGTTTACACAGTGTATATTAAATATAATATCAGGTTCAACATACACTGAAGTCAGGCCTGTACAGCACTTATGAAATATAATATCAGGTTAAACATACACAGGCATCAGGTTTGTACAGTATTTATGAAACATACTATCTGGTTAAACATACATAAACAATGTAGTCTTACAGATTAGCTTCAGTGACTCAAAAATGTGTGTTGCACATAGGGCATAACCGACTTTTGATCCGGAAATCAGATTCCACCGGATAGTATCAACTTCTGATTAATCGGAGTCGGACATGGCGGGGACGACCGATTCGGATAGCAAAAATAATAAAGTTGAATTTCTATAGCACCGTGTCTAACACTGCGTGTCATTCGATAGTGCGTTAATAAAGTTAAATAAGAAGTCAGAAAAGTCCAATATGGTCAACACAACCACGCTGTTAGACAATCTATTTGAACTGGCGGGTAAAAACCGGAAATGAAGCCGGATATGGTAAAGTACTAAGTAACATGCTTGACATGGTAAAACCAGATACCAGAAACCAGGAAACGGAAGATGAAATTTTTTAGAAAAAAATACGGATTTAGCATTTCCGATTAATCGAATTGTATCCGGAATCGGAAAAATTTCATGCCCAAAATCCGGAATCGGAAATCGGTAGAAAAATGCTAATCGGTTATGCCCTAGTTGCACAAGTACAAAAAAATAAAATATTCAATTTCTCTTTGATGCTTGTCGTATATCATGCCAGAATTTCATCACGTGCTGCCTTTTATTCCAAATCAAGTTTTGGCCATACCTCATGTACCAAAGTCCAAACAGTAGTCCACCAAGATGGGCTGCATGATCAAAATATTTCCAGCCAAAAAGCATACCTGCTGTTTCCACAAAAAGCAAGGCATACAAAGCTGATTTGGAACTGAATGAAAAGTCAAAAGCTTCACCTATAACTGCCAATGTAACTCTGCTATCTGGCATCATGTAGCAAGAAGCTGCCAATACTGCATACACTGCACCTGAGGCTCCCAGGGATGGTATTAATAGTCCTCTTTTCACTTTGTTCATACAACTTAGAAGGGAAGAAACTGTCCCAGCACTCAGGAAGAATGCAAGAAATTCTTCTTTGCTCAGAAACATCTGGATAGGTTTGGAAAAGGACCATAGCACATACATGTTTGCTGCCAAATGAAACGTCCCCACATGACTGAAGGTGGAGAAAATCATGGAGGTCATAGAATGAGCTGAAATTTGAAAAAAAAAATAGTTTATCAATGAATTCAATGAGCTATAATATGTCATTGTATAATTTTGTACAATGTTTCACTCCAATTTAGGGTAATACAAGATTTTCAGAAAATTAAAAGGTTGCAAAAAACTAAAATTATTCATTTCCTGTAAATTTAACTTCTAAATACAGTGGTCACCTCACTATAAGGAACACAATCATAAGTCACCTCAGTATACTGTACACCAACATGTGATGTGATTTAGATATTTAACATAGCTTTAACAATTTTTCAGTCATATCGCTACAATGTCTACAATGTGGCAGATTATAGTGATGTCTATTATTGAGAAATCATGCCACAGGCATGTAGCATGATGTCCCACTGTCACATTATCCTGATACCAGAATGACCAGTCTTAACACTAACCTCTTAATGCTGAATGCCAATTGTGACAACTGTTAGTACCATTTATGCTTCTAATGGATTCCATTTGCTTATGCACATATGGTGCATAACATGAGAATATTGTTTATGTAGAATCTATAATAAGTACATTGTTGTTGTAGAACTAATGAGAAACTGACCAGTGACTTAAAATTTAAAACAATATTTCTCTGAAACCAAATCTTCAGGCATTGACAAAGAAATTTTTAGAGCTAAATTATAAAGTTCAGAAAAGGTTTACCAGCAGTATTGGTAAATGAGTCTATTATATTGTTTAATTTGTGGTATAGCAAATTTAGCTTTTTACTATTCATGTCATATATAAAAATCATTCATACTTTATGAAAAAAATAAGCAAAAAAGCCCACCAATTAGTCCTCTTGAGTAGACCAGTTCCATATTCTACACACGTGTTTTGATATGGCACAAAATTGCAAAATATATCAGAGCCTATTGTAACGAAAATTGTCACTGGAGCAACACCAAAGTTAACAATGTTCATTTTTTTCGATGGTACTTTTTGACAGACACCATGAATATTAGACACAAGGTTATTCAACTGAAATGGTAAGCCAATATAAGGACCTAACCTATTACAGCTAAGTTGCTTTCTTTTAGAAATATCCATGCATTACATGAAGTAACAAAATAAGTTAGCTTTTCAGAAATATCCATGCATTACATGAAGTAACAAAATAAGTTAGCTTACCTTTTGTTGGTGCACACTGAAAATATCTCATCATCACATGCCAAGGTAACACTTTCCAGAGAAGGAAGATGCCACAGTTCACAGCAATTATATTAAAAATCAGTTTTCTCACTGCAGTGAGGCTAGTATACTGGTCAATCAACTGCAATTAAAGGGAGATAACCATTTTACCAGAACACAACTTGGGTTGCTTCACATTTCACTGTTGTGCAATGGAAAACCAAACGAGGTCTTATCTAAAAAGTTAATGAAAATGAAAATGAGGCAGCCTAAATTCTGGGTTGCTAGGCAGCACTCTTAAAAATGACAATGGTAAATAATGCATAATATAGAAAACAAGAGATGCTCGATGGGACTTATGCTCTACAGTCTGTATAGAATTTCCATGAGTCTGCAATACAACAAATTCTTCTGTTGTTATATTTTTTTAAACTGCTGAATAATTAAACTAACTCTTGCGTACTTTAGAAACTCCAATATCTGGTAACAGAATATTTCTTATATGTCAGAGTTAACCTACAAACAGCATATCTGTAACTGCAATATACAATCTTTGTCATGACATCTCACCCTCAGCATGATATGGGCAGAAAATTACAGTACTTGTTTCAGACATTGTCAATATATTCTATTTACTACTTTAATTAATCATTGCAATGCAATTAAATTCAAAGTAAAAATTCATTTGTATGTATACTAATCACTGACATAATAATATCATTTTTATGTAGGACAAACTACTTACGGTAAATAAAAGTCTTGTGGGGAAAAGCACAAGTCAAACATATGACCATCCCTTAAAGAGAATTGATGATAACAGTACTATAATTTTGAAAAAAGGTTTTCTACATTTTTACCCTTAAACTTTGAAAATTACATTGTTTATAAGAAATTATGGCATGTATTTTTAAAGGCACAGAATTTTGTACACTGTATTATTTGTTTCACTCTATCAGTGGCCATTCATGTCATGAACCAAGAGATATGAATGAAGAATACCAAGTTATTTATGTTCTCACTTTTTCCAAGAAATCTACATGCATTGCCAAGCACTGGCTTAAGGAGTGTCTTAATGTGAAGTTAGCCACTGTGCAGGTTACTGTAGCTTCTTGCATCCAGTCAAAATCAGTCAGTCATGACAGCTCACACATATACAAGTTACTGTTCAGTGTCAAGCTGACACTTTATAGTTTTATGATGAACATTGAAAGCATATACAACACAACCATACATCTTAAAATTAAGAATACATATATGTTAGTCTGTAGAAAAACAACACCATAATGTTCTCATATTATCATGTAAAAATAGTTATTTGTAAAACTAAATTTCATTATTGTTTACTTTCCCAATAAGAGACTAGCTATTTTACTTTATTTAGAAAAAAGGTCTAATGGCTTTGATGCACACCAAAACTTTGCAGTACTCAACTGTCTTTTACTCTTTACCCATAGACTTAGAATACACAAGGCATTATTTATAGATATGATGTCTTCAGAGTACAAATTTAGCAGGTTGAGGGTATTAATGCACAAGAAGAAAATCCACTAAGATACAGCTTTTAAAAACAGACATACATAACTGGAGGATACTTATTGTACAGCAAATACAATCATATCTATCAGAAATACCAGTTTTACAACTAAGTTTGCATAATAGTATGCAATTACAAAAGATGATGCTATGATGTACATGTATGCACTAGAGAAACTGCTACTTCAGTAATAGTCAGTCAATATGTAGAATGATATAATGCAATCCATTTTGTAATATTACATGTAAGCTATTCATCTGAACAAACCAGCAATTCTAAGTATATCTATTAAGCTGCTGGTTACAGAATGCAACACCACATGGTTCATAAAGCCTGTGTAAAAACAGTAGGTAAATGGTAAAATTAAAACTAGGTCTAGTTCATGAGAGGGGCCCCTAGTGGCCAAGTGGTCTAAAGCACTTGCCATTACAGATCACTGCCGTCTCACCTCTGTATGTGTGGGTTCGAGTCTCAGGCTCAACCAATGTGGTTAGGATTAAATCTGCTTAATGTAAAAACTCCACTGTTTTAAAGTAATTTCTAAACACTGTTATCTGCAAATTGGCTGGTCATGACAAACCAGATAACTACAATTAAAGGGAGGTAATCATTTCAAGTACAATTCTTCCTGAAAGCATGTCCAATCTGATATAAGAGCGGCTATTAAATATACAATCCAATCTATTTCTTTGTTTCAATAGATACTTTTAACTTAATTTCTATACGGCATGTGAAGACAGTTTTCGAGTTAATATATAAATATTACATACAGTCTATCCACCCCTATGCAAAAACATCCAAGATCGAAAATGAATTACCTGGTAAAAAATGTGGCTGTAAAAGAGTACATGTAGTTGAAAATGTAGGCAAAATAAAGGCAGGATATGGGTTGATAAAGAAAGAAAAAAACATGGAAAGTGACACCATATTTCTTGGGCATGTTTCAATTGTCATGGTTTGAACAGAAAAATGCAGACTGTTAAATGGACAATTTATCTCAGAAAGTTACAAATGTATATTTACTGCACACAGAATATAAATAATGTTAGATCCAAAGAAACATGTCCATTTAAGGATTTAAAGGCAGACAAGAACATATCTATTTTAAAATTCATTCACCATTAATAAACAAAAAGGGAATAATAATTCCAAAATAATAATTTAATCTGAAAATATTAACAGGCACTTTGTATTTCCAAAGAATAATTTCAATAAATGAATCCTTTCAAATATTAATTGAAACACAACTAAAAGAATGATTCCACTCGAGATGCAAAGACAGGAATAAATAGTTTTGATTTAAACAACTTTAATTAAAAAAATATAAGACACAATACGAGGACAAGAATGAGGGTCAAATCTTAATTCTTGAATGTTTTAAGTTGTCAACAAGATCAGGTCTTTTACTTACTGTAGTCCCCCTTTTATACGGTCACCACTTATGCACCAGGAAAGTGGCCTTATAAAACGGGTGGCCTTTCCAGAGGGGGGGTAAATTTTTTGTGAGATGTTTATGTAATTTACACAGTAAAAAAACTAAATTCTTCAAAGCATTTAATTTCTTCATTTAATATCTTCATTTACAAGTAACATTAATTATTAAAAGGTTCTTCTTGCTATAATAATTGACTTATTTCAACTGAATATACATTGATAGTTCTTATTCTTGGCGCAAGCGTGATATGCGAGTGAGTATTGTTGTCATGCAGATTGCAAAACCATTCATAAACATCATTTAAATATTGGTGTATAAATAATTTTCTTTCCATTTCTCCATTTTCCCACTGCTGATGAATAGCCTACTTATTGGTTACGACATTGTTTATTCGAGTCATTTTAGAGTAAAAATGTTT
This sequence comes from Unio delphinus, assembly GCA_029339505.1. Classification (NCBI taxonomy): domain Eukaryota; kingdom Metazoa; phylum Mollusca; class Bivalvia; order Unionida; family Unionidae; genus Unio; species Unio delphinus. Next base: position 9,707,332 of record JAQISU010000111.1, on the reverse strand, counting down.
TATTGGAGTCATTTCTACAAAAAATTGTTTGACAAGTTCCCCCCCCCCCCTCTTCACCTCACCTGATGCAATCAAGTTGATTGACAGACTTTTCTTCCAAAATAACACATCTGTTTATGTGATGACAAGTTAATGCTCGGTAATGGTTTATTCGGATGTTGCTAAAAGTATGCGATTTAATTACGCAGATGAAACTTTTGTCGTGTGGACAAAATGCCTTCTTTGTATAGGAAGGAAGTGATAAATGTGTGTCACATGATTTTTCAGTCTTTGTCTGGTACTTTTGGTTTGTTCAAGACTAATTTCTCTATGTGTACAAAATCTACTTTTAGCCTATGCTGACCCTGTTTTGATCTTGACCCATATGTCATGTTGTAATCATCAAAGAGAAGAACTCGACAGATATGTGAAGCCCCAAACTCTATTATAACATTGTTGAGCTCATTTCATGTAAACTTTTATAGACAATGATATAATATCTTACAGTTGCATTTACTTTAGTCAATACTTCTTTCAGTAACAGAAACTTGACATTGCAAGACATGTATCAACAGTAGAGATAATCTAATTACTTATGTCATGATACAAATTAACTATTGGTTGTGGAAACTGAGAAACAAAGTGACCACTTGTGTTGGGGAACATTTCATATTTTTGTATTAATATGCTGACTTCCAGTTGCATTAGAGGGGTGGCCATTCTTGAGGGGTACTTTTGAATACAAACTTCTCAGTGCCATGGGATTTTGGCTGTATGAAGTAAATGGCCACTGGTCAGGGGTGGCCGTTCAAGAGGGGGACTACTGTATTTTTTAATAACATCTGGTTGACCAGGAACTTTCCAGAGAAAACCAATGTCCTGTACCCAAATCTAAGGTGTTGATCTACAAATAATAATTATCTTTAATTTAATCTATAATCATAGCCAAATGTTAGCTATGCAATATGTTATATACAAGAAAAAGACACTAGTCAGGTAGGCCCAAACTCCTACCCTCAATTATGGACAGAGGTCAATCACACAATACAAATTAAATATACTAAAGAATGTTTAATAAATGCTGGCAACATATTTTCTGAAATTATAAATATTTTCATTTCTAATAGGAATACTTGTTGGTAACATTTGTTACGACTCGAAAGTGTAAATTTAAGAGACACTTACTGTACTGCGAATTACTTCCTAAATAATCCTAAGTGTCCTATCGCAAGTCCAAATATATAAAATGTTCCAACAAATTCCTGATGTAACACAATGCTTCATGTAACACAATGATGCAAGCCAAACTGTCTTTGAATGAGTTCACAATAATCCAAAGTAGTGTGCATAAATCCAAAAGTCAATGAGCACTTTAGTATTGAATGAATATTTCAGATAAACAATTCCTCTTGAATTATATCTGAATACAATTGTAAACTCAATAGATTCTGACAGACTTATCTAAAACTGGAATAAATTATTTGCTTTTCAAATCCTTAGTTAATCACATTTTCACTTGACCTAAGTTGTAAAAGAATTTTAACAAATCCAATGTAAAAATCATGTCTGTAAACTTAAATACTATTAAAAAAAATATTCACAATATCTTAAGTACAGCTTACAATTATGGACAAATGTTAGGTTCACAATATAGATATACACAATATAGATATACATAAATCCATTGTAAGGAAGACTAATTCTGGTCTATTAAAATGTGCTCACAACACGTTTAATCTTTCACAGGTGATTATACAGGTAAATTTTAAAGTAATTACATGCAAGGCCTATACATTAGGAATATGTGTGAATATCATACTGGGCCTATGCATTAGGAGAGCATATGAATTACATACAAGGCCTATACATTAGGAATATGTATGAATATCATGCTGGGCCTATGCATTAGGAAAGCATATGAATTACATACAAGGCCTATACAATCATTAGGAATATGTGTGAATAGCATGCTGGGCCTATGCTTTAGGAATATGTGAATATCATGCTGGGCCTATGCATTAGGAATGAATATGAATTACATACAAGGCCTATACATTAGGAATATGTGTGAATAGCATGCTGGGCCTATGCATTATGAAAGCATATGAATAACATGCTGGGCCTATGCATTATGAAAGCATATGAATAACATGCTGGGCCTATTGCATTAGGAAAATGTGTGAATATCATGCTGGGCCTATGCATTAGGAAAATGTGTGAATATCATGCTGGGCCTAAGCATTATGAAGCTTCTGAATAACATCCTGTGCCTATGCATTATGAAAGCATATGAATAACATGCTGGGCCTATGCATTAGGAAAATGTGTGAATGCTGGGCCTATTGCATTAGGAAAATGTGTGAATAACATGCTGGGCCTATGCATTAGGAAAATGTGTGAATAGCATGCTGGGCCTAAGCATTATGAAGCTTCTGAATAACATCCTGTGCCTATGCATTATGAAAGCATATGAATAACATGCTGGGCCTATGCATTAAGAAAATGTGTGAATAACATGCTGGGCCTATTGCATTAGGAAAATGTGTGAATAACATGCTGGGCCTATGCATTAGGAAAATGTGTGAATATCATGCTGAGCCTATGCATTAGGAAATGTGTGAATAACATGCTGGGCCTATGCATTAGGAAAATGTGTGAATAGCATGCTGGGCCTAAGCATTATGAAGCTTCTGAATAACATCCTGTGCCTATGCATTATGAAAGCATATGAATAACATGCTGGGCCTATGCATTAAGAAAATGTGTGAATAACATGCTGGGCCTATTGCATTAGGAAAATGTGTGAATAACATGCTGGGCCTATGCATTAGGAAAATGTGTGAATATCATGCTGAGCCTATGCATTAGGAAATGTGTGAATAACATGCTGGGTCTATGCTTTAGGAAAATGTGTGAATATCATGCTGGGCCTATGCATTAGGAAAATGTGTGAATATCATGCTGGGCCTATGCATTAGGAAAATGTGTGAATATCATGCTGGACCTATTCATTAGGAAAATGTGTGAATATCATGCTGGGCCTATGCATTATGAAAGCATATGACTAACATGCTGGGCCTGTGCATTAGGAAAATGTGTGAATAACATGCTGGGCCTGTGCATTAGGAAAATGTGTGAATAACATGCTGGACCTATTCATTAGGAAAATGTGTGAATATCATGCTGGGCCTATGCATTAGGAAAATGTGTGAATATCATGCTGGGCCTATGCATTAGGAAAATGTGTGAATAACATGCTGGGCCTAAGCATTATGAAGCTTCTGAATAACATCCTGTGCCTATGCATTATGAAAGCATATGAATAACATGCTGGGCCTATGCATTAGGAAAATGTGTGAATAACATGCTGGGCCTATTCATTAGGAAAATGTGTGAATATCATGCTGGGCCTATGCATTAGAAAAACATGAATTACATGCTGGGCCTATGCATTCCAAATGTGTGCAAGTATCTGGCTGGGCCTAAACAATATGTATGAATATTACGATCTGACTGATATTTAGTCCAATAATGGAATTCAGATGTAATACACATGAAAGTGTTCAAAGTACTCATTGGCATCACTATTGCCAACAATTTCCATCCATTTTTAAGGCAAATGATCCCTTTCTTCTTCATATATATTTACAATATTAGAATTTCTTTATTTTCAAATATTTCATCCCTAGTCAATTCCAACTCAACAAGTCTGCAATATCGAAAATACTTAGGTAACTTCAAACTTTATAGATTGCTAAAATCCCCCTTTTTTTTCAATGATCTACCTTATTGTCACAATGCAGCCAAATAGTATGAAAATGTTTCATCCGACAAAATGATTATTTATTGGTGGGCAAAAACCAACATTAACCAATAAGAGAATAGATTGTCAAAACTGAACATATATGTGATATTTGAATACTGATCTGCAAATTGTGAAGGAGTTATTCTTCCTGGAAAGCATTACAAGTCTGCAGTATGGAAAGGGATAAGTTTGTTTGTTTGATTAGGATTTTTAACATAGCTTTAAAACAAAATTCAGTCATATCGCTACAATGTTTGCAGTGACGCATTTTATAGTGATGTCTAGCAATGGGGCATCATATCGATTACATGTAGCATGATGCCCCACCCAGTCACATTATCCTGACAACAGGCTGACAAGTCCTAACACTAACCTTTTAATGCTGAGTGCTAAGTGAGGCAGCTGTCAGACTACCATTTTTGTAAGTCTTTGGTATGACTTGGTTGGGGATTTAACCCACGACCTCCTGCGGCGTACGCTCTAACCACTAGGCCACTAGAGTGGTATAGTAAGAGAAAATAGATTGTCAAAACAGGACATATATGTGATATTGGAATACTGGTCTGCTAAAGTTGTGAAGGAGTTATTGTTCCTGGATTGTATTGCAGTATGGAAAGCATTAAGAGATGCAAGCAAGATAATGACACAATGTGTGCTTTGTATCAAGGAATCCTTGGTGTAAATATGTAAACAATTTTAACAAATTTTACAATACTATCTACAATACACAATCAAATACAGTCCCTAAATTGTCTAAAAAGGAAAGAAGAGAGCTGTGGCAAATATTGTGTATCATACAAGTTGATGATAACATTTAGCCACTTGACAGTTAGCATAATATGGTGTATCTCACATGTTGATGATAACAATTAGCCACTTGATAGTTAACATGATATGGTGTATCTCACATGTTGATGATAACAATAGCCACTTGACAGTTAGCATTTGTTTATAGATAACTAATGTATCAGTCTTATGCAGTACAATAAATGTCAGATTAGAAGAAACAAAACACTCTGATTCCACACAGATGAAAGAAGAGCATTTTTTCAAATAACTGTTTAAAAATGTAAGTGCAGCCTTTACACTTTGTGCTGCAAATTTTGTACCATAATTCAATCTCCTGACCATGAAATTTGGCAACATACATTTTTAGTAATTCAAGCTAAATACTTAAGTATAATACCAACTTTGGCAACATCAATTTCTGCCAATACAGCTTCTTTAAATTCTCTGCAATGCTGTTGTTTTGCGCAGTTTTGAGATTTACAATATTTGGTGGAAAAGTGGGCCAGGTCTAAGTGCATAAAGGTACTGGGAGCAATACATTTTCCTTACTTTACTTAATAGACCAAAACTGCTTGGTGGTTTGTGATTTTTAATTCCAGGAAATTCAAGTATTCCACCTCTTTCTATTATTCTTTTATGATGGCGTGCTATGTTTTCATAATTCCAGATCATGGCACCAACAAAGCTCAATCCACAAACCTGAAAAAAGGAGAAAAGAAATCTGTTATAATAAAATATTTACCTGCTACTTTTAATTTTATGGAATGCAATAAAGCCTTATTTAGAAACAAGACTCCCATCTTCAATCCAAGGAGATCCTGGTGTAGAAAGAAACGGACTCCCATCCTCAATCCATAAGAATCCTTCTGCCTGTCTTCTGTTTCTCCACAACCATAAATCTTAGTGATTATTTGTTCTCACATTTCTTGTGAAATTTGGTAATAATAAGCTGTATTAAAATGTGTTTGATGCATGACTTTAAATCAAATAGCAGATTATTTTTCTTGCCTATTAATCAGAATGTTCCTGGTTTGCTCAAGTTTAAGCTGAATGACTAGACCAAAGTTACACATCAAATAAGAACATCAATCTAAAGTACATACTATTCCTAATAACTTGGGAGTAGACAGCGTGCCATATACTACAGAAAGATAATTACCTTTAAGCATGAAAATATAACAGAACAAGCATATAACATCATACATGGCTGGTATTTATCAAACGGTTGTGACTAAGTGATTGACTGTGACCATTATAGTTAGTACATTAACGAGTTTTCATTGGTACAAAATTTTGATTTTTTAACCCCATTCCAACTAACTTGTTTTTCGGCAATTTAAACAAAGCATGCCCGATACTAATGTACTAATTAATGTACTGTACTGCATCTGATACATACCAAACATGTAAACCGCACGTGAGAAAAAAGGCTAGTAAAGTCACTGTATTTTTCCACATTCGTCTTGCCTCTAATTTGTTGTCTTGTAGACTTATAAAAATTTCGGAGTTGAGTCTTGATAGTCCCATATTTTGGCAGTTCAAAATATTGAACATTCTTCCCCATACAATGACACAACATTGTCTGACCACAACTTCTTTTTCTTGAGTGAAATGCTGATAATGAAAGTGACCTGAAAATTTTTAAAAAATTAAAAAATTAAGTCAATACACATCTCCCTACCTAACTCTTAAACCTCTACCCCCAAGGATGCAGCCATCAACCAATCCTCATGAAACACATAATGGATCATCATGTAGATTACAAATTTTGCAACTTAAAGTCTTAGCCAAAATACTAGTGCATCTGGCAATTGTTTTCTTACAAAAAGTAGCTGCAAATGTCCAAATAGTAAATAAAACATTATATGAATTCAGTAAACCACTGAACATGGTGAATTTGTCATGTATGACTAATTACTATATATCTGAAAAAATGAGATTATGTCTTCACATTTGAAAATATAGTGATAAATGGTCATCTCCATTATATTCATATAGTGATGAATGGTCATCTCCATTTTATTCATACAGTAATGAATGGTCATCTCAATTATATTCATACAGTAATGAATGGTCATCTCCATTATATTCATACAGTAATGAATGGTCATCTCCATTATATTCATATAGTGATGAATGGTAATCTCCATTATATTCATACAGTAATGGTCATCTCCATTATATTCATACAGTAATGAATGGTCATCTCCATTATATTCATACAGTAATGAATGGTCATCACCATTATATTCATACAGTAATGAATGGTCATCTCCATTATATTCATACAGTAATGAATGGTCATCTCCATTATATTCATTTAAGTGATGAATGGTCATCTCCATTGTATTCATAGTGTGATGAATGGTCATCTCCATTCACCTTTCAAAACAGTGATGAATGGTCATCTCCATTATATTCATATAGTGATGAATGGTCATCTCCATTATATTCATTTAGTGATGAATGGTCATCTCCATTTTATTCATACAGTGATGAATGGTCATCTCCATTCACCTTTCAAAATAGTGGTGAATGGTCATCTCCATTCATCTATCCATATAGTGATGAATGGTCATCTCCATTCACCTATCCATATAGTGATGAATGCTCATCGAAGCAGTGAATGAATGGTGGTAAGATCCGTTGATGTAACCTTCCAAGAATTATTTGAGGATCCTACTCTAACAAATCTATTGTTGAAATTATATAGGTTTGTAAAACATTTGCATTGGTAAACAAACATATAATCAGATAATGCAAAATAACCAAATTCCATGACTTTTCCAAAACTATGAATGACTTATAAAAACTTCAGAACTTTTCAAGGCCCTTCACATGCTTTACTGTAATTACAGTAAAAAAATTCCAGGATTTCTATGATTGCATGAACCCTGGTAATCAGATGAGTGACCATATTTTGGTACGAAATTCCACCAGGGTAATTGAATGAGTGATCATATTTGGTATGAAATTCCACTAGGGTAATTGAATGAGTGATCATATTTAGTATGAAATTCCACTAGGGTAATTGAATGAGTGATCATATTGGTATGAAATTCCGCTAGGGTAATTGAATGAGTGATCATATTTGGTATGAAATTCCACTAGGGTAATTGAATGAGTGATCATATTTGGTATGAAATTCCACTAGGGTAATTGAATGAGTGATCATATTTGGTATGAAATTCCACTAGGGTAATTGAATGAGTGATCATATTTGGTATGACCCTTCACTCGGATAATCAGACGAGTGACTAATCACTATATTTGATATGATGCGTCATTTAGGAAATCAAGTGACTCTATTTGATATGATGCCTCATTAGGGCAATCGGATGTGTGACAATATTTGGTATGATGTTTCATTTGGGCAAATGGATGCGTGACCATATTCAGTATTATACTTCATTAAGATAATCAGATGAGTGATCTATAAGATGCTTCATTAGTGAAATCTGTAAGTGGCAATAGTGCAAATCTATAGTAACCATCAGCAAGGATAAGCTAACATGGTGTATCCATGGGCAATAGTGCAAATCTATAGTAACCATCAGCAAGGATAAGCTAACATGGTGTATCCATGGGCAATAGTGCAAATCTATAGTAACCATCAGCAAGGATAAGCTAACATGGTGTATCCATGGGCAATAGTGAAAATCTATAGTAACCATCAGCAAGGGTAAGCTAACATGGTGTATCCATGGGCAATAGTGCAAATCTATAGTAACCATCAGCAAGGATAAGCTAACATGGTGTATCCATGGGCAATAGTGAAAATCTATAGTAACCATCAGCAAGGGTAAGCTAACATGGTGTATCCATGGGCAATAGTGCAAATCTATAGTAACCATCAGCAAGGATAAGCTAACATGGTGTATCCATGGGCAATAGTGCAAATCTATAGTAACCATCAGCAAGGATAAGCTAATATGGTGTATCCAATGGCAATAGTGCAAATCTATAGTAACCATCAGCAAGGATAAGCTAATATGGTGTATCCAATGGCAATAGTGCAAATCTATAATAACCATAAGCAAGGGTAAACTAACATGGTGTATCCATTGGCAAGGAACATTAGTTTTGTTACGTGTTTAGGCTCTAATAAACAGTAACACAGAAAAAGTGAAAACAACAAGCTTAAGTTTGTAAAATTTAACAAATAATTTATTTCCAGGAAAAAGATTGAGAAAGAACTTAGTTATCAAATCCAAAAATAATCCAAGAATAATCCATGAATTAAGTTACAAAAGTCTGAGTAATGAAATGTTCTAATAGTTTCAAGTTCGAGTCCTGTTGGAAAATCCAAGATGGAAGATAATGACATGCTGAAGTATGTTTTGTGCTTATCTACAGTTCCTTGTAGAAATACAATATTTAACACTCCGGTGTTGGAAATATGAATAAACTTTTTATAAACTGTTTTTGTCCAAGAATTCTGTATGAGCACATAAAATATTTCCAGAATCACAAAGTATTCCTTTAAAATGAACTAAAGTAAAGTTAACATGGATTAAAAAACTGGCTACAACAGAAGAACGTGACTTTAAGCACATGTGTAAAAGCCCAAAATAACTATATTTCACTAAAACAAAGATTTTTTGTATTCTAATATAGTTTTTTTTTAAATCACCAAACTGCAAAATCAAAGAAAACGTGGGGGAAGGAATCACATGATCATTTTAATCACATACTCCTAAAATGACCCTGACAAGAACAAATCAACTTTCAAAAATAAAAAGTAGTTTACTTCTTAATTCACTAGTCCCTCTTGACCTTGACAACAACCAATCATTTTACAATTAAAATAAAACCTGTTGATGTGGTTGCCACTAACCCTGAATCAAGGTCAGGAACTAGCTAGGTCAACATTACATTTTTACCAAAGAATAATTCAGGTCAACTGATTTTCAGAAAAGAAAATCATCTCAAGTGAATACATTTACATTACAATTACATGTAATGAAAAATAGAAAAGAATTTAAAACTGACAAACAAACAATTAAATATATATTACATCAGATATATGTAACAGTTTGCCATGACAACTCACTCATATTTCAATGCTGTAAAACACCCCAAAAACTTAAATCTGCAATAAAATTTTGTAAAAAAGCAATAGTAATTTATAGTGATAACAATACCATAATCAGCTCTTAAATGTTTCATCATTCTATAATTCTACTATAATATCACTGGCAGTCAACTAATTTAAACCCACTGTTATTTATATCTGATATCCTGGTACTAATGATCATTGTTATGTTGTTGTTGTTGTTGTTGAAGGGCTTAACACCATTTTTCAGCACAAGATAGGCTATATATGGTGACCAGAATAACTGGCAGAGGAAGAACCCTGGAAAACCTCAGGAAGAACCACTGATCCATGAGAAGCTACTGGCAAGCTTTCTCAAGTACACAGTTAGCTGAGCCTGAGACTTGAACCCACACATACTTAAATGAGATGGCAGTGATCCAAAACAGTATGCATTTTAAATCAATTGGCCAATCAGGGCCCCTTATTGTGATGTGACTGGGCATGGTCATGTGGTGGGTTTCATGGTCTGGTTGGCAGAATGACCATTGGTTTACTCACTAATTCATGAATAATAGAGAAGTTGATTTATATCTCTTCTTTTGTAACTATCATTCAATCTAAGATGACATACTCTGGTATAAAATCAACAAAACTGATGATGAAACTGATGATGACATTTAATTTTGAGTTGTTTATGTTCCTACATTAGATTTAAGGTTTATACTAAAGATGAAATTGATATGTTTCAGTTTTAAGTTACCATTAAGTATACTTCAAGTAAATATGTTTTTGATGTTATATTTTAATGCCAGAACATATAACACCAATGTCTATTTGAAAAATATGGGTTCCTCTTGAAATACTTTGATTTTAGTGCAGATTGCACTGAGTTCTTTAATGATACCCAAAAAGTTATCAGGTATAAATTGCATCAGAAACAACAAAAGATCAGGAAATCAAAACCACTGTAAAAATATTGATAAAGAAATTCTGAAATAATAATCTTAAATGAAATATATTGTTACGATACAAGTAATGGTTATACAATTTTCGAAAATATCTCTCTTATTGAATATTGTTATTTCTAGTAATTCTCTAAAGTAAGACAATAATTTCTGCATACAATGAAAATAAACAATTTTTACCCATTGAAAATAACAGATGATCACAAAAATTGAGATGTCAAGAAAACTGAGAGGCTGATTTTATGAAAAATATTTGATAAGTTACCGGTACACTAGAAGATATAGTAGAGACTATAGTGTTCCTCGTCAGCAACACATTTGCACAGTATTAATATAACGAGAATTTGACACGTTTCTTCGCGGCCATACTGGTTATGTGAAGTAGAACCCTGCACGCGCGTAACGTGATGTCATGCTGTGATATTCATATTATCCGTCTACAATGTCGCGTTTGAAACAATTTCCATGGAAACATATAAATTGGGAGCAGAGGGAGGCATTTTTCATTTTAATATTTTTAGTTTTATTTTCTATGAACATAATGAGGGAAATCGTTTTTTTTAATATAAATTTGAGCACCAGTGCTTTTATCTAGCTTAATAGAGGTCGAAAATATTTATCATTTAAATCCCATGACCCCCACCCCCACCTCGTCCCCAAAATTGAATCGGTACTTGGAAGAAACGGCCTTTGGTAACAAACTGTCTGATAACTTTACCATTTAAACGCATTTAAAAGTATTGCTAAAATATGGTCAATAGAATACCTAGGCGTTAAAATTTGTCGTGCACATAACAGACTATTGGACAGCGCCATGACGGTTTACTCTGTTATGTCTAAAGCTGACTTAAGTTCATTAACGAACTCTACAACGATTCAAATAAGTTTGTGATAATAATGTATTCACTTTAGTATAAATATTTTTTGGAAACGTTTTCATTCAATTATATATAAATTTTAAGAACAACTTATTTTAAAGATTGTTTTGTTGTGATTTACCGCTTTCGAACGATATCATAAAACTATCTTAAAGTGTCAATTTGACGATGGCCGACACGTTGCCGTTGAAGGGAATAGATTTGAAAATCCTACGTGATCGTTTAGCCTCATGGGACACAAAAAATGACCCAAAAGCTCCCCTAACATCCAGACAAAAAGATTTCTTTATTGATTTGACAAGTCTTGCGTCGGAAAGACCTTTTCCTGAAGAGGTATACCTGCTAACTGAGCGGCTTACACCAACCCATCTAGTGGGTTTGCACCAGCACCATTGTTACTTGTTATAGTTAATCGAGACAATGTGGAAGTATATTTTAAGCTAGAAGATGCAACATTAATACACAAGGAATAGACCATTTAAACTTTAAGAAAACTTTGGGATTTTCTTTCTCAATCTGAGAACTGTTTACTGTGCCTTTAGACAAGGGTGCATAACTCGAACATTTACATGGGCCATAATCAATCTGGTTGGAACTAAGCAAACTGTGCCGCGAAAAGCAAAAATTTATATGGCGCAATCTAAGGGCTAAAAAACTGAAATACAAAAGTATTTACATGTTTTAGTGAGGTTACTAGAAACACTGAAAAACCGAAATACACATGTATTTACATGTTCTTTTATCTATATAGATCAGTTTCCACGCACAATTGTTTTGTTGTTTTGAGTAATACAATAAAACAATAAATTGTGATTTTGATACAGATTATTTACTCTTCCTTTTTATAGCACAAGTCATGTAATGATGTCAATCGGTCGTATTTGATTCAACAAATCTGATACATAGCGAATCGTAGTAATACATGCACAAAGTAAAAGGGTAAAGTATCATAGTGTCAGACGTATTTGCCAACACATTATGACTTACAGACAATTCAGCCCAAAGACAATTTGACCCAACTTGTACCGAAAATAAGACAATTCTGCCCAACTTAAAAGAAAATTCGGCCCATCTTTGCGATAGTTGTATAATAAAGACATTTTTTTTCAAACAGCTAGTAGATACTATGTAAGATATATATGTGTGTGTGAGTGTGAGAGAGAGAGAGAAATAACAAACCTCGTACCAATTAAGTTTATGTTTTATTGTGTGCATAAACTGAAATCTTGACACTACCAGTCAGTACAGTATCATCAATCATTGTTCCTCCTTTACTCCATACAAATTAGAAATTAATAAACTGATTACTAGTCTTAACTATAGTACCCAAATTCACTAATGAGGCACAAATCAATGTCGCTGACATGTTATCACTAAAAGTAACAAAGGAAAATGTTTTCAGATGATCAGGCATAGGGTATTTTGATATCTGACGTTTCACCCTGAGACATAAGATAAAGACAAAAAAATACGAAATTTGAATGACAAAGTAAAATACCATAACTGTTACCAGGACCTAAGGAATTAACACCAAGTAAAAGAGCCAATGCAGAGGTGTACAAATTTATATCTGATCCCAAGAAGACGGAATCTTGTAAGACGAAAACTCCATGTATGCAATGTCGTTTTGTCTGAAACAAATGTGTCCAAGCAGTCTCATTCTCTAAAATGATGCTGTGTTCTACATCAGGTTATTTATGAGTTGAATATTCAAAATGTTTGATACCGAAATGGAATTAATTAACAATGCATTTGGTTCATGTTCGTGAAATACATATGTTACCTAAACAGTACACTTGAGGTGACTCCTCACTTTTATCGGCTAAAATTGTTGTTTTCTATATGTGAGACTGTATATAAGTTCATTTATTGTTTAAACAGACATTCAATCTGAATTCTTAAATTTGTAGTGCAGTCATACTAAGTTCCAAAAACATGCTGGAATTTAGGATTACAATGGGTATAATTGAAGTGCGAAAAGTGTGAATTTAAAAAAAAAAAGAATAGGAAAAAGAAAGTTGGGGAAAAAATTAATGTAAGCTAAGGCAAGAAAAGTTGCATTGAATTGATTTTTTTTTAAGCTTTTTTGTTCCCAAAAGCTATACTATATCTAAAATTACATTACCGGTTAATGCTAGCCATACAAAAGATTTCCTTTATTTGATAATGTTTCAGAACTTTTTCCACAACTGCTAAGAAAGGTTAACTTAACAGCGTAAGCGAAATCCAAATTTTGGTCACTCAGAATTACAACAGACATTTTCTCAACATTTTTAAAAATTAAAACAAGTAATAGCAAAGGTTTTCATTATCTTCATTTGCATCAGTGTAAATATATATTTGAAACTGTTATAACATTTTGATTTTGGCTTCGAAAAGTGAAGCTAAAACAAGTGTGAAAAGTGCTTTTAAAATCTTTATTTTTTACACTTCATTCAAAACAGCAAACACATTTTAAATTTAAAAACGATTATTTATGTAAAAAAAATCGTCTCTTTTCTATTTTTTTAATTCTTGTTTCAGTTTTGTATATTTTCTTTCTTCAGAGATTGTTATTATTGGTACAGTCCTATCCAATTATGTCAACATCCTCTGGCCCAAGGAAATATTGTTGACATGGGCGGATGTAAAGATAAGTGGGGAAGGGGGGGCGTCTGACAAAGGATACAAGTTAAATTTGTCAGTAAGAGGTGAATGGAAATTTTAGACAAAAACAGTGTGAAATACACATATATTGACAAATTACATTTTGGTTACCTTTGTTTAATTATTCACAATAAAATATTGTATTGGTCACATCCTGATATGAGAAACATTACAATATTCAATGTCAGCATTAGCACATGGTTGCATAGCTATTTACATGCTTCAAGTACATGTACTTAAATTGGCCTAGATTTTGGTCAGTCTGTTCCCATCTTATTGAGGCTTTCAAGGGCATGGGGCTTTTCACAGTAAAATAAAAACCTGTCAACAAATTGGTTTAACAGTACATATATTCTCAACAAATCTATTTGTATCCGCTGTTATGATGAACTTTTAAGCGACTGAACCAACCACTTGTTGCAGCAAAGTTCTCCACACTAAGGTTTTTAGATTTTTTTTTGTTGCTTTTTCGGTGATCATATTATGATCTCTGGATAAGGTGGAATGTGCAATGCAGGTTTCATTGATGCATTTTGCTGTGGCTTTTTCCACATCTTCAAATTTAGCAGGCTTCTTCTTCTTCCTGTGGGGAGTGCATTAACCTTCATCATAGTCTTACTATGTAGACTCCGATGCTTTCATCCATCCTGACAGGGTGTTATGTTTAAGCGAAAAAATTTATCAGATATCTTTGTTATAGTGTTGTTCCGATTATCGATTATAATCGATCATCAGTTGATTGAGCAGATAATCGATTGTGAACTCTATAATCGATTGTGTGTAAAGGGAGACTACTTTTTAGGTGAATGCAAAGCACAAAGGTTAGTAAATCTCCCAGCCACTAAAGTTGACCTGAAATTTATTAATTCCCTTCACAACTACAAATATGAAACCTTATGATTCATAATTAGGAACATATAGTCATTCTTACATGGTCAAGTTGTTAAATTGTTGAGTTAATACATTTAAACACATTTTGATGATTTGTCTGAGTCAAATTGCAACATCTTCTGTAGTATTTATAAACAATGACAAACAAGAAAAACATGTCCTTCTATACTTTAAATTATAGACACATCACATGTGAACGAAAGAATTTTGGGGGATTGTAGCAGTATTTCAATTACATATGACTGATCAGCCATAAAAAGTTGCGTTAATTTAACAAAGGTGTAGAGCAAAAGTAACACATAATGTAATATTATTGTGAGGTTAAAGTATACATGTCATTAAAAGAGATTACTCCTGTACATTTATAAAGATATTGAACTCTTGATCAAAGATATAACTATTTAACAAAAATTAAAATTTGCTCTTATTAACCGATTATAATCGATCAGTTGGTTAAGGGGAACCGATTATCGATTATGAATTTCTGACCGATTCCCATCACTACTTTGTTAGATGCTCCACTCTCAACTTCCTTAACAGCCAAATATTTAGTTTCCAATGACTAAATTTAATGTGTGTGTTACACTGCTGTTGGTAGCCATCAGAATTATAAACTTTCACAGAACAATAAACTTTCTTAATCACTGATCACATTGGAAATTGCAAGAATCGATCATATTTCATTGCTTTTATTTAAGTCGCCATCAAAACCCAACTTTAGGACCAAACAAAAAAGCCTGTTGTTTTTTTTTAAAAATCCAACGAGACGACATTAAAGCCTGGCGGCAAGATCAACTAATCATTCAACAAATTATGGGTGCAGAACTAATAGCTTGTCAACATAAATGTTTACAAAAACAAAAGAATTTTGTTCAAGCTGGAACCAGTTGCTTCTGTCGACATGAACATTTGTTTTCTTATCTCAACATCAACATAAGCATGACAGTTTTGGTGATATTTTGTCTGAGTATTAGCTAAAATTCATCTGATTATCATCAGATGATAGTTGGCACCTGGTGCAGCTATATTACTACTTAATATAGACTACACTTCGCAGTTTGCATTTCTCACATGGTTTATTTGATGGTGTTCTAGACCTTTCCGCCCACTTTCTTCAAATTTGGTTCAGCTTCTGACCTGCAGAGGAAGTTCTGGTTGCAGTTCTTTTGCTTCATATTTGGATGGTCTTTACTGCAGTCAGTGAAAAATCTTTTGGCTTTTTTATTTCATTGTTTTTTTGTCAATCTGGCCAAGTGATCAGTGTCGATGAGGTGGTGTAAGTATATTTCACTGAGGTGATAATTACCGATGTTTCTCAGGGAACGAGATCTCTTCCTGCTCACCGGTCACTAATTGCTGAAGCAGTTTAATATACTTTAGTAATTCATCTAGTTTCCATTCTGTAATCGATTTTAAAATTTCATGTATTCTGTCATAGTTGTTGTTAGTCCATGTATATGTAATTGTGCCATTGTTGATTGGATCTACACTGACTGGATTCAATACACTCACACCGGAACAAAGGTCACTCCGTTTTTTCTGCCTCTACCGCCTTCCTTCTAGTAGAAAAAGCAAGCTGACTAAACATCTCTTTTTGGAGCAGTTTCTGAATCTTCTGGATTATGGAAATTCGATAGGTGGCAACCTAATTGTTCTTGTAGATTTCAACTTTCACTTTGACAGTCCTTGAAACTCATACACATCAAAACTCCTAGTTTCCATTCATGTTTTCAACCTTAAACAGTCACTTAACCAGAATTTCATCGATGACCATTAGGAGCATTTGAACCTGTCTATATATTTAGTTCACAGAGGTCTCGGAAACGCTTAATTACGCGTTTTTGGACGCAAATATTTGGTCTGGGACGCAGACAATCACCAGTATAGGAGTCCTTCGTACGCATGCAAATAGCTGGGAGGCAAATTCAAAGATTTGCCAGCCCTGCTTCAACAACCTACTGAGTGAGAATATGTTGATTACTTTATCATTTTAGCTGTGCTGATAGTTACAATGACAGAATCCAGTGGTTAAAACAGCCCCCAGATGTGTCGGCTGTATTTATAAGAGTACATCAAAAGAACATGTTGCAATAGCTGGGCGGCAAGTTCAAAGACTTCAACTAGCAGCTTGGGTGGGAAAATGTGCTGAAATTTACGACTGAATTCAGAGACGGATAGATCCAGAGATGTACATGTGGTTATTATAATATACGAGTACACCAGAACTTTAGCTTCCATTATTGTGTTTATTTCTGATAGTAGCCAAATAAATAGTGCATGTGACCTCGAAATCAAGACATATCAAGAGTTGGACAAAACGTTGTTTGCAAATCTGGTATTTGGGGTTAAATGGCAAACTGACAAATATTTTAATGAGATTCAGAAGAGTAATGAAGTTTCTAGAACTGACAGTTTGGATGGGGTAGTAGCCAAGTGTAAGAAAGAGTGTGATGCCTGGAATACGACCATTCATTGGATTGACAAAAATCAGTCTCACCCTGAAGGACTAACAAGAGTTACACCACTGTCAGGCTATTCTTTGCATCTAGTCACCAAAACCCATACCGAATTCAATTGACGAAAATAAAATTCTGCAATGCTTACCAATTGAAAAGTTGCAATTATCACCAGAATATTATATTCAAAATAATACAAAGTTGGACAAATTAGGATATCACCCCTATAATTCCACTACTCAAGATATGGCTGCCTATTCTGCAGATAGCTTTCAAACGATGTAATGTTTATGCATCAGGCTGTGGAAATAAAGTACATTACTTTGGTCTCTTTCTGACATTTCAGCCAAAAATGAACTTTCAACCAAAACAACATGTGATCCGTTGTTTACAGAAATGACATATCCTTGTGTAGAATTACCAGACACACCGAATACACCGACAGGTATACCTGCGAGTGTTATAAAGAATGTGGAAATTAAACGCAATGGCAACCATCAGTTCTTTAATCTGCAAAGTTCAACATTGTCTGGGATGGGACTGCAACTTTTGCTGGTGGGACTCCAATTGTTACCAAAACGGGAGTCCTGGACTCCTAGTTTTAAAATCCTAGTGAGACCTCTGGTTCAGAAAATCGTGATGAAGAGTGCACCAAAGTCATATGAACTTGATCCAATTCTAACATCACTGCTGCTTGAGTGCTTAGACCCAATATTACCTTCACTAACTAATGTTATTAACATCTCTCTCAGTCGGGGAATTCCCATCATTTTTCAAAACTGCCAAATTAAAGCCATTGCTGAAGAAACCAACACCTGACTAAAGAAATTCTGCCCAGTTTCTAATATCCCGTTCATATGAAAAATCTTAGAAAAAGTTGTTCTAACCCAACTTGTATCTCTTGAACTGATAAGATGGACAGCTGTATAGAGTTGGTACATTCTGTGAACGTTTATGATCTCATTTGCTAATGGTCGTAATGGCTCGTAGGTGCTCTTTCTGTTGACATTTGTCTTGATGCAGTACACATCCAACTTGGAGTTTAACAATCATCAAGAGAGGGCCATTTCTTTCAGTAAATGTTGTGGATGGTGATGCACATTCAGCTTAAGCGCTACAGTCATCCCAGAACTTGGATCGTGTCCCTGAAGAAAATTTCATGATGTTGTCAATGTTAGGTTTGAATGTCTTCCGTTGAATGCTCCTCCAACCATGTTGTAGATCCCAACCAGGTTTCTTGGATGTGTTGAGCATGAGTCTTTACTGTCAGTTTGGGGGATTTTGGTAAGGCAGTGATTAGTGTTCATGGTCAGGGTGCTGTTGTTCCACACTCTCTGCAGCAACCTTGAGGGAGTTGCTAGTGCCTTTTCAATATGCTTTTTGAGCTCAGCATCGAGTGATAGGTTGTTGGTGATGGTAGAGCTGAGGTGTGTGAACTGACTACCTCAAGTTCATAGTTTTTGATGATTATGCTTTCTAGGGTCCACATTCTAAGCCCTCACATTTGTTTTCTTTAAGCTGATGGTCAGTCCAAACTCACTGCATGCTTTAGCAAGGCGGACCATCAGGTGCTGTAACTCAGCTTTTCTGTGAGTGGATAAGGCAGCAGCATCTGCGAAGAGCATGTCCCTGATGGTTGCTTCACGCTCTTTGCTCTTCGCCTTTAATCGTGCCAGGTTGAACAGTTTGCCATCTGACCGTATGTGCAGGTAAATCCATTCTGTGGATGTCCCAAAAGCATGCTTAGGCAAGACAGCGAAGAAGATAAAGAAAAGAAGGAGGGGGGGCTTTAACGCAACCCTGTTTTACTCCACTGCGGTTGTTGAAGGGGTCGGACATTGAACCATCATATTGCACTGTGCATTTCTTGTCATTGTGCAAGGACTGTATCATGCCTAGCAGCTTTGGAGGGCATCCAGTTTTTTCAAGGATTGTGAATATCCATCTGCTTTTAAGATCAAACATCTTGGTTAGGTCTATAAAGACCAGGAAGAGGGTTTTGTGTTGTTTTCTGCATTTCTTCTGCAGTTGCCTGTTGGAGATCATGTCGATTGTGGAACTTTCTGCATGGAAGAACTGCGACTCTGGATACACTGTGTCAGCAGGCATCTCTTCAGGATGACTTGTGCAAAGACTTGAACCAGGATCTTGAGAAGGGATATTCTCTTGTAGTTGTTGCAGTCACTTCTGGTGCCTTTGTTCTTCTAGAGTTATGATGTTGGCATCTCTCATGTCCTGAGGCAATGTATCCTCATCCCAGCGCTGGCAGAGGAGGTTGTGCAGGTGTGTGAGCAGCACACTGCAGTTTCACTTGATGACTTCTGGTGGGATGCCATCCATCCCTGGGGCTTTACCTACGGACAGTTTCTCTAAGGCCTTATTTAGTTTTGCCACATTGTTTCTTGTCCACTTCAGCCATGGGTGGGAGGTTTTCAATGGCATTGAGGGTGTAATTGTCTGGAGTACAGTTCAGAGTAGTACTTCACCCAACGCTCCATCTGCTTGCCCTTGTTGTGGATGGTATCTTCTGTGGCAGACTTCATTGGTGCTATCACTTTCTTTGTGGGACCGTTTGCTTTCTTTATGTCATCGTACATTCCTCTGATGTTTCCTATATTTGCTACTGACTGGATGCTCAGACAAATCTGAAACCAGTATTCCTTGGTGCACTGCCATGCTAATCTCTGCACTTTGCTTCTGGTAGACCTGTATGCCTTTAAAGTCCTCTGGCAGGGGGATCATTTGTATTCCAGATGATCAATGCGATGCTCTTCTATGACTGGTTGTGAGTATGATAGAGTTAGCCTCAAACCACTCGTTCTTCTTTGACTGCTTCTTTGACTGAAGCTTCAGTTTGCTGATCAGGTCGACAGGCCCTGTTGTGGTGTGGAGGCAGAGGGGGATTAAAGTCTTCCATTTACTTGTTGGCAGAGTTCTATCATCACCAGCAGATAGTTCCTGACAATGAATCCAACACCAAGCTCTCTGGCTTCATCAGCATTCTTTCCTTTCCTGAATAACTTGTTCTCTTGTCTGAGGGATCCGGAATCTGGTAACTGTGTCAGATGTAGTGCAGTGATGTCGATCTGGAGTCTTGCACATTTGTCGTTGATTACAATTATTTTGAATGTCATTGATTACCTGAAGATCATCTGAGAGTCCAGTCAGCATGGTCTGATAATCCAGGTACCTAGCTTGAGGATTGGAGGTTTCTTTGTTGATTTTCATTTGTTATTTCTTCTTGGTGCAATAGTTGTACTTTGTAATGTATGTGTGTACATTAAGCCCTATGCACCCAGTAA
This sequence comes from Unio delphinus, assembly GCA_029339505.1. Classification (NCBI taxonomy): domain Eukaryota; kingdom Metazoa; phylum Mollusca; class Bivalvia; order Unionida; family Unionidae; genus Unio; species Unio delphinus. The sequence continues at coordinate 9,686,583 of JAQISU010000111.1, read as the reverse complement.
GGCAGAAAAACTCTGGCAGGACAGCACCTTATTGTCTGGGGGCTACCCAGCTTGAGACAGTTGGTAGCTGTCCAGTGAGACTTGTTGGTCTCTATTACCATTGGAAGTAATCCCTAGCATCACTCTTATGCTAATTGAATGATGTCTTATCATCGGAAAACTGCTGAATCCTGTGTTGTGTCAACACTGTGAAGTGAAGCTGGAGTGTCCTATCAAAGGTGCAAGCCTGGGCAGAGTGATATGGAGAATCAGTTGTTGCCCAAGCAGCTGATTCCCCTGCTTCACACAGCTGATGGATCCAATGGAAAGGACAAGCCAATACATCATGGCACCATCAGCATTGCACGAGTTGCCAAGATGACACTGGAAACAATGCCATGTGGCCTTAGGGACTCCATCTCTGGATTTTATGTTAGGGTTTAGTCCCTTACTTTGAATATTTTGCCACATTACTGTTTTGTCTGCATTGTGCTATCATGTTTTCTTTGAACACTTATTTTTAATGTCTTCAAGTACATTAACATGGAATATCTGGTCAACCTGAAATGAGCTGAACCATGAAAATTTTGTTCAAGATCTTACTGTCATTTCACTCAATACTACCAATACTACCTGTACCATTTTTCTTAAAACTACTGTCATTTCACTCAATACTACCAATACTACCTGTACCATTTTTCTTAAAACGTTTTGAATTAAGTAATTAGTAATTAATTGACAGATTATATGTTTGCCTCAATTGTCATTAAATGAAGATTAACTCTTCTTTGGTGAAGATGTGATTTGAAATGTTTGACTGATGGCCATCAAACACATCATTTCGCATGTGGAAGTCGATGCAGTTAGGTGTAATCAGAGGAATAAATAAATAGACCTTAATTGGCATTATATTATGGTAGATCAGAGTCCATATTGTTGGACTAGACTTGTACATGGGTACATACAGTAGACTTCACATATTTATATGACTTGTGCATGAGTACATAGACTTGAGTACATACAGTAGACTTCACATGCTTATATGACTTATACATGAATACATACAGTAAACTTCACAAGTGTATATGACTTGTGCATGAGTACATAGACTTGTACATGAGTACATAGACTTGTACATGAGTACATACAGTAGACCTCGCATGTTTATATGACTTATACAGGTGTACATACAGTAGACTTCACATGTTTATATGACTTACACATGAGTAGATACAGCAGACTTCACAAGTGTATATGACTTATACACGAGTACATACAGTAGACTTCACAAGTTTATATGTAGGACAACTTCAGTTATTGTAATTATGATCATGTGAGAAAATGCTAATATTGACCAGGATATAAAAAGTTATGTCCTGAACGAATCCCATGACTCACTAATTGGTACATACTATAATAATACGGTATGTGAATGAACATTTTATAAAATTTATGAAAACAATGTTTTATTTTAACATTGGATATGAGAACACAGGTCATGATATGTACATTTGTTATTAATTAAGAGACAGCGGTTACTTACCATTACTGGAGATACATTACTATATCTTGGATTTATATATCATTGAATTACATGTGGATAGTATAACAGGTCTGTCAGTGATTTCATATTATTAATTTATTTTTGTCAATTAGTTGCCAGCTGAAGATGTCTTGAGTATTATACCACATAAATCACCACCCAGCAGCCCAGGGGTAGGGACAGCAGGCAGGCATTTTATTCAGGAGTCATTGGAAACCACAGGGAAGATAGAAAATGCTCAGCAGGTAGGGAATGTTATTATCTTATTTGTGTCAGCAGATGGAGTGACACGGGTATCATGTATATTGATATATAAATCGGGTCCAACAGCAAACAACATAGACCCTGATCTGCTGTCATATATGATGCAGGTAAATCGGGGTCTGTTTGTTTTACTGATATCTAAAAACCTTTCTAGCTAATGAATTTTTTGTAATAACTTCTTGTAGAGTTTGAAAATTCATTTGCTCATGTTGAAATGGCCTGAATTAAAAACTTTGTGGTCATGTGAATTTTCTAGTCGCTTGATTCAGGGCTGATCACATTCTCTTGATTGATGCCCAGTCAAGAATATTGCTGTCTTTATTCATTGAAAGTATATACTTCTGGAATTTTCATTTATTGTTATCAAGCTCATAGAAGTGGTTCTCAATCTTCTAATATGCATTGACTTGAGGGAGAGTTGTTGTTGTAGTTGTAGTAGGGTTTAACGCCATATTTTAGCACAAGATAGGCATTACATGGCGGCTTCCCAATCTGAGACTCGAACCCATGCAGGCAGAGGTGAAATGGCCGTGATCCTTAACAGAGAGTGCTTTAGGCCACTTGGCCACTCGGAGCCCTGACCTGAGTGAGAGAAGACGTGTCACAATTGCAATATCATGCAACTGCTTTTAGAGGAGTTGTAGAGTAAGTTTAAATTAGGTAATTAACATAAACTTGTATATTTCTATAATAACTGGTTGAACATGAGTTTATTCTGGGCAGAAACATCTAACTGGGCAAATAAACATTTTAGTATCAACCTAACTGGGTAAATAGGTATTCATACACATAGTGATTTCTTACTTGAGTGGGCAGATAAACATTTTAGTACATACTTGACTGAGATTTGTCACCATGCCTTGGAAAAGCTCATTGATTCCCAGTTAAATGCTTTATTGGATGGCCTATTTGTCACCATATAAAGTAAATTAAAGGTGGGACAGATTCTGCATTTTTGTTGTTTATAAAATTTTATTATTGTTATTGCACTGAAAACAAACTCCAGTTTGGCAAGCACCATTTTGTTATCTTGTATCACTAGTCTAAAATAGCTCTTTGTTTTAAATTACATGATTTAATACCTGATTTATATTTTTATTTTTGTGCCATATCTTTTTTCAGTTCTTCTCTTGGTTTGCAGAAGTTGAAGAAGAAATTGAAAATGAGGAGGACTTGCCTTATAGGTATTATGAAATCTCTTAAGAATTTGGGAGGGAATATGCAGTAGTGTTTTGCCTGTTTAATTCATCCTTATGTTTATTTATTATGCCCTCAAATTATTGAAGCCCATTTCATCAACACTTATGACAACTTTTATGTGGATGCATGTCAAGGAGAGTAACTTGGGCATACAAAACTAGATTACATTGACTTAATGTTTGCATTCATGTGACTGTTGCATGAAAATCTGTTACAATGACATTGTCTTGAATATTACCATGCAGGAAAGTTGCTCAACAATAGCTTAGCAATAACAAAACTAGATCATTTTGAGAGAGACTTTCATATTTTCAGCTATATGTTAATTACACCCACAGTATCTTAGATGCTTGGCACCGTAACCCTTGAGAAATGAAAAAGTATATGCACATCAAGTCAAGTAATCCTAGCATGTAGAAAGCTTGGTCATTTTAATTTAGTTTTCACACATGTATGATGTTTGTAATTACAGTTATCAGTGCATTCATGTTTAAAAATAAAGTTTGTTCTTGTTTGATGTTAAAACAAGCAGATAGACTAGAGAGCAGCTTCTCTGTCACAGGAGAATTTTTAATCTAGAGGATTTTAAAGGGACAAATGTTATCAAAGTATTATCATGTTTATAAATGATGATTACAACCTACAATCATGGACAAAAAGTAAACACAGTATAGATATAGATAATTCCTACCAATTCCAGCAAGAGTATTATGTTTTACCTGGTGTTTTCACCAGAAGACTTCTTATATTGTCTTGCTATTCCTAAAGAAATTTTGGTGTTGACCTGACATATATTATGGCTGCTATTGCATATCTTGTGACTTGTTAATGTTATGCCTCATTAATGGAAAGTCATATCAACATGGTGTTTTCACCAGAAGACTTCTTATGATATCTAGTTGGTCCCAATGCTGACAATCTTAGATCCAGTTTGACTGCCATGATGAGCCTCTTGAAAATCTTATAACAACTCGTATTGAATGGATGGTCGTATTGACGTGGATATTTTACCAAAAGACTTAATATATAATATTGTCTGGATGGTTGTGAATTAAAGAGTTACTGATGTGACATAAATTGGGCTGCCTCAGTAGCCAGTTTGAACTCTTGTCACTCAAGAGTGTCTGATATTGTAAATACAGTCGGCAATTAAAAACAGCAGTACTTTGAAGGCTTTTTAATATTCTTCATTTGAACTGTACAAGTTTTACAATTGTAACAAGTTCCAGATATTCTGTGCATGCTTGAAAAATTTGACTCAATTGCATTAAGCATATTTTTTTTCGTAATAATCCACAACACTGAGTTTGTCATTGTCATTAGACCTTTATATACACTCTTAAAGGCATGATTAAATGTCTTGATGAATAAGATTCATTCTGGTATATAATGCCTTGATGAATAAGATTCAGTCTGGTATTAAATGCCTTGATGAATAAGACTCAGTCTGGTATAAAATGTCTTGATACATAAGATAAAGTCTGGTATAAAATGCCCTGATAAATAAGATTCAGTCTGGTATTTAATGCCTTGATGAATAAGATTCATTCTGGTATAAAATGCCTTGATGAATAAGATTTATTCTGGTATTTATTGCCTTGATGAATAAGATTCATTCTGGTCTATAATGCCTTGATGAATAAGATTCATTCTGGTATTTGATGACATAATGAATATGATTCATTCTGGTAGAATATGCCTTGATGAAGAAAGAGTCAGTCTGGTATGTAATGCCTTGATAAATAAGATTAATTCTGGTAGAAAATGCCTTGATGAATAATATTAATTCTGGTATTTAATGCCTTGATGAATAAGATTAATTCTGGTATTTAATGCCTTGATGAAAAAGATACATGTATATGGTATAAAATGCCTTGATGAATAAGATTCAGTCTGGTAGATTCAGTCTGCTATAAAATGTCTTGATGAATAAAATTCAGTCCGGTATCAAATGCCTTCATCAATAAAATTAAGTCTGGTATAAAATGCCTTGATGAATATAGATTCATTCTAGTATAAAAATGCCTTGATGAATAAGATATTCTGGTATTTAATGCCTTGATAAATAAGATTCATTCTGGTATTTAATGCCTTGATGAATAAGATTCATTCTGGTATTTGATGACATGATGAATATGATTCATTCTGGTAGAAAATGCCTTGATGAAGAAAGAGTCAGTCTGGTGTGTAATGCCTTGATGAATAAGATTAATTCTGGTAGAAAATGCCTTGATAAATAAAATTCATTCTGGTATTTATTGCCTTGATGAATAAGATTCATTCTGGTATGAAATGCCTTGATGAATAAGATTCATTCTGGTATAAAATGCCTTCATGAATAAGATTCATTCTGGTATTTAATGCCTTGATGAATAAGATTCATTCTGGTATAAAATGCCTTGTTGAATAAGACTCAGTCTGGTATAAAAAATGCCTTGATGAATAAGATTCATTATTGTATTTAATGCCTTGATGAATAAGTTTCATTCTGGTATAAAATGCCTTGATGAATAAGTTTCATTCTGGTATAAAATGCCTTGATGAATAAGATTCATTCTGGTATAAAATGCCATGGTGAATAAGACTCATTCTGGTATAAAATGCCTTGATAAATAAGATTAATTCTGGTTTAAAATGCCTTGATGAATAAGATTCATTCTGGTATAAAATGCCTTGATGAATAAGATTCAGTCTGGTATAAAATGCATTGATGAATAAGATTCAGTCAGGTATAATATGTCTTGATGAATCAGATTCAATCTGGTATTTAATGCTTTGATGAATAAGATTCATTCTGGTATAAAATGCCTTGACGAATAAGATTCAGCCTGGTAGTTAATGCCTTCTTGAATAAGATTCAGTCTGGTATATAATGCCTTGATGAACAAGACTCAGTCTGGTATAAAATGCCTTGATGAATAAGATTCAGTCTGGTATTCAATGCCTTGATAAATAAGATTCAGTCTGGTATTTAATGCCTTGATGAATAAATTTCAATCTGGTATAAAACGCCTTGATGAATGTAATTCATTCTGGTATAAAATGCCATGATGAATAAGATTCATTCTGGTATTTGATGCCTTGATGAGTAAGATTCATTCTGATATTTAATGCCTTGATAAATAAGATTCATTCTGGTATTTAATGCCTTGATGAATAAGATTCATTCTGGTATTTGATGACATGATGAATATGATTCATTCTGGTAGAAAATGCCTTGATGAAGAAAGAGTCAGTCTGGTGTGTAATGCCTTGATGAATAAGATTAATTCTGGTAGAAAATGCCTTGATAAATAAAATTCATTCTGGTATTTATTGCCTTGATGAATAAGATTCATTCTGGTATGAAATGCCTTGATGAATAAGATTCATTCTGGTATAAAATGCCTTGATGAATAAGACTCAGTCTGGTATAAAAAATGCCTTGATGAATAAAATTCATTATTGTATTTAATGCCTTGATGAATAAGTTTAATTCTGGTATAAAATGCCTTGATGAATAAGTTTCATTCTGGTATAAAATGCCTTGATGAATAAGATTCATTATGGTATAAAATGCCATGGTGAATAAGACTCAGTCTGGTATAAAATGCATTGATGAAGAAGATTCATTCTGTTATAAAATGCTATGGTGAAAATAGAGCCAATCTGGTATTTGATGCCTTGATGAATAAAATTCATTCTGGTATAAAATGCCATAATGAATAAAATTCATTCTGGTATAAAATCCCTTGATGAATAAGATTCATTCTGGTATAAAATGCCTTCATGAATAAGATTAATTCTGGTATAAAATGTCTTGATGAATAAGATTCATTCTGGTATAAAATGTCTTGATGAATAAGATTCATTCTGGTATAAAATGCCTTGATCAATAAGATTCAGTTTAGTATAAAATGCCTTGATCAATAAGAATCATTCTGGTATATAATGCCTTGATGAATAAGATTCAGTCTGGTACACTCAGTCTCGTATAAAATGTCTTGATGAATAAACTTCAGTCCGGTGTCAAATGCCTTGATGAATAAGATTATGTCTGGTATAAAATGCCTTGATCAATAAGATTCATTCGAATATAAAATGCCTTGATGAATAATATCATTCTGGTATATAATGCATTGATGAATAAGATTCAGTCTGGTAGACTCAGTATGGTATAAATTGCCTCGATGAATAAGATTATGTCTGGTATTTGATGCCTTGATAAATAAGATTATGTCTGGTATAAAATGCCTTGATGAATAAGATTCATTCTAATAAAAAATGCCTTGATCAATAAGATCATTCTGGTATATAATACCTTGATGAATAAGACTCAGTGTGGTATAAAATGTCTTGATGAATAAGATTCAGTGTGGTATAAAATGCCTTGATGAATAAAGACTCAGTCTGGTATAAAATGCCTTGATAAATAAGATTCATTCTGGTATATGATGCCTTGATGAATAAGATTCATTCTGGTATATAATGCCTTGATGAATAAGATTCATCCTGGTATATAATGCCTTGATGAATAAGATTTATTCTGGTATTTAATGCCTTGATCAATAAGATTCAGTCTGGTATAAAATGTCTTGATGAATAAGATTCAGTCTGGTATAAAATGCCATGATGAATAAGATTCAGTCTGGTATAAAATGCCTTGATGAATAAGACTAACTCAGTCAGGTATAAAATGCCTTGATGAATAAGACTGACTCAGTCAGGTTTAAAATGCCTTAATGAATAAGACTTGACTCAGGTATAAAATGCCTTGATGAATAAGACTGACTCAGGTATAAAATGCCTTGATGAATAAGACTGACTCAGATATAAAATGCCTTGATGAATAAGACTGAAATGGGTAATAAATGCCTTATTTACTACAGTTGAACCCGGTTATCTTGCCGGCCTCAGGGTTTGCCAAAAAGCGTCGAGATAACCGATGATCGAGATAAACGAAAACCAATATGGCGGCAATATATTAACATGTGCTTGAAATTTATTTATGTACATGATGTGCGTTAATAAATGAGAATGTAATGCATGTGTTTTTGGAGTTTTTTTTTTACACAAAAGCGTTGCCGCAATTTGTTTGATGAAGCGATCGGCATGCTATAAAAATGTACATACATGTTTGCTAACAACAAAAGACATGTGCACCAACTGACGGCAGAGATTTACCAGTATACAATACAAACCACCGTTGATTCTCGATACAAACCTTTATTATATTCTCCAACATTGCAAACACAAAGATCGCTCACAAAATTACAAAAACGTGCGTGATAAAAATTCCGAGCAAATTACGAAATTCGCCAAAATCTCCATTAAATGCTCTATTGCTTCATAAATCCCAAAAGAATGATCACTGAATGCTGTATAAATTTTCTTAACAAGCAAAATAGGATCTCCATTCCCACAATTGAAACTTACACGTGTCAACACCTGACAATATTGGACCTTTTATATTATCATAAGTTAACACCCAATATAGGGATTCTTTCACTCCAGTATTTTGAGAAATACATAATTATTGTTTATTTGTTGTTTGCTATTTCTTCTTGCGGAGTTTAAGTCTCTGTAACCATAACACGGGATTGATGGCAAATGGAAAAGATCAATGAGTAAAATGCACAAATATTATTTACACCGCCTGGATTTATATTTGGTGACATACTCTTTCTTCAAAATATCACAGCCAGTTGTAAATTAATTGACGAACTTTGCCTTGATACATACATCATAGAACTTCTGTTTTAACTTTTTTTTATCATATCTCAGCCAACAAACAGAAGGATTAGCTATTCCATTAATTTTATCTGTTCTATTCGCGTCGTCAGAAGTCGGTCAGTTGTAGGTATAGTATGGTAGCATGATTGACTGTCACAACATACAGTACTCGGCCCAGATGTCAGCATAAGCAGATTATGATGTAACAATGCACTGCTAAGATGGGGTTGTCGATACAAACAAAGGATCATTTGTGGCATCGATAAATAACATTTTCAAAAGCCGACGATTGGTCATGGAGATCGAGATAACCGATGTTAAGTGGAAAATTTGGCCCTCTTTTGTGCTCGAGATATTAGGGTTCGGCGACATAAAAGAATCGACATAACCGATGAGAAAATGCTAAGACAAAGAGAGAATTTGGCGGTTCCACTTCAAAAACGTCGACTTAATAGGGTTGGCGAGTTAACCGAGGTCGAGATAAGTGGGTTCGACTGTATTTAAAAGCCCAGTTCATTTCAAATCGAGTAAATATCTAATTCATAGAAATCTTACAGAGCTGATTTATCATGTTATGGTACACGGAACTCATAGAGATCTGTTATCATGGCATGGTATATAAAAATGTTATAAAGCTGATTCATCTTGGTATGGTACATAGAAATCTTAGAGATGAGTTATATTGATATGGTACATATAAATCTTAGAGATGAGTTACATTGGTATGGTACATAGAAATCTTAGAGAAGAGTCATCTTGGTATGGTACATAGAAATCTTATAAATCTTAGAGATGAGTTACATTGGTATGGTACATAGAAATCTTAGAGAAGAGTCATCTTGGTATGGTACATAGAAATCTTAGAGATGAGTTATCTTGGTATGGTACATAGAAATCTTAAAGATGAGTCATCTTGGTATCGTACATAGAACTCTTAGAGATGAGTCATCTTGGTATGGTACATAGATATCTTAGAGATGAGTCATCTTGGTATGGTACATAGATATCTTAGAGATGAGTCATCTTGGTATGGTACATAGAACTCTTAGAGATGAGTCATCTTGGTATGGTACATATAAATCTTAGAGATGAGTTATATTGGTATGGTACATAGAAATCTTAAAGTTGAGTCATCTTGGTATGGTACATAAAAATCTTAGAGATGAGTCATCTTGGTATGGTACATAGAAATCTTAGAGACAAGTCATCTTGGTATGGTACATAGAACTCTTAGAGATGAGTCATCTTGGTATGGTACATAGAACTCTTAGAGATGAGTCATCTTGGTATGGTACATAGAACTCTTAGAGATGAGTCATCTTGGTATGGTACATAGAACTCTTAGAGATGAGTCATCTTGGTATGGTACATAGAACTCTTGGAGATGAGTCATCTTGGCATGGTACATAGAACTCTTAGAGATGAGTCATCTTGGTATGGTTCATAGAAATCTTAGAGATGAGTCATCTTGGTATGGTACATAGATATCTCAGAGATGAGTCATCTTGGTATGGTACATAGAACTCTTAGAGATGAGTCATCTTGGTATGGTACATATAAATCTTAGAGATGAGTTATATTGGTATGGTACATAGAAATCTTAAAGTTGAGTGATCTTGGTATGGTACATAAAAATCTTAGAGGCGAGTCATCTTGGTATGGTACATAGAAATGTTAGAGGCGAGTCATCTTGGTATGGTACATAGAACTCGTAGAGACGAGTCATCTTGGTATGGTACATAGAACTCTTAGGGTCGAGTCATCTTGGTATGGTACATAGAACTCTTAGAGATGAGTCATCTTGCTATGGTACATAGAACTCTTAGAGATGAGTCATCTTGGTATGGTACATAGAACTCTTAGGGTCGAGTCATCTTGGTATGGTACATAGAACTCTTAGAGATGAGTCATCTTCGTATGGTACATAGAACTCTTAGAGATGAGTCATCTTCGTATGGTACATAGAACTCTTAGAGATGAGTCATCTTGGTATGGTACATAGAACTCTTAGAGATGAGTCATCTTGGTATGGTACATAGAAATCTTAGAGATGAGTCATCTTGGTATGGTACATAGAACTCTTGGAGATGAGTCATCTTGATATGGTACATAGAACTCTTAGAGATGAGTCATCTTGGTATGGTACATAGAACTCTTAGAGATGAGTCATCTTGATATGGTACATATAAATCTTAGAGATGAGTTATATTGGTATGGTACATAGAAATCTTAAAGTTGAGTGATCTTGGTATGGTACATAAAAATCTTAGAGGCGAGTCATCTTGGTATGGTACATAGAACTCTTAGAGATGAGTCATCTTGGTATGGTACATAGAACTCTTAGGGTCGAGTCATGTTGGTATGGTACATAGAACTCTTAGAGATGAGTCATCTTGGTATGGTACATAGAACTCTTGAAGATGAGTCATCTTGGTATGGTACATAGAACTCTTAGAGATGAGTCATCTTGGTATGGTACATATAACTCTTAGAGATGAGTCATCTTAATATGGTACATATAACTCTTAGAGATGAGTCATCTTGGTATGGTACATAGAACTCTTAGAGATGAGTCATCTTGATATGGTACATAGAAATCTTAGAGATGAGTCATCTTGGTATGGTACATAGAACTCTTGGAGATGAGTCATCTTGGTATGGTACGTAAAACTCTTAGAGATGTGTCATCTTGGTATGGTACATAGAACTCTTAGAGATGAGTCATCTTGGTATGGTACATAGCTATCTCAGAGATGAGTCATCTTGGTATGGTACATAGAACTCTTAGAGATGAGTCATCTTGGTATGGTACATAGAACTCTTAGAGATGAGTCATCTTGGTATGGTACATAGAACTCTTGGAGATGAGTGTGGTATGGTACATCTTCATCATCAGTCTCTTGTCCTAGTGTAGTTGTTGAGGCACTGTGCTGCTGAACCATATATGACCAGTTCCCTCCACTTGTCTCGATCGTGTGCCAATGCCTGTGTTTCTGCAAAACATTTCCTGGTCCATTCTTTGATGTTGTAACTCCACTTTTTTCTCTACCTCTCATTCTACCACCTTGGACACTGCCCTGCAGTGCTGTTGTGGTTAGGCTGTTGGCTCTAGTGACATGGCCATACCATTTCAGCTTTCTCTTTTTGACAGTGGTGAGGAGGTCTTCATAATGGCCTACTTTGTGCCTGATGGTGTTATGTACTTCATTTGTATTGTGGTCCATGTAAGAGATACCATGGATGGTTCTTTAGCATCTCATTTCAAGTGCCTGGATTCTTCGTTGTAATTCTGCTGTCAGGGTCCAGGCCTCACATGAATGCAGAAAGATTGAGATGACTAGTGTTCTTAATAGTCTGATTTTATTCTGATTTTAGTTTTCAGACTGATATTCTTGACTCTCAGATGGGTCTTAGCTTTGACATAGCTGCCGTTGTGTGTGCTGCTTGTGACAAAATTTCTGCTCTTGATCCCTCTTCCGTGATTATGGAACCAAGATATTTGAATTGGCCCACTGTTTCCAGTTCCTGTCCTCTGACTTTAATCTTGGTTGAGATTTGTTTGCCACTATTTGTCATCAGCTTTGTCTTTTTGGCACTTATCTCCATGTCAAATCTGGAATATGTTTCATCCAGGTTCTTCACTAAGGTGGCAAGCTCATCTTCACTGCCTGCCTGTATGGTACATAGAAATCTAAAAAAGCTGAGTTATCTTGGTATGGTACATAGAAATCTCAGAGATGAGTTATCTTGGTATGGTACATAGAAATCTTAGAGATGAGTTATATTGGTAATTATGGTACATATAAATTTTATAAAGCAGAGTCATCTTGGTATGGTACATATAAATTTTATAAAGCTGAGTCATCTTGGTATGGTACATATAAATTTTATAAAGCTGAGTTATTTTGGTATGGTACATGGAAATCTTATAAAGCTGAGTCATCTTGGTATGGTACATGGAAATCTTAGAGATGAGTTATCTTGGTATGGTACATATAAATTTTATAAAGCAGAGTCATCTTGGTATGGTACATATAATTTTTTTAAAGCAGAGTCATCTTGGTATGGTACATGGAAATCTTATAAAGCTGAGTCATCTTGGTATGGTACATAGAAATCTTAGAGATGAGTAATCGTGGTATGGTACATATAGAATCTGTGTTGGGGTTTGGGACAAGACAAAGAAATCCCAGTCAAGGGGTTACATTATTTGTCTCCCCACAAAATATTTAAAACAAGTTAGGTTGCTTTAGCTACATTTAATGACACTAACCTAAAAATTTACTGAGGTAGACCTGCATATGGGATAAAATTGACCATGCTGTGTGGAACGAACTAGCATAATACCCAAAAACTTTACATCATATGCATGTGTGTCTTTACACTCTTGAAATGATTTTGTATGGTGTGTTCTCAAAGATGGATTGACTTTAAGTTACTATCTTTTTGCTATATATTTGTTGTTGTTGTTTGATTTTATAACAACTGCATCAGGCACAGCAGAAGACAACAAAGGTTTCTTTTTTTAAAAGTAGCTCTTAGCACGTGGTCACCTTGACTAAGATGACTTGTTCAAGATGACTAGACTGAGATAATAATAAAAAAGTAAGGTTAGCAAAACAGCTAGATTTCTCTTTCACCTTTAGTGAGAAATAGAAATCAGGGTCATAGTGAAAATTTAGTATTCTGCAGAACCCTTGTGTCATGTATTACAGGTGTCACCTAGAAGAGCTAAATGGATACCAGCAGCAGTGTGATACAGTGCTAGAGGAAGTATCATTAGCATTGAACTATCTGGTCAACCTTAATCAGCAGTACGTCAATGTGTCCACCAAGACCAATGCCCTGCATGAGGCATGTGAACATCTGCTGGAGGAACAGGTATATTATAGTTCTCACTCAGTGGACAAATATTATCGTTTCATGATGTTTACAAGTCTTTAATTGTGTATTTCATAATGAGATATTGAAATTTATCAGTAGGGAAAACATATCTCCACAGTAGGTATATCATTTGAAGCTATTTATAGGAAATCCTTATTTCATCTCTCTCTCTCTCTCTCTCTCTCTCTCTCTCTCTCGTTAGCTTGGCTCCTTATCATGCATATTGTCATTAACAAAACTTGCATAACTTGTTCCTTTTCATAGCTTGTGTCACCCATTCTTTATAGTGTCTCTGTTGCACTTAATGAAAGCGATACTTGTGATTACAGATAGTAATAATAAATATTGTTTAATTTCTCCTTCAAATACGTTCTCCGATCACATTAACGTTAGGGATATAAGCTTGCTACCTCTCAAATCCAGCCCTACTAAAAGACGAAAAATCGTCTTTTCTGTCTATCTCATATAGACAAAGGGTAATAACTCTTGCCCCTTACCTCCCCTTGCCACTGCCAGGTGTCGCCAGCTTTTAAGCTTCGCTTGTACTGTTCACAACGTACAATTGCACCTCCATATAATCCAAGCCATCTTAGTGTTAAATCGGACCATCTGAAGTTAAATTTGGAATTATTGTGTTGGACAATCATTCTTCTACAGTTTGTATACATTGTTTTACAATTTTTTCAAAATTTGAGTGACTTTGTCACCTTTTACGGACTTGGGCTATTGACGACCACGTTACAACACGCTAATGCGGTACTCGTGTTGTCATTTACGAGTTAACATGGCACTGAATAATTTTGCTTACTCCATTAGTAACGGTTGTGGTATTAGCGAATTAATAACATGCTGAATTTCTAATTTCTACTTTGTTTTATCTTCTTTTGTGGTTTCAGTGGAAATGTCAACCAAATGCATGACATGCAGAAAGTTCAAACAAAAGAAGACAACCATGACACTTGTATTGTATGTACCAAGTGTACATCATCTGTACCATGCAGCTTATGTAATACGTGGACAGAGCCAATGTGGGCTGATGTAGTCAAAAAGGCAGCAAAAGGGAGAGATAGACGGAATAGGTTGGAGACCCCCACCTAAAGTTTGTTGTCTGTAAACATCAGCCACAGTAACATCAGCAGCAATGGAAGAAAATAATGTTGACATGGTACAATAGTCCGCCTTTGAACAGATGCGTCATTTGGTCCAGGAAACTATGACGCAGCTATTGACATCAGGCCAGATATTACCTTTTTGGGGGAGTGTTCCTCCAATTTTTGGCTGCCCACTGTACCCAGTGGGCGTAAGTTCCCCCGCATGTCTGAGCATGGCCTTCGGGCCTGTAAGTCAGGACGCATGGGGTTTTACCGGATCCATTGGATCTATTTCATTATACAACCTTGACGTCACCGGCCATCCAGCCATCCCAGCATGGGGACCTTATTGCTAAAACGGTCCGACCAACTATGATTTACGGGGATTTTAGTGACAAATCTGTCTGTCAAGCTGTACCGCCGGCAACATGCCAATACTATGACGGAGGTTTTAGTGAGAAATCTGTCCGTCCAGCCAGGCCATTGGAGCAGCCAGTACCGGTAATAGCCGGACCGCCGCTGACATTCAGGCGAACCACACACCAGACAAACCAGCCGTCAGTGCTGTCTCAGTATGGGGACCTTATTGCTAAAATGGTCCGACTAGGAGGCAATCATACAGAGGCAGCAAGAACCCAAGTTTCTCCTTTGAATACGTTCCCCAATCACATTACTTTAGGGATATTAGCCTGCTACCTCGCGAATCCAGCCCTACCAAAAGACGAAAATTCGTCTTTCCTGTCTATGTCATATAGACAAAGGGCAATAACTCTTGCCCATTACCTCCCCTTGCCGCCCGTTAGGTGTCGCTTCTTTAGTTTTTTAGCTTCGCTTACGCGAAAACACGTACAATTAGACCTCCAATGAATCCAAGCCATCTTAGTGTAAATTCTGACCATCCGAAGTTAAATTTGGAATTACTGTGTTGGATAATCATTCCTCTACAGGTCGTATACATTATTTTACAATATTTTCCAATTTGACTGACTTTGTCACCTTTTCTAGACTTCGGACCAGGTTGCAACGTGGTCAAAGCATGTAATACATGTAGCACTCAATAATTTCGCTTATTCCGTATGTAACGTTTACGATATTAGCGACTAATAACGTGCTGCATTGATAATGTGTGCTGTATTTATCTTCTTTGACGTTTCAGTAGACTTCAAAAAAGTCTTTGAACGACCAATTGCGACTATTTAATGGCGGACTTCGTGTTGTAGTCACGAATTCACGCAACACTTAATCATTTCGCTTCCTCCGTTAGTTACGGTTATGGAATAGCGACTTAATAGCGTACTGAATTGTTAATTTGTGCTTTGTTTATCTTCTTTCCGTTTCAGTAGACTTCGTCTCTGAACGACCAGTTGCGACTATTTAATGGCGGAATTTCGTGTTGTAGTCACGAATTCACACGACACTTAATCATTTCGCTTCCTCCGTTAGTTACGGTTATGGAATAGCGACTTAATAGCGTACTGATTGTTAATTTGTGCTTTGTTTATCTTCTTTCCGTTTCAGTAGACTTCGTCTCTGAACGACCAGTTGCGACTATTTAATGGCGGAATTTCGTGTTGTAGTCACGAATTCACGCGACACTTAATCATTTCGCTTCCTTCGTTAGTTACGGTTATGGAATAGCGACTTAATAGCGTACTGAATTGTTAATTTGTGCTTTGTTTATCATCTTTTCGTTTCAGTAGACTTCGTCTTGAACGACCTATTGCAACATGCTCACGGTGATAACTAGTGTGGTCATTAAGAGTTAACATGGCACGGAATAATTTGACTACTCCGTTAATAACGGTTATAGTATTATCGAATTAATAATATGCTGAATTTTTTTAATCTGTGCTTTGTTCTCTTCTTTTGTCGTTTCAGTAGCAAAGTCGACAACGAAGGCATGAATGGCAAAATGGGTGTTGGCAATGTGGAAATGGAGGAAATTATGTTGACATGGTTTAGGCTGCCCAGTGGATGTAAATTTCACCGCAGGTCCGTGCATGGCTTTCGGGCCTGTAAGTCCGGACGCATGGAGTCTAGGCTGGATCAATTGGATCCATTTTATTATGCACTTTCGCCGGCCGTCCAGCCGACACCGTCAGTTCAGCCGGCACTTCAGCAGGCACCACTGCACCGGCCGTCCATCCGGCAACGACCGTTCAGCCCAAATGGTACCGGTCGTGCAACCGACCTTCCAGCCGACATCAACCTGCACCGGCCGTCCATCCGACAATGACCGTTCAGCCCAAATGGCACCGGTCTTCCAGCCGACATCAACCTGCACCGGCTGTACATTTGATTTACGGAGATTATAGTGATGTACCCGTCAGTCAATCTGTACTACTGGTTACATATCACTACCATGAGAGAGATGTTATAGATGTATCTCCGTCCAATCAGACCATTCGAGAGGCAGGTGCCGGTCATAGCCGGACCTTCGCCAACATTCCGGCCGACCATATACCAGACAAATCAGTCGGTATCGCCGGTGTACACCTCCCGTCACGTCAAATACGTGTCGGTGTGATTTTAAAACAAGGGAGAATTAGTGACATTATCAGAGATGACGGAATTGAGTTATCTATGCCACTTGGTATGCGCTACCCAGATATGGCAGCTTTACCAGAACAGGACTTTCAGGCCGACCATTCGTCAGTTCAATCAGCCGTTAGTGCCGGCCGTCCATATGTTCACGGCTTCTCCACAAGGGAGATTTAGTGAAAGTGTCAATTATGACAGAATTGCGTCATCTAGGTCACCTGGTATGCTGTACAGATATGCAAGCTATACCAGAACCAACATTCCCTCTGAGCGAATGGTAGATGGGTGCACAGTGCTGGCCGCACTACATAAGCATTATGTAATTATTATTACCTTCTAGCCGGCACCAACCGGCACCGGGCGTCTATCCGGCAATGACCGTTCAGCCATATGGCACCGATCATCCAGCCGGCACTAACCGGCACCGGGCGTCGATCCGGCAATGACCATTCAACCCAAATGGCACCGGTTGTCCAGCCAAGCTTCCAGACGACACTTGCCGGCACTGACAGTCCATCCGGCTCCGGCCGTCCAGCCCAACAGGCACCGGTCGTCCAACCGTATGGAGATTTTAGTCATATACCAGTCCGTCCGACTGTACCGCTGTACCAGCACGGGACTTTTATCATACCGCAATCCGCACAAATCGGATTGACGAAGATTCTAGTGATGTTTCCGTCTGTCAATCCGTACTACCGGTTACATATCACTACCATGACTCTGATGTTGGCGATGAATCTCTCGATCCAACCCGACCATTCGAGCGGTCGGTGCCGGTCATAGCCGGCCCGTCGCAGGCGTTCAAGCCAAACATATACCAATCAATTCATTCGGCATTGCCGGCTGTCCATAGGCTATCAACTCATCCACAAGGGAGAGTGAATGCCTTTTTTAGAGATGACGGAATCGAGTCATCTATGCCACCTGGTATGCATTACCCCGATATGGATGCTTTACCAGAGCAAGATTATGCACATAGTGAGTGCGATGAATCACAGGCAAATCAGCTGTATGCAGATCCAACTATGGAACGGACTGAGTTCAGCTTCAAAGCCGCAGTGGAGGAAATTTTTAGGGTGTTAAGGCCCCTTCAGAATGCCCTCCACCTCCTGCTGCAATTACCGACTATAGGGTTAGTGCGTCGGTCGATCTGGATGAAGGGGAAGAGATTCTATCCTTCCGCCTCCTTCCCCAGTCGACAAAATTAAGGAAATTAATGACCGTCTGTCGACACGTATAGGGGATCCAGGAAATGCTAAGGCGTTCTTTTCTGAAAGCCAAGTACCAGCGTCGTTTTCAGGTCGATGGTACAAAACTCACTCCGATGCGTTCAATACTGAGGTCCTGGCTCGGGATAAAATAGGGCAGCAGTCCATATGTCTGCGGCATTGTCTTATAAAGTGGACAAAACTGTGTTCAATGCCACGTCCAAGCTGGTTCGAATGTAGTCGCTACGTCTTCACTGTTAGACCTAGCCTCCCTAGCCATTTTCAGGATCGCTGAAAAATCTGGCAATGAACATGCTTGGGATTCGACGGCCCGGTTAGCTAGGGTTCTTAACAGGGCAGCTCACCATTCCATGGCCAATGCGCTGACTGCTTCTGCCAACCTAGACCTGATACGTCGTGACGCATATCTGAAGGGCACGTCGCTTAAACCCCATCATAAGCTGGCTAGATATGACCGACGCACATTTCACGTCCCTATCCCACGAGTAGCGGACATTCTCCGTTGTGCTTGTCGGGACTAGGCTTATCAGTTCCATGTCATACCTTTTGGCCTAAATTTAAGCACTTGGGCTAGTACTAAGGTTATGGGTTACGTCGTCACCCTGTTCCGCTCGACTTCATCTATTGCGTCGGCAGTATATTTGGATGACATCCTCCAGAAACATCTGTCAAGTTCTATTCTGCTCAAAGGCAGAAACGATCTTATATCACTTTACGTCATATAGGCTTTCTCGTGAACTGGATAAAGTTTGATCTCTGTCCAATCCGGATTTCGGTCCATCTGGGTGTGGAGTTTCTCCCGATCTGAATCTGGTAAGGCTTCCTCGAGTTTGCGATTATCCAGATAATTGCACTCGTAGAGTCCGTTTCCGACAGGATGCGCATTTTAGCGAGAGAGTTGCAGATCCTCGGATTATTCAATGCGGCAGCAGACTTGATCCCGATCAGCCGTCCTTTTATGCACCCTTTACAAAGGACGTTGCTAGCGTAATTGCGCTCTTTTCAAGTCCCTTCGATCCCAGAAAACAGTCATGCTCACGCCAGAGATACAATCATTCTTGAGTCAATGGCACAACCCCTGTAGGCTGTCCACAGGGATTACTCTGGAGATACCCCAAGGGGATAATGGTATGTTCCGCCACTAATACCTACGGTTGGGGTGCCCACCTGTTGCCGAACTTCGATACTGTCAGCGGCACGTGGGTGCCAGGGGCGAGCCCTTTCCACATCAACCTTTCAGAAATAACAGCTGTCATCAATGCCTTTCATTTCGGGCAGGATCAACTCTTATTACAAACTGCCCTCATTATGTCAGACAACATTATGGTGGTGCCTTGCCTCAAAACAAGGGGACACCAATCACCAGACCTGTGCAATCTGAACTGGCAATTTCTACATTGGTTCGACAATCTCCACCTCAATGTACAATTCAGACACATTCTTGGCAGACTCAATGTCTTGGCTGACACTCTATCTAGTCATTCACACAGAATGGTCACTCCATCAATCGGACTTTCTTCCAATTGACACACTTTGGAGACGTCTGATGATTGATCTTTTGCAACAAGATGGAATCGCAAGTTCTCCACCTTTCATCTCACAGGTTCCAGACCCAGAAGCTTGGGTCGTGGATGCTCGATCAATCACCTGGGAAGGGTTGTGGTCTTTCTCCTACCCTCCCACGGTCTTGGTACTGGAATTAATCCAGAAGTTAAGGGGTCAGAATTGTCAGATGGTTCTGATTACCCCTCTCAGATGGAACAACTCCTGGGTCTCCGATCTACTCAATCTAGGCGATAGATCTACCCAGGAAGATTACAGTCAGCACAAGTATTCACAAGCAACCGCGGCCAGGGGTGTTCCACCCCTGTCCGGACCGTCTTTATGTTCAAGCTTGGCTCTTGTCCAGACAGCCTTGCAAGACAAACAATTTAAATCTTTGATTGCGGAGAGAATCTCGAGACCAAGAAGGCCCTCTACTCTGAAGGTTTACGAGGGCAAGTGGCATGTTTTCAGAGACTGGTACCATATCATTCACATTGTTCCTATGAGTGTCACAATCCCTCAACTGGCCAACTTTTCTCTGGCTTTTCGAGGAGAAACATCTGGCTCCAGTTATTCTCAAATGTTACCGCTCCATGATATCAGACACATTCCGCCATTCTGGTACATGTGCTATCAGCCATGACAAAGATTTGTCAGATCTTTAGACATTTAAAAAAAAAAAAAAAAAAAAAATTTAATCGACTTATATCCCTCACCCTGTTTTCAAATGGAATCTGTCCTGGGTTTTAACATGACTCAATTCAGACAGTATTGAGTCTTTAACCCACGATTAGTTAAAGCTACTATCATACAAATTGGGTTTCTTGATAGCCTTAGCTTCAGCATGCAGGGTGAGCGAGTTACATGTCCTTTCTAGTGACCCGAACTCTCTTTCGTTTCGATCAGAGGGTTTGATGGTCCTCTTGACGCAGCCAGGCTTCGTAGTCCAAAATAGATTACCATACATTGCGATCAACGAGTCGTCATTAGCTCGCTTTCTTTATAGATAAGTCAGGATCAACAGCCATGTAAGATCCTGTTTGTGCACTCTAGCACCATTTCAATGCATAGAGGTGAGTCAGGTCACATACTAGCACCTCTTTCTTCTGGTGATAGCTGGGATATGAGATATCACCATTCAAGCCCTTGCTTCATGGCTGTAGTGGGTTATACGCTCGGCGTACTCTGAGAATTCGCAAATCAGTCACCTTATAGAAGCTGTTGCAGAGTCAACCTTCTACAGTTTTATCTTCAAGTTTGTACTCGCAGAGGCAAACATTGATTCTAGTAGGTCCGGTGTTGGGCAGCCCAGACGCCCACCAGACCCATGTGCAACAATCAGCACAGCCTATTAGCTTCGCTGGATTCGCCAGATAAATTTTCGTAGGTAAGAAGATTTCAATAACTATCTTCTTAACCGCATAAAAGGGTCACATATCACGTGACCCTGGGCTGTGTTGCTGATTGAAAATTAGGAGACCGGGTTATCATTCACATGGGGAATCCAACCATCATTCCCTAGAGGATACCCGGGGTGGAGGTCGGATGCTCCGCATTCCCTCCTCCTATTACTTATTCTCCTAAAGTAATGTGATTGGGGAACGTATTCAAAGGAGAAAGCAAATTTTTTAGTAAATTATGTTTCTCCGAGAATACTTACCCAATCACATTACTAAGAAACCCTCCCAACCACCCCGCCATGCGAGCATCCTCGTGTTTTATATATCGCTCAGCTTAAAAACTAAAGAAGCGACACCTAACGGGCGGCAAGGGGAGGTAATGGGCAAGAGTTATTGCCCTTTGTCTATATGACATAGACAGGAAAGACGAATTTTCGTCTTTTGGTAGGGCTGGATTCGCGAGGTAGCAGGCTAATATCCCTAAAGTAATGTGATTGGGTAAGTATTCTCAGAGAAACATAATTTACTAAAAAATTTGCTTTCTCCGCCTTCAAGCCTCCTAACTCTAGACGTTGACATACCCTTCCCACCGCCCGCGGACAGCCTACCTGTGGGCAGCCGCCTCCTGCAATTTCAGGACCACTGGATCGCTTTATTTCCTCAGAATAATTGGGTGATCCAGGTCATTTCGGAGGGACTTCGGATTTCATTTATCCATCCCTCTCCCCTGTCCTCCTCTTCATGGACGTGCCGTCAGATCAAGAAAAGGATTCCTTTCTATTTAAAAAAAAATAAATAAAAAATAAACCCCGCAATCGCCTGGGTTTTATTCCTGGCTGTTTCTTATCCAGAAGCCATTCATCGACCTGAGTCGCCTCAACTAATACATTTTACCACTGAAATTCAATATGGCGACGGCGAGATCAATCTGTCTTTCCATCCGACGGGGCGGGTATGCCATCGGTCTAGATATGACCGACGCATATTTTCACGGCCGTATCCACCGTGTCATGAAAATTTCTCCGTTTTGCTTATTGCGACTCGGTTTATCTGTTCCATGTCCTACCTATTGGCCTCAACATCAGCCCTTGGCCTTTTACCAAGGTTATGGATTGCATCGTCACCCTGTTCCGCTCGACTTCATCTATAGTGATGGCAGTGTACTTGGACGACATCCTCCAGAAACATATGTTAAGTTCTACTCTGCTCAAAGGCAGAAACGATCTTCTATCACTTTTAAATCATCTAGGCTTTCTCGTGAACTGGAAAAAGTTCGATCTCTGTCCATCCCAGCGTTTTGGTCTATCTGGGTATGGAGTTTCATCCGGATCGTCGAACTCATCGAGTCCATTTCCAACAGGATGTGCATTTCAGCGAGAGAGTTCTTGCAACTCCTTGGATTATTCAATGCGGCGGTGGAATCGATCCTGCTGAGCCGTCTTTGTATGCGCCCCTTACAAATGATGTTACTAGCACAATAGCACCCTTTTTTCAAGTCCCCTCAATCACACAATAATGATCACGCCCGATATATGATCATTATTGCGTCAGTGGCACAATCCTGGTTGGCTGTCCACTTGGATTCCTCTGGAGATACCCCAAGCGGAGATAACGATATGTACCGCCGCCAGTACCTATGGTTGCGGTGCCCATATGTTGCCGGACTTCGATACTGTCAGCGACACGTGGGGATCAGGGAAGAGCCCTTTCCACATCAACCTTTCAGAAATGAAGGCTGTCATCAATGCCTTTCATTTCTGGAAGGATCAACTCTTAGGCAAAACTGTCTTCATTATGTCAGACAACTCTGTGGTGGTGACTTGCCTCCTCAAACAAGGGGTCACCAAATCACCAGACCTGTGCAATCTGATCTGGCAGTTTCTATGTTGGTGTGACAATCTCCACATCAATGTACAAATCAGACACATTCCCGGCAGACTCATTGTCTTAGCTGACACTCTATCCAGGAACGGTCAAGTCATTCACACGGAATGGTCACTCCATCAATCGGTCTTTCTTCCAATCTGCACACTTTGGGGGCGTCCGATGATCGATCTTTTTAGCAACAAGGTGGAATCGCAAGTTGCCCACCTTCGTCTCTCTGGTTCCAGACCTAGAAGCTTGGGCCGTGGATGCTCTGTCAATCAGCTGGGAGGGGTTGTGGGCATTCTCCTACCCTCCCATGGTCTTGGTACCGAAAATAATCCAGAGGTTAAGGGGTCATAACTGTCAGATGATTCTGATTGCCCTTCTCAGATGGAACAACTCCTGGGTCATTGATCAAATCGATCTGGCGATAGATCTACACAGGAAGATTTCAGTCAGCCCAAATCTTCTCAAGCAACCGTGGTCACGGGTGTTCCACCCCTGTCCGTAGCGTCTTTATCTTCACGCTCGGCTCTTGTTTGGATGGCCTTGAGAGACAAACAATTTAAACCTTCGATTGTGGAGAGAATCTCGAGAGCAAGAAGGCCCTCTACTCTGAAGGATTACGAGGGAAAGTGGCATGTTTTCAGGGAATGATACCATATCAATAACATCGTCCCTTTGAGTGTCTCAAAACCTCAACTGGCCGACTTTTTTCTTTGGCTTTTCGAGGAGAACCAGTTGGCCCCAATTACTATCAAATGCTACTGTTCCATGATATCAGATACATTCTGCCATCATGGTAAATGTGATATCAGGCATGACAAAGATCTGTTGGATCTTTTAGCCAATTTAGAGTTCAATCGACCAAAATTCCTCCCCTGTTTCCAAAATGGAATCGGTCCTGGGTTTTAACATGTCTCAATTCAGACAAATTTGAGTCTTTAGCCCACAATTCGTTAAAGCTACTACAAAACGTGTTTCTTGATAGCCTTAGCTTCAGCATGCAGGATGAATGAGTTACATGCCCTTTCCAGTGACCTTAACTATCTTCAGTTCAGATCAGATCGTTCGGTGGTCCTCTTGACACAGCCAGGCTTCGCAGCCAAAATTAGGTTACCATCCATTGGCAATCAAAGAGTCGTCATTGGCTCACTACTTCCATAGATTAGTCAAGAGCAGCAGCCATGCAAGATCCTGTTCGTGTACTCAAGCACTATTTTAAATGCACAGAGGTGAGTTGGGTCACGTGCAAGCACCTCTTTCTTCTGGTGACAGCTGGGAAACGGGATATCACCCCTCAAGCCCTTGCTTCATGGCTGAAGTGGGTTATACGCTCAGCGTACTCTGAGGTCTCACAAGATCAGAGTCGCCTCATGAAGATTAATGCTCATGAGATTAGAGCAATCTCAGCAAGCCTTGCATTTGAATGCAATGTTTCGATCCAAGATATAATAGAAGCTGTTGGCTGGCATTCAGAGTCAACTTTCTCCAGTTTTATCTCAAAGATTTGACCTCGCAGAGTCAAACCTTGAATCTAGTAGGTCCGGTGTTGGCGGCCCAGATGACCACCAGACCCATTTAAAACAATCAGCACAGCCTATCAGCTTTGCTGGATTCGTCAGAAAAAAATTTTTGTAGATAAAAAGATTTCAATAACTATCTTCTTAACCGTATAAAGGGTCACATATCATGTGACCCTGGGCAGTGTTGCTGATGAAATTAGGAGAACGGGTTATCATTCAAATGGGGAATCCAGCCATCATTCCCTAGAGGCTACCCGGTGGGGTAGAGGTAGGATGCTCAGCATTCCCTCCTCCTATTACCTATTCTCCTAATGTTAATGTGATCGGAGAACGTATTTGAAGGAGAAAGCAAATTTTTTAAGTAAATTATGTTTCTTCAAGAATTCTTACCCGATCACATTACTTAAAAAACCCTCCCAACCACCCTGCCATGCAAGCATCCTCGTATAGTATATATCGCTCAGCTTAAAAACTAGCGACTACTGGTGGTGGCAAGGGGAGGTAAGGGGCAAGAGGTATTGCCTTTTGTCTATATGAGATAGACAGAAAAGACTATTTTTCGTCTTTTAGTAGGGCTGGATTTGAGAGATAGCAGGCTTATATCCCTAACGTTAATGTGATCGGGTAAGTATTCTTGGAGAATTTACTTAAAATATTTGCTTTCCAGTTATAACTGTCAATCACGTATGATAATGATAGAAAAATCAGTCATGTTGAATGTTGATTGCAAACTGAAATTTAATGTCAGATAATTTTTTTAAAACTAAGTTGTAATATTAACAGGGCAGCAAATTTTACATTTGAATGCAGAAATAAAGAAGAAAAAGAGCCCAAAGCCTTACAGGTTAACACACAATCATTAAAATCATTTGTTTCAAGATGGTGCACACTGAAGTGTCTCATATACAACCACTCTGCAATGTTTCTATAGTATCTCCATGCCAATAATTTTCCCTGTATTTCTCTGTGAATGAAATCTATTAATGAAAACAAAACACTCCTTTTCATTTGAGAACACTCAAGTTGGTAGTTTGAATAAAATAAAAAAATAGAAATATATAAATAGAAGCTAAATCTTAAGAAAATATTCCAGTCCAAACATTACTGTGTAAAATTTTTGATCTTTTTTGGATGTAGTAATATAGCTGTAATTTGAAATGGCAAAGTATACAAAAAAAAATTCTTGCAAATCAGTTTTTTTCCTTTTATCACAGTATGAACATTTTGTACCGTCACTTGGGGCTTTGCCATTTGTGACAATGCAATGTTTCCACGTCACACATGAAATAATTTGGAATTCTTATATGTACTCAGAAAAAATGTTGATTGCTAGGGTAATGTTTTGGTTTTGATGTTGTTTCAGTTTGCAGTACATTGTTGTGGTAATGTGTTGGTTTTCATGTCTTTGTTTCTGTTGTGTAATCTCTTAAACTATTCATATTTGTTGTAGCTATTCATTTTAGTTATAACAGTTTAAAAAATTAGAATAGTTTAATCAAAACAAATACTCCTTAAAGTAAGAGAATTGGAGGGTTTTTTGGTGTAAAGTTTGTAAGTAAGTCAACTATTTGTCAATGGTATAATGAGGTACCAGCCTGGAAAATATTGATGGTGATGGTCATCATGCTGTCACTCTCCTGCACTTTACACTGTATTCATACTATTTTCTATTATGTGTATTGTATTCATGCTATTTTCTGTAATTTGTACTGTATTCATACTATTTTCTATAATGTGTACTGTATTCATACTATTTTCTATAATGCATATTGTATTCTATTTTCTATAATGCGTACTGTATTCATACTGTATTCTATGTGTACTGTATTCATACCATTTTCTATAATGTGTACTGTATTCATTCTATTTTCTATAATGTGTACTGTATTCATATTATTTTCTATAATGCGTACTGTATTCATACTAATTTCTATAATGTGTACTGTATTCATACTATTTTCTATAATGTGTACTGTATTCATATTTTTTTCTATAATGTGTACTGTATTCATACTATTTTCTATGTGTACTGTATTCATATTATTTTCTATAATGCGTACTGTATTCATACTATTTTCTATGATACTGTATTCATACTATTTTCTGTAGGTAACCAATAATCTTATACACCATTCTTATTTCAGACAAGACTCATGAACACAGCAGAAAGCATCAGCAATAAGTTATCTTACTTCAATGAGCTTGACAGTATATCAAGTGTAAGTCATGTTCTCCATCTGTCACCATTATCTTACTTAAGTGACCTAGGCAGAACCTCAAGTGTAAGTCATTTTTCTCCATCAGTTGGTGTTTTTCAGTTTTTTGTGAGCAATTTCTTTACAGCTTTATCTTCCATGCCACTTATATCCATCTGTCATAGAATAGTCATTACAGGTCAGATACATCCACATGGCCCAGAAATGTATTACTTTGTCTGTAGCTATATCCCATTTCTCAAGCTATTGGTGTGTGATGTATGGTGTGATGTGAGAGCTCTCTTTTATGAATGCAGAGTCCTAAAAGGACAGCACACTGTCTTATAGTAGTAAATCCTGTTTGCCTTTGTCCTGTGGTAGGTATTGATCATATTTTCCTAAGATATAAATTACTAACATGCAAGTAGCTCTTGTATACCTTGCACAATTCTTGAGTACACCCTCATTATTATGCTGTCAGTGGAAGATATAGAGCATACAGAGTGTTAATGAGGCTGAATTATGATGAAATAATCATACAGTACTTGCTTATTGTAATGTCTGTGGACTGTTAGTGTGACTGTATTGTGATGAAATAAATCATATATTACTTGCTTATTGTAATGTCTGTGGACTGTTAGTGTGACTGTATTGTGATGAAATAAATCATACATTACTTCCTTATTGTAATGTCTGTGGACTGTTAGTGTGACTGTATTGTGATGAAATAAATCATACAGTACTTGCTGATTGTAATGTCTGTGGACTGTTAGTGTGACTGTATTGTGATGAAATAAATCATACAGTACTTGCTTATTGTAATGTCTGTGGACTGTTAGTGTGACTGTATTGTGATGAAATAAATCATACAGTACTTGCTTTTTGTAATGTCTGTGGACTGTTAGTGTGACTGTATTGTGATGAAATGAATCATACAGTACTTGCTTATTGTAATGTCTGTGGACTGTTAGTGTGACTGTATTGTGATGAAATGAATCATACAGTACTTGCTTATTGTAATGTCTGTGGACTGTTAGTGTGACTGTATTGTGATGAAATAAATCATACAGTTCTTGCTTACTGTAATGTCTGTGGACTGTTAGTGTGACTGTATTGTGATGAAATGAATCATACAGTACTGCTTATTGTAATGTCTGTGGACTGTTAGTAAGACTGTCTTATAATGAAGTACTTGATACAGTACTCACCCATTTTATTGCTGTCTGTGGACTGTTGGTCAGACTGACATGATACAGTATTCAATATAGCCACATCTCTGGACTGTTAGTTGTTAGTAAGACTGACTTATAATGAAGTACATGTATTATATATATCAATATTGTGTGTATTATTCATGACTATAGCTAGTGAAGGTTATTTAATTAATATATGAAATACAGGTATTCTTTTTAACAGTTTTCTGTTTCAAGGTTCACATGTAATTCAAGTCAGTATCAGGTAATTGAATGGCGGTTGTGGGTTTTCTAAAAAGACCAAGATGACGTAATTCCTAATGAGTTTCTTTTTAAAACAGCTGATCTGTTTACTGATAAAATGATTTTGAAATGCCAAGATAATTCATTCAAGCCTTGAATTGAATTTTGTCTATTGCGCATTAACAGGGCTAATATTACAATGAATAGCCTTACATTGAGGAGGTACTGTACACTCGTTTTATGGATAAGCAGTACATAATATCAAGTTAAGCATCAAAAGCCGTTTTACACATATATGTTAATCAGGAAAATGGTCTCAGTACTAATTATTTTTTTCAGTATCTTGTTTTACAACAATATTTGTAGGGCAACTAGTGTTTAACTTGTCCATCCATTACAGCTTAGAAAAGGTTAGCATGTAGGTCCATTTCAAGGCCACTGGTGGGCATCCAAGTTCCATGAACACATTTATTTTTGTTTTGTATTTCATATTGAAATGTTGTTTTATGTGGTTATTATCTGTTTTGTGCTTCACATTCAAATGGCCTTTTTGTGGTTAATACATATTGTTAGAACTTAATATATATTGTTTTGTGTTGATTACATATTGTTTTGTGTTGATTACATATTGTTTTGTGTTGATTACATATTGTTTTGTGTTGATTACATATTGTTTTGTGGTTATTACATATTGCTTTGTGGTTGTACTTATTGATTTTTAGTTATTATTTGTTATTTTGAAGCAGGAGCCATTGTGTCTCGGTTGTTAACTTGTCAAACTTGCAATAAAAATGATGCAGTTTTCAAATCCTTTCTTCGGTACCACCTAGTTTAGCTAGTAGCAGCTGTGGAACATTGGACTTGTCACTTTACTTCAGTTGCCTTCACACGAAATAACTTAGTTGTACCGCTGTGCTGAAAAACACCAACATTGACATGGAAGCATTTTATATCAAAGTTAATTCATTTGTGTCCATTTATATGTATGTCTTCGATGAAATAATGATCTAATGGTCTTTAAGTCTTAATTGAAATAATGAACTCATGATCATCATATCTTAAAGGAAGTACTGATCTCATGATCTTCATGTCTTAATTGAAATACTGATCTCATGATCTTCATGTCTTAAAGGAAGTACTGATCTCATGATCTTCATGTCTTAAAGGAAGTACTGATCTCATGATCTTCATATCTTGATTGAAATACTGATCTCATGATCTTCATATCTTGATTGAAATACTGATCTCATGATCTTTGTGTCTTAAAAGAAATACTGATCTCATGATCTTCATGTCTTAAAGGAAATACTGATCTCATGATCCTCGTATATTAAATGAAATACTGATCTCATGATCTTCATGTCTTAGATGAAATACTGATCTTCAAGTCGTAATTGAAATAGTGATCTCATGATTTTCATGTATTAAACAAAATACTGATCTCATTATCCTAATCTTTACTCTTATTCCAGAAATTAGGATCTCCCACTCTGGCAGTGACAAATGAGTCTTTTGTACCAATGTTATCCCGCCTTGATGAATGCATCCACTACATCAAGTCAAATGTAAGTGTTGACTTTGTTTCTGGTATAGCAAGTGCATGTAGAAATGTTGACAGTATGCTTGTATTATCACTGCACCTTGTGCATGAGATCACAGATCAGCAACAATAATTTGCTCATTATTCCCAAATCTTAACTCCCATGCATCTCCAGGAAATCTCTTTCGCAGGAATAAATAGAAAAATGCACCTACAGTTCATTTTAGTGGACAGTTAATACCTTTTTTAAAATAATATATCTTCAAATGAAAACATACAAGGTTTGTGGTAGTCAGCCAAGTTACAGTGCAGGATCTTGCTAGTGTTAAAATTAGGGCATAACCGATTAGCATTTTTCTACCGATTTCCGATTCCGGATTTCGGGCATGAAATTTTTCCGATTCCGGATACGATTCGATTAATCGGAAATGCTAAATCCGTATTTTTTTTCTAAAAAATTTCATCTTCCGTTTCCGGGTTTCTGGTATCTGGTTTTGCCGTGTCTAGCATGTTACTTAGTACTTTACCATATCCGGCTTCATTTCCGGTTTTTACCCGCCAGTTCAAATAGATTGTCTCACAGCGTGGTTGTGTTGACCATATTGGACTTTTCTGACTTCTTATTTAACTTGATTAACGCACTATCGAATGACACGCAGTGTTAGACACGGTGCTATAGAAATTCAACTTTATTAATTTTGCTATCCAAATCGGTCGTTCCTGCCTTGTCCGACTCCGATTAATCGGAAGTTCATACTATCCGGTGGAATCCGATTTCCGGATCAAAAGTCGGTTATGCCCTAGTTAAAATCACACTGTCAGTGATAAAAATTTAATTTGAGGTTCGTCTATTAACAGAAGAGACTAAATTTCTGCAAATGAACAATTTGTCATTGAGTGAATGATTTTTAATTTGAAGCTAAGTAATTCTGTATAAATGTTTATATTTTATAATAAATGCTGGTATATTTTATAATAAATGCTGGTATATATTATAATAAATGCTGGTATATATTATAATAAATGCTGGTATATAGTATAATAAATGCTGGTATATATTATAATAAATGCTGGTATATTTTATAATAAATGCTGGTATATATTATAATAAATGCTGGTATATTTTATAATAAATGCTGGTATATATTATAATAAATGCTGGTATATATTATAATAAATGCTGGTATATTTTATAATAAATGCTGCTATATATTATAATAAATGCTGGTATATAGTATAATAAATGCTGGTATATTTTATAATAAATGCTGGTATAAACATTAGGTTAAATAAGAACATGATTCAGAATGGAAATTTACTTAAAAAGATATTCAATGATGCAGATATTTTCATGAGTTAATTGATCCCATGGTAATATTATTACAATACGTGTCCATGGAAAATATGATAAGACAATACAGTGCTTATTTTCTAGTGCAGAGGTGGGCAGACTTTCCAGTGCAAGGGCCTTATACACAAATTTACAACTTTAGTGGGCCGCATAGTTTATTAAGTAAAAAAATTAATATTTGAAATAGAAAAAACAAAAGGTTTTTCTAAAGAACATCCTAATTAATTTTCAGTTGTTAATATTTTGTTAATATTTGAAAACATAAATTTCAAACGGACATTTTTTTGATAAACAGAGTAACAGAGTCAGTGCGAATGATGCAGCTAATCACATTCATTGACCAGTTTGTCAAACTTTGTTGACAAGTTACTCGTGCTGATCTTTAAAGCTGAGTGATGACTTGTTGACTTTATTAATAAAGAAATTCTGCTCACAAATGTAGGTTGATGCAAACAACAAAAACATCTTTCCGGCAAATTCTTTCAGATTTTGAAACTTTCCTGGGTATAGAGAAGCATAAAACTCAATCAGGGGTTTGGTTTCAACTTTTTCTAGCAGATCAGTTGCTTTCTTTTTCAGTTCTTGTTTTGATAAATTGTTTCCAAAGTTATTGTGCTTTGTTTGAAAGTGACATTTCAAATTGAACTCCTTGAAAATTGCAATAGTGTCTTGACAAATCAAACACACAGCTATAACTCCAACATCAGTAAATAAATATTTGTCAGTCCACTACTTGTTAAACACACGACATTCATCTTCAGTGTTTCACTTTCTAGATATCCTCGAACATTTCATTTTGGGTAAACTTTGGCAGAAAATAAAAGCTTTTTTAGCTGTATAGATTGATACGGAACTGTCCGTCCCGGTAAATTCTTCACTTCAACAATTTCACGTTAACTGCCAGTCCCCCTTCTGCCATGGCGGGTGCATACACTGTTCAAAAAATTCTTTCTAAGGTGTAAGCGCGCTGGTTCTGATGACATACAGTCAAGACACACTGATGACGCACTCAGCCAATCACGAGCGTGTGAACGGTGAAAGACAACGCATGCGTGCGCACCTCGATTTACCCACTCAGTGGAAAAGAAATAGATATATGAATAGATTGTGAAACAAGCCAAACAAAATTCTGTTGAAATTTATATGGCTTTCACCACTGCTCGGTTGGAAAAAAATCCTAGATAAATTTATCTCATTCACATCCTTTACAATAAATATCAGCAACACCAGCATTAAATTCTCACAGTCAGTAAGGAAACTTGGCGTTACTCTAGACAGTACTCTCACATTGCACCAACATGTCATGAACATATGCAAGGCTGCATATCTTGAATTGAGATGCATCAGTTCCATTCTTAAATATCTTTCAGTTGATGCCACTAAAACACTTGTGTGTTCATTAGTACTTTCAAGACTGGACTATTGTAACTCAATTCTGTCTGGTTCGTCACAATATTTACTCCAGAAACTTCAAAAGTTCAAAACACAGCTGCACGGATCATCTTTAGAGTACCTCGATCAGAGGACACCTCACCACTGCTCTGTACCCTACATTGGCTATCAATTCGATACAGAATCAAACACAAAATTTGTTCTCTGTGCTATGTTTCATTGACAGACTCCAGTCCAACATACCTATCCAGCCTCACCCATGTGTATGCACCAGCTATTTCCTTACGCTCTTCTTCTGATAATCGTATACTCATTGTTCCCAAGGTGAAAACAAAGTCATATGGACAGCGTTCATTTGCACACCAGGGCCTGGCAAAGTGGAACGAATTGCACATTGAAATTAGACACAAAGACACAGTGGTCCCTTTTAAGAGTGCTCTTAAGACTCACCTGTTTCTACTGCAGGGACAAACCTAGCGACCTAATCATGTTTTGTATCTTATATGTTTTCAGCATGTTTTTATGTTTTCCCATTTCATTGTTTTTGTCATTTGTTGTTCTGTAGTGTAGTCATATCATTATTTGATGGTGTAAAGCGCTTAGAGCTTCGTAAGATTAGGCTCTATACAAAGTCCTCATTATTATTATTATTATTATATTTGTATTTATAGATATAGGAATATAATGCAAAACAAGCCAAACAGAGTTCTATTGAAATTGCTATGGCTTTTCCCACTGGGTGGGTATTTGGCATCATGTGGTTACATTTATCTCAAAATTAGAAAGAAATTTTACCCATGAGAAAATTAAATAGTGTGAACATGGGACTTGTTCCTAGGCTGCATGAAAACCCTTGGCGGGCCGTAGTTTGCCCACCCCTGTTCTAGTGCTACTAGTATTGTATTATGTACCACTGTTTTCCTTGTCTTTTAAAATCACAGTCATCTCCATTTAGAATATGGGTGTAACACTGATATCTCTCTTTCTGCAGTTGTGGATTCTGCCATAAAATTTTACAGTCAAATCTTGCTAACTCAAACTCACTTGAATTAAACACCCTGTTCAATAATTGACACTTGATGAATTTTGTTCAGTAGCCATGGCACTTGTGCATTGTCCTGGCTAGTTGGCAATTTAGGCAAAATATCTGTCTCAATGCTGGTCATATCCTCCAATTATGATTTTCTTATGGCTTTATACCCAGCCACCTTTTTTGGCCAATGAATGCCTTCATATTCTAAGTACACTATCAGTCAAAGTTTTTGCCATTTAATGCTTTCCTGTTGTGAGTACTCTATCAATCAGTTTTGGCCATAGAATGATTTCATGTCATATGTCACTATAATTCTATTTTGGCCATTTAATGCTCTCATGTTATGAATGCTAAACCAACCCATTTTAGCCATTGAATGGTTTTATATTCTGAGTACACTATAAATCCAATTTGGCCATTGAATGCTTTCAAATTCTGAGTACACTATAAATCCATTTTGGCCATTGAATGCTTTCATATTCTGAGTACACTATAAATCCATTTTGGCCATTGAATGCTTTCATATTCTGAGTACACTATCTTTTCTCATGTTGTCTAGTCATGGTCATTGAGACTTTTAATCTTTGCATTCTTTACTTGAAACATAGTTGACTATATCTTGCAATGTTAACTGGAGTTTTACTTTGAATTTTAAGTCAGTTATTGTTAGCTTTTTTGCCATGACTGGATATATTGTGTTTTATCCATTTCTTTTTCTTTTCTTTTCTTTTCTTTGTTTTTCTTGCTTTTGTTTTAGTGTATTGTTTAAACTTGTCGAGTGGACTACTACAAGTTAAATTTCTGAGCCACCTTCAGGCAGTACAGCTGTAATAAGCTTGGTTGTTGAGGTTTCTTTAAATTGTGTGAAAAGGAATAATGTGTAAACTTGTCTGAAAACAACATGTAAACTCTGCCCAGACACCATGATCTGCCCAGACACCATGATCTGTCCAGACACCATGATCTGCCCAGACACCATCTAGTTCGGTTTAGTCAATGACACCTTCATTGATTGTCTGATCAAGAAACAATCTATTAACCTGGCTTCACTATGGCAATTCAGACAGTTTCATGGATACAAAAAATTGAAGACAGTTTAATGTGATAATAATTTCTAATATCCTAAGACCAGTTTCCTTTTGCTTCGACCTTGGGGCATCTGTACCTCAAGCACAAAAAGCATTGTGACCCTATTATATAAAGTCATCAACATTTTAGTAGCTGTACCATGTATGTACCACACAGCCCTATCATCAGAAAGACTTACATGATACAATGACTAACAAAAATGTATCATATACCTCATCAAGATTAACATATATTTTCATCAGACAGTTTTCTGCTGCAGCCAATTTACTGAAAGGTCAGTGCAGTATCAGCTCCCTACCTGGATTTCTTGAAATTTGCCAAACACTACTTATAATAAGGAACTGACCATTCAACAAATTTGGAGGAAGTCTCGCATTCTTTCTAAGCAAAATACTACCAAGCTCTTAGATATTTTTGCTTTAATTTAACAATAATAAATGAAATTATAACAATAACAAAAGAATTTATAACAATCACAAAAGAATTTATAACAATCACAAAAGAATTTATAACAATAACAAAATCATTTATAACAACCACAAATGAATTTATAATAAAAAAAAATGAAAGAATGTATAATAATAACAAGAATTTATAACAATAACAAATGAATTTATAATAAAAAAAATGAAAGAATGTATAATAATAACAAGAATTTATAACAATAACAAATGAATTTATAACAATCACAAATGTATAATAAGAATTTATAACAATAACAAAAGAATTTATAACAATCACAGAAGAATTTATAACAATCAGAAAAGAATTTATAAAAATGGTGAAAGAATATATAATAATAACAAAAAGAATTTATAACAATATCAAAAGAATTAATAACAATCACAAAAGAATTAATAATAATCACAAAATAATTTATAACAATAACAAAACTATTATTTTTTATAATAACAAAAGATTTTATAACAATAACAAAATAATTTTTAACAATAACAAATGATTTTATGACAATCACTATATTATAGCCTTTTTTTATCCATTCTATTTATATTTACAAGTATTTTCCACCCAGCTAACATGTATAATGTTCTGTCTTGGTTGTTTAAGTCTGTCCAGCAAACATTTACCAAGTATTATACTAAAGAAAAGATGAATAGAAAATCTCCATCAAACATTGGCCATTTGCATGCACTTTATAATTTATTCTGTGCTGATGGAAGTGCGTGCTGGACTGTTTCAATATGTGAGGGTGATACAGAATGAAAAGACGACAAAAGTAGCTATCTCATTAAATGAGTATTTCTCAATCTTATATGTAAATCTTTAAGAAAAAAGCCCACAATTTTTATTTGAAAAATGTATTGACTTTGAGGAGCATCAGCTCCATCGTTGCATTCACTGAACTGTTAATACCAGTCAGTTTTGCAGAACTTGTGTCTGCTAACAGTTAAATGAGGTTAGATCACCTCTTGCAAGACTTATTTCAGTGTTGACAATAGATAATTGTTGTAATCAGAACTTTTACCAAATCTTTTTAGATTTCCATTTTGATATTAGAAGAAATTTGTTTATTACAACTCTTCGATTTTGATTCATTTACATCCATTGTTAAATTGACTGGTTGCCTGTAATTATTTGGCTTGTATCATAGCTGCCAATCCTCATGATTTTAGCGTGAATTTCACGACGCATGCCAAAAAAATCACGAATTCCCCAGCTCTCAGTTATTTAAAATATTTAATGAAATAAATGATTTTTCATTAGTTGATGAAACGGTCTGGTACTACTAGTTGCGCTATTAGTGCACTATCGCTGATTGGTACTGTTGGCCTGGTAGCAAGCATTTTAGCATATTCTAATATATATATATATATATATATATATATATATATATATATATATATATATAAGAATAGTTTTACAATTTTTTTTTAAGAGAAACTGGGGCCTAACCCGAATTTTGTTTCGTGCATGTGCTGCCAACGTTGATTTGTATTACCATTCAACAACTTATCTTGAAAATGTCTTCACCATCAAAGATTTTTACTTTTGAAATTTGTTTATTTTCCATATCATGTGACTCTATGACCTCATTGACATGTAGGTTGCAAGATTTGTATACAGTAGTCATGTGACTGGGACTAGAAATAGCCAGTCGAGGTCAAATCAAAGCATTAACATATTTTCATCTCTCGTCAGTGGATTAAAGACATGACAAATGCATTGCTCACAATTTTTGAGAAAATAAATCAAATTCCTATCGATTTTATGCAAATATATCTAGATTAAATGTTGTTCAAGTTTGCTGTGCCAGCTAGTAAGAGCCAACACCAAATGATGTTTTTTGGTGAAATCCAGATTTTCAATGGGGAATGGACTCAGGCCTTACACCCCAACATAAATGTCCAAATATAAAAAATGGTGTGGCAAGGGTCAGAGGAAACTTGGATCAGTTAAAAGAAATATATTGCACAAAAAGTGAAGTTTAGTTTGGAGTATACCAAACATTTGCTGTGCATTCATTTGTTCTGACAGATATTCCTGGACTCTCCGATACTTCACGAATTCATGTCAAAATTCACTGATTTTTATCACTATTTTCATGAATTGCGAGCCTGGAGGGTTGGCAGCTATGTTGTATAAGTAAAGTAATGCAGCATTAGTTTCATATGAACTGCACTGTGGACCAGGCAGCTAGTGTGACTCCATGTGTTGTTTGTTTACCTGAAGCTATTTATTACTGTCCAGTTTAAACATTTTTTTCCCATCCAATCTGAGTGATAGACCTTTTACTCCTTCACAGCATTGCAGCATAATAAATTTGTTTCTGATGGTATGATTTCAAGTGAGGAAGTTTTAGAATATGTTTGGCTTGGATATTTAGGCAGATTTCCTCAGCTAGTTGTTGCAGTCAGCCACATAAGTAATTTTATGGAATAAACGGCCAAAAACGGGGGTAATTTTGGACTCTACTACTTAAGCATGTTTTTGGGAATACCGAATTAATTTTGTACTCAACTACCCCAGCATGTTGCTGGGAATAATGAGGTAATTTTGGTCTCGACTACCCAGCATGTTGTTGGGAAAACAGAGGTCATTTTGGACTCGACTACCCCAGCATGTTGTTGGGAAGACTTCTGTGATCTGCTGGAGCAACCTCAAGACATGTTATGTACACCATTTAGTGAGTCACACTCTTGTATTATTTTTCTTGTTTCATTGCTTGTACCTATCTGTTTTCTTACAGCCACGGTATAAAGAATCCGACGTTTTCTTGGCCAGATTCAAACAGTGTTTATCACGAGCTCTAAACTTGATAAAGTCTCATGTTGTCAACATCCTGCAAAATGCAACACAACAGATACAGCCTAAGAAGGTATGACTCTCCGTACTTTTGATGTTTACATGTTAGCTCGAATGAAATAGTTGACTTTCATATGCTGCCTGGGTATGGTGTGTTTTCATATTTAATATTTAATTTTGGGGGGTATTTAGTATGTAATTTATATGCCTAGTAAATGATCGTGTAAAAGTATCTTGTGCATACACGGTTTCCATGGTTTGCATTGTGCAAATGGTTGACAGAGCAGGTGGAAAAGATTTGTAACCCATGGATACAAACTCTTTTCTCATGTTCCAACAAACTTTTGCACATAGCAGACTCTGTACCAGGCCTGGTTAACAGAAATAAACTTAATCTTAGACTACCTGTTCATGATTCATAGTAATATGGTCCCTTCCAGTTTGATTAAAAATTGAATCCATTTTAACACCACTTTCCTTACATTGGATCTGACCAGAAACATTCCTCTCAGCTGAGCTACCAGGTCCACTTCATTTTCATTGCTTTACAGTGAAAAGCAAAACCAGATCTGAGTATGTGGGGGGGCATATAATTTCTGTATGTCTGTCATAAGGTGGAGCATAGTAAAACTGTGTACTAATGTTATCTGTCTGTCTGTCTGTTACAAATATTTTTTCATGCACAATAAATTGAGATCCACAT
Organism: Unio delphinus; assembly: GCA_029339505.1. Classification (NCBI taxonomy): domain Eukaryota; kingdom Metazoa; phylum Mollusca; class Bivalvia; order Unionida; family Unionidae; genus Unio; species Unio delphinus. The sequence continues at coordinate 9,647,800 of JAQISU010000111.1, read as the reverse complement.
TCTTCCCACCTACATCACTTTGGGAGTTAGCAGTTTTATTTACCTAATTTTCTACCTCATTTACATCTGTGTTAGCAGTGTTATTTACAAAATTTTCTAGGTCGTTTACATCAAAGTTTGAGTTAGCATTCTTAGTTACCGAATATAATATCTCATCTATATCGGTTTGGGAGTTAGCAGTCTTGTTTGTCAAATATTCTGACTTGTTTTTGAGTTGTTCATGTTTCATGCAAAACTATCCTGAATTCATTCCAATTGCTAATTTATCATTCTTTTATGATTTTTGCTGTTGCCAAGAGACTGCTAAGAACTTTCACTTCTCATGTTAATTAAACTCTCAAGTTGCATTGATGGATGGGGCTAACAAAGACACTTCTAGCCGAGTTGCTTTGACTGATTTTCGAGACATCAGTACATACTGTCCAAAACTTTTATTTTTCTTATTACTGCAATTAAAATCTAACCTGACATCAGACTGCGAATTCCAAACTTGATGTAAATGAGAAAGAATATTTTGTAAATAAGACTGCTAACTAACACTTTGATGTAAATGAGATTGAAAATTTGATAAATAAGACTGCTGACTGCAACATTGATGTGAATGAGATTGAAAATTTGATAAATAAGACTGCTGACTCCCACATTGATGTAAATGAGATTGAAAATTTGATAAATAAGACTGCTAATTTCTGATTGACGTAGATGAGATAGAAAATTTGCTAAATAAGACTGCTAATTTCTGACTGATGTAGATGAGATAGAAAATTTGATAAATAAGACTGCTAATTTCTGACTGATGTAGATGAGATAGAAAATTTGATAAATAAGACTGCTAATTTCTGACTGATGTAGATGAGATAGAAAATTTGATAAATAAGACTGCTAAGCAATGTAGATGAGACAGAATATTAGATGCAATATAGAATTTTCTGATCATTTTAATATGAACTCCTTGGAATCAAAGCACCCTGGCATATATTTTAAAAAAGCTGCCTTCCCTGGGTACCATGTGTGTTTAAATTGAATGGAACAGCCCATACATTCAAATCAGGTCTCATTTGAGCTGAAAACATCCACCCTTTAACCTGCCCTAAAATCATGTGTGTTTAAATGGAATAGCCCATACATTCAAATTAGGTCACTTTTAAGCTCAAAACATCTACCCTTAAACCATTGTGTATTTAAATGTAACAGCCCATACATTCAAATCAGGTCTAATTTGAGCTGAAAATACCCTTAAACCAATTTGTGCAAGGTGGCTCATCTACACACATGGAGAGACCTGATTGACATAGACTGAGAAAGGGGGACTGGTTTGCTGATTATTTAGTTTGCAGTTAGTTGTGTATAAATGTATTCATAAATGGGAATGCTATGTGGTTTAAAATGAAGGACACGGTCTGTAATTCAGTTTTTATTTCTATACTGTACATTAAATAGAGACATTAGAATCTTACACAAGTTTTCATGTTCTTAGAATTTTGAATTTAAATTAAATTGTAATCATTCAGATTCTTTCTTCCTCTTCTTGCATGTACTTATCCTAATTATAGTTCACATTAAGTATAGATAGCCATGGAAACATAATGATTCTTCATTGCATATGATGGGTGGGGGTGGGAGTGTCTTAGCTTGGTTGATATTTTGTTGTGACTTTAAATTCTTAGTTTGGCTTACACAAAAACCACACAAATTGGAACCCTATGAATTTAAAGTGTTTCGCAGTAATTATATTTTTCTTTACCCATGTTAATTTATTATTTAGCTTAAGACTAATGGCTATTTTTGCAGAGAAATGATTTCTTCTTTTCAGCTTATAAGTTGGACGTTGTGTTTGTAGAACATATGAGATTGAAGACAAACATTGTCAGTTGAGATTTCTCGCAATAATTGCTACTTTTTTTTTCTTCAGGATTCCCAAGGAGCAGGAGACAATGCCTTTACATTGTTTTATGGTAAATTTCGAGCCAATGCCCCAAGAGTCAAAGCACTTATGGAACAGTTGGAACAGAGAGTGGACAAGAGTCCTGAGTATGTCATCTGAAAAAGTGTCCACTACAAATATACATGAAATATACATTTCAGTCACCAATAGCAGTTACCTTTCTCTAACAGCTGTTGCTCATATGAAACTAGCTTTTCTCCTGTATGTTTTTAAACTTATCATAAATAGCTAGTGGTTGTATGTCCATCAAAGTTTTTGGCATTTTTTAATTTCAGTGATCATTGCAGGCATTGTAAAGTAATTAAATTTGCTGACAACAGTTGGCATATCTGATAATTTTTTAATGAAAAAGCAATAAGCATACTTCCTCACTCTTACAGTATTAAACATAATTTCTATTAGACACACACATGATGATCAGGTTGAATTATATAGACCTGACACACATGATGATTAGGTTGAATTCAATAGACCTGACACACCTGATGATCAGGTTGAATTCAATAGACCTGACACAGTGATTGAGTTGAATTCAGTAGACCTGAGACACACAGTTTTTGGGTTGAATTCAGTAGACCTGAAACACTCAGTGATTGGGTTGAATTCAGTAGACCTGACACACATGATGATCAGGTTGAATTCAATAGACCTGAGACACACATGATGATCAGGTTGAATTCAATAGACCTGAGACACACATGATCAGGTTGAATTCAATAGACCCAACACAATGATTGAGTTGAATTCAGTAGACCTGAGACACAGTTTTTGGGTTGAATTCAGTAAACTGAAACACACAGTGATTGGGTTGAATTCAATAGACCTGAGACAGTGATTGGCTTGAATTCAATAGACCTGAGACAGTGATTGGGTTGAATTCAGTAGACCTGACACACAATGATTGGCTTGAATTCATTAGACCTGAGACACACAGTGATAGCGTTGAATTCATTGGACCTGAAACACACAGTGATTGGGTTGAATTCATTGGACCTGAAAAACACAATGATTGGCTTGAATTCATTAGACCTGAGACACACAGTGATTGGGTTGAATTCATTAGACCTGAGACACACAATGATTGGCTTGAATTCATTAGACCTGGGACACACAGTGATTGGTTTGAAATCAGTAGACCTGAGACACACACAGTGATTGGGTTGAAATCAGTAGACCTGACACAAAGTGATTGGGTGTACAGTGGTACCTCGGGTTACGAACTTAATTCGTTCCAGAACTCGGTTCGTAACCCGAAACGTTCGTAACCCGAAACATTGAAATCAATGAAATAGAGACAATCCGTTTCAAGATGATAGAATCGTTCTTTTTTATTAACATCCGGTCGTTTACCTGACCAAACGCAAAGAATATGTGTACTTCACGTATTAAATAAAGAGAAAGAAAACAACCAAATAAATTAAATGTAAAATAAAAAAAGATTTAGTCCATCTTTCTTACCAAGAAAACGTTCATGGGAAATTTGTCACTTTGTTTGCTATTCTGAATCATTAGTTTCAGGAGTTTCTTGTCGCTGTTTCTTGGCAGCCAACTGGGAATCTTTCTGCACCAAGAAACTATCAAGGGAAATTTGTCGCTTCCTTTGCTGGAGAATCTTTCTGAAGTGGGCCATTGCGTTATCATTCATTAGGTTTACTGCCCTGTTAGCAACAAGTTTCTTTGGATGATGGTTCACAATGAAGTCTTCGACGTCTGCCCACTTGCTGCAAATTTCTTTAATCCTGGCAGTTGAAACGGTCTCTGGCTCCTCATCATCGGATGACTGCTACTTTTACTGCTGTGTAGTAAGGCCAATGAAAGCGAGGCTGCGCACGCGTGCAAAACTAGGCTACTAGGCTAGCGCTAAGCGATGTTAGTACTGTGTGGCCTTCGTTTGTACTGTACGCGATCGTTAGTCTCCAACGTTAAACCTTGCTCTCTCTCTCTCTCTCTCTCTCTCACGCCTTCGTTCGTAACCCGAGGCACTGTTCGTTACCCGAGACAAAAAAAATTCGAATTTGTCGTTCGTAACCCGAATTGTTCGTGACCTGAGGCGTTCGTAACCCGAGGTACCACTGTAATTCAGTAGACCTGAGACACACAAAGTTATTGGGTTGAATTCAGTAGACCTGACACACACAGTGATTGGGTTGAATTCAGTAGACTTGAGACACAAACTGATTGGGTTGAATTCAGTAAACCTGAGACAGTGATTAGGTTGAATTCAGTAGACCGGACACAGTGATTGGGTTGAATTCAGTAGACGGACACACACAGTGATTGGGTTGAATTCATTAGACCTGAGACACACAAAGTGATTGGGTTAAATTGAGTAGACCTGACACAAAGTGATTGGGTGTAATTCAGTAGACCTGAGACACACAAAGTGATTGGGTTGAATTCAGTAGACCTGACACACACAGTGATTGGGTTGAATTCAGTAGACTTGAGACACAAACTGATTGGGTTGAATTCAGTAAACCTGAGACAGTGATTAGGTTGAATTCAGTAGACCGGACACAGTGATTGGGTTGAATTCAGTAGACGGAAAAACACAGTGATTGGGTTGAATTCAGTAGACCGGACACACACAGTCATTGGTTTGAATTCAATAGACCGGACACACACAGTTCAGTTGCTCTGACAGATGTAATATGACTTCAGTCTGAAGCACTTTCTTTAAGAAAACAGAGAACCTTGTCAGAACAATTTTTAAAAAATTGCTGTTTCTTCTAAACTGGTGCCAGTGGCACTCAGATTCTACAGACATAATAAACTGTCTTATCATTCTTTCAGTCAGATTGCCCTTTACAATTGGTAAAAATAGAACCCATTTCTTCCTCCACCATTAATACTGGCCACCATGTATAGCCCTTTGTGTGCTAAATAATGGCATTAAGTGAAAATTGATATTTTTAAGTGAGTCAGTGACAGTGAGAGTAAATGAGTAGTATTATCAGGATCCATAGGGAACCTTGAAAAGTCGTCAAACTTCAATTGTTCCCTCAAGGCCTTGAAAACAACTTGAAAATTCAAAATATTGTCTGGGTACCTTAAAAAGCCATGATTTTCATGAAACCAAGAGAAATTAATAAATTATTTTTGTTTTACAGAATTAAATAAAATAAAAAGGGAAACAAAAACATTATCTTGCTAAGTTTGTGCCAGAACATAAGTTTTTCCACAACTGGCCTCTGCATATTCATAGATCTTGAACTTCCGATTGTACGAAGCCTGGATGTAGCAATTCGGTGGCTAGATGAAGAAAAATAGAAAGTTTTGATCATGACTACTTTCTCAGTGAGCTTTGCAAAATGCAAATTATGGCAGAAGGATATTGATTTGCATGCAATGGTGAGAGTGCTCCACCGTCACATGCAGCTGGAAAGAAAAACAACTATTGTAATGACGCTTAATATAGGCAAAACAAAAAGCCTTCAGTATGAAATCATTTTTGACAAACGAGGTATGTCTGTGAACACATTGATTCAAGTTTTAAAATAGAAACTATGTTGTCTTAATTTGAGATTGGGTGGAAATAGGACAGACAGTAATTGCAATGAACACATTATATCTAAAAATATAGAATACAGCTAAGCTGAGAGAAATATTAATATATCTAATATGAAACAGTTTTAAATATCCATATGCTGTTTTTTTAAAAGTGACAATGTAAAAAACAAAAATCTTTACTTTTTATGTTTATGGGTTAGAGTGAAGAAGAAAGGAAGGTACTTAAAAGGACGTTGATACATCGACAGCTGTTGATGATGACTGGGCATTGAAAACAAAGATCCATTGGAAAATTTACGTTAACACATCAAAATAATTTGAGGAAAGGTGAAAAGGACAATATTGCTATACTTGGAGCTCTTAAAAAAAAGTTTCAAGCATTGCTAGAAAGTCTGAAAAATTCAGTCTAAGATATTTTGGACTTTGTAAATAGTGTAGCAGACTTCCCGAAAGCGTCGGACATGACCGACAAATTTTTACCCGGACCGACAGTTTGTTAGTCGGCATTGGACTGCCTGTCCGGCAGTTTTCTCACTCAGCACCGCTCGAGTAGTCCTTCTTGAATCTAGTTTGTTAAACAGATTTTCATTGGTTACAAGCTTTTGAGTGATCCAATCGCTACGCCTATTATAAACAGTTATGCGGCTCACCTGTCAGCATGGCATCGTTGAAATATTACGACGGAGTGAAACCAGGAAAAAAAAGAAAACTATCTTATGAAGAATTGAAAGAAAAGAAAATGGATTATGAAAAACATAGGGTTGAAAGAACCTTTAATGATAAATGGAAAGAAAACAGACTGGTTAATATTTGATGAAATAAAGCAAGTTATGCAATGTGCCATGTGTTCTCAGTTTCTACGGCGAGAAAGCGAGGTCTGATGAAAATTTGCGAAACACAAATGCATTTATCATCGGATGTACAAATTTTAGAATGTCAACAATAAAGGATCATGAACTTTCCAAGTCCCATAAAAAAGCATCAGAGTTTGTTTCAGGCAGACAGAAAACTGCTCAGGAAAAGCTAGGGTCAGAAGCCGGCAAAGCACTTAGGCAATTAAAGGCAGCTGAAAGAAGTAGATTAGTGCATTTGTTCAGAAATGCACACGCAGTAGCCAAAAATAATCGTCCACTATCAGATTATACATGGCTATGTGAAATTGACAAAGCTAAACAATTAGACATAGACAGTACATATATTAATGACAAAGCAGCTGCTTATTTCATACACAGTATAGCACAGACAGAGAAGCAAAAACTGTCAATTTTATAGAGTATAATCCATTTTTTGCCTTTATGATGGATGGAAGTACAGATATCTCAGGAGATGAACAGGAGACCTTGGACATTGAGGAAGACTGTTTAGACAATCGAGATGAACTTGACAATTTTGATAAACTGATCATGTTTACAACAGACTATCAGTGAATTTGACTTAACTTTACTTGATTAACATGTGTTATTTACACTTAAAAAATAGAAAACAAAACACATTACAAAATACCTCAATTTTGTTATATTTTGTCGGTCTGACTGATTTTTTTTCGGTCTGACAGATTTTCAGGTTTTGTCAGACAGAATGTCTGACACTTTTTTTTAGCTTTCGGGAAGTCTGGTGTAGTGTAGACAGAGTAAAAGGAACTTTGTTCAGTGACTACATTATTCAAATGCCCAGATGTAGGATGTTTACAATTAATGGGAAAGATATCAATGATCTTTCTATTGACTTCATTTTTATTTATTTTTAAATAAGTTTGAAAGAAATGTTCCTTGTATGGAGTAACAGTAAAGTTTTAATTTGTGTTTACGATTTCATTTATGTGTCCTTTAAAATTAATGTAATATTGCACCTTAAAAACCATGATTTTGAACCTTGAAAACACCTTGACAATTTTGAATGAAATATGCTACTAACCCAGTATTATCTTCTATGTACAGTTACCAGCAGATCTTGTCAGATTGTCATCAGTGTTACTTTGCACAGAGAGAGCAACTTCTTGGTCCAAGCATTGCGTCCACTATAGCAGATTTGGCTGCCAAACATGTCCGGGACCACTGCTCACTGGTGAGACTTTTTTGTTTTTAAATGATGTCCATGTTTTATATGCAACTGGTAAAAACAAACCCTTAAACATGACACTGCCCATTGAATACATTCCTCAGTCACATTATGTTAGGATTGATTATCAAGCTACCTTGTGAATCCAACCCTACTAAATGACAAAAATGGCCTTTTTCTGTATAGGTCAGTAGACAAAGGGCAATAACTTTTGCAAATTACCTTCCCTTTGCATCGCCAGGTGTCGCCCTGTTTTAGCTTTGCTGCTTTACTGGATAACATTTTAACATGTTACATTGCTAATTTATGCTTTGTCTTACCTTTCTGGTGTAGTGAGTTAACATTCAACTAAATACTTGAAATGCACAAGTTGAAAGCATAGTCTATAAGTTTCAATGTAACACTAACTTTTTTTATTCTTTTTTTAATAATGGGAAATATATTTTTATTATCGAGTTAATAGCTAGATGAATTACTAATTTATACTTTGCTTTCTCGTGTTGTTCAGAAGAATGTCATTTAAATGCTATTTATGCAACTTCAGAGCATGGGAGTCTACCATGCATCTTGTTTTATTTATACTATGTATACACTTCTATGAAATGCAGCATCTGTAATATGTGGTCAGAGTAAGTGTGGCTGCCAAATTAGCTATTTAGTCACATTCTGATTTGCTAATCTATGCTCTTAGCTAGTTAGTCACATACTGATTTGGTGATCTATGCTCATAGCTAGATAGTCACATGCTGATTTGCTAATCTATGCTCTTAGCTAGTTAGTCACATACTGATTTGGTGATCTATGCTTTTAGCTAGTTAGTCACATTCTGAATTGCTAATCTATGCTCTTAGCTAGTTAGTCACCTACTGATTTGGTGATCTATGCTCTTAGCTAGTTATTCACATTCTGATTTGCTAATCTATGCTCTTAGCTATTTAGTCACATACTGATTTGCTAATCTATGCTCTTAGCTAGTTAGTCACATACTGATTTGCTAATCTATTCTCTTAGCTAGTTAGTCACATTCTGATTTGCTAATCTATGCTCTTAGCTAGTTAGTCACATTCTGATTTGCTAATCTATGCTCTTAGCTAGTTAGTTGCATACTGATTTGCTAATCTATGCTCTTAGCTAGTTAAGTCACATTCTGATTTGCTAATCTATGCTCTTAGCTAGTTAGTCACATACTGATTTGCTAATCTATTCTTAGCTAGTTAATATGGCCTTCAGGTCAGTAAGTCAAAAGGTGTTTGTATTAGATTGATTGGATCCAACTCCATGTACCACTGCACATTTACCAGCTATAACCGACTGTAAAGCTTTTGAGATGACATCACATCCAGCTCAGACTCATTGGGGCAGTGTTTCACAGTTTTAGGTGAACCATTGACATGGTCCCCATACTATCGGGAAAAAGTTGGTAGAAATGATAATTTTTCCAGACGTGAATAGTCCTTGAATTTTTGCAAATATTAATTAATGTTGGGGGAAAAACCAAGAATTTTCCACAACCACTTGATGCTCAAAACAATCAGTTGTAACTAAACTGATCGTAAGTTAAATTTATTGATTTCTAGCCAGAATATTCGAAGGGCACTGTATGGATCATTAGGTTGCTTGCAATAAACATATATGCTGAGTCAATCCAAACACCCAGTGGAAGAGATTCTTCTAGAAGACTTTTATTTTCAAAGTCAGCTCGATATCCATATCTTTTCTTAGATGGAAGGTATGATAACTAGTCTTAGACTAGCATCACAAGAGACCAGCATCGTGGTGACAAAGCGTAGCTGCTCACCGGATGGCCTAGCAAACTTTAAACGTTGTGACTTATGATTTGCATTGCTAGTTTCATGAGTGCACAAATCTAACAATACTTGACATTTCTGAAAAAAATTAATCCTTTTCCTATCAATTTCATGCAGGTATGAGTGGATATATCATAAGTTTAAACACTTATAGACCCGCTGGTAAGTGACTACCAATTGTCACTACCACATGGGGGTGGCATATTCCAAATGTTACAGTTGCAAGGACCACTTACCTCAAACTAAATATCCAAATGTGAAAAATGGGGTGGGAATATTCGAAGGAAATTCAGATTAGAAAAATGGCTGCTATCCGTTTGAAGCCAAATTTGTAGACCAAATTGTTGGATCTCAAAGCTGAAAGGAGAAAATGTATTCCCTTGTATATGTGTTATAAACGATACAAGCATCTTTATCTATACAGGTATGGAGTAGGAAATATTACCTTACTTCCCCCACTTAGCAACATAACACAACAAAATAAAGTTAGAATTTGTATTCTGTACGTTTAAATGACTTTACATTCCAATTTATAGGAATAGCATCAAACTTGTTTCATGTGATACATTTTGTGGTTTTGTACCTAATCATCCTTTCTAATTTTGGTGTTTTTGGAGAGTCTTGAAAGAGAAACATCTTTAGATTTAGAAAATGCATGTCTTATAATTAAAAATGTTCTTTAATTCCATTCAGTAAGGGTGTGCCTTCACAGTTCATGTTTTATATGTTACAGATGAGTTGGTGTGCCTTCATGGTTATTTTATTTGTTGCAGTCTGAGACAAGAAGTGGGTGTAAAATTCCTAAATTCCCTTTATTTGTTACAGATGAGAAGTGAGTGTACCTTCATGGTTCGTTTTTTATTTTTTACAAATGAGAAATGGGTTTGCCTTCACATTTCATGTTCTATTTGTTACAGATGAGAAGTGGGTGTGCCTTCATGGTTCATGTTTGTGTAGATGAGTACCAGCTGTACCTGAACTTCTTTTCGAGATCAACACCTTTGCTTGAGTAAGTAAATATCTACTGAGGTTTTAGGCCTTGTATAATTTCAACAATTAATGTATCTTTTGTTAGAAAAGCTGCAATTCATGTGTCTTTATCCAGTCCATCATCTGATGTCTTTCCATAAGCTTTTCATACATGTTCCTGTTGATAAATATTAAAAAATGTGCTTGTACCTAAAAATTGGTACATCACACATATTGATCCCTCTTTCACAACCTAGGAGACAAAACCAAAATGAATACAATTATTTCACCAAATCATATAGATTTTTAAGACTTTGTACATTTTGGGGGGTTTATGCATTACAAGCAGAAAGGAAAGTATGATATAAATCGGATGGAGATTGTAATATTCCTTGCAATTTTTTTCTTCCGAGACAGATTATTTCATGAACTTTGATGTCATTTACAAGACATCATTCACACACATTGTTGGCATAAAAAATGTACTAGCAGCTGCCTCGCCTGGTACACAGTATGAAGAGGTTAGTGTTGGGGACTGGTACACAGTATGAAGAGGTTAGTGTTGGGGACTGGTACACAGTATGAAGAGGTTAGTGTTAGGACTGGTACACAGTATGAAGAGGTTAGTGTTGGGGACTGGTACACAGTATGAAGAGGTTAGTGTTAGGACTGGTACACAGTATGAAGAGGTTAGTGTTGGGGACTGGTACACAGTATGAAGAGGTTAGTGTTGGGGACTGGTACACAGTATGAAGAGGTTAGTGTTGGGGACTGGTACACAGTATGAAGAGGTTAGTGTTAGGACTGGTACACAGTATGAAGAGGTTAGTGTTAGGACTGGTACACAGTATGAAGAGGTTAGTGTTAGGACTGGTACACAGTATGAAGAGGTTAGTGTTGGGGACTGGTACACAGTATGAAGAGGTTAGTGTTGGGGACTGGTACACAGTATGAAGAGGTTAGTGTTGGGGACTGGTACACAGTATGAAGAGGTTAGTGTTGGGGACTGGTACACAGTATGAAGAGGTTAGTGTTAGGACTGATACACAGTATGAAGAGGTTAGTGTTAGGACTGGTACACAGTATGAAGAGGTTAGTGTTGGGGACTGGTCGGTCTGGTTTCAGGATCACGTGACTGGGTAGGACATGATACTACCTGTCTACAGCAATATTCCCTAGTGTTAGACATCACTATAAACTTTCACACTGCAGACATCATATTGATATGACTGAAAAATTGTTAAAGTTGTGTTAAAAATCCCAATCATTCACAGATGTCCAGTGTGCAGTAATTCTGGTTTATAAGATATAGATTATACTTTTTATGCCCAAATATGCTTTTCTGCCATTTATATTAGCAATGGTTTTTTTTTGGTGGGTTGACATGTAATGCTAAACTGATTCACATTTATATTAGCAATGGTTTTGTTTCGGTGGGTTGACATGTATGCTAAACTGATTCACATTTATATTAGCAATGGTTTTGTTTCGGTGGGTTGACATGTATGCTAAACTGATAGGTTTGTGTGTCTTTTAGATACTAAGAGAAACAAATAATTGATCACCTGTCTCATGTTTATATTATACTGTGATGACTTCATATATAATTTTTATTGTACATGTATGCCTTATATGTATAACTGGAATATGATCTTTTTCAATGAAATCTTCTGTTCTGTTCTGTAATGTAACAGTTTTGTAAATGCTTTCATCAGTGTTTGTGTGTTTGATATGGATTTTTGGTAATTTGGATTTTTATTGTAGCTTTGTTCATTTTTCAGTCATATTGCTACATCTGCATTGTGGATGTTTATAGTAATCTTTAGCACCGGGGCATCATGCGATAGACTTGTAGCATGATGACCCACCGAGTTATATTATCCTGACACCAGGCCAAACACTAATCTCTTAATGATGAGCACCTAGTAAGGCACCTGTTAGTACCATTTTTATAAATCTTTGATATGACTCGGCTGGGGTTTGAACCCATGACCTCCTTGCAGCCGAGGCAGATACTCTAACCACTCGGCCACCGGAGCAATAATACTTTTATCAGAAGAGTGCCTAGCAACGAGTAAGAGAAATTATACATTTACAAACTAAAATCCTATTTTACTCATAGTGCTTTTTCTGTTTTCAGTCTTTCCTGCAACTCTTGGTTAAGATCAGATAACTGTCACAGTAATTGACCCACATATATACAGTGATGAATCTACTAATACACAGAACTAAAGTAGTACATTTCTGAACTTCAGCGCTTTAGGCTTGCTTTAATTTGGATATCCGGTTTTACACCTGCTTACTAAAACAGTGTTACACAGTACCAGTAGTTGGATCACTATTTCCTGGGGGTTGAGGATGTGGCAACAAGCACTGCATTCAAGTGCAACTGTTCCCTAGCTGACATTATACAATCCTTGGAATGGCGGTTAGAGTTAACTTCCTCATCTTCTGCCTCAGAGATCTTTCATTCTGAAAGGCTCAGCTAAACATGGTGGGGTCTATAGTCACAGCAACAGGTTTCCTTCCCATGACATTTGGTAACTTCTACTGGCTTTTTGGGAATGAAATTTCCATTTTCATAATGAAAGTGATGCACCAACCTGATTATCCATAAGTGCTATGACTCATCGGTCTTTAAACAAGTAACTAAAGAAGAAAAACAAATCTGTTGTCTAATTAAAAACATAAATTATTTCCCTATAATACAAAGTGAAAAGTTAAACAAACTTAAAGTATGGTGAATGAAATCATAAAGTCCTAAATAGTTATATTGAGTCCAAAAGTATCACGTAATCTGAATGAGTTCCAATGGTATTCTGAATAATGTCCTGTAGTGTACTGATGTATTAACAGTGCAGAATAATCACTATGATATAATCCCAAAATGTCTAACATGAATTCAAAGTAATCCATGACAACTCTTCTGTCCAAGTAGTCTTTAAATGAATGTTATAATACTGTAATTCCAATGAATGATTAAATTAAATGATAAAATAATAGTTACTGAATCTTAATAAAGATACACCTTCCCAGCCCCCTCAAATCTGTATCCTTCTTAGTGAGCGTGCATTTAGCTTCATTAGTAACTATGGTTACCTTGCATTGGTGGTGTTAGTATGTATATAACTCTGTGTAGCTGCTACTCTTGTGAGCAAGTAACTTTTAGCTTTATTTGCAGAAAGTTTAGCCTCTGAGAAATTCTCATAAGGTATTACGATTGGGTAAGTATTATCAAAGAAATACACTTCACTAGGAAAAAATTGGTATTCATTTTCTTAAAATTGTTTGCACACAAACCATTTTGTATTAAAGCAGCAAGAACACAATTCCGTGGAGTTTTGACTTTCTTATGTCCATGAGCAAGAAAGAGGAAGATGCTGTGTATTATGATGTATTGAGCTGAAGTATGAGAATAAAAGGAAAGATTTGTGCAAAGTTGATATTTATATGTTACAGTGAGATGCTTGAGAAGCTGTGTACACACCTGTATGACATGCTTCGTCCTCTCATTATTCATGTCAATCACCTTGAGACTCTTGCAGAACTGTGCAGCATCTTAAAGTTGGAAATGCTAGAGGAACATGTTCAGCATAATCGTAAGTAGGCATTTTTTAATCACTATTCTTGTTTAACCATTCAACATGTTCCACATAATTGTAAGTAGGCATTTTTTAATCAATATTCTTGTTTAACCATTCAACATGTTCCACATAATTGTAAGTAGGCATTTTTTAATCACTACTCTTGTCTAACCATTCAACATGTTTGACCTATTTCCTTATATTTTTGGGTATATTTTGTAGAGTTATTAGGTTTGTGTGTCTTTGAAGTATTTTTTGTTTTATACATGTGTATATATGTTAACACTTGACAAGTGAGCTAGTGGTGCTATTGGTTAACAATTGACAATGGTGCTGGTAGTATATATGTTAACAAATGACAATGGTGCTAGTAGTATATATGTTAACAAATGATAATGGTGTTAATAGTACTATTGGCTAACAATTAACAAGGGTGCTAGTAATACTATTGGTTAACAAATGATAATGGTGCTAGTAGTATATATGTTAACAAATGATAATGGTGCTAGTAGTATATATGTTAACAGATGATAATGGTGTTAGTAGTACTATTGGCTAACAATTAACAAGGGTGCTAGTAATACTATTGGTTAACAAATGATAATGGTGCTAGTAGTATATATGTTAACAAATGATAATGGTGCTGGTAGTACTATTGGCTAACAATTGATAAGGATGTTGGTAGTATATATGTTAACAAATGATAATGGTGCTAGTAGTATATATGTTAACAAATGATAATGATGAAGGTAATACTATTGGCTAACAGTTAACAAGGATGCTAGTAATACTGTTGGTTAACAGATGATAATGGTGCTAGTAGTATATATGTTAAAAGATGATAATGGTGCTAGTAGTATATATGTTAACAGATGATAATGGTACATGTACTCACCTTTAAAAATCACTGCCATATCCCCTCTGTCTGCTTGGATTCAAGTCATGGACTTGGCTAATGAGAATATGTGAGAAAGCTGCCAGTAGCTTCTTGTGGTTAGTGGTGTCTTCTTCGGTTTTCCCCAGGTTCCTTCTCACTAGTGATATTGGCTTCCATATAGCCTATCTTGCACAGAGAAATGGCATTTAACCCCAAAACAACTTTCTCTGAGAAAAGAAAATAACTTGCATCGACGAAACCTACATTTTATATGATTTTGCATGGCAACTCATACATCTAGGGAACAAAAGCAGATTTTTAAAAAACTTGAATTGATGCATTGGCTATTATTGCAGTTTTAATAGGACAAGATGCAAAGTCCTTCTCCCCACCCTAAAACTGAAAGGATAAAACTTGACTTTGATAAATACATTTCAGTTTAGTTATGGATGAGCAAAACTGAAAGATACAATAGATGTATGAGATGCATGCCAAATCTGAATGCATTTCTGATGAAAGACTAAAGACTGATAGATGCAAGCAAATATGCAAATGGAATTCACACAAAATGCAAACTTGGTAAAATTACACCTGTATAAGTATACAAAAGCAAATAGACATGAATCATATATGAATAGCACTGTATGTCTGTCTTGTGCTGTATTTAATTACAAGAGCAGTTACCATGTTTGATTCATCCAACTGAGTGCTATATTTTCTTCTTCCTCCAGCACAAGAGCTGAAGGCCTTTGAGACAGTATGTAAACAGATGTTGATGGATGTACAGGAACGTCTTGTCTACAGGACCTACATTTACATCAAGAGTGACATTCTAAACTACTCAGCAGCCCAGGGTGACTTAGCATATCCAGAAAAACTGGAAATGATGGAGGTTGGTCTCTGCTTTAGTAACCTTTTTATCACACTAATTGGACAGGCCAGACACAGGCTTTAACATAGATTGGACACGGCTTGTCACATTCACGAAACACAGAGAGTATCACTTTCAAATGCTAAAATCATTTCCATCCATAGAGATACAAGCCAGCCTTCAAATGCTAAAATCATTTCTATCCATAGAGATGCAAGTCAGCCTTCAAATGCTAAAATCATTTCTATCCATAGAGATGCAAGTCAGCCTTCAAATGCTAAAATCATTTCCATCCATAGAGATACAAGCCAGCCTTCAAATGCTAATATCAATTTCATCTATAGATATACAAGTTAGCCTTTAGATGCTAAAATCGTTCACTAATTTACAGATTGTTTTCCTCTCTCTAACCAGCAGAATGACAACAATGACAACTATAAATGAAGAATGAATTATATTAACAGCATATTGTCTTTTTGTTTGATATTACTTGGACACAAGGTTACTTTGTTTCAATATTTTTTAACAGGTTATCACAACAGTTAGGCGATACCTTTTTATGTCTATTTGAGTTGTTCATGAAAATCCCTCTTTGAATGGCCACTAAATACCACCTCTTTGAATGGCCATTGTTATGTATATTTAATTTAATTTATATTTGATTTAAGTAAATTGTTTGTACATTTTACATTTTTTTAAGTCCATTTAGTGATTTAGTAATGTAATTTAATTGACTGGATTTGGCATTTTCCAGAAATTCAGTTAAGTTTTTCATAAACCTAATAATAGAAACTTTGTAACTAGTGCTGACCTAATTCCTTACCTTGATTCAGAGAGTAGTAAAGGATTCATGTAAACAAATTTTTTAATTTAAAATTGTTATTAATTCCCAGAGTAAAAATCATTGGTTTATGTCAAGACCATACTAATTTTTACCTTGTTTTTTCTAGAAAAATAAATTGCATAAATTCTATTGTTTTAAAACAAATTTTACAAAAGCTTGTCTTCACTCTTTTCTTCTTACTGTTTAAAATAGCCTAAACATGTAGCACCTTTAAAATCCTCTTAAACTGACCTTTAAAATCCTCTTGAAATGGGCTCTCAAATCCTCTTTTTATGGCCTTCAAATCTTAATCTGACCTCTAAAATACTCTCTAAATGACTTATAAATATCTTTTTAAGTGGCCTTTAAAATGATCTTTAAATGGCCCATTATATCCTCTTTAAATGGCTTTTACAATCCTCTGTAAATGGCCTACAAAATCTTCTTCCGATGGTGTATAAAATCCTTTTCCAATGACTTCTATAATCCTTTTTCAATGACCCTAAAAACCCTCATTAAATGGCCTTTAAAATCCTCTTTATATGACATTTAAAATCCTGTTTAAATGACCTTTAAAATCCTCTTTAATCAGCCATTAAAATCCACTTATAATGTCCTATAAAATCCTCTTTAAATGACCTTTCAAATTGTTTTTAAATTCTTCTAAAATTCTATCAAAATGACCTCTTAGTCCTCTTTAAATGGTCTAAAACCCTCTTTAAATGGCCTTTAAAATCCTTTTCCAAATACCTCAAAAATCCTCTTTAAACGACCTCTTAAATTCTCTTTAAATGACCTAAAACCCTCTTTAAATGGCCTTTAAAATCCTCTTCCAAATACCTTGAAAATCCTCATTAAATGGCTTTTAAAATCCTCTGTAAATGACCTTTAAACTCCAGTTAATCTTGTCAAGAAAATCCTCTTGAAATGGCATCCACTTAGAATGAGCTCTAAGATCCTCTTTAAATGACCTTTAAAATCCTCTTTAAATGGCCTTAAAATTCCTTTAAATGTTCTCTCAAATCTTCTTTAAATGGCCTATAAAGTCCTCTTAAAATAATATCTAAAAGCCTCTTTAAATCACTTTAAAATCCTCTTCCTATGACCTTGAAAATCCTCCTTAAATTGCCTCGAAAATCCTCTTTACATGGCCTTTAAAATCCTCTTAAAATGACCTATGAACAATATCTTAGTGCTGAAGATTTAAATGTTTCCTGCTGCATTATCTTGTATTCCCATCATATGCAAGATAAATTAATTAATTTGGAATTGATAATCAGGAAATCCTTACTCTGCCAGTGCTTTCAGCTGTCAATGTTTGATATGAACAAATTTGAGCTGAAAAAAAAAGCATATGAGGTTTTTTCTGTCTTGAATTAAAAAAAATTAAAAGTTTAACAAAATACTTCTTTTGGTGGACAAATATGTAAATGTACATAAACAACTTCCATTAAAAATGTGATTTGTCAGCACACACTTTTATATTCCTTCATTTTATTATTATACTGAAATTTTGAACAAAATCAGACACAATGCCAATAAAAGTTTGCAAATTCATCATAACATATATGCAAGACTTGGCATTACAAGAACCCATTTTGTGTATTTATAGAGTATAGCAGATATACTATTATAGCAAGACATAGCATTACAATAACCCATTTTGTGTATTTATAGAGTATAGCAGAGAGTGTAAAGAAGGGCCAGATAAAAACTCACTCCAGGACACCATCAAATGCCTCTAGCACCAGCCAGGAAGTGGCAAGGTTAACATCTGGCATGGCTGATGCTCCTGATGCATCTACTGAAACTGGTGGGATGGAAAGAGTGGATGGAGGGGTAAGAACCATGACACCACATGATATGGAGACTGTGCCCTTGGTGGAGGACCCTCGTTCTGGATGGCAAAATGTCTCTGCTACATCAGGTAGAAAAGTGCATGTTCTGAAAAATAATTGTTTTTATGGAGTGTTTTGGAACAATTAACAAGAGAAACTTCTCATTGTGACAAGATATTTTGGTACGATTTTATGTGTGTGATTTTGATTTGTAATGTACCTTTAAAAATTTTCCAGTCATATTGCTACAGTGTCTGCTGTGTGGCCGTTTAAAGTGATGTCTAGCACTTGGGGATCATGCAGCAGACATGTAGCATGATGTCCCACCCAGTCACATTATCCTGACAACACACCAACTGGGGCCCCAAGTGGCTGAGTAGTCTAAAACACTCTTTGTTATGGATCACTCACCTCTGTGTGGGTTCGAGTCTCAGATTCGGCCAATGTGGGTATATGAGAAAGCTTGTCAGTAGCTTCTCATAGGTTGGTGGTTCTTTCCAGGGTTTTCCCAGGGTTCTTCCTCCACCATTTATTCTGGCCACCACATATAGCCTATCATGTGCTGAAAAATGGCATTAAATCCTACAACACCAACAACACCAGGCCGACTAGTTCTAACACTAACCTCTTAATGCTGCATGCCTAGCTAGGCAGCTGTTAGTACCATTTTTAGAAGTCTTTGGTATGACTCGTCCAGGGTTTGAACCCATGACCTCCCACATCCGGGGTGGATGCTCCAACTAGATCTTCAGAGCGGTCACAATTTTGTAAATATCTTCATTCTGGGCAAGTGTAAAATTCAGCAATCAATTCATGATTTTGAACCATCTATACTCGCACAGACCCAGGTCTCCAGTTACATAATACACATGTAGATCTGGTTCTGTGTCGTTTGTAAGGAGTAATAAGTAAAACAATCAAAATAGACCTTGATCCACATACACATTATGTTTTGTGATGACATTATGTTTTATATTGTTGTTTGGTTATTAGTCATCTCCACTCCTACACTCCTACTTATTCTAGAGTAGATTTTCCTTACATGTGGAAACTAGACTATTTCTTCTGTATTGAAGGTAACATCTTAATGCCAAATTTAAGTGAAAGCATGAAAATGGTAGTAAAATATTTAGAAAGCATACATGTAGTGCAAAACAAAGGGTGTGGTGACCAAAATGAACCATGCATCATGTCAAATGGAGCAGTGTGAAATGGACTAAAAGGTTAATAAAAATTACTGACACCTTAACGTTATTCAGTTTGGAAGTATTTTGTTTTATCTTGTTAAGAAGGAGATTTGTAAGAACAGATGATTGGTAGGTCTGGCTTGAGATACTGCCAATATGTCAGCACATAAAACAAGAACACCCATATTAAAAGATTAAAAGACCTCAAAGTTTATGTGTGTATCAATAATGTACTGTATTTTGAATTATTTTTTAATTTTTTAAAACTTTCTGTTCATTTTATTTCCAGAGAATGGGAGTAACTTGACCACTACCATGCCTATGTCTCCAGCAGACTTGCATGGAATGTGGTACCCTACTGTCAGGCGAACATTAGTCACCCTGTCTAAATTATACAGGTGTATTGATGTAAGTACCTGTCCAAGTCAAATTATGTTCTTTTTTATTATGTTTTAAGCCCAGTTTGAAGTAGACTATATTCATTAATTTCATCATTTTATTGTCAGACCATCTGTATGATAATATTGTCTAAAATTGAACAGTGTAGTTTGCTTACTTATACGTTGCACCCAAGTACAGACTGCAGAGAGCCAGATCTGTCAGCACATGGCACAAATCATAATCTCATGTCGCATAATGCAATGGCAGATCAGGATCTCTGCAGTTTGTCAGGAATAGTTATTGGAACAATCCACATAGACCCGGACACTTGTGGATTATATGACAGCAGATCAGAATCATTGTTGTTTATTGTTCTTTATTGAATACTATATTCTGTTCGGTTGTAAGTGACAGTGTATTTTAATTTATATCAGGTTTATCTTTAACTTGTCGAGGCCTACTTTGCACACACAAATTTCTATCAAATGCAGTTGAGAGTGATACATATTGCTATCCCTTGTCAACACATTGAGAGGGTATAAAGCCTTTTGGACCTTCAGTGGTGTCTTCTTTTGTTTATTTATATGTTTATACATTTTTTTGATATTTTGTTATGTGAATGCATCTCAAGGAGAGTAACTCTTACCCAAACTAGATTAATTTGATCCAATTATCATGCTTGAGAGACATATATTCATCATCATCTGGCAGACATATATTACTTGCACCATAATTACCATTGACCCCTTTTTCCCATACACAAAGGAAAATTGGTGTTTTGAGGCATGTAATTGAATCTGTCCAAAAAAAGATGTACTAATTATCACACAAGTGACTTTTGCCTAAGTGATATTTTTGAAAACCATGGTGAACCCAATAGCTTGGTGCAATTCCAAATCAGTTGTCATCCAATCAGTTTTTGAGATATTCTAATTGACTTGTACCAATGTGTTTACTGCTTTGATTAGCTAGATCTGCTTCTCATTTCACTGGCTACATACTATGCAGTGACTACATGAGGTGTACAAGCCTTACATCAGTTTCAAGATCAACACTAGCCAGAAAGGCAATATTCACAATATATCCATATCTTTAATTATTACACAGTATATCCATATCTTTAATTATTACACAGTATATCCATATCTTTAATTATTACACAGTGTTATCTCAAAAAGTAACACCTTAGCCTTATGTTATGAAATTGGCCTGGGGCCAATTTATGAAACAGTACACTGCCACTTAAGACATATCTATGCAAAGGATAACTCCCTGCGTCTGGGTTGACTGTTATAGCATATCTCTGTACACACAGATCATTTATTTGATCACTATTTTTGTTTCAATGATAGGATCAGACAATTTATTTTCTTTTCTTTAAAAAAAAGAGTAATATCATCCAGATACCTGAAAGCCTGTAGATGATAGCAGCATGTGTGTTTGATTTAAATTTTAACGTAGCCTTAACAGTCACATCAATAAAAATGTCTGGAATGTGGCAGTTTATAGTGAATTCTAGTACTGGGACATCATGCTGCAGATATGTAGCTTGATGTCCCACCCAGACATATTATCCTGACACCAAGACAACCAGTCATCAACACTAATCTCTTAATGCTGAGCTCCAAGCAAGGCAGCTGCATTTACCATTTTTATAAATCTTTGGTATGACTTGGGTTCACACCTGAGACCCCCCACATTCCAGGTGGATGCTCTCATACATGCCAACCATTACGCTTTTGGCGTAATCATTACGCTTTTTCCCACTAAATTCCGCGTTACGCGTTAACGTTTATAGATTACGCTTTTTCGATATATCCATCTTGCAAAAAAAAAAAAATATTTTTTTTTTCGTTTTTATTAGCATTACTTTATATTTTACATACTGTTTTATTTTTAATTAAAAAATACCCTGCTTCTAGAAACATAACTACGATATATGAGTATACTTGTCCGTGGACTTTCCTAATATTCATGTTCTATTTATAGCAACTATCATGTTACTAAGATACTTTCAAACTTTCGACCTCATATTCTATTTATAGCGGCTTAGTGAGGAGAGAACAGACTGGTTTCTGTTTTGTTTAAATCGTTATGCACGTACTCTTTGTTCTAATTTTGTATAGTGCAGAACCAGTCTAAAAGTTTTTTTGTGCTAAAAAGTATTAAAAAATTCTCAATGCGTTTATGAGTGCAAAAAATATCTCTTAAATAATTTCACAGATGGGTTAGAAAAAGTCAATAATAAACAAAGCAAAATGTAATCAATCCTCCAAACACGACGAGGGCATCATCACGTGACTTCTAATCGTTGGCGCTAAATGGCTTCAGATGTTAAGATGGATTCTAGTCTTTGTGTATGTTAGAGCACATTTTTTTCCCCAAGAATTTCGCAGATGGATCAGAAAAAAGCAAAACAACGAGTCCTCCAAAGATTCAAAGATGAATATATGAATGGCATAATACAGCGTTCCATTCTAGGACAGCATCATGCTCATTGCAGACTGTGCGGAAACGATTTTAGCATTGGTCATGGTGGTAAATTTGATGTGGAAAAACACATGAAAACAAGGAAACACATCGAATTAGCTCGCATTACGAACTCTAATACTAAGGCAACTTCTTATTTACAGCAGAGCTCAAGTGCAGACTTGAATACTATAAATGCTGAGGTGTTATTTACCGAGTTTTTAATAGAACACAGACTACCCTTAGCGGTAGCAGACCATGTTGGTCCCTTGTTCAAGCGGATGTTTCCTGATTCGAAAATTGCGGAAAAATATGCTTGTGCAAGAACAAAATCATCTCACATTGTTTGGTGCCTAGCAGAAGATACTTCACTTAAAATTGCAGAAGCAATGAAAATTGGGCCGTTTAGTATTGCCACAGAGGGGAGTTGTGATTATGATGATAAAAAGTTGTACCCAGTATGTGTTAGATACTTTGACAGTGAAAAAGGCAAAGTCATGAGTGTTCTTCTTTCTTTACCAGAATTAACAGTAGATTCCACTGGACAAAACATTTTTGATTTGCTTGACAATGTTTTGAAGAAACATGACATAAGTTGGCAGAACTGTATGGGGTTTGCAGCTGACAGTCAAAAAGCTTAAAAAGTGTTAGATTCTCTGTCAAGAGATATCCCTTTCTATTGCCACCCTTGTCTAACTTGGATCATCTGGAAGAAGAATTCCTGAAGTATCAAGTTGGGATTCTACCTGACAATATACTTAATGCAGATAGAGTTGATGTGCAATGGCACCTTATTTCCCAGCTAAAAGACTCTATCACTGGAAGAAATAAATTTCCTCTTCTTTGTCAGGTTATGAAAGGAATATTGGTTCTTTACCATTCTAATGCTGACTGTGAGTTATTGTACAGTGTTGTTAACAAAAATAAAACTGAATTCAGGTCCAGGCTAAGTAACCCGGTACTGAGTGCTCTACTGGTATGCAAAACATTCATGGCCTCAGCTGGTACAAAATGTTTTGAAATGCAACATAACAATCTGTTGCTTTCTAAAGCTAAAAGTGCTACATATGAACACTTGAACCATTAATGAATGATAAAAGACGAGAAAAGCAAATAAATCATTGTTAATTGTAATTGTAGTATGTTATATGTGGATTACTCTTTTTCTGCTTGGATTCCTCTTTTTGACCACTTGGATTACACTTTTTCCTCGTCAGGGGTTGGCATGTATGTGCTCTTACTACTTAGTCTACCGAAGCAGTCTGATACCAGTGTAATATCAGTCTACTTAAATTATACTTATCCTTGGAATGTAGCATGGAATAAGCATTGTATTACTCCATTCCTTTTCTTAAACTCCAAATTACAAAATGGATTTTACAATAATCGTTATGATGGTTATAATATTGCCCGTCAGATATTTTGGCAAAGATTTAGACTACTGTGTGTAATAAAGTACTTTGAAACTAATATTTGTCAAAAACAATACTTATCCTTTTTTAGTTGCTAGGCAAGATTAAAAATGAATTACTTCCCTTTCTTTTTTCAGAGACTAAAAATTGATTACGTCCCTTTCTTTTCCAGAAAACAACTTTCCAGGGTCTGTCCCAAGAAGCCTTACAGTCTTGTATAGCCTCGTTGATAAATGCCATGGAAGGAATTGCAAAACGCAAGGTCAGCTTTTCATGCTCAGTGTTAATTAATTTTACAATTTTGTAATTATCCGTTAGTTATCATCGTTGTGATAATTACAAATAACGACCCCTTGGACAACTTCAACAAGCTCAGATTTGGTTCAGGCAAACTCAAGTTTGCAAGGCACTAGCCTGCTGCCAAGTTGAGAGAGGGATACAAGACACAAGAAACTTTATTGAACATCAACGGTCTGGGTTAAATACAGTAACTCCAGCTCATTCTTCCTCTGCATACCTGGATGCACTTTATCTCATTTGTTTTCATTTTCATCTTCTAGTCAATGTCAAGATCACTCTTGTGATTTATTGTGTAAATGTGATGACAAGAATTGTTACTGTTGAAAATAATTTCTCCTTTGAATACGTTCCCCGATCACATTACTTTTTTGGGATATTAGCCTGCTACCTCGCGAATCCAGCCCTACCAAAAGACGAAAATTCGTCTTTCCTGTCTATGTCATATAGACAAAGGGCAATAACTCTTGCCCCTTACCTCCCTTTGCTACCCGCTAGGTGTCGCTTCTTTAGTTTTTTAGCTTCGCTGTACGCGAAAACACGTACAATTAGACCTCCAATGAATCCAAGCCATCTTAGAGTAAATTCTGACCATCCGAAGTTAAATTTGGAATTACTGTGTTGGATAATCATTCCTCTACAGGTTGTATACATTATTTTACAATATTTTCCAATTTGAGTGACTTTGTCACCTTTTCTAGACTTCAGACCAGGTTGCAACGTGGTCAAAAGCACGCTTATGGCGGTACTAGCATGTAATACATGTAGCACTCAATAATTTCGCTTATTCCGTATGTAACATTTACGATATTAGCGACTAATAACATGCTGCATTGATAATTTGTGCTTTATTTATCTTCTTTGACGTTTCAGTAGACTTCAAAAAAGTCTTTGAACGACCAATTTGCGACTATTTAATGGCGGACTTCGTGTTGTAGTCACGAATTCACGCGACACTTAATCATTTCGCTTCCTCCGTTAGTTACGGTTATGGAATAGCGACTTAATAGCGTACTGAATTGTTAATTTGTGCTTTGTTTATCTTCTTTTCCGTTTCAGTAGACTTCGTCTCTGAACGACCAGTTGCGACTATTTAATGGCGGAATTTCGTGTTGTAGTCACGAGTTCACGCGACACTAAATCATTTCGCTTCCTCCGTTAGTTACGGTTATGGTAATAGCGACTTAATAGCATGTTGAATTGCTAAATGTGCTTTGTTTATCATCTTTTTCGTTTCAGTAGACTTCGTCTTGAACGACCTATTGCAACACGCTCACGGCGATAACTAGTGTGGTCATTAAGAGTTAACATGGCACGGAATAATTTGACTACTCCGTTAATAACGGTTATAGTATTATCGAATTAATAATATGCTGAATTTTTTAATTTGTGCTTTGTTCTCTTCTTTTGTCGTTTCAGTAGCAAAGTCTACAACGAAGGCATGAATGGCAAAATGGGTGTTGGAAATGTGGAAATGGAGGAAATTATGTTGACATGGTTTAGGCTGCAAAGTGGATGTAAATTTCACCGCAGGTCCGTGCATGGCTTTCGGGCCTGTAAGTCCGGACGCATGGAGTCTAGGCTGGATCAATTGGATCCATTTTATTATGCACTTTCGCCGGCCGTCCAGCCGACACCGTCAGTTCAGCCGGCACTTCAGCAGGCACCAACCGGCACTAGCCGTCCATCCGGCACCGTCCGTTCAGCCCAAATGGCACCGGACGGCCAGCCGACCTTCCAGCTTGCATCAACAGGCACCGGCCGTTCAGCCCAAATGGCACCGGCCGGCCAGCCGACCTTCCAGCCTGCATCAACAGGTACCGGCCGTCCACCCGGCAACGACCGTTCAGCCCAAATGGCACCGGTCGTCCAGCCGACCTTCCAGCCAGCATCAACTGGCACCGGCCGTCCATCCGGCAACGACCGTTCAGCCCAAATGGCACCGGTCATCCAGCCGACCTTCCAGCCGGCATCAACCTACACCGGCCGTCCATCCGGCAACGACCGTTCAGCCCAAATGGCACCGGTCGTCCAGCCGACCTTCCAGCCGGCATCAACCTGCACCGGCCGTCCATCCGGCAATGACCGTTCAGCCCAAATGGCACCGGTCGTGCAGCCGACCTTCCAGCCGGCATCAACCTGCACCGGCCATCCATCCGGCAACGACCGTTCAGCCCAAATGGCACCGGTCTTCCAGCCGGCATCAACCTGCACCGGCTGTACATCGGATTTACGGAGATTATAGTGATGTACCCGTCAGTCAATCTGTACTACTGGTTACATATCACTACCATGAGAGAGATGTTATAGATGTATCTCCGTCCAATCAGACCATTCGAGAGGCAGCTGCCGGTCATAGCCGGACCTTTGCCGACATTCCGGCTGATCATATACCAGACAAATCAGTCGGTATTGCCGGTGTACACCTCCCGTCAAATACGTGACGGTGTGATTTTAAAACAAGGGAGAATTAGTGACATTATCAGAGATGACGGAATTGAGTTATCTATGCCACTTGGTATGCGCTACCCAGATATGGCAGCTTTACCAGAACAGGACTTTCAGGCCGACCATTCGCCAGTTCAGTCAGCTGTTAGTGCCGGCCGTCCATATGTTCACGGCTTCTCCACAAGGGAGATTTAGTGAAAGTGTCAATTATGACAGAATTGCGTCATCTAGTTCACCTGGTATGCTGTACAGATATGCAAGCTGTACCAGAACCAACATTCCCTCTGAGCGAATGGTAGATGGGTGCACAGTGCTGGCCGCACTACATAAGCATTATGTAATTATTATTACCTTCCAGCCGGCACCAACCGGCACCGGGCATCCATCCGGCAATGACCGTTCAGCCCATATGGCTCCGGTCATCCAGCCTACCTTCCAGCCGGCACTAACCGGCACCGGGCGTCGATCCGGCATTGACCGTTCAACCCAAATGGCACCGGTCGTCCAGCCAAGCTTCCAGCCGACACTTGCCGGCACTGACAGTCCATCCGGCTCCGGCCGTCCAGCCCAACAGGCACCGGTCGTCCAACCGTATGGAGATTTTAGTCATATACCAGTCCGTCCGACTGTACCGCTGTACCAGCACGGGGACTTTTATCATACTGCAATCCGCACAAATCGGATTGACGATGATTCTAGTGATGTTTCCGTCTGTCAATCCGTACTACCAGTTACATATCACTACCATGACACAGATGTTGGCGATGAATCTCTCGATCCAACCCGACCATTCGAGCGGTCGGTGCCGGTCATAGCCGGCCCGTCGCAGACGTTCAGGCCAAACATATGCCAATCAATTCATTCGGCATTGCCGGCCGTCCATAGGCTAACAGCTCATCCACAAGGGAGAGTGAATGCCTTTATCAGAGATGACGGAATCGAGTCATCTATGCCACCTGGTATGCATTACCCCGATATGGATGCTTTACCAGAGCAACATTATGCACATAGTGAGTGCGATGAATTGCAGGCAAATCAGCTGTATGCAGATCCAACTATGGAACGGACTGAGTTCAGCTTCAAAGCCGCAGTGGAGGAAATTTATAGGGTGTTAAGGCCCCTTCAGAATGCCCTCCACCTCCTGCTGCCATTACCGACTATAGGGTTAGAGCGTCGGTCGATCTGGATGAGGGGGAAGAGACTCTATCCTTCCGCCTCCTCCCCCAGTTGACAAATATTAAGGAAATTAATGACCGTCTGTCGACACGTATAGGGGATCCAGGAAATGCTAAGGCGTTCTTTTCTGAAAGCCAAGTACCAGCGTCGTTTTCAGGTCGATGGTACAAAACTCACTCCGATGCGTTCAGTACTGAGGTCCTGGCTCGGGATAAAATATGGCAGCAGTCCATATGTCTGCGGCATTGTCTTATAAAGTGGACAAAACTGTGTTCAATGCCACGTCCAAGCTGGTTCGAAATGTAGTCGCTACGTCTTCACTGTTAGACCTAGCCTCCCTAGCCATTTTCAGGATCGCTGAAAAATCTGGCAATGAACATGCTTGGGAATCGACGGCCCGGTTAGCTAGTGTTCTTAACAGGGCAGCTCACCATTCCATGGCCAATGCGCTGACTGCTTCTGCCAACCTAGACCTGATACGTCGTGACGCATGTCTGAAGGGCACGTCGCTTAAACCCCATCATAAGCTGGCTAGATATGACCGACACACATTTCACGTCCCTATCCCACGAGTAGCGGACATTCTCCGTTGTGCTTGTCGGTACTCGGCTTATCAGTTCCATGTCATACCTTTTGGCCTAAATTTAAGCCCTTGGGCTAGTACCAAGGTTATGGATTACGTCGTCACCCTGTTCCGCTCGACTTCATCTATTGCATCGGCAATATATTTGGACGACATCCTCCAGAAACATCTGTCAAGTTCTACTCTGCTCAAAGGCAGAAACGATCTTATATCACTTTACATCATATAGGCTTTCTCGTGAACTGGATAAAGTCTGATCTCTGTCCAATCCGGATTTTGGTCCATCTGGGTGTGGAGTTTCTCCCGATCTGAATCTGGTAAGGCTTCCTCGAGTTTGCGATCATCCAGATAATTGCACTTGTAGAGTCCGTTTCCGACAGGATGCGCATTTTAGCGAGAGAGTTGCAGATCCTCGGATTATTCAATGCGGCAGCAGACTTGATCCCGCTCAGCCGTCCTTTTATGCGCCCTTTACAAAGGACGTTGCTAGCGTAATTGCGCCCTTTTCAAGTCCCTTCAATCCCAGAAAACAGTCATGCTCACGCCAGAGATACGATCATTCTTGAGTCAATGGCACAACCCCTGTAGGCTGTCCACAGGGATTACTCTGGAGATACCCCAAGCGGGGATAACGGTATGTTCCGCCACTAATACCTACGGTTGGGGTGCCCACCTGTTGCCGGACTTCGATACTGTCAGCGGCACGTGGGTGCCAGGGGCGAGCCCCTTTCCACATCAACCTTTCAGAAATAACGGCTGTCATCAATGCCTTTCATTTCGGACAGGATCAACTCTTATTACAAACTGCCCTCATTATGTCAGACAACATTGTGGTGGTGCCTTGCCTCAAAACAAGGGGACACCAATCACCAGACCTGTGCATTCTGAACTGGCAGTTTCTACATTGGTTTGACAATCTCCACCTCAAGGCAGACTCAATGTCTTGGCTGACACCCTATCTAGTCATTCACACAGAATGGTCACTCCATCAATTGGACTTTCTTCCAATCGACACACTTTGGGGACGTCCGATGATTGATCTTTTGCAACAAGGTGGAATCGCAAGTTCTCCACCTTTCATATCACAGGTTCCAGACCCAGAAGCTTGGGTCATGGATGCTCGATCAATCACCTGGGAAGGGTTGTGGTCATTCTCCTACCCTCCCACGGTCTTGGTACCGAAATTAATCCAGAAGTTAAGGGGTCAGAACTGTCAGATGGTTCTGATTGCCCCTCTCAGATGGAACAACTCCTGGGTCTCCGATCTACTCAATCTAGGCGATAGATCTACCCAGGAAGATTACAGTCAGCACAAGTATTCACAAGCAACCGCGGCCAGGGGTGTTTCTTGTCTTTATGTTCAAGCTTGGCTCTTGTCCAGACAGCCTTGCAAGACAAACAATTTAAATCTTTGATTGCGGAGAGAATCTCGAGAGCAAGAAGGCCCTCTACTCTGAAGGTTTACGAGGGCAAGTGGCATGTTTTCAGAG
Organism: Unio delphinus; assembly: GCA_029339505.1. Taxonomy (NCBI): domain Eukaryota; kingdom Metazoa; phylum Mollusca; class Bivalvia; order Unionida; family Unionidae; genus Unio; species Unio delphinus. Next base: position 9,618,074 of record JAQISU010000111.1, on the reverse strand, counting down.
ACTGGTACCATATCATTCACATTGTTCCTCTGAGTGTCACAATCCCTCAACTGGCCAACTTTTCTCTGGCTTTTCGAGGAGAAACAGCTGGCTCCAGTTATTCTCAAATGCTACCGCTCCATGATATCAGACACATTCCGCCATTCTGGTACATGTGCTATCAGCCATGACAAAGATTTGTCAGATCTTTTAGACATTTTAAAAATTCAATCGACTTATATCCCTCACCCTGTTTCCAAATGGAATCTGTCCTGGGTTTTAACATGACTCAATTCAGACAGTATTGAGTCTTTAACCCACGATTAGTTAAAGCTACTATCATACAAATTGGGTTTCTTGATAGTCTTAGCTTCAGCATGCAGGGTGAGCGAGTTACATGTCCTTTCTAGTGACCCGAACTCTCTTCCGTTCCGATCAGAGGGTTTGATGGTCCTCTTGACGCAGCCAGGCTTCGTAGTCCAAAATAAATTACCGTACATTGGCGATCAACGAGTCGTCATTAGCTCGCTTTCTTTATAGATAAGTCAAGATCAACAGCCATGTAAGATCCTGTTTGTGCACTCTAGCACCATTTCAATGCATAGAGGTGAGTCAGGTCACATACAAGCATCTCTTTCTTCTGGTGATAGCTGGGATATGAGATATCACCATTCAAGCCCTTGCTTCATGGCTGTAGTGGGTTATACGCTCGGCGTACTCTGAGAATTCGCAAATCAGTCACCTTATAGAAGCTGTTGGCTGACATGCAGAGTCAACCTTCTACAGTTTTATCTTCAAGTTTGTACTCGCAGAGGCAAACATTGATTCTAGTAAGTCCGGTGTTGGGCAGCCCAGACGCCCACCAGACCCATGTGCAACAATCAGCACAGCCTATTAGCTTCGCTGGATTCGTCAGATAAATTTTCGTAGGTAAGAAGATTTCAATAACTATCTTCTTAACCGTATAAAGGGGTCACAAATCACGTGACCCTGGGCTGTGTTGCTGATTGAAAATTAGGAGACCGGGTTATCATTAACATGGGGAATCCAGCCATCATTCCCTAGAGGATACCCGGGGTGGAGGTCGGATGCTCCGCATTCCCTCCTCCTATTACTTATTCTCCTAAAGTAATGTGATCGGGGAACGTATTCAAAAGAGAAAGCAAATTTTTTAGTAAATTATGTTTCTCCGAGAATACTTACCCGATCACATTACTAAGAAACCCTCCCAACCACCCCGCCATGCGAGCATCCTCGTGTTTTATATACCGCTCAGCTTAAAAAACTAAAGAAGTGACACCTAGCGGGTAGCAAGGGGAGGTAAGGGGCAAGAGTTATTGCCCTTTGTCTATATGACATAGACAGGAAAGACGAATTTTCGTCTTTTGGTAGGGCTGGATTCGCGAGGTAGCAGGCTAATATCCCAAAAAAGTAATGTGATCGGGTAAGTATTCTCGAAGAAACATAATTTACTAAAAAATTTGCTTTCTGACAAAAGAGTAAAAGAAATTATTTTAACTTTTCAGTTTCATTGTAATCATAATATTTGTACATAACAGGAATTGGCTGACTTTCTAGTCTTAAATTCATCTCCAGCAGTGCCGCCTTGAAACAAATGGCTTTTCAGAGATTGGAAATTAAAGGCACTCATCTGCAATGATTTTAACTTCCAGGAGAATTTCACTGAAAGCACGATTGATTTTAAGAGAATGAAGCACCCACATGCAGCCTTTGTAATTAAATGGACAAAAATACATGTTTTCAATTATTTTCAAAGCCAAATTCTCAAGTATTTTAATGCTTTTTGCTGATTAAAAGATAATTGTTAAGTAAGTGGATAAGATAAATATTTTCTGTTAAACGGCTCAGAACCAAAATCACCAGTTCCAAGATAAGTTTTGTGTTTTGAGGAGCTGTTAGTTTATTGCGGGTCACAATTTCCTATTCAAATACATTACTCATAATACATGAGGAAAACATCCACAACCCTACAGATCTAGTCCTTAAAGTTGATAATGGCTTATTATAGAAATACAATTCTAAAACATCATCTTACTAAGACCCCCATAATTTACCAGTTACTACTTACATGTGTGCCTGGTCTGCATGCACTCAGAAGATGTCTTGAAAACACATGTATCTTTCATTTAGTACTGATATATGGGATTTCATTATTACAGGTAAGTATACTATTGTATCAGTTACTTGTTTCGTTTGTTTGTTTTTTATGGTTTAATGCCATTTTTCAGCACAATCTAGGCTATACATGTGGCTAGTATTAATGGTGGAAGAAAGAACCCAGAAAACCCCCGGTAAGAACCACCGACCCACAAGAAGCTACTGGCAAGCTTTCTCACATAACCATATTGGCTGAATCTGAGACTCAAACCCAAACAGACAGAGGTGAGATGGCAGTGATCCATAACAAACAGCACTTTAGACCACTCGGCCACTCTGGGCCGTATCAGTTACTGAACTTTGCTCTTGGAGACAAATATTTTACATATCCAATTTTTCAACCAGTTAGTGCCTTTGTAGAATTATGCAAAATAGATAACATGTCCACCTAAAAAAAAGAAGTTCAGTGCACCAAAAGTGTCCAACCAATCCATAAATGTATTTTATTTCTTGATGATTGTTTAATAAAATTGAACTGATTCTGTTAGGCAAATTTTTGTAATTGCTCCTGTACTCGGCCTATCTGTATTGCCCATTCTTCTAATCCCATATAAACTATATGAGACTGAATAATGTGGGCTTGATATGTCCAGAATATGTACTGCATGCTGTCAATTGCAGTAGCATCAGTGAAAATAGGATTTATAATCACCTGTTTTATTAGTATAGATGTTAAAGAAAAATGTTTAGTCCTGAGAATTATCATGAGTCATTTGTTACCAGCCACCTAATTTATCCTTGACATAGTGCTATTTGCATTTGTAAGGGTGGCCAGTTTTTACTGGGAGGCAGATAACATATTTCTTTTCCCCATGATCAAGTTTGGATAATGCCAGCAATCAGATGACCATGGAGATTTGACCATGCCAGCGATCAGATGACCATGGAGTTTGGACCATGCCAGCAATCAGATGACCATGGAGATTGGACATTTCTGAACAAAATGAAAGTCACCAATCAGAACTCAGGTTACATTTTTCATTGCTTAACACACTTGAAGTGCAGCCTTCAAACTTGACCCAAGTGGAGGAGATATAAAGCAAAGGAGAAAGTTTTTGTAAAAGTGGTTATTAAATAAGTACCAAGTCACACACACACACTGACACACACACACATGCACACATGATATTCATTTGCCATCAAGTATGGATGAAGGTACAAATGATATTCATTTGCCATCAAGTAATGGTCAAAATACAAATGATGTTTATGTGCCATCAAGTAAAAGGTAAAGAAACAAATTATGTTCATGTGCCATCAATTAATGGTCAAGATACAAATGATGTTCATGTGCCATCAAGTCATAGTCAAGATACAAATGATGTTCATGTGCCATCAAGTATGGATGAAGATACAAATGATGTTCATGTGCCAGCAAGTAATGGTCAAAATACAAATGATGTTCATGTGCCATCAAGTAAAAGGTAAAGAAACAAATTATGTTCATGTGCCATCAATTAATGGTCTAGATACAAATGATGTTCATGTGCCATCAAGTCATAGTCAAGATACAAATGATGTTCATGTGCCATCAAGTATGGATGAAGATACAAATGATGTTCATGTGCCATCAAGTATGTATGAAGATACAAATGATGTTTATGTGCCATCAAGTATGGATGAAGATACAAATGATGTTCATGTGCCATCAAGTAATGGTTAAGATACAAATGATGTTCATGTCCCATCAAGTATGGATGAAGATACAAATGATGTTTTCAGGTAATGGTTAAGATACAAATGATGTTCATGTGCCATCAAGTATGGATGAAGATACAAATGATGTTCATTTGCCATCAAGTATGGATGAAGATACAAATGATGTTCATGTGCTATCAAGTAATGGTCAAGATACAAATGATGTTCATGTGCCATCAAGTATGGATGAAGATACAAATGATGTTCATGTGCCATCAAGTATGTATGAAGATACAAATGATGTGTATGTGCCATCAAGTATGGATGAAGATACAAATGATGTTCATGTGCCATCAAGTAATGGTTAAGATACAAATGATGTTCATGTCCCATCAAGTATGGATGAAGATACAAATGATGTTCATGTGCCATCAAGTAATAGTCAAGATACAAATGATGTTCGTGTGCCATCAAGTATGGATGAAGATACAAATGATGTTCATGTGCCATCAAGTATGGTTAAGATACAAATGATGTTCATGTGCCATCAAGTAATGGTCAAGATACAAATGATGTTCATGTGCCATCAAGTATGGATGAAGATACAAATGATGTTCATGTGCCATCAAGTAATGGTCAAGATACAAATGATGTTAATGTTTCATCAAGTATGGATGAAGATACAAATGATGTTCATGTGCCATCAAGTAATGGTCAATATACAGATGGTGTTCATGTGCCATCAATATGGATGAAGATACAAATGATGTTCATGTGCCAGCAAGTAATGGTCAAGATACAAATGATGTTCATGTGCCATCAGGTATGGATGAAGATACAAATAATGTTCATGTGCCATCAAGTAATGGTCAATATACAAATGATGTTCATGTGCTATCAAGTAATGGTCAAGATACAAATGATGTTCATGTGCCATCAAGTATGGATGAAGATACAAATGATCATGTGCCATCAAGTAATGGTTAAGATACAAATGATGTTCATGTGCCATCAAGTAATGGTCAAGATACAAATGACGTTAATGTGCCATCAAGTATGGATGAAGATACAAATGATGTTCATGTGCCATCAAGTAATGGTCAATATACAGATGGTGTTCATGTGCCATCAAGTATGGATGAAGATACAAATGATGTTCATGTGCCATCAAGTAATGGTCAAGATACAAATGATGTTCATGTGCCATCAAGTATGGATGAAGATACAATTGATGTTCATGTGCCATCAAGTATGGTTAATATACAAATGATGTTCAAGTGCCATCAATTAATGGTCAAGATACAAATGATGTTCATGTGCCATCAAGTATGGATGAAGATACAAATGATGTTTATGTGCCATCAAGTAATGGTCAATATACAGATGGTGTTCATGTGCCATCAAGTATGGATGAAGGTACAAATGATATTCATTTGCCATCAAGTAATGGTCAAAATACAAATGATGTTCATGTGCCATCAAGTATGGATGAAGATTCAAATGGTAATGTGTTATCAAGTATGGGTGAAATTTTTTTTAAAAAAAGAGACAAACCTTGAAATATTAGTTATGTTCTACAGTCAGTTGTATAAAATGTTTAGAGAAAATGTCCATTTGGCTTGTTAAATGTCAGCCATGTGATCAATCTCTAGCCACTTTGGGTATATCATGTTTTTTTAAATTAAAATAGCATAGACCCAAGTGAACCTGTTTTGCATTTAGACTTTTTGTCAAGATTTTAGTGTATTCAGTACTGATTCAATCATTTTAATATTGGTGCAAGACTCACTAAAGTTATATTTGTTGAAGTTATTACTCGAATAACTAATAAATAATGAATTGTATATTGAATAAAACATTTACATGTTTGAATTAACATAAGAATTAAAATAGCTGCAGCCAAGATATTGGCAATCAATTTGCAAGTGTCGATATAACTTCCATAAGTTATACTTTTCCATCATTCTTTTTAATGGTCAAATTGAATATTCACATTGGCATCTTATCAGAAGGTTTTGCATTCACAATATACTATGAATTAGGCTAGTTGTCAGGCAGTTCAGAGGTCACCAAGCATCGTTTGATAAGGATTGCGTCATGCAGTGTTTGTCCTGAATGGTCTGTCCACTCATGTCCTTTCCATATGGTGAAGAATGTTTGCATCATGCAGTGCTTGTCTTGAATGGTCTGTCCACTCATATCTTTTCCATATTGTGGAGAATGTTTGCATCACGCAGTGTTTGTCCAGAATGGTTTGTCCACTCTTGTCCTTTACATATGGTGGAAAATGTTTGCATCATGCAGTGTTTGTCTTGAATGGTCTGTCCACTCGTGTCCTTTACATATTGTGGAAAATTTTTGCATCATGCAGTGTTTGTCTTGAATGGTCTGTCCACTCGTGTCCTTTACATATGGTGGAAAATGTTTGCATCATGCAGTGTTTGTCTTGAATGGTCTGTCCACTCATGTCCTTTCCATATTGTGGAAAATGTTTGCATGATGTAGTGTTTGTCTTGAATGGTCTGTCCACTTGTGTCCTTTACATATGGTCGAAAATGTTTGTATCACGCAGTGTTTGTCAGAATGTTTTGTCCACTCGTGTCCTTTACATATGGTGGAAAATGTTTGTATCATGCAGTGTTTGTCTTGAATGGTCTGTCCACTCATATCTTTTGCATATTGTGGAGAATGTTTTTTCATAATTCTTGCATTGTATTGAATTCCAGTTTTGAGGCAATGCTCATTGTTGAGTGACAGATAAACAATACCATATGAAAATTGTATATTCAGTTTTCTGTTTCAAGTAAATAGATGTAAACACATCAGGCAAATGGCACGCAAGGTAAATTAACCACATAATTATCCAGTTTCACTATACATTTCTCATTTGGTGAATTCTTCGTGAGTGAAACAATCTTAGCATGCATTGTCTGTGGTAAGTAACCTGTCACTGTCCAGCTTTTATGACCTGATGCCACTCTCTGTAACAGTACTGTCTAATGTCGGCCCATGGCAGATGCTTGTTTTCCTTTACAATTGTGTTTGGATACTTATACAGTCTACTGTGAAAAGTTATGTCAATTACATTGAAACATACCTGTGGTGTCCTTCATTCAGTATATTTTCCTATTGATAGAATGTTTAAAAATAGTTCATTTAATTTTCTTTCTGTTTTTTTTTTTTCCAGACAGGCCTAGATGGTCAGCTGTTTATGATAAAACATTTACTGATTCTGAGAGAACAGATTGCACCATTCCATGCTGACTTCTCCATAAGGGAAACTTCTCTTGACTTCAGTAGATTTAAAGGTCATCTTTTTCTGTGGATTTGTAGTGATATGATTTTTTTCCTAATTGAAATATGTGATATTATTTGCAATTAACCATATACTGTATTCATTTCTCACTGACTACATTTCAAGGCACATGAGTGCACACAAATGAAGAACATGTCATTCTACATTAATACCTGCCAGGTATGTGGAAGGGACATAGAGTATTACCTTTGTACATCTGTATGTTTGTTACTTCTTGGTTAATTAAGCAGCTTAGGACAATTTCTTACCTACTTTGCAGGGTCAGTGAAGAAAAGGGTTGGTGAGGGGACATTTATGTTCTGTCAACACACTTTTAGTTATGTTGAGAATCATTTCAATAAGGCCTTTTCACATTTATGAGAGATGGGTACTTTTGTTTTTGACATTCCTGCTTGTCAATTACAAAGGCATTAAATTAAGTTTTTATTAGAACTACTTATTAATAGTTTTCTCACATATTTGTATTGTATTTGACTATTAGCAGTTAATATCACCATGCCTGCATGTAGATACGGGATACATATTTGTATCGTATTTGACTAAGCAGCAGAGAGGGTGAATCCTACAACGTTTTTAGACAAAATTTGATTGAAATCCTAAAACGAGCCTTCCTACGATCCTATTTTAACCAAAAAAAGGCGAACCCTACAACGTTTTCAGACAAAAAAATTGATTGAAATCTCCCTATGAAATCATTTTAACTAAAAAAATGAAAACGATTTTTTAATTAATTTTGGTCGCAACTTGTTGTCATCTACCCTCTCTGCTGCTATGGGTTAACAGTTCTGGGTTAACAAAAATAATAAAATGATTTTAACCGAATATTTGATCCAGTCCGATACGATATCGTGTCCGAGGATCATGTAAATTTATTGTTGCGAATCCGTGCGGAGTCGACTGAGCATAACTAAAGAAATCTCGAAATTGATTGAAGTCCATATCAGAACACCATGTCTGCCAAATATTTCGTAGCGTATGAGTATCAACTCCGTTGAATACAGAAAGAATATTGCAGTTATCTCTGATGACTTTTGGAACCTGAGTGTAGCGTTGAGTGACATATATCACGTCAGTGTTTTTGTGACGCCCACGGGAAAATATTCTAGCAGGATTCTTTTGTTTATCCAACATTATATCGTCGTATACGACTAAATTGTTAATATCTCCATCAATATCATCAATGCTCGGTGCTTCATCGATATCGGTTATAAAATCAATGGCGTTCTCACCTTTAATTTCTGATGCATTCTCGTTAAAATCTTTTAGCACTTCATAACATCGTTGATCATCTACGCTAGGGGCAATTAAATACAACTTATCCCACTTCATCCATCTCATTATTAAATTGAGCAACAATTGCGTTTTACCGGATCCAGATGGCCCGATTATAATCATCCGGATAGAGTTTGGTAGCGCTGCATGATGCTTAATTGGTTCTCTTGTTTTCGTCGCTGAAAAATCAATTATATCCATATTTCTATACATAAATTATGGATCTATATTGTGTGAAGTGTAAAACGCGTACTGGCACAGATGATGTGACGACGATTACAACAAAAAATAACCGATCAGCGCTTTCTGGTAAATGCGTGCAATGTGGTACAAAGAAATTTAGATTTGTGTCTATGAAATCTGATTTAAAAAAAAACGAGGAGGTGATATCGCAGCCAAATTAGCAAAACTCCCTGGAACCCCATGGGCAAAGTACCCCGGAGAAAAGCACCTCCCAGGATATAGCTACTGTGGACCGGGAACCAGACTTGATATCAGACTCAATAATCAAAATCAACCCAACCCCGGTGAAGAACCAATAAACGCCATTGATAAGGCCTGTCACCTTCATGATGTTGCTTATAAAAGCAGCAATCTGCAACACAGGCATCTAGCAGATGTGAAATTAATTCATGCGTTAAATGCTATTCCTGATAAATCCTTCAAAGAAAAATTGGCTTCATTTTTAATAAAATCGGCTATGAAAAGTAAATTGATGTTAGGTGCTGGTAATTAATAATATGGAATCAATTTATTATTCTCCGAGGGGATACTGGAGGGGTAACGCTGCAATCAATAAACTCGCTAGTGCTGCAAAAGTGAAAAAAACCACTGCGGCTAATTGGTTATCCAAACAGGCACTATGGCAAATTTATCTACCACCGCCTAAACAAATTAACTACTCGCATTTTGATGTGACCGTTCCTAATGAAGTTCATCAAGCTGATATACTATTTCTGCCGCATGATCGCGGTTACAAATACGCGTTAACCGTAGTTGATGTTGCGAGTCGATACAAAGAAGCAGAACCGCTAAGGACAAAATCATCTACTGAAGTAGCTTCTGCATTTGAAAGGATTTATCGACGAGGTCCTCTGCACTGGCCAAATCTGTTACAAGTTGATCCTGGCAAGGAATTTCAGGGTGCAGTGTTATCTACAATGAAACATCATAATGTCACCATACGACGAGGGCATACTGCGCTACATCGCGATCAGGCCATTGTAGAACGATTTAATCGGACGATTGCTGAGCGGTTATTTGGATATCAATACGCAAAAGAATTCATTCAAGAAAAGCGATCCAGTGAATGGGTTAAAAGATTACCATCTGTGATTACTGCACTGAATAACGAGATTACTAGAACAATCAACATGAAACCTATCAACGCGATTAAAAAGAAGTCAATACCCGTACAACCACAAAAAGATTTCCCTAGAAACGCTAGCGTTTCCCAACCAATTCTTGGTAGTAATGTCATTGTGAGGTACTTATACGAACCAGGAGAGCTTGAAGGGGGTAGAAAAAGGGCTACTGATCCTATTTGGAGCGTCACTACGCATAAGATATCTAGTATAACACGATCAACTGGTAGACCAGCAATCTATAAACTGGATTCAACTGCTCCTCAGCGAGGATTTACTCGACAACAACTGCAAGTGATTCCCGAGGATACTCAATTGCCACCGCATGGTCTTAATTAGCACCCTGGGTGCTTTCACCCCGGCGTCTATTGCACTCAAGACAAGTCAACATCACATTATTTCTGACATGACCGAGATTGTTATTTTTTCTGTCTACGGTGAATTGGCGAGGATCCTTATCCGAATACTGCCAACGCATTATACAATTGCAACTCGCGCAGTGATTATTCTGTTGTTTCTTCAAAGTGATTATTAATTCAGCATCAATATCAAATTCTCGTTGTTTTTTTTTGTCCTGTTGTTTGTAACCGGAGAGTTTTTTATTAATGATGCTAACATCAATATCACTAATTGTTGTGTCATTATCATCACCAATGATTTCATCATCGAGGACAACTCTTCGAAGTTGATTTATGTTTCGTACTCTGGATACTGCGAGATAGACTAAATTTGACCATTCGATGCGATTATCTACCATCCAAACAATTGTATCCGATATAGTCAATCCCTGTGAAGAGTGTATTGTTGCTGCGTATCCTAGCGTCCACGGGGATTTATTAGCACGCAATGCATCTTCAACGACATTGATATCAACCAGCACAATATCATTTAATACCAGAATTTGTTTTTCATTCTGTCCTGGAATATCAACTTCAATATTCTGTTTTCGTGTATCCGATGGCCTATAACAAAGGGGTACTGGAAGCGTTGCAAATTTTTCTTTATGCAATTCAAATAACTTCATCTGAAGTGTATCCCTGACTATTTTTCTACTTGCAATGATCAAATCGTTTGGTCTCCACGCTTCCCAGAAATCATTCATTGGAGTTTCTGAAATCACTTCGCGCGCTATTTCGCATTGGATTCTATCCGGTTGTAATCTAATTAGCGCTTTGAACTCGCGTAATCGTTCATCAAGTGATCTATAATCAGTGGTGATTTCTTCATAGTAGTCTACAAAACCCTTTAGCCATTCATGTGGAGATGCACCGACAAATGGTGGTGGTTGGCCTTGATCCCCGCACATGACGACTTTTGTGTTTTTGGTTAACAACCACTCAAGAAATGTTTTTAATACATCTAATGACACTGTGCATATTTCATCCCAGATTATGATTTCAGGAATGAATTTATCACCCATTCGATCAGGAGTCCATTTGTCACCTTTCCATCGAAAGAAGCTGTGATAAGTGCAAGCATTTACCCCTCGCTGTATCATCTCTCTGGCGAGTCTATGAGTCGGTGTTAGCACAATCATGTTAGTAGAAATACAAGTATTTCCACCACCACGATATAATTCAATTGCACGAGTTGTCTTTCCTGACCCACCACAACCGTTTAAATAAACTGTCTTGTATCTACAGATTGGATCAGATACCGGTGGTGCATTAGAAAATTCTGATTGAATTTCAATACGGTTACAACAAATATATTTATCATCCATGGCAACGTCTGCGGATTCACAATACTCATGTAGCATCTCCTTTTTAAATCGCCAACGCCCCCAATTTTCTTCGGGATCTGTGAATGCCGCTACAGCTGATTTGTACTTATTGTGTATATACATCGAATCAGTGGCTACTCTAACCGCGGTATTAGGAAATCTATTTATCATCGAAAATAGATTAATAGAAGCATAGGCTAACATTGAACTTCTCAAATGTGTGTACTGGGAATTATATCCATCACAGTAGGTAACAACCGTACCTAATTTCTCACCATTGGATAGAAAAGCATCCTTACGGGATACAAGTTTTCCCTGTTTCATTAAATCCGCTACAATAAAATCGTATTCAGCGACATCTATGATCAACCGCGAAGAGTATTTTGCGTTATCGTATCGTCCACCCTGGGTAAATTTACCGATTATTCTTCTTCCGAGATCTTTTGCTTGTTCTTTTTTAATTTCAAATAACTTCTTAGACCAATTTATTATTTCTTCTTCACTGAAATCTGGAAACTGTTTTCGTAGTTCGTTGATTATTCTATCTAGATTGGGTTGTGGTAGCCAAACTTCTTTCTGAGCTCGATAGCATATAATAGCATCGGAAACAATCAACGATATTAGCATACCACAATCAATCATATATCTCAATAGCACTATTGGCATCCAGTGTTTTTCAGATAGGTGTCTACCGAGCCAAACATAACTACACGGATGTAACCCTGTAGCTAATTCAAATGATATCACACGAGCGAATCCGGTTATATCAAAATCAGGTAATGGTCCATTAATCGCAACACGAGTCATTTCATGCGTGGGGTGTCCAAATCGTTTGAAGTACTCAGCGCATTCCCCATACCCGAGAAAACTTCCGGGATAACACGCGGATATATCAATTGAAATCATACCATCACGTGAGTATTTCGTATTCCACAGTCCTCCATGACCGAATTCGACGCAACTCAATTTAACATCCTCGAGAAAATCATTTCGTGTTGGACGCCATGAGTTTTTTTCTCTTGCGAAGTGAGCTACCACTGATGGAATAGTAAAACTATCCGTGAGTAGTTTTTCATGGGAATTCTGCGGTGAAAAATCACTAGCGATTTTTCTCATTCTGTTATCTAATTCTTCAATGCGATATAATTCACCATTTGGTTTTACAAATTGATCGAATTCTTCATCACTTCTAAGTAACCACACTGACACAGGATCATCTTTACACAACATATGAATAGCATCGAATAATTTCTCTTCATAGAAAACATCCCCGACGAACTCCTTAGGGATATATTTCACGGTTCGTTCTCGTGGAAATATTGTTACCGCAGGTGTCCACGCGTGTTTGTTATGATCAATAATCTGTATTGGTGCTCCATTTTTGTTATATTTCGGTTCGTATAAAACCTCTCCGGTTATCGTCATAACGGTTATTGGGAATCGTAATGATGTTTCTAATTTAGCTATATCAGAAATCTTTGCACCATGCTGTTTCACTGTCAGTTCCCACTCGGTTATTTTCCTACGTCGCAGATCAGTTAGTTTATTTCCTCGGGATGCATTTGTGAAGTGTTCTAGTATTCGTTCTGCTACACAATTAAGCCCTGACGAATATTTCATAGGAGCTAGTTTTGCGATATCGGGTTTATCATTTAACGGATATATCCCATAAACCATTGCTGTTACGGGATAAGATCTTTCGTAGTATGGTTTATCAATGCCGGTTAGAATCCCTGGTTTGGAATCTCTACTCACAATGACAGCTTTTTTATTCTTGAGGATTGGTTCAAATTTATCCTTAATAATCCATTTGCCATCGACTTCGATAATGAATTTGATTCGGAAAAAATGCCGTTTTTCCCCAACACGTGAAATTATCACTGCTGCTTTTTCATCAGTCATGGTAGCATCAACAACACCATCAATTCGAAATGTTGACCAACAATAAGATGCTCCATCACGCTTGAATTCATTAAAACAGTCTCTGATTTTACTAATCATGGCTTTATCAAGAATTGTATTCTTTGGTGTATTAGAAACTATATCGAGATTGAATTGAGCATCTTTCCAGGGGTAATCTCTCTTGGACGTTTTTGAAATCCGAAGGATTTTGGGTTTATCGCGATTAAATCTAGGATTGATTTTGTTACGTTTTTTGGGTCTATCGAGATTAAATCTAGGACTGATTTTCAATAATCTCTTAAACTCTTTCATGTTTCCGTCTCTTGGACGTTTGTTACGTTTTTTGGGTCTATCAAGATTAAATCTAGGACTGATTTTCAATAATCTCTTAAACTCTTTCATGTTTCCGTCTCTTGGACGTTTGTTACGTTTTTTGGGTCTATCGAGATTAAATCTAGGACTGATTTTCAATAATCTCTTAAACTCTCTATCAGCATTAAATTTAGCATTTCTCGAAGTCAATCTCTTGAACTCCATCATGCTATACTAAAAACAAGTGTCTAAATGAAAGATTTTTATATAATGAATCACTGCAAATGGATCAGTCAATGAATTAGACAAATAGTATAGTATACGAATGAACCAGGAATTCAGACCACACCCAGTGAGTACAAATTATGAAGCATCCAGTGATGGTGTTGTAAGAAACCGTAGACTGAAGAACCCAGTTGGGTGGGATAATGGTATGGGGTATTTGTTCTTTACTGTTGGAAAGAAGAAATATTACAATCATCGTTTCGTGTATGAATGTTTCCATGGATTGATCAAAGATGGTTTTGTTATTGATCATATTGATTCTAATCCGAAGAACAATTCCTTATCAAATCTTCAAGCAATCACACATAGTGAGAATACCAAACGAGGAAGGACTGGGAAATACTCGAAAAAAGCGAGACCTGTGAAATCTTTGAATACAATAACTAACGAAGAAAAAGTATTTAAATCAATATATGAAGCCGGCAAGTATTTCAATATTTGTAGACCCTCAGTACGATATGTTGCAGAGGGGGTTTGTCGATCGGCTATTTCAAAAAAGAGCGGACAGAAAATTCAATTTAGTTATGTCTAATACGTCATATTTTTCATTTAGAAATATATCATTATTATAGAATAATGAATTCTGAAAACATGAATAGCATCATATCCGAGATTTCAAAATTGAAAGGTTGGGATATTGAACTATCAGATGGGTTAAATCCTGATCAAATCATGTCTGATTTTCAGGACATAGAATACGGAGTTAACAACAATAAATACATGCTACCAAAGAAGTATGCGCTCATCAAAAGAATTCAGAATTCTATTAAGGACTCTCTCGCATTTTCCAGTGACGTAAGTGTGTTCGCTCCGTTGTATACCATCGTAGAACGAATACGAAAAGAATTGGGGTACGAATACGAATTGAAAAAGGAGGTTAATTCTAAAGTTAGAAACCTACGGGCGTTAATTCAAGAAAATGAACAATTTTGATTGACCAACCATTTATCATTATTTGATTGTGACCGTCCCTCATAGAGATTTTAATTTTTTTTTAGCATTTTTTGATCAAAACTGTTGAAATCAGTGAATAAAAAATTGATGGCTGGTTCGGATTGATCACTTCCACGATGGTGTTAGGTTGGATTGAAAACTTGTTTTACAATTGAAAAATTGTTTCTGATTTCAAATAATGGTCAATGAAGCATTAACAACCCGATTGGCTCGTGAACGACTGGATGCAATCAGGAGATTTGTACCAATTCGTGACTCTGTACGGAATAAACTACAACAACGACAGAGTCTTCAGACTGATTTTGCTATGGGATCCGAAGAATTGTTTAAACCAGTAACCACAGCAACGAAGGGGATAGAGCGTGCTATACTGGGAGATGTTCCCGAGACGGGAAAATCTGTTATCGGTGAACTCGAAAAAATAGCAGCGAAAACTGAACAAACAGAACAAATAGAACAAATAGAATCAAAAAGAACAGTTGATGATTTACGCGTGATATTTAACGAGGCGGGGTTAGCAGAAATTAATAAGACTGATCCAACAGGAATTCCTGAGCTTGTTGTTACGAATTATGAAAACAGGAAAAATATGTTGAAACCAGAATATCATAAGTTTGTTAGAAATATAACTCACTGGGCTGATATATTCTACAAAATCAAAACTGAAAAAACAGGTAGAATTAAGAAGGATAGTGCATCATATATTCAATATATCAATGCAGTGGGTATAGTGTATAAACAATACGAAGAGTTTAAACAACAACAAAAACCGCCAAAATTGCAAAGGCGGCGACAGCAACCTGCAAAGAAAATATCTTTTTCACCTAAAAAAAAACAACTACCACCTGATGATGATTTTCTTGATTATTTATTACAAGAAGCCGATTTAGAAAAACAGGATGAAGCAACTGGTTATAGCGGAAGTGGATTGCAAGATTCCAGTGGAAACTCAAAGAGTGAAAACGCTAGCGTTTCATGCCCTGGTAGTGTTATCAATGATATATCACGATTAGAAGTTCTTGTAGGAGGTTTCCGAGCTGGAAATAACTCACCGGAAATAATTAATGAAGCAGCTGATATCTGTAGACGGTTATTTGCCGGCGGTATCATGGATATCAAAACATATCGAGATTTCATTGACGAGTTAGTAGACGGTGAAACCGTCCATGGTTATCACAGTGATTAATCACCGAGACTGAATAAAAACGCTAGCGTGGAAATCCGAAGGATTTCACAATTGAAAAATGGTTTCTGATTTCAAATAATGATCATACACTACAATCATGATAAACCAACCCCCGTCTACGTAGTTAATTCACGGTTTCCAGTTTATAGAGCATACTACGGAGATGGTTTAGGCAATACCATTGCAGGGTTATTTGCGAGAATGGCTCCAAAAGTGATGCCGTTGGCTAAACAACTAGGAATGAAAGCAATTGAAGTTATTCGTGATAAGGGTATTGGTGCTGTTGGAGATCTTGCTGGAAAAGCGTTTTCAACTGCGAGGAATAAATTAACATCATTAGTGAAATCACGGATGAAATCCAAAGGATTTTCAAAGAAACCGTTACCGTCTACAGCGGAAATGCCTGCAAGTGTTAGTAGAATTATAAATAACGCAGTAGACGAAAAATTAGCGTCGATGGTAAATCAAGGGGACCAAAGCAATATTGCAAATATGATAGCAGGAAGCGGCTTTAAAAAACTACGTCGATGAAAATCGTTTACGATGAAAATCCTACGGATTTTTACGATTTAGACTCTGATAAATAGAATAAAATGTTCAAAAAATCACATGATCCGGCGTTTGATATAGACGCCCCAGTTGGCAAGGATGATTCTGTACGCGATTATCAATATTACGCTTATCATGCAATAGACGCAAATAGTCGATCGCGAATTGAACTTCAAGTCCATGATACCAGTAAATACTTTTTGCCCTGTGAAGCGTTTATTGAAGTAGAAGGAGTACTTGTAACAGCTGCTGATACTACTGATGTACCAGCACCGTATCCAGCTGGTACTCAAGTCGGTTTTGTCAATAATGGTATTATGGCGCTATTTGAGAGTGCTAGATATCTCATTGATGGAAAAGAAATTGAGTCCATAGATCGTGATGTTGATGTAGCTACAACAATAATCGGGTTAGCGAGATATTCTGATGATTATACAAGATCAGCAGGACCTTCTATGATGTTTGCAAAAGATGGTAAGAATACCGCTGGAGGAAATCCATTTGTTGTAAGACGACCAAAAAAACGTGATAATAGTGATGTTGATGTCGAGGATATGATTATAAACAACGACCCCAATTTCAATCTAGGAGCTGCAACACGAAACGCAATGTTGCAAGGAGCGCGTAAATCATTTTCATGTGCGATTCCACTGCATCACATATTTGGATTCTGTAGAAACGTCAGAAAAGTTATTTATGGAGCGAAGCATACAGTATCGCTTGTACGAAAGGGTGATGATAATGACGCAATTTGGAGGATTCCAGCAAACCCAGCTGCAGATCATGTAAATGATGATGCCGGTAAAGTCATTTTAACAAAAATATCATTGTGGATGCCAGTGTTGACTCCAGCAATCACCGCAGAAGAACGATTACTATCATTTATGGACCAAGGAGGAAAGTCGTTGTTGAGTTGGCTAACCGTGAGTACAGATGTTAAACAATCAAATCTCACCGGGTTATTCACGTGGAATCTAGCATCAAAACAAGGTGTTACTGCGCCACGTCATATATTTGTAGCGTTACAAGATAATAAAAGAGTTGGAGATCAACGTTACAGTCATATGATATTTGATCAAGTAGGTGTGAAAGACGTCTCACTGAGAATAAATGGCCAACAGGAACCATCCGAGGATATACAACTTAATTACAAAGAAAATCATATTGCACGAGTTTATCATCGTCTGTTGTCATTTATGGCACGCGATCAAAATGTGGATACTGGTTTGCAAATATCACAATATGATTTTAAAAATCTATATCCGATCTATTACTTCTCACTGGAACATCTCGATTTAACAAGACAATCCGTCGTTGATATACACTTTAGAGCTAATGTAACCAAGCCTACTGATGATTTTAATTATAGAGCGATTGCTGTCATTCTCAGTGATAAATCAATGCTACTCGAAGGTGTTGGAGGAAGAATGAGAGTGGTAGATGCACCAGTAGAAAATCTTTGATTGATTTTTCATTGAATTAGAATTAATCTATTATGTATAATGTCATATAGTGTTATTAGTGTTACGTTAACTCCCGGTCAATTAAAAAAATTGCAATCAGAATCGGTTAAGCGATGTGGAACCACAATCACGTTGAAACCCAACCAAATGACTGGTGGTGCAAATAAATTATCGCTGACAACTCGTCAGGTGAAACATTTCAATGATGCACTTGCAGCCAAAAAAGGTGTTCAGATTACTCTTTCTGCGGCTGCTATCAAAAATATGATTAAAACAGGCGGTATATTTCCGTTGTTAGCTGCGATTCCAGCATTGATTGCAGCAGCAGCCCCAGCGGTGGCTAAAGCGGCAGCGTTAGGAGCCGTTGGTACTGCAGCAGGAATGGCACTAAAGAAGGCAACTGGGAAAGGATATAAAAAAAAGGGACGATCCGTTCACGGATTGGGTCTAAGACTACCAGGAACCCCGTATTCGTGGTACAGCGGAAAGGGTCTAAGACTACCAGGAACGATTTATTAATTGAGGAACCTATGGTTCCCATGTCCAATTTTGATTTAATGGATGCTGCTAAAAAACTAGTGATTAAAAATTTCAGAGGTGTTTTTATGAAAGATCAATTACCACATCAACCAAACAAAACTGAAACAGGTATTATTAATCTCGATAACAGCACCGGACCTGGTACTCACTGGGTTGCATACGCTATTGATCCACGTGGGATTGTTTATTTCGATTCATATGGATTAGCCCCACCAAAAGAGTTTATGCGGTATATAAAAACCCTTCCAATGAAGACTTGGTATTCTACGCTACCAACACAAACGATGATTGACCCACCAATATGCGGCAGCGAAGTATTAAATGTCCTTGACGCTATTTCTAACTCCTTGAGTAACCCAAGCGGAAAACCACCTCATATTGTCGTAAATGACTACACCAGCAATCGCTGGAAATCGAAACGATTTTAGAGAGAGAAAGAGTTTTACAATAACATGATTGATATTTGGGGGAGATCTTTGAAACCCAAACCCGATGGCACTGCAACTCCTGATTCTATCAAGGATATAACAAAAAAAATTAAAGATGAAATAGCTGAGACGTTGAATTTAGAAAGTGTTGAACCCAATGAAATAGTTGTATTTCAGGACAAACAGGGTAAATTGAAATCCAGTAATATTTCTCTGGATGATATTTTAGTTAAACAACAAAACGCAATCGAGGATACTATCGCGTTATTTTCCGATCAGGGTAAACTCAAACCGGGTGTACTCGTTTCGACGATTACAGATCGATTAAAAACTCTCAACGATGAGTTAAACAATTCTCTGGCTGTACTAAAAATACTTGAATCTAAAATTGAAGATAACGTAAAACAGTTTATATCATTTCGTAGAAATATCATTGATAAATTTATTGGAACCCAGTTGGATAAAATTGAAATAAAACTCCCTGATATTAAAAAATCCATCGATGAGACGAAAACTTTCATCGAAGCCGTCAAAGGTGATTTTTCGAGGATGATAACAATCATTGAAAAAACAAAAATTCCTCATGAGAAAACCAATAACGTAGTATATACAATCCAACACGGATCATTTGAGTGGACACCTGCAAACAACAAATTAGATATCACAGCTACTATCAAGGGTATTTATCGATTAACGCTGGTAGCACCAATTCAATTTAATATATCATCGTCGAGTTCATCCGGGGTCAACAATACGATTTCAACGATCATCGACAAGGATAAAACTGAACGGTTAACGATAAAAGCCGATGATAAAAGTTTGGCTAAGGCATCAGTAACATGGTATCTGGAATTCGTAGCGGATTTAAGTAAATAACTAAATCGTTCGGATTTCACAATTGAAAACGCTAGTGTTTTTAAAATAAACAACAATGACTTTGTCATCGACGCAATGTCGCTATGATCAGGTCAGAGAATTTCAAAATAGACTCAAAACCCTCACTGAGGAGTATCAAATAAAAATAAAAAAATACCGACGAAGAATCACCGCAATTGATGTTATTATGTACTCGGTGTCAAGCGTTCTCGCTGGCGCCGGAATAATACTTGCATCTGTTACAATGATTGCCCCGGTCGTAGTTCCAATTTGCATTTCTGCGGTGGCTACAATCGGGGGTATATTAACCGGGATAGCAAAAAAGATATCATCATGCAGCCAGAGTAAACTGCAGAATTACTTACTTCAATTTCATATTGCATCAACCGCATATTCGCAATTATCATTGATGATATCGTCGTCACTCGACAATACGATTATATCAGATAGTGAATTCTCAGCGATGGTCAGTATTTTTGATTCCGCGATATCGAAATTAGAGCGACAACATGAGTATAATAACAATGACAACACCGATGGAATCAGAAAACACGAACCCAAAAAACAAAATGATCTCAATAATATCAACATTACCAGATTGTGAATTCTCAGTGATGGTCAGTATTTATGATTCCTCGATACCAAAATTAGAAATAAATAATGAGTATAATGACGACACAGATGGAATTACTTCAACGAGTAGTGGAGAACACGAACCCAGTACAAACGAGTATGATATCAATAACATCTACGAAACCCGAGTTTAGTGTGAATTTCCCCGCTCCGGTCCCAGTGAAGGAGATAGCGCTAGCAAAATTACGAATGTATCACAGTTGGCCTAATATTAGATCGGTAGCATTTGGTGGTCAACAACCCAATAATTCACTGGTGTTCTCGTATAAGAATAAAGACGACGGTACCCCAGACTGGAATGTTGTTTCGATACCAACAGGGTCATACCAAATCGAACAAATCAATAATGAATTCGCGCGTAGAATAAAATCGATTACTGGAACAGAATCGAAAATCGCTATAACAGTTCATGAACCGACGCTATCATCCACGATTGAGATAAGCACAGAAGGATACGTCGTAGATATCTATAACAGCTCAATAAGAACCGTACTAGGATGGCCTGAATTACCCCCCCAGAGTAAAACCATTGATTTACCAGAACCACAAAAAAATGATTATATCACCGACGTAATAAACTCCAATAATCCAATAAAGAGTTATAAAGATAATACATTTATTCTAGAGTTTTTTGATTTCTTCGAATCCTCCTTTGAGGAAGTGATGGAGGGAAGGGGTCAAGAGGCATATTTTATTGTTAACGAAAATGATATTATGGAAAATTTCAAAGCGATGGAATATGATTTTTTACTATTGTTAATATCCATTAAATCCGGCTCTCTCACCCGAAATGAATTTATCAGCGTTGTAGAAATATGTAACAAAATCATCAATGACATGGAAAGATTTAATTCACAAATTATTAAAGTTATTCTAGATAATAAATACCCCAAGTCGAGAATAGGATTTGCAACAGACTATAAAATCCGCGTTGAAGATATCCCGACATTCAAACTACCGGGATATAACGTACCAGAACTAAAAAAAATTCTCAGTGATGCTATCGATGTTGGTTTTAAAATAATTCATAACGCATGGAAAAAAACAACATCACCGGAAATAAAAATCCTCAAACATAATAATGACCCAGACGGTGGCGGCAGACATATCGCTCCGTTCAACGTGAATATATCCTCGGTGATTGCGCTCAATTTAGTGTGTGATGTTATCGAAGGAAGCTATCAGATTAATCTAGAGCAATCAAATCAAGCTCAGCAGGGATATATTCTTTATTCATTTGCACCAACAGCTCCTCCAGGATTCCTAATTATTGAAAACCCAATTAATCCTGTCTATATGCGATGCCATAATAATTCATTAACCAGAATTAATTTCAAACTCACCGACCAGTCAAATAATCTGATTGATTTACAAGAAGAGGTGTTAGCGATTAGTCTGTTTGTGAAATCCTAAATTGCTTTGCAATTTCAAATGATTTTCATCCTAAAGACTCGATCAAATTATTTATTATTTTTGTTAACCAGAACTGAAAACTTTAGCAGCAGAGAGGGTAGATGACAACAAGTTGCGACCAAAATTAATTAAAAAATCGTTTTCATTTTTTTAGTTAAAATGATTTCGTATGTAGATTTCAATCAATTTTTTTGTCTGAAAACGTTGTAGGGTTCGCCTTTTTTTGGTTAAAATAGGATCGTAGGAAGGCTCGTTTTAGGATTTCAATCAAATTTTGTCTAAAAACGTTGTAGGATTCACCCTCTCTGCTGCTGACTATTAGCAGTTAATATCACCATGCCTGCATGTAGATATGGGATACATATTTGTATTACATCTGACTATTAGCAGTTAATATCACCATGCCTGCATGTAGATACGGGATACATATTTGTATTACATCTGACTATTAGCAGTTAATATCACCAGGCCTGCATGTAGATACGGGATACATATTTGTATCGTATTTGACTATTAGCAGTTAATATCACCATGCCTGCATGTAGATACGAGATACATATTTGTATTACATCTGACTATTAGCAGTTAATATCACCATGCCTGCATGTAGATACGAGATACATATTTGTATTACATCTGACTATTAGCAGTTAATATCACCATGCCTGCATGTAGATACGAGATACATATTTGTGTTACATCTATTAGCAGTTGATATCACCATGCCTGCATGTAGATACGAGATACATATTTGTATTACATCTGACTATTAGCAGTTAATATCACCATGCCTGCATGTAGATCCGAGATACATATTTGTATTACATCTGACTATTAGCAGTTAATATCACCATGCCTGCATGTAGATATGGGATACATATTTGTATTACATCTGACTATTAGCAGCTAATATCACCATGCCTGCATGTAGATACGGGATACATATTTGTATTACATCTGACTATTAGCAGTTAATATCACCATGCCTGCATGTAGATACAGAATATAATGGTCAAAGTGTTTTTAGTATATCTGATATGTATTTGATCGGATTTCAATGGGGAATGTGGGGAATAGGTAATCTCAAGGTCACTCATGTTTTTCTTTTCTTTTTCTTTACTCTTCTTTTTTTTCTTCTATTTCTAGAATCCCATTTTGGTTTGAGCTCCTTTTTTGGTAGGTTTGTTGCGGTATTCAGCATTTTATGTTGTCATTTATTGCATAGTATATTTGTTTGTTTTAAGATAATACCATCTTACAGATATTGCATGCCTCAACCTGTGTCTGCCAACATTCATAGTATCAGATCTAGTAATTGTCATATTTTGTCAAGAACAAAAGGTGGACTCTTTTGCCATCACTCTTCAGGCTGTCATTAACTCAAATCCTTTATTTGGAATGTAACCATACATTTGAGCTTCAGCATAGACTCAAAGAGTTTTATCCTCTATTTTGACATTAAATTATTTCCTTGTTTGAATATTGAAGAAAAACGACTGCATTAAAACTGCAGAGAATCTTTTTCTAATGAGACTTAAATATTTCATGATATCGGCCCACTTTGTTGATATATTGGGATTTGTCACATCAATCTGTCACTCAATTCATTTGTACATGCATCTCTTCATCCATGGATCAGTCTGTCATTCTCTCTGTTCACCTTGTACAAAAAGTCGAGTGGTCATATTTGGTATCCTATCACTGAGGATGACTAGATTACAGTAAAGGTTTGAAGGCCTTGGGGAAGACATGAATTATGACATTTACAATGGCAATATGGACCTTTCCTTGTACTGTGAACTCTGTATAGACTAATTAGGGAAGGATATACAGAGTTCTAGGGTCATGAGGTTGACTAAATCACAAAGAAGGTTTAAAGACCTCTTCTTGGTTGGGGGATGTATGAATGTTTAAAGACCTTGTGGGTTGGTGGGGTATGAAGATTTAATGGCCTCTTGTGGGTTGGGAAGTATAAAGGTCATATTTGCATAAGTAATATAGGCTTTTCCTGTAACTTGTACACTATACAGTGAATGTTTAACTAGTGTTGTTCCGATTATCCATTATAATTGATCATCAGTTGGTTGAGCAGATAATCGATTGTGAACTTCATAATCAATTGTGTGTAAAGGGAGACTACTTTTTAGGTGTATGCAAAGTACAAAGGTTAGTAAAACTCCCAGCCACTAAAGTTGACCTGAAATGTATAAATTCCCTTCACAAATACAGATATGAAACCTTATGATTCATAATTAGGAACATATAGTCATTATTACATGGTCAAGTTGTTAAATTGTTGAGTTATTAAATTTAAACACATTTTGTTGATTTGTTTCAGTTAAATTGAAACATCTTTCAACGTATTTATAAACAATGACAAACAAGAAAAACATGTCCTTCTATACTTTATATTATAGACACATCACATGAACGAAAGAATTTTGGATGATTTTAGCAGTATTTTAGTTACATTTGCCTGATCAGCCATTAAACGTTGCGTTCATTTATCAAAGTTGTAGAATAAATATAACACACAATGTAATATTATTGTCAGGTTAAAGTATACATGTCATTAATTTAAAAGAGATTACTCGTGTACATTTATAAACATATGGGTCAAAGATATAAATGTTTAACAAAAATGAAAATTTGCTCTTAGAAACTGATTAGGGGAACCGATTATCGATTATGAATTTCTGACCGATTCCCATCACTATGTTTAACACCCCCATCCCCTGGGTAGAGTGATAAAATGTCACATTTGCATAGATAGTATAGACTTTTTCCCCTTTAACTCTGTATAGACCATCTCTGAGGAAGGTATTTTGGTTTGATTTTTCCTGATTGAGTAGATGACAATCTAGTGTTTAAACACACACACACACACAAACACACACACACAAATGTATTTTGGGGGTAGGGGATGAAAGGTCACATTTACATAGGTAGTAGTAGTAGTAGTATAGACTTTTCCTTGGCAATTTAATTGAATTGAACATTGTTATAACCTTCAGACTGGGAGGGGAATGAGGTGAAAGCAAATTTTCATAAGTACTGTTGACTTATCCATTTTACATAAACTCAATCAGCACTGGTTGAAGGAGGCAGATAATATTTGGTATGATTTTTAACAATGATTTGTGTATGACATGCATTTAAGATTCTATATTCATAGTTATCAATTGTACAAATTAGTGTAACTTGCTTTACAAGTAGAAATTTTAAAGATTGGATTAAATACATCCATATATGATATTGTACCTGTTTGTTCTCTGTGGTGTTGGTCTTTCTTATAGAAAATGTGATCTATCTTGTGGAGTTGGGTGACAATTTATGTTCTTCATGGCGATGGGTAACAGTTTATGTTCTTCATGGCGTTACGTAACAATTTATGTTGTTCATGGTGTTGGGTATTTTGTCTTAATACATCTTTTATATTACCAGTGCAATTGTTTTATATACCTTTCCATTCATAATGTCCAAATTCAAAACAAGAATGCAGATTGTTGAAGCATGTGAGGATTTGAAAATTGAAATGAATAATCAGGGTATTCCTGCATGGTTTAGACGTTTCACAGCCATTTTGTATTATCGTTACCATTGTAAAATTAATCTTTTGCCACTATAGTATAGGAATTTACCTGGAAGCATTTTCATCTACCTGTGTTGGTTCAGACAAAAGTGAGATATCAATGTCCTATAAAGGTGTGCATCTTTTACACTCAGCCACTGTGGCCCCTTTGATGTCTCTGAATACTATTCCCAAAAAATGATACCATTGGGGCATCAATGCAATTTTAATGAACAAACTTGAGCGTTGAGACTGTAATATGTTCTGACAGATTAGGGCTTTTAAAATTAAACAATGATGCCGACATTCGAGTCCTTCAGTTGTTTTCCTATCGGTTGGGGTAGCGGTATGTGGTGAAATCTTTCATGCAAGAATTTCATTAGTGGCTATGCAAAAATTATTCAGAAAATATTATGATGTAATTTTTAAATGCTGAAAACATTTCCTTTCATGTGTGATCCATGTTTCTATTTTTATGAAAGATTAAGAACTACCTGGTCCAGTCTCTAGCTTATATACTGACCCAAAAATATACATCACTCATTTAAGATCTAATCTTTGACATACAATCCAAGAGTCATACTTTTCACACTAAAGCTTTAACATTTTGTAACATTTGGAAATGTTTTAAATGTATGCATGATATACAAGGACTAAAACAAGGTCTCTTTTTCAGAAAGATATAAAACTGTACATTTCCCCTAGTGAGGTTAATTGGCAGTTACTCCTTTACTGAAAGCCATGTTCATGTTCATTTACATGCTTACGAGATTTGTAAATGTTTACAGGCAGAAAACTAAGCTAAGCCATTTACTTGTGTAAACATTGCATCCTTTTTGACACCCACCTAGGCTGGCTCAGTTTCCCAGGAAAGGCTCTTAGCTCCCATTTCTTTTTCATTATAAAGCCATCATTGTGTTAAAAGTGCCATTGAAACAAACAAAAAAAACAAATCTTTAAAAGTCAATAGTCTTGTCATAATGTCAAAATTTAATTGAATGAGAAGTTCTTCATCTACAAATTCTTGCAAGATGCTAGTGATTGAACTCTTAAGGGTAAGCAAGTCATGTCGGTAAATAACACTTTTTACAACAAATAGTCGTTTTAATTAGGAGAAATGATGTGTAACTGGTTTGTATAGTGTTATGTAATCTCAGACTTGTGCAGCTTTGAACCTCCAAAGAATTGGGTGTTTTGTAGATTTTCTCAGTTTATTTTCATCATTTTCCATATTAGTTGGACTTATGGGATCATTCAGTTCGAGATTATAGATGGTTGAGAAAGTAGTGATGCTGTTGGTTTTGGTTGGTGATTTGAAATTTTATTGCAGTTTTTTTCTAGTTAGAATATAGCGATAGTTTGATGCGTGTACCCATTTTTTGGAACACAATTCCCGTCTCATAGCATATGGAACTAGACTATTCACAATATTGGTTTTTAGAAGGAATTCCATTAAAAAATGTTTTTAAAGAAAAATAATTTCTATTTAAAAGCAGATTTCCATCCAAATGTTTGTTTTATAGCTGTGAAGGGATTTATGGATCAATGGTAATAGATCAGAAAAGCTTGTATATTTTCTCTCATTTGTCACCTGTCAATCATTTTTCTATCCATTAGCAGAAGTTTGTTATCACTACTCCTGAACTGTAAAGAGGATTGCCAAGTTTAAACTGATGCCATCTGGTGTCCAATTTGGCCATAACAGTGGCCATCTGTTAAACATTTGTGTTATTCCTCCAGAACAAGTTATTTTACCATTGGCTTTTCACCAGAAGACATGATGTATAGTTAGTGCTTAATGAGAATGTTGCTGATCTCAAATAGCTGCCTTCTTGAAAATCTTGTCATTTTATTACTCTTTGCCATGGGCATCTTACCAAACAACTTCTTTTAGTAATTGTTCCAAAATAAAATAGTGTGTTTAATATGATACAAAAATCATCATTTACAGAGTCTTCCAAAAAGATGCTGTGTTTAGAACTCTTAAAAGCAGGCTTGTCATAAAATATATTTTACAACAAAAAAAAAGCTTTTATAGTTCAAGAAATGATGAGTATCTGATACTTTCTCTCTGTCAGTTTAAAATTATTTGTTTTACAATTCATTCCTCTATTTATCTCTATCCATTACTAGCTATTATTATATACCTATATATTAAGGCCATAAGAATGATAAGCTGCCAGTGTTTTGAAGTATTTACTGAAATCTCTGGAATGTTGTCTTTTTATTCTCTATTGGTCCATTTTCATTCCATAGTTCAAAGGAATCTCTGCTCCATTATTACAATGCAGTAATGTCAGTATTATTTGAATGACCTCTGTCCAAACAGCTAATGGCTGTGATACGGCAATGGAAAGTTTTCATCAGTTTAGTGAATAGTAATGGAAGATTTGTATCGGTGTAGAGGATGACAAAGCTGTGCTACAACAGTGAAACATTCTCATTGGTGAAGAGGGTGAGATGGCTGTGCCATAACAGTGGAACATTCTCATCTTCATAGGGGGTGATTTGGCTGTGCTACAATATTGGAACAGTCTCACTGGTGTAGAGGCTTACATCAATCCATTCTCCTATGATTCATTGCAAATATTTTTTTTTTTTTAAATTGACAATGGCAGATCTTTTACTTTGGATTTAAACAGTGAAATAATATTATTTAGATATTTGAACTGTGCAACTTGGTAATCTTTTTATCCCATATTCAGCATTTGCCTCATCTTGATTGGTGGGTCATCTTTAATACAGAATAGTTATCTAATGATGCAACAATTATCAATGTATTTAACTATTAGGTAATTATTGATAATATTCTTTCATCTCCTGTTTCAGATGCAGCCTATGGTTTGATGTCCAGGAAGTCACATCTGTTCTCACTTAATAGTAGCAATTCCATATTACAGCTTTTACTAGAGGTTGTGAATTCTATCATTTGCTTTTAAAATTGCATAAATTTTAATTTTTAAAAAACTTTTTGAGACTTTACTTGTGTATAGATTTTATAATATGGATGACTAGACCATACCTGCATTGTGTGGATCAGCTTAAGTGGAAATTAATGACTTAACTAGCATGTGCTGAAGACTACAGACTTTGAGGGCTAAAACGAAACCACTATCACCTTCACATGATCTATCCAACGTAGTTTAGTTAACTACCCATTATGATGTAGAATATGTTTCTAGTACAGAAAGAAAGCAGTTATAATTTTTAAACATAAATCCTTTTCATAACAGTGTCATTCCCAAATAACAAACCAGTTAATTATTGAATGTGTGATTGGACTTGTTGTATTAAATAGGACGAATGAATTATTGAGTGTAGAGGGATACATTGTAGTAAATAGAACCAATGAATTGTTTAATGTGTGGTGGGACAGATTGTATTAAATAGGACAAAGGAATTATTGAGTGTGGTGGGATAGATTGTAGTAAATAGGACCAATGAATTGTTTAATGTGTGGTGGGACAGATTGTAGTAAATAGGACCAATGAATTGTTTAATGTGTGGTGGGACAGATTGTATTAAACAGGACCAATGAATTGTTTAATGTGTGGTGGGACAGATTGTATTAAACAGGACCAATGAATTATTGAGTGTGGTGGGATAGATTGTAGTAAATAGGACCAATGAATTGTTTAATGTGTGGTGGGACAGATTGTATTAAATAGGACCAATGAATTATTGAGTGTGGTGGGATAGATTGTAGTAAATAGAACCAATGAATTGTTTAATGTGTGGTGAGACAGATTGTAGTAAATAGAACCAAGGAATTATTGAGTGTGGTGGGATAGATTGTAGTAAATAGAACCAAAGAATTGTTTAATGTGTGGTGGAACAGATTGAATCAAATAGGACCAATGAATTATTGAGTGTGGTGGGATAGATTGTATTAAATAGGACCAATGAATTGTTTAATGTGTGGTGGACAGATTGTATTAAATAGGACCAATAAATTATTGAGTGTGGTGGGATAGATTGTATTAAATAGGACCAATGAATTGTTTAATGTGTGGTGGGACAGATTGTAGTAAATAGGACCACTGAATTGTTTAATGTGTGGTGGGACAGATTGTATTAAATAGGACCAATGAATTATTGAGTGTGGTGGGATAGATTGTAGTAAATAGGACCAGTGAATTGTTTAATGTGTGGTGGGACAGATTGTATTAAATAGGACCAATGAATTATTGAGTGTGGTGGGACAGATTGTATTAAATAGGACTACTGAATTGTTTAATGTGTGGTGGGACAGATTGCATTCAATAGGTCCAATGAATTATTGAGTGTGGTGGGACAGATTGTATTAAATAGGACCAATGAATTGTTTAATGTGTGGTGGGACAGATTGCATTCAATAGGTCCAATGAATTATTGAGTGTGGTGGGACAGATTGTATTAAATAGGACTACTGAATTGTTTAATGTGTGGTGGGACAGATTGTATTAAATAGGACCAATGAATTGTTTAATGTGTGGTGGGACAGATTGTATTAAATAGGACCAATGAATTATTGAGTGTGGTGGGACAGATTGTATTAAATAGGACTACTGAATTGTTTAATGTGTGGTGGGACAGATTGTATTAAATAGGACCAATGAATTGTTTAATGTGCGGGACAGATTGCATTCAATAGGTCCAATGAATTATTTACTTTTTTGTGGGACAGATTGTATTAAAAAGGACCAGAAAATCATTGCATGTGGATCATATTAAAAAGGACCAGTAAATGTTTGGCTGTTTGGTTTGACAGATTGTATTAAAGAGGACCAGTTAATTATTGAGTGCATTGTGGGACAAATTGTATTAAAAAGGACCAATGAATATTTGAGTGGTGGGACATTGTATTAAACATGTTCAATGAATTTTTGAGTGTGTAGTAGGAAAGATTATATCAAATAGGAACAATTAATTATTGATTGTGTGGTAGGACAGATTGTGTCAAACAGGATCAATTAATTAATGATTGTGTGATAGGGTTAGTTGTATGAAATAGTACCTAAGAGTTATTGATTGTGTGATTGGACTGATTGTATTAAACAGGACCAATGAATTACTGACTACTTGATTGGGCCAATTGTATGAAACTAAACCAATGAATTGATAAGTATTTGATTGGGTCAACCAGTGGATTGTTACATGCTTGATAGAGCTGATTATATTAAATGAACTAACGAATTACTGAGTGCTTGATAGAGCCAACTTGATGAAATGGGAGTAATGATTTACTGAGTGTTTGATTTGGACTGATTGTATAAACCATGACCATTGAATTATTGAGTGCTTAATATAGCCAATTGTATAAAATTGGACCAATGAATTACTGAGTACTTGATGTTACATGCTTGATAGGGCCGACTTTATGAAATGGGACTAATGAATTACTGAGTGTTTGATTGGACTGATTATATGAACCAAGACCAATGAATTACTGAGTGCTTGATATAGCCAATTGGATAAAATGGGACCAAGGAATTACTGAGTGCTTGATATAGCCAATTGGATAAAATGGGACCAATGAATTACTGAGTGCTTGATATAGCCAATTGGATAAAATGGGACCAATGAATTACTGAGTGCTTGATATAGCCAATTGGATAAAATGGGACCAATGAATTACTGTGTGCTTGATATAGCCAATTGTATAAAACGGGACCAATGAATTACTGAGTGCTTGATATAGCCAATTGTATAAAACGGGACCAATGAATTACTGACTACATACTTGAAAGGGCAGTTTGTATGAAACAAGATATATAAGAAAGGGTATATTGTGCTAAATAACCTGGTAGACTAACCTTTTGTATACCAACAGGGGACACCACAGGTGACAGAACATTTTGTGGATTCTAAGAAAGATGTAGATGGACAACTTAAGAAGACATGTGAGGACTTTATCCACCATGTGACAGACCTACTGACTGAACCACTCAAGAATTACATCACAAGGGTAGGTCCTTTATTATGGCATAACTACTTCTTTTACAATTGAGTCACTGTCTATAGATATTTAGACAAAGCATAATATATGTGATTGAAATGAGAGAGGAGCATCATAGGAAAACAGTTTGTAAATATAGTTATTGTCCTGACAGTGTTTGGCTTCCAAATTGAAGCATTGTATAAGATAATGCTTTCCAGCCTTGTAGTACATTGATCGGATGGTATTGTTGATCGGATGGGATAATACTTTTCAGCATTGTAGTACATTGATCGGAAAAGATAGTATATTCCAGCCTTGTAGTACATTGATTGGATGGTATAGTACTTTTCCAGCCTTGTAGTACATTGATCGGATGGGATAGTACATTCCAGCCTTGTAGTAATTTGATTGGATGGTATAGTTGATCGGATGGGATAGTACTTTCCAGCCTTGAAGTACATTGATTGGATGGTATAGTTGATCGGATGGGATAGTACATTCCAGCCTTGAAGTACATTGATTGGATGGTATAGTTGATCGGATGGGATAGTACTTTTCCTCGTGATAGTACTTTATACTTAATACTAAGCCAGTCAGATCTCAATCACCAAATTGCTTGCTCATCTGCCATTATTTCTTTCTTCTATTCATATTATTTAATAAAGTTAATTCCATCATTGACAGTGAATCAAAAGAGCAATAATTTAAATCTTTCAGCCATCTATCCTATACATCAGTTTATCTTCTCAGAATTTATAATTTTGCAGTCTCTTCCATTTGGACCACTCCAATGGCCTAAGTGGTTAGAGTTTCTGCCTCAGATACAGGAAGCTGCAGGTTTGAACCATGACCAACTCATACCAAAGATTGATAAAAATGGTACTAGCAGTTGCATTGCATGGTGTTCAGCATTAAGAGGTTTAGCATTACAACTGGTTGGACTTGTGTCAGAATAATGTGACTGGGTGGGACATGATGCTACATGTCCACAGCATGATACCCCAAGGCTAGACATCACATAAACAGCAACACTGCAGATGTACTATACAGTCCTACCCGTTTATATCAACATCGCTTATATAGACAAGCCGCTTATGTCGACAAAAAAGCAAAGTCCCAGTCCCTTGGTCTACTATTATTATCAAATTGTCATGCTTATGTTGACGTCGAGATAAAAGATAAACATACATGTCGACTGAAGCCGTTGGTCCCGTTTGAACAAATTCTGTTTTCTAATCATTTATGTCGACAAGCTGCCAGTTCTGACCCATAATTTGTTCAACAATTAGTTGATTTTGCCGCCAGGCTTTCATGTCGCGGTCAGATAAATAAAAAAAACACCCTTGGCTTTTGTTTGAGCATATAAAGCTGGCCTCTCATGGCAACTTAAAAGTAGCGAAATCGGATAAATTCTTGCATTTTTCAAAGAATGCACAGATCAGGTATCGCTAGGATTTTAAAACTAGGAGTTCAAGAGTACCACTAGTAAACGTTGCAGTCCCCTACCAGAAGCAAATTGGGCATATCTGAAATGGCTATATTCCATACGAGTAGAAACAGCGGTTGCCATCAAGTTTAATTTTCAAACTTATTTACAGCACTGACATGTAGCCCTTGTTTGTCCTTTAGAGTGAGAGTGAATTGTTAGGTCAAGAATAGGTATTATTCCAAGCACTAAGTTAGGCATCATCCATAGTGTTCCACGTGAAATGTCAGCAGTTGCAACTTCTTACACTGTTGAATTTCATTACAATCTTCGTCAATTTGCCGTTGAACCCTTGTCAAAATTTGCAAACAGCATTTTGTCTAACTCTCAGCATGTCTTGATTTTGATGTCACAAGCACTACTTAGTTTGCTAAACTTGGAAATGAAAACAATAATGAAGGCAAAAGTTGTTCAGTTGATGTACTCTTATACACAAGTACATCAATGGGTCATTCTACCTCTGAAATCAGTTATCAGCACATTTTCTCACCATTCTGCAGCTAGTCAAGTCTTTGATCTTGCCGCATAGCTTGTGGGTCATGTTCTTCAGATGTACTCTTACAATGACAACATGTACATATGTGGGTCTTTCAGCTACTGAATTTTCTATTTGTAAATATCAGCACAGCTAAAAGGATCAATTGATCAACACAATTTCCCACTCAACAGGTGGTCAAAGCAGGACTAGAAGCTGTTAAATTTGCCCACTAGGAAACTGATGCGTACAGAGGACTCCTGTATACGTGATTTTCTGAATCCCATATATAAAAATTGCGTCAAAATACGGATTACGCGTTTCCGAGACATTTGAAAGTGATCGGTGATTAAAACAAGTTTTTTTTGCTGTAAAAGTTTCATTTTTAACTTTATTTACATTGGGTACCAACATCAGTGTAAAACACAAATTAAATTTACACTCTCTGGAAACTAAAAATCTGGCTGTTAAGGAAGTTGAGGGATGAACATCTTGCAAAGAGGTCTGTGAAATTATTCTCCTTAAAAATAACACCCGTTCAGGAAGGATGAAAGCTGCTGAGTCTATAAATAAAGACTACGTTGAAGGTAACTGCGCTCCCCAAAAGAAGAAGAAAAAACCTGCTTCATTTGAAGACATGGAGAAAGCATCAAAATGGTTCAGTGAAGCATTTGCGAAAAAACTTGTGCGGAGAACTTCGCTGCAACAAGTGTTTGGTTCAGTCGCTTTAATGTTTGTCATAACAGCAAATACAACAGTATTTGTGGAGAATACATGTACTATTGACATTTTTTTTAATTTCCCTGTGAATAGCCCCATCCCCTTGGTAGCCTCAATAAGATGAGAACAGACTGACCAAAATCTAGACGAATTTAAGTACACGTACAGTAAGCATGTAAATAACTATTCAACCATGTGCTAATGCCGACATTGAATATCGTAATGTTTTTCGTATCAGAATGTGATCGATGCAATATTTTAATTTGGATTTTACTACACAAAGGTAACCAAAATGTAATTTGTCAATAATGCAAATGTATTTCACACTGATTCTGTCTTCATGTACTCAAAATTTACATTGTTTTCTCAAAGTGTAAATGCTACTTACTGACAAAGGGTCACCCTTTGCTGACGAATTTTAACTTATCTTTTTTTCAGCCCCCTCCCCCCCCCCCCAACACTTATCTCGACATCCATCTATGTCGACAATATTTTCTCGGGCCCGCGGATGTCGACATCAACAGTTAGGACTGTATAACAGAAAAACTGTTAAAGCTACATTACAAATCTGAATCACACACACACACACACACACACACACACTCTTCCATCTGCTTTCCCCCGTTTGTCTTAACATGTGATGTGTGTACTATTTTCCATTCTGTGACAGAAAAGGAAAATAGGTATTAACCATGTGATGCATTTACTATTTTCCATTCCCTCACATAAAAACAGAGATATTGAGCCTGTGTCAGATTTCCAATCAGGATGAGTAGAATGACATGACTAGTTGTCTAGTTCAGTCATTTCTAATAGCCAGTCATTATTATACATGATATGGTTTAGGATATTGTAGGCAAGATAAATGTACATGTGAGGGCTATATAATACAGGCAGGACAACAAAATCCAATACAGAGGTTCCTAACTTAAATTGTAATTGTGCACTGTATCTTACAGAGTTTCATAACTTTATGTGTAATTGTGCACTGTATCTTACAGTTTCATAACTTTATGTATAATTGTGCACTGTATCTTACAATTTCATAACTTTTTGTATAATTGTGCACTGTATCTTACAGAGTTTCATAACTTCATGTATAATTGTGCACTGTATCTTACAGTTCATAACTTCATGTGTAATTGTACACTGTATCTTACAGTTTCATAACTTTATGTATAATTGTGCACTGTATCTTACAGTTTCATAACTTTATGTATAATTGTGCACTGTATCTTACAGTTTCATAACTTTATGTATAATTGTGCACTGTATCTTACAGTTTCATAACTTTATGTATAATTGTGCACTGTATCTTACAGTTTCATAACTTTATGTATAATTGTGCACTGTATCTTACAGTTCATAACTTCATGTGTAATTGTGCACTGTATCTTACAGTTTCATAACTTCATGTGTAATTGTGCACTGTATCTTACAGAGTTTCATAACTTTATGTGTAATTGTGCACTGTATCTTACAGTTTCATAACTTTATGTGTAATTGTGCACTGTATCTTACAGAGTTTCATAACTTCATGTATAATTGTGCACTGTATCTTACAGAGTTTCATAACTTTATGTATAATTGTGCACTGTATCTTACAGTTTCATAACTTTATGTATAATTGTGCACTGTATCTTACAGTTTCATAACTTTATGTATAATTGTGCACTGTATCTTACAGTTTCATAACTTTTTGTATAATTGTGCACTGTATCTTACAGTTTCATAACTTTATGTGTAATTGTGCACTGTATCTTACAGAGTTTCATAACTTTATGTATAATTGTGCACTGTATCTTAGAGTTTCATAACTTTATGTATAATTGTGCACTGTATCTTACAGTTTCATAACTTCATGTGTAATTGTGCACTGTATCTTACAGAGTTTCATAACTTTATGTATAATTGTGCACTGTATCTTAGAGTTTCATAACTTTATGTATAATTGTGCACTGTATCTTACAGTTTCATAACTTTATGTGTAATTGTGTCTGATAAGTACCGGTACTATAATCACAAGTTATATATTTTGCATGTGTCCTCCACATCGGAGAAAAAAATTGTTTTTGTTCACTATTTCTTAAATGGTGACCAAATATATATTGACCCAATGATGTGTATATTGTTTGCTAACTGATGAATGGAATGATGACACAATTTCTGAGGGTCAAGCTTTATAGATAATAATGTTTATACTAGTGAAAATTGTAGGAATTATAGATAATAATATGATAAGAGATAAGATAAGAATTCTTTATTTCAGACTACATAGTCCATACATCTAAATTAAAAAATAGATTTAAAATAAAAACAATGTAAATATAAAAGAACATATATATCATACGTACAATTATACAGATATATCAACACAATTAACTGCACCCTGCATTATTAAGAATGAAATTAAGTGGCACATTTAAAAAGTAATTTATTCTATCTGCTACTGATATGAGAATTTAAATGAATATCATTGTTCCAAAGTGATTTCAATATACAGTTCGTACTATTAGATATTCTTGTCATCATTGGGAATACATATTTTCTGATTACTTTATCAAGACTGAATACATTATAATTTACAAACATATTGGAGGCACTGTTTCATCTAGGAAGACTACAATGACTATTATTATAACCAATAACTGGTTTTCTTTTCATAAATTTACTAAAGTTTGTACACAGAGGAGCACAATACATAGTGCAGCAATAAGATTTGAATAATCTAATTTCAATATGCAATGAACAGTTCTTAAATGTATATAGAAGCATGTTTGTTCGAGCACAAAAAAATCAGCAATGTCTTATCATATCTTCATTATCAGATTGATTGGATTTCAAAATATGACCCAGATACGTTTAACTGTTGACATACATAAGAGCATTGCAGTTGTGATATACAGGGGGAGGAGATGGTAATTTGAAAGAAGTTGACTGAAAGACCATGCATACCAATTTGTTTGTCTTATAGATGATATCATTATCAAAGGTGTATTGTTCACATATCTTTATTAATTTCCTTAAACCTGTGATAGAAGGACTTATCAATGACATATCAGCAAAACTAGAATTTTTAATCAACAACACATTTGGTGGCAGACATAACCCCACATAACACTAACCAAGTTTATGATTTAACTCGTCCATGTATATATTAAATAACAAAGGGGAAAGAATACCCCTGTAACAGAATTGTTACCGAGAGGAGGGTGGATTAAATGAACAATACAAACACAATTTGTGAAAGAAAATATAAATTTATGTAATAAATTATAAATGAAAAAAATACAGATGTATTAACACAATAACTCACGCGCTCAACCCACAATTACACTCACAACCATTCACAATACATGAATAAATTAAATAACAATACAAAAGGAATCTCAGATGTAAAGGAATCTCTTGGATTATACACAGATCCAAGAATCCTTTACGAAAGTTAAATAAATGCAAGTATGATTTACGAAAAAAATAAACACAAACGACAAACTATCTATCGCACGATGGATTGCGATAACTAGCACGATCATATACTTGTATTCAATCAAGTTGCTAGCTTTTATTGATATCTATGTGATCACTTGAAATATTATTGCGATCTGACATAAACATGCAAATACAACAATGTATTAAATTATATCACAATTTCAATACACCTATGTGTCTCCCCTGTATAACCGCACGATTCAGCAACAGTTGAATCGTCTCCCAGTTTCCCCGAGAACCGAGGGTTGACCAATACTATTATCGGACGTTTCCCTACACGGATCCACCACAGTTATACGTTCAGACAGCATACAACATCTACCCGAACCAACGGTTCCTCACTACCCTAGATGTCGACCCGGACGTTTTACAACTCTAAGACAGCTCCGACACTCGGACTTCTAGCTTTCCGGATATTTACATGTTACACAGATGTTGACGAACAGACAGTTCGACACACAGACAGATACTTCAATTCCGTTTGCACAAATTAACGGCACAATCACATTCAGATATTTATACAGAGATGTTCCAGAACAAACAATAGATGTCCCACAACAAATCAAACGATTTCAAAGACGTTTATCAAAAGATGGTATCAGATGTGTTTAACAGCTACGGTATCAACGATGTTATTAGCAGCTACGGTATCAACGATGTTATTAGCAGCTACGGTATCAGATACATTGTAACAACTACGTTAGCAGCTACGGTATCAGAGACGGTATCAACGATGTTATTAGATGCGCTATCAGTGATGAACTTCTACGGTATCAACGACGGAATCAGCTGGAATCAGACTGAATCAGACGGAATCAACGACGGAATCAGACTGAATCAGACGGAATCAACGACGGAATCAGACTGAATCAGCTATAATAAACAAAACCAGACTAATAATAGTTGTCTCAAAAATAATCTAAGCCGTAGATTACGATATTGTATTTAAAGTCTAAAAGTGACTAGTAATTCCAAATATTCCACGTTTAATTGCAATAAAAGCATCATTATACGAAATGATAATCTGAATAAAATTCACAATAAAACGAAATGTAAAATTTAACACTCACCCCTTTGGCTGGAGATTTGCAAGACGAGGTTATCTATCCTTCGATTAGATATTTTGGTTCCCGTAAAAAATTATGATAAATAGTTCGCCTTATATACTCTCAATAGGTGAACATAAATCACATCGAGCTTGCCGTACACCACGTAAAACGAGTATTTCGGATTTCATGTAAATTACAAATTGGCACATGCAAATCGTTACACGCCACTTAATCACCCCAGGTAATGCGTGTACGACGAAATCAAGAAAATGGTGAGTTTCGTTTGCAATTCAAGAACAGAAATCAGTTCAATTTTCGCCTAATTCTGTGACAATACCTCCCCCCTAAGAATAAAAATGTACACATTTTTAAAACTAACACAGAATAGAAGAAAAATAACTACTGATGATATCTTACAACATTTACACTGGTTATACTACAAACTGGATTTTATTACTGGGCAAATTCATACAAATTTCCCATCATGCCCTACTCAAGTAGTCTGCGCCTATATTTTCAACTCCCCTTATTGACATTGTCGCTCTGTCTCTTGATGTATAACTTGAGCATGTTTGCATGGAATGTCTTTACATTACCGTCCATGTCAATTTTATAGTCCATGTCACCTTTTACTTCTTTAACTTCATATGGACCTTTCCACTGGACTAATAACTTATTCGAACTCGTTGGAAGAAGCAATAGCACCTGATCTCCCACAAGAAATTTCCTATTACGCGCTCTGCGGTTGTAATACTTGGCATATCTGCGTCCCGATTTAATCAATTCGTCACGTGCCATCTGGCATGTACTCTCAAGTTTGTTTCTTAGATCTAACACGTACTGGTAAGTCGTTTTTATTTCCTCGTTCGCGACATCACCAGTCCATAGTTCGCGTAGTATCCGCATCGGGCCTCGAACTGTTCTACCATACAACAGTTCAAAGGGCGAGAACCCTAAACTTTCCTGCGGTACTTCACGGTACGCGAACAGAACAGCGTTTAAATAACGGTCCCAGTCTTGCGGACGTTCCGCGCACATCTTTCGCAGCATGCTTTTCAGGGTACCATTAAACTTCTCTACCAGTCCATTGCACATCGGATGGTATGGGGTAGTGTTTAGCTGTTTGATGGATAACAGCCTACTTATTTCACCCATGAGGTCAGAGGTGAATTGGGCACCACAATCAGTGAGGATTTCCTCTGGCACCCCTACCCTACTGAAGATATCAACTAATGCTTCAGCTACCCTTTCCGTTTCAATAGTTGGTAACGCTACGGCTTCGGGGTATCTGGTTGCGTAGTCAACCAGAGTAAGTATGTACCGATTCTTTCTTTCGGTAACCGGGTGTATTGGTCCTACGATATCTACTGCCACTCTTTTAAACGGTGTATCTATTAATGGCATTTGTCCTAAGGGCACCCTTGTGACCCTTCCCTTACAAACGGTTTTCTGACATACGTCGCACGACCTACAGAACCGTGTGACATCGCCATTAACACCTGGCCAGTAGAATTCAGCGACTACCCTGCTAGTGGTCTTAGCCTTACCTAGGTGTCCTGCCATGCTTGACTCATGCGCCACCCTAAGTACTTGAGATCTATATCTCTGGGGTACGACCACTTGCCAATACTTCTTACCCTCCCGAGCGCTAAACTCCCTATGAATTAATCCGTTCTTGCGTACGAATCTAGAGCTACCCCCACGCTTGCAATGATTAATCGCGCCGGACGTGATTTTCTCAACAATTGTTCTGATGGATTCATCACGTTCTTGCTCTTGTTTGAAATCATCACGGGAAATTCCTGAGATCGATTCAGGGACTATTAATTTATGAAACGCGGATTTCTCTCGCCGTGTTTGCGCTCGCGTTTCGACTGCCTGGGCCAAAGGTATTTTAAAATCGGCCATGGTTGGAAGACGGGAACCTTCAACATTACCGATCGTCAGATCGTAAATAGGATTGTCCATACAAAGGGCATCAACAGTTCCCGTTAAGAAAGGTGTTTTTACTGTGATCCTTGCTACGGGAATGCGACCCATCGTCTGATCAAGTAACATACATGGGGATTCCCACCCGAGCATTTGGTTATCCTGCACGAGACTACGTTTGATCACTACGCCCGTACAACCAGTGTCACGCAATACCACGACTTCTCGACCGTTGACAAACCCTCTCGCGGTTGGTACGCGCGCTTCAGGAAATATACACGTGCCAAGCGAATGAATACAAGGTTCTACATGTACGTTGTTATCGGATATACCTTTACTTTGTATAGCCACTGCTACCTTATGTATAAGTGCCTTTCTTATAGGACAGTCTTTTTGAACATGACCCAATGCATTACACAAGAAACACCGCACACGCTGAAAAACTGGATTCCCAACTGACCTTTTTACCTCAGCTGATTTTACAGGCTCCCTAGGCATAGGTCTTACAGACTGGTTTCCAGACTTAAAATCTTTTAAAACCACGTTCTGGGTTCCCCCATGAGCTTCGGCAAATAAATCGGCTTGCTTAGCCATATCTTTTACGTTTGTGAAGACTTTCTCCTTCAGAAATTGATCTAATTCTCGCCCAACTGTATTAAATAATTGATCTCTGAGCAAGAAATCAGTCAACCCTTCAAACGTTTTCACCGCTTTGCCGCATTCAATCCACCGCTCAAAATAGTTCGCAATTCTGACGGTGAACTGACCAAAGGTTTCTCCCTTATCGGGCTTGCTATACCTGAACTTTTTTCGAAAACCTTGTTCAGTGAGCTCGTACCTTTTGAGAAGTGCTTCCTTTAGGACGTCGTACTTAAACACATCGTCCCTAGGAAGTCGCGAGTATACATCCAGTGCTTTACCTTTTAATAAAGCACTCAGATGCAGCGCCCAGTCATTTTGACTCCACTTCTGGTTTTCGGCATACCGCTCAAACCGATGAAGATAACTATCTATGTTATCTTTTTCATCGTCAAAGGGAGGTAATTTGGGGCCCCTTAATTTGTTAGTGGCAGAATCGTGTTCTCTTCCAGATGTCGCTAATTCTACCTTACGCTCATGATCCCGTTGTTTTGCTTTTTCATCTAACTCTATTCGCTTTTGCTCCGCTTCCATTTCCCATCCTATCCTATCCTTTTCGGCCTGCTTCTCTAATTCTATCTTTTCCTTCTCTAATTCTATCTTTTCCCTTTGGGCCTGCTTCTCTAATTCTATCTTATCCTTCTCAAATTCTATCTTTTCCCTCTCAAAGGCCCATTTCCTTTCATCGGCTTCCCCTTTTTCCCTTTCGAATTCCCTATCTAATTCCCGTTTCCTTTCTTCGGATTCCCTTTCTAATTCCCTTGACCTTGCCCTTTCTTCCCTTTCCCGGGCTTGTTCTTCCTGAATAAATTTCCTTAAGCTTTCACCTTCATATCCAAATTCTTTGCCTAAGGCAACCAAGTCCTTAAGGGATGACATGACAATTGTAATATGAATATAGATATATAACCAAACCAATACTTTAAACACGTTTATACTGGACTCACGGACCTAGGTAAACTAGACAAAAATAAACTCCAACTAGAGTATTATCTTAACAGAAGGTCACGCTCGAATATAAACATTAAATGTATACCTTCACAAAAATGATTGACAGTTCACTTAATCCAACGATCCCACTTCTGACACCATTGTAACAGAATTGTTACCGAGAGGAGGGTGGATTAAATGAACAATACAAACACAATTTGTGAAAGAAAATATAAATTTATGTAATAAATTATAAATGAAAAAAATACAGATGTATTAACACAATAACTCACGCGCTCAACCCACAATTACACTCACAACCATTCACAATACATGAATAAATTAAATAACAATACAAAAGGAATCTCAGATGTAAAGGAATCTCTTGGATTATACACAGATCCAAGAATCCTTTACGAAAGTTAAATAAATGCAAGTATGATTTACGAAAAAAATAAACACAAACGACAAACTATCTATCGCACGATGGATTGCGATAACTAGCACGATCATATACTTGTATTCAATCAAGTTGCTAGCTTTTATTGATATCTATGTGATCACTTGAAATATTATTGCGATCTGACATAAACATGCAAATACAACAATGTATTAAATTATATCACAATTTCAATACACCTATGTGTCTCCCCTGTATAACCGCATGATTCAGCAACAGTTGAATCGTCTCCCAGTTTCCCCGAGAACCGAGGGTTGACCAATACTATTATCGGACGTTTCCCTACACGGATCCACCACAGTTATACGTTCAGACAGCATACAACATCTACCCGAACCAACGGTTCCTCACTACCCTAGATGTCGACCCGGACGTTTTACAACTCTAAGACAGCTCCGACACTCGGACTTCTAGCTTTCCGGATATTTACATGTTACACAGATGTTGACGAACAGACAGTTCGACACACAGACAGATACTTCAATTCCGTTTGCACAAATTAACGGCACAATCACATTCAGATATTTATACAGAGATGTTCCAGAACAAACAATAGATGTCCCACAACAAATCAAACGATTTCAAAGACGTTTATC
Source organism: Unio delphinus (assembly GCA_029339505.1). Taxonomy (NCBI): domain Eukaryota; kingdom Metazoa; phylum Mollusca; class Bivalvia; order Unionida; family Unionidae; genus Unio; species Unio delphinus. The sequence continues at coordinate 9,574,796 of JAQISU010000111.1, read as the reverse complement.
AAAAGATGGTATCAGATGTGTTTAACAGCTACGGTATCAACGATGTTATTAGCAGCTACGGTATCAACGATGTTATTAGCAGCTACGGTATCAGATACATTGTAACAACTACGTTAGCAGCTACGGTATCAGAGACGGTATCAACGATGTTATTAGATGCGCTATCAGTGATGAACTTCTACGGTATCAACGACGGAATCAGCTGGAATCAGACTGAATCAGACGGAATCAACGACGGAATCAGACTGAATCAGACTGAATCAGACGGAATCAACGACGGAATCAGACTGAATCAGCTATAATAAACAAAACCAGACTAATAATAGTTGTCTCAAAAATAATCTAAGCCGTAGATTACGATATTGTATTTAAAGTCTAAAAGTGACTAGTAATTCCAAATATTCCACGTTTAATTGCAATAAAAGCATCATTATACGAAATGATAATCTGAATAAAATTCACAATAAAACGAAATGTAAAATTTAACACTCACCCCTTTGGCTGGAGATTTGCAAGACGAGGTTATCTATCCTTCGATTAGATATTTTGGTTCCCGTAAAAAATTATGATAAATAGTTCGCCTTATATACTCTCAATAGGTGAACATAAATCACATCGAGCTTGCCGTACACCATGTAAAACGAGTATTTCGGATTTCATGTAAATTACAAATTGGCACATGCAAATCGTTACACGCCACTTAATCACCCCAGGTAATGCGTGTACGACGAAATCAAGAAAATGGTGAGTTTCGTTTGCAATTCAAGAACAGAAATCAGTTCAATTTTCGCCTAATTCTGTGACAACCCCACTGGTTACATAATGTTTATACTGGTGGATATGTTAGGCATTGTAGATAATAATTTTTATGCTGGTGGATATGTTAAATATTGTTGATAATAATAAAGTTTATCCTTTGGAATATGTTGAGCATTGTCGGTAATAGTGTTTATGTTGGTGGATATGTTAGGCATTATAGATAATAGTGTTTATACTAATGGATATATTAAGTATTGTTCATAGTAATGTTTAATTGGTGGATATGTTAGGCATTTTATATATATATACATATATATATATATATAATAGTGTTTATACTTTTGGATATGCTAGACATTGTAGATAATAGTGTTTATATTGGTGGATATGTTAGGCATTATTGATAATCATGTTTATACTTATGGATATTGTAGAAATTATAGATAATAGAGTTTATACTGGGTATATTATAAGTATAAATAGTCTTTATAGAGGTGATCACAAGACCTTCAACAGGGTAAGCCTGCAGGCACTACATACCTAAAGTGAGGTAACAGTATAGAGAGTATAAATTGCTTATTTTCACTATTTGGGTAATCATTGATGATTAAATTTTTAAAATGAGGATCTGTTGGACTTGTAGTATTTCTGTATCAGTTTTAAACAAAATACCAATCAATGCTGCATTCTACAACCACTTTTATATTTGGTTCAAGTGATATTAGGTACACCAAGGCCAGATATCCATCAGTTTAAGTCTTTTGTTTTCATTTACCATGATTGTTATACTAGTTGATGATTTTGAGTCTTTTGTTTTCATTTACCATGATTTTTATACTAGTTGATGGTTTTGAGTCTTTTGTTTCCATTTACCATGATTGTTATACTAGTTGATGGTTTTGAGTCTTTTGTTTTCATTTTCCAGGATTGTTATACTAGTTGATGGTTTTGAGTCTTTTGTTTCCATTTACCATGATTGTTATACTAGTTGATGGTTTTGAGTCTTTTGTTTTCATTTACCATGATTGTTATACAAGTTGATGATTTTGAGTCTTTTGTTTTCATTTATCAGGATTTTTATACTAGTTGATGGTTTTGAGTCTTTTGTTTTCATTTACCATGATTGTTATACTAGTTGATGGTTTTGAGTCTTTTGTTTTCATTTACCATGATTTTTATACTAGTTGATGTTTTTGAGTCTTTTGTTTTCATTTACCATAATTGTTATACTAGTTGATGGTTTTGAGTTTTTTTTTCATTTACCATGATTTTTTAGTCTTTTATTTTCATTTACCATGATTGTTAAACTAGTTGATGACTTTGATACTTTTTTTTTCATTAACCATGATTGTTATACTAGTTGATGGTTTTGAGTCTTTTGTTTTCATTTACCATGATTGTTATACTAGTTGATGGTTTTGAGTCTTGTTTCCATTTACCATGATTGTTATACTAGTTGATGGTTTTGAGTCTTGTTTCCATTTACCATGATTGTTATACTAGTTGATGGTTTTGAGTCTTTTGTTTTCATTTACCATGATTGTTATACAAGTTGATGATTTTGAGTCTTTTGTTTTCATTTATCAGGATTTTTATACTAGTTGATGGTTTTGAGTCTTTTGTTTTCATTTACCATGATTGTTATACTAGTTGATGGTTTTGAGTCTTTTGTTTTCATTTACCATGATTTTTATACTAGTTGATGTTTTTGAGTCTTTTGTTTTCATTTACCATAATTGTTATACTAGTTGATGGTTTTGAGTTTTGTTTTCATTTACCATGATTTTTTAGTCTTTTATTTTCATTTACCATGATTGTTAAACTAGTTGATGACTTTGATACTTTTTTTTTCATTAACCATGATTGTTATACTAGTTGATGGTTTTGAGTCTTTTGTTTTCATTTACCATGATTGTTATACTAGTTGATGGTTTTGAGTCTTGTTTCCATTTACCATGATTGTTATACTAGTTAATGGTAATAGCAAAAAGTCTGACATAAAAGGCATGTTAGTGCCATAAAACAAGCACATGTCTGGCATGTTAGGGCCATAACAGAATTTGGAGACTGACCCTATGATGCAAAGATTGTGTTCCATTCAGAAAATTTGATGACATAATTATGTAGCTCATTTCCATCTGAGGGTCAGTCAAATAAGTTACATGTATGTATCTCCTATAGTGAATGTTGAACAAGAAAAACCATATTAAGACATGTGTACATGTATATTTGAATATTAAACTGTGTCAGCTTATGAATTGAAGATCTTTGCTCAGCATGCGTACATGTCTGTTCGTATATTAAACAGTGTCAGCTTATGAATTGAAGATCTTTGCTCATTATGCAATAAAATGTCTATTTGTATATTAACATGGGCAGCAAGATGATCAAGAGACTGTTAAGAAGGTGTTTAAAATTCACATTTAGGATAGATCATAAGTAATGGCTGGTGTTTTGGACTTGCAACTATGCATTGACATCAGAGTTCATTGTGTGACTTAAAATATTTCTGCTTTGCTCATGAATCCAATTGAGTCATGTTCGGGTCTCAAATTTCATTTAGGCAATACCTGAAAGTCCAAATTTTTACAGTATGTTTCAACTCAAAGGAGCAATGTTCAGGTCTCAAATTTCAATTAGGTAATACATACCTGAAAGTCCAGTTTGTTACATTGTGATTTAACTCCCCAATGTTAAGCATCACTATAAACTGCCACACTGCGGAATTAAAGTGATATGACTGAAAAATTGTTAAAGCTATGTTAAACATCAAAACACACACACACATTAAAAAGGATCTCTTATTGAAATCATAATTACAGTTAGTTATGTATTATCAAAAATAATGAATAAATAAAAAATTAACTTAGATAAAAATGGGTACCTCAGATGTCACAAGATGGATGGTAACTAGGTGGATCATCATCCATATTCTGTAGTGGCACACTTGCATGTGGATCAAATGACCACAACATGGGTGGTTACTGGAGATGTCAAGATTTTAGAAAAAGTCAATCAGGTACCCAACAGTCCTAATGGTTGATTTACTATTGACCTGATCAAAGAGAAATTATATTAAAAGAAGTTCATACATGCCATGCACCCGCACCCCTACCCCTGAGAGGTATAAGCATAGGTATTACTAATTTGAGTGGCAGTGCAGTGTGACCATAAAAAGAGTGCTCTTTACATTACATACCATAATTACAGAAAACCGTATGTAAAAGGTGCATTCGTTAAATTTACTTCTGCTACTTGCTTAGATCTGCAGTACAGTAGTTAAAATTCTTGTCAGAATTGGTTAAATCCATGTGGATCAGAACGAGACAGAAAACAAATTGATAAATTATTTATATCACTTTAAGTAGTCTACATGTTTATCTTTTGCTCAAACGTAATAAAAGTCCACATATTCTGAATGATATATTATATTACGGTAGAAATCCTCTTTAAAAATTTGTAAGGCACTATTGATTTGTACTTTTCCTGGTGTAGCATTTTCTTGAGTTTAAAATAATCCTTCTACTCTAACATTTTTCAGGCATATAACCTCCATGAGTCACATCAATAAAGACCATTTCATCTAATGATATTTGACACCATGATTTTCAATACAGACTGGTCAACTACCTAAGTATTTATAAAGCTATAATTAATCTGTGACATGTGGTTCAAAATTCGGTTTTCTTCAACACATGTAATATACAGTTACTCTTAATATAAAATAAGGAAACTGTGTGAGTACTTTGCCATATAGTCGCACACATTGACAATATGAATATCATTAGACAGAGGTCTATGAGCGATCAATGTCACATGGCATAAGTCTCAAACTGTACTCGTTATTTTGTGTCTCACTCACCCCAGACATTGCTAGATGTAATCTTTAAATTCAGAAACCTATTATTTTATTTTTCACATGAACTAAATGGGTTCCCTATAGCTCATTTTCTTACCTGGGTATTTATGAATGTACCCAGGTACCCATTGACAAACTTTAGTGGTTACCAGGTGGAGTAGCATAAATATTCTGTTGTAGTGCAGTAACGAGTTGTATGTGGTTTCTCAACTTTTGTACCTGATTACCAGTATTTGGATTGTAATGTGTTTGGTTTGGGTTATTTTCTCACATGCTATTGCCAGTATTTGGATTGTAATGTATTTGGTTTGGGTTATTTTCTCACATGCTATTTCCAGTATTTGAATTGTAATGTGTGTGGTTTGGGTTAATTTCTCACATGCTATTGCCAGTATTTGGATTGTAATGTGTGTGGTTTGGGTTATTTTCTCACATGCTATTTCCAGTATTTGAATTGTAATGTGTGTGGTTTGGGTTAATTTCTCGCATGCTATTTCCAGTATTTGAATTGTAATGTGTGTGGTTTGGGTTAATTTCTCGCATGCTATTGCCAGTATTTGGATTGTAATGTGTGTGGTTTGGGTTAATTTCTCGCATGCTATTGCTAGTATTTGAATTGTAATGTGTGTGGTTTGGGTTAATTTCTCGCATGCTATTGCCAGTATTTGGATTGTAATGTGTGTGGTTTGGGTTAATTTCTCGCATGCTATTGCCAGTATTTGGATTGTAATGTGTGTGGTTTGGGTTAATTTCTCGCATGCTATTGCTAGTATTTGAATTGTAATGTGTGTGGTTTGGGTTAATTTCTCGCATGCTATTGCCAGTATTTGGATTGTAATGTGTGTGGTTTGGGTTAATTTCTCACATGCTATTGCCAGTATTTGAATTGTAATGTGTGTGGTTTGGGTTAATTTCTCGCATGCTATTGCCAGTATTTGGATTGTAATGTGTGTGGTTTGGGTTAATTTCTCGCATGCTATTGCCAGTATTTGGATTGTAATGTGTGTGGTTTGGGTTAATTTCTCGCATGCTATTGCCAGTATTTGGATTGTAATGTGTGTGGTTTGGGTTAATTTCTCACATGCTATTATTGTCAGTATTTGGATTGTAATGTGGAGCATTACAGCTTTCAGTAAAAATTGGCTCATTGACAAATATACTTCATGGTCCAATGATTTGTGGTTAACTTTAGTTTATATATATGCTCATTCACTATTACCTAATAATATAGTCATATAACAGGGTATATTGCATTTATGTTTATGACAGCCCTGAATAAAACCTGTCATTGTGACTTGTGTTCAATGGTTGAGTGTTTTGTGCTTGCCTTTGCATTTATCCCCATTTTTCTGGATTAGGATTTGAATTTAGACAGTTGCATGTAGAAATACACAAATTGGTATTTATGTGAGTTATTTTAAGTGCTAGTTTCTCTGAAATTATTTCTCTTGCTTATATTTCACAGTCTAGTATTTTGGGTTGACCGTTCAATTAAGCTAATTTATCCAGTTATTTTTCAGTGCATATTCACTTAACTGGGACATATATATTGTAAGGAATAATACTGTAACAGCTGTTGCTGAAAACTATGTTACTGTGACCCATATTTAATGTTTAATTGATTTTGAGTTATTTTTAGGATCATTGTGTTATTTATCAGACTCATTGGCATGTAGTCATGCAAGTTGGTATTTAGATATGACAATCCACATTCAGCAAAGATGCAAGAATACAAATGAATTTACTGTATTAGTGTTTTGCTACAAGCCATTTACATGTATCATAGAAACCATCCACTCTGCTCTCTAAACATGTTCTTTCAAAACAGGTGATTCCACAAAGTAGTGGTCTTTCAGGACAGATTTGACAGTACCACTATTGATAGTTTTCTTCTATCATATATGTTGCACAGCCTAAACATTTGCTGTATTATACAACTTGTTGTAATCATTGTTTGCAGTTCTTTCTTCAAACTTTTTTTTCAGCATATTAAATAAAATTGGTAGAATTTTCCAATTGAACCTTGAACCTGTATGATGCTTTACAACATGTACTGTCAAAGCAAAATTCGATGCTGACATTCCAACTTTGTTGATGACAGTAAACATTACTGTTGGATTATAGCATGCATTGCTGATTCTGTTGCAGATAAACAGTAGTATTTTATGTTGGGCAGCTTCATTAATTTCTCTGCAGTTTTTTTTTCATCCATAATAATAAAATTAAAAATGTATTTTAACACAATGCTACCGAAAGTGTGCCCACATTTAGTTATTGGTATTTTTCAGATGAAAACATGGGCTGTAGCATTGGTAGCGATTTTCATTTTTCATGTATTGATCTTATTTTGTTTCAAAATAATTCTGTTATAAATTTTGATTTTAATAAATTTCACAAAACTTTTAAGTACTTATGAAAGTCAGCAAGTTAAGTTTTGAAATTTGTTTGAGAGGTTTCCAATTCGACTAAAAAAAGTGAAGTTTTATTGCCATATATACTTGAAAAATAAATTTATAATATAAACTGTCTTGAAAAACCATCCCTTCAGCTCCCAAACACCTGATCTTTCAAGACAGGTTGTCCCTGAAAACAGTGATCTTTCAGGACTTGTTCTACAGTACCACTGTTGGTTGGATTTTTTTCATATACATTGCATGTCCTAAGCATTTATTGTATTATAGTAATCAGTGATTGCAATTCTTTCTTCTAACCTTGTTTTCAGTGTTGTAAATAAATTTAATACAATTTCCCAAATGAACAGAGCGTATGATGTTATACAATGTGTCCTGTCATAGCAAAACCAATGCTGACATCCCAATTTTTCTGATGCTCTAAACAAATTACTTTAGGATTATAGCATGCATTTTTTTCATAGCTGAATCTGTTGCATGTACATATACAATAGCATTATATGTTGCATGTACATATACAATAGCATTATATGTTGCATGTACATATACAATAGCATTATATGTTGCATGTACATATACAATAGCATTTATATGTTGCATGTACATATACAATAGCATTATATGTTGCATGTACATATACAATAGCATTATATGTTGCATGTACATATACAATAGCATTTATATGTTGCATGTACATATACAATAGCATTATATGTTGCATGTACATATACAATAGCATTATATGTTGCATGTACATATACAATAGCATCATATGTTGCATGTACATATACAATAGCATTATATGTTGCATGTACATATACAATAGCATTATATGTTGCATGTACATATACAATAGCATTATATGTTGCATGTACATATACAATAGCATTATATGTTGCATGTACATATACAATAGCATTATATGTTGCATGTACATATACAATAGCATTTATATGTTGCATGTACATATACAATAGCATTATATGTTGCATGTACATATACAATAGCATTATATGTTGCATGTACATATACAATAGCATCATATGTTGCATGTACATATACAATAGCATTATATGTTGCATGTACATATGCAATAGCATTATATGTTGCATGTACATATACAATAGCATTATATGTTGCATGTACATATACAATAGCATTATATGTTGCATGTACATATACAATAGCATTATATGTTGCATGTACATATACAATAGCATTATATGTTGCATGTACATATACAATAGCATCATATGTTGCATGTACATATACAATAGCATTATATGTTGCATGTACATATACAATAGCATTATATGTTGCATGTGTGTGTGTGCGTGTGCATATATATATATATATATATATATATATATATATATATATAAGCATTATATGTTTGACAACTTTGTTTATGCTTCGGTAATTTTTCTGCAATATTTTTTTTCATATGATCCAAATAATAAAATAAAGTGTACACTATGATTTATATGTATATATATATATATATATATATATATATATATATATATATATATATATATATCCCCAAATATTCATTGTCCTCTCAAGAATAAAGAAAGCATTCAAATGAAATATGTCTATTATTAATTCCATTGTACAATGTAATACATTTTTGCCAACCTTTTCCATACTCTTGATTGTCTGCATGCCAGAATTTTAATTTGTGAAAAAGTTTTCCACTGGAGTTGGTGGTCTGTGTTGTTTGTAATCTGATCTGACTTGTAAGAGAACATATACAACATCATTAGTTTGGTTTTTTTTTTGTAATTCCACGTAGTAATTTATGTTTCAATCTCACAGTAGTTGACACATTTCAGGAGATCATTTTCATTCATAAATAAAATTGCTCAGAGATTTAAGTGATTTACTGGCAATTTTTACTGGTATTAATTTTATTAAATAAAGACATTCATGCTAAAGTTAAAAAAAAAAAAAAGACCACATGCATATGGAAATATTTCAAGTCAGATTTGTGAAAATCTAGTTCATCTTAAAATGGTTTTGGCACCACCATATTGTTGAAGAATCTCTGTGTCATGATGTCAGTTTATGTTCACTACAGTACTGTATACACTGCCAATAACAGGGTTCAAGTGAAATATTTCAATAAAATAAATAATTGAACCAGAATAAACCTTGTTATTTATGCTTTTAATCTTTAATCTGAGACCTGATGTTGTGATTATTTCCAACACGAGTGAAAGAAAAAGATGGTTTTATAATCACTTGAACACTCACTTACAAACAGATAAATCATGCATTATTTGGGCTGAAAATTAGCTACCAGTTTTCATGGTCTACCAGTTGTCATGGTTTACCGGTATTCATGAGCTACCAATGGTCATGGTTTACCGGTATTCATGAGCTACCAGTTGTCATGGTTTACCTGTAATCATGAGCTACCAGTTGTCATGGTTTACCAGTATTCATGAGCTACCAGTTGTCATGGTTTACTAGTATTCATGGTCTACTAGTTGTCATGGTCTTCCAGTATTCATGAGCTACCAGTTGTCATGGTTTACTGGTATTCATGAGCTACCAGTTGTCATGGTTTTACCAGTTTTCATAGGCTACCAGTTTTCATGGTCTACTAGTTGTCATGGTCTTACAGTTTTCGTGAATTTCAAGTTTAAGGACAGTTAAATCAGTCTGTGAAAACAATAGGAAACCTTTCCCAATACATGAACATAAGAGTTCATAGATATGGTATGTCCTTTTGCAGGTGTTAATGACAATCTGTATAACTGTTGACTTTTTGCAGGTGTTAATAACAACTTTGGGGGGGAAAATAGATGCCCAAAAAGTTGAACAAAATTAATGTAATTAAGACAAATCATTTGCCGAGTACACCAAACTAAGACAAAATCAGGTGCACAGATTACTTGTAAAATAATAATTTCATAGATTCTTATAAAGAATTTTAATTAGTTCAAATACAAATAGAGGTCAACTTTTATAAATGGAACACCATCTAGGACACAAAATAGAACATTATCTGTTACACAAAATAGAATAGGGGGCCCCAAGTGGTCTAAAGCGTTCTCCATTATGGAACACTGCCATCTCATCTCCATCTGCGTGGATTCGAGTCTCAGATTCAGCTAATGTGGGTATGTGAGAAAGCTTGCCAGTAGTTTCTCGTGGGTCGGTGGTTTTTTCTGAGGGTTTTCCTTGGGTTCTTCCTCCACCATTAATACTGACGGCCATGTATAGCTTATCGTATGCTGAAAAATGGCGTTAACAACAAAATAGAATACCATATGGGGCACAGTATATAACACCATCTGTACACAAAATACAACACCATCTTGGACATTTTGTCAGCTATAGCATTACATGAAAACTGCATAAAATTTTAGATCAATGCCATCTTGCCAATGTCCATGTTGGTTTTCAGGCTGAGCCAGTACAAGTTTGCCAGTAGCTTCACGTGGGTCTTGTAACAACTAGTAACAAACCTCAGAGACTGTATCTTGTTAACAACTAGTAATAAACCTCAGAGAATGTATCTTGTAACAAACCTCATGGACTGTATCTTGTAACAACTTGTAACAAACCTCAAAGACTTTTAACAACTAATAACAAAAGCTTTAATGTTTTTCAGGCCAGTGTCATCATCAGTATGATGTCAGAAGAAGAAATCAAACAAGTAACTTTACGTCAGCAGCCATTTGCAACTCCAGAAAAGGTGCATGACAATGTGGCAGAGACATACAAAATCATGAAGACTAAGCTGGTTGTAGTGAGGCGGAGCATGTCACTCTACCTGGCCAACAGAGACACAGAAATGATCCTCTTCAAGCCCATCAAGGTCAGTTTGCTTGGGATAATTAACTGTGCACAGATAAGGTAGTTAAAATGTATTTGCCAGAATTTAAGAGAAAATTGTGAAGCCATATCCTGAGTCTCAGGTTTAAATTCCTTCCTTATTGTGGCAGCAAATGTTTTAACTTTCCAAACTGTGCTTCATTGTTATTCTTACATGATGATCTGTATTTATTAGTTTTGCAAGATATCCAAAACTAATTGTTTCATCTTGTTGATTACTGGAATAAATAGAAAACAAATTTATAAATGTACTCTGCTTTAGGATATATGTGTCATTACTAAATTTATGAATGTCAACCTTCAACTAGACAATGTCTTTCTTAGGCAAGATGTTGATCTGGGAATAGACAACTTGGAAGTATTGGGTACGGGGGTCTAGCAGCCATGTTGGCAATCTGGGAATAGACAACTTGGCAGTATTGGGTAGGGGGTCTAGCAACCATGTTGGTAATCAGGGAATAGACAACTTGGCAGTATTGGGTATGGGGTCAAGCAACCATGTTGGTAATCAGGGAATAGACAACTTGGCAGTATTGGGTGTGTGGTCTAGCAACCATGTTGGTAATCAGGGAATAGACAACTTGGCAGTATTGGGTATGGGGTCTAGCAACCATGTTGGTAATCAGGGAATAGACAACTTGGCAGTATTGGGTATGGGGTCTAGCAGCCATGTTGGTAATCTGGGAATAAACAACTTGGCAGTATTTGAGGGGTAAATACTGGTAACCAACCAAGATGGTGATTTGGGAATAGACAACTTTTAAATATTGACGGGGTTTAATAGACAAGAAAGTGATTATGGAGTTGACAGCTTTGAAGTGTTGGCAGGGATTGATAATCAGGGAAATTATGTACGAGTTGACAACTTTGAATCATAGATGGGGATCAATAACTAAGGTAGTGATTTGGAAATAGCTAACTTTGAATCATAGATGGGGATCAATAACTAAGGTAGTGATTTGGAAATAGGTTGTAGAGGCCTTGTGAAGGGGAAATTCTAAATACTTCCAGACAAAGTTCAAGTCCCCGATAGTTTATTGGATTAGGTATCAGAAAACCTAATTAAAAGGGGAAGTTCTAAATGCTCCCAAAGTCCAAGTGCCTTATTGTGTATTGGATAAGATATCTAAAGCCCTAATTAAATGGGAAGTTCTAACTATGCCCAAAGTCCAAGTCCCTGATCATTTATTGGATTAGGTATCAGAAAACCTAATTAAAAGGGTAAGTTCTAAATACTCCCAGACAATGTCCAAGTCCCTGATCATTTATTGGATTAAGGATCTGAATCCTTTCATGTAAAGATAAGCTGCTGTTTTGCAAACAAGTTGGAATGCCTTAATCAGAATGTTACTGGATACAGCTCTTATTTCAAGGTTGGTTGAAAAGAGAGGGTTGTACTGTTAAAAAGAGTCATATAGTCCCTTGCTATGTTCTAAGTAGCCAGTCTACCACGACAGTTAATTCTATGTTAGAATTGTTACAATGATTGTAAGCCTTGGATTTTGCCAAATTTAATACCATTTGCAGCACCACAGTTCCAACGAAAACATTCATATTGAGATAATGCTAAATTCTGGAATATTGCTATTGTTTTACATTATCGCATTGTTAGATTGTCCATGAGGCATTGATTGTCATCTTTTCATTCCAGGTGAATATACAGCAGCGATTTCAGCAGGTAATGGCTATTTTGACTGAGCACTACACAGAAGAGGACCGACAGATTGTGGCCTGCCCCAGTTTAGAACAAGTAAGTAATGGCACTAGCATAACAAACTAAATTGTAATACAGCAGTAACAGTAAATTCTTATGAATCCATGCATGTGATATATCCTGGATTTTCCAAGAATATCCTGGAAAATAGATATAAAAATCCCATTTTCCCATTTATTGATGTCATACCAGCTTGTTGCTGCATGGTAGAGTAAAGCATCTGCTCCTGACCAGCATCTGCATTCATACATATCAAAGAATATATATATATATATATATATATATATATATATATGTATGTATATAAAGCTTTGATGCATCTCAGTCCTTCATTTTCATGAGGTCCTAGGCAACAGTATGGATTGGATTTCATAGTATCCATTGCCTATGTAGGTGGCTAAGTGGGCTGAAATTTGTACATAAGCGTTACATTATTTGCACAATCTTGGTCTTTTAAATCTCATGGCCACCCAGTATTCATACAGTTATATCTGAAAACTTGAAAGCTAGTGGGGGAGGTGCATTTTGATGGGTACTACAACTTCATCTCAAAAGTCACTATGAGCCACACTTCTTGCTTCACTGACTTTGGTTAAATTATGTTTCAGGTTTTATTTAAAAAATGCTGTTAAATAATAGAGTTTATTAACTGTTTTGTTGTATATATATATCTTAGAACCAACCATTACAACAAAATAACGTCACTGACATAGATTTCACATTTCTATCTTAGATTTTGGGTTGCCAGATTTGTGATACTTGATGTGGGAATGCAGACTGGTAAATACTACACTCTTAATGCGAAACGAGGTCTCTGCAAAATATATTTCTTGATCCAGCTATTTTTATCTGAAAATTTGTGTTAATGTTGGTAAATTTCATATTAGGGTGATAAAACTTTCCGAATTGTTACATTTTACTCCTAAATTGGGTAACTGTGACCTACATTTGATGTGTTACCATCATTGTTTAAATGTTTGTGTTGAGCTTATGGCAATATAGCTTTATATTTACACAAACATGATTTATGTTTGAAACTGCTAAGAGCTTTCTCAGGGTAAGCTGTGGAATTAATTGCATTTTAGTGCAATATCCAGTAAATTTAATAGTTAGTGGCATAACATGTTTAATCAAGTTTTGGCATACAGTGGATCAGAAGTATAGAGAGTCGAGTTTTCTCATCCAACTCGTGGATATTTGACTTTCCATGTAGTACAGTGCCATGATCAGAGTGAGTAATTTCTGATTATATAAACTTGTGTTTACCTGACATCCAGAATGTACGAGGCATGGCTTATATTTCCTGAAAAGGCTATATCAGGCACAGTCTGCATTTCAAGAGATAGTCTATACCGGGCATGGTTTGCATTTCAAGAAAAAGACTATATGAGGCATGATTTTATTTTATGATAAAGATTATATTACCTGTTATACATGTTTCATCTTATTTTCAAACAAGTATCATTTCAGGAAACATTTGCACATTCATCTGGCCTTTGTTTTCATCTATTGTATTTCAGGCAACTGATAAAATTATTGTTGAAAATTATTGAGAAATTACTTAAGAGAATGTTTAATGCCTGAAGGAGACAAATACTTGTGTCTTGTAATTGATCAAATTCTCATCTCTTATGATTCTTGTTTTTATATGTTTCAGATCAATCTACTTCTATCTTCAACAAAGGCTTAGAGAATGCTGAAAGCAGTTATTTTTTAACTGGAGTTATCTCCCACAGTTCATTATTGGACCATTATTTGACCAGTTTCAGTTTTGCAATGGTGGATTCAGACCTCAATTCTGCTGCACCCAGGACAGGGAGGGGACCAATCATGCAATAATAAAATCTGGATTTTTTGGGGTTTTTTTAACTTTCAGATTAGTAATTAAGACATCAGTGTCATCCCTATCAAAGTGATTGTTGTATTTAAGATTAGTAATTAAGACATCAATGACATCCCTATCAAAGTGATTGTTGTATTTAAGATTAGTAATTAAGACATCTATGTCATCCCTATCAAAGTGATTGTTGTATTTAAGATTAGTAATTAAGACATCAATGTCATCCCTATCAAAGTGATTGTTGTATTTAAGATTTGTAATTAAAACATCACTGTCATCCCTATCAAAGTGATTGTTGTATTTAAGATTAGTAATTAAAACATCCCTATCAAAGTGATTGTTGTATTTAAGATTAGTAATTAAAATATCCCTATCAATAGTAATTAAAACATCCCTATCAAAGTGATTAATGTATTTAAGATTAGTAATTAAAACATCCCTATCAATAGTAATTAAAACATCCCTATCAAAGTGATTGTTGTATTTAAGATTAGTAATTAAAACATCCCTATCAATAGTAATTAAAACATCCCTATCAATAGTAATTAAAACATCCCTATCAAAGTGATTGTTGTATTTAAGATTAGTAATTAAAACATCCCTATCAAAGTGATTGTTGTATTTAAGATTAGTAATTAAAATATCCCTATCAATAGTAATTAAAACATCCCTATCAAAGTGATTGTTGTATTTAAGATTAGTAATTAAAACATCCCTATCAATAGTAATTAAAACATCCCTATCAATAGTAATTAAAACATCCCTATCAATAGTAATTAAAACATCCCTATCAATAGTAATTAAAACATCCCTATCAAAGTGATTGTTGTATTTAAGATTAGTAATTAAAACATCCCTATCAAAGTGATTGTTGTATTTAAGATTAGTAATTAAAACATCCCTATCAAAGTGATTGTTGTATTTAAGATTAGTAATTAAAACATCCCTATCAATAGTAATTAAAACATCCCTATCAAAGTGATTGTTGTATTTAAGATTAGTAATTAAAATATCCCTATCAATAGTAATTTAAACATCCCTATCAAAGTGATTGTTGTATTTAAGATTAGTAATTAAAACATCCCTATCAAAGTGATTGTTGTATTTAAGATTAGTAATTAAAATATCCCTATCAAAGTGATTGTTGTATTTAAGATTAGTAATTAAAACATCCCTATCAAAGTGATTGTTGTATTTAAGATTAGTAATTAAAACATCCCTATCAATAGTAATTAAAACATCCCTATCAAAGTGATTGTTGTATTTAAGATTAGTAATTAAAACATCCCTATCAATAGTAATTAAAACATCCCTATCAAAGTGATTGTTGTATTTAAGATTAGTAATTAAAACATCCCTATCAATATTAATTAAAACATCCCTATCAAAGTGATTGTTGTATTTAAGATTAGTAATTAAAACATCCCTATCAAAGTGATTGTTGTATTTAAGATTAGTAATTAAAACATCCCTATCAAAGTGATTGTTGTATTTAAGATTAGTAATTAAAACATCCCTATCAATAGTAATTAAAACATCCCTATCAAAGTGATTGTTGTATTGAAGATTAGTAATTAAAATATCCCTATCAATAGTAATTAAAACATCCCTATCAAAGTGATTGTTGTATTTAAGATTAGTAATTAAAATATCCCTATCAATAGTAATTAAAACATCCCTATCAATAGTAATTAAAACATCCCTATCAAAGTGATTGCTGTATTTAAGATTAGTAATTAAAACATCCCTATCAAAGTGATTGTTGTATTTAAGATTAGTAATTAAAACATCCCTATCAATAGTAATTAAAACATCCCTATCAAAGTGATTGTTGTATTTAAGATTAGTAATTAAAACATCCCTATCAATAGTAATTAAAACATCCCTATCAATAGTAATTAAAACATCCCTATCAATAGTAATTAAAACATCCCTATCAATAGTAATTAAAACATCCCTATCAATAGTAATTAAAACATCCCTATCAAAGTGATTGTTGTATTTAAGATTAGTAATTAAAATATCCCTATCAATAGTAATTAAAACATCCCTATCAATAGTAATTAAAACATCCCTATCAAAGTGATTGTTGTATTTAAGATTAGTAATTAAAACATCCCTATCAAAGTGATTGTTGTATTTAAGATTAGTAATTAAAACATCCCTATCAAAGTGATTGTTGTATTTAAGATTAGTAATTCAAACATCCCTATCAATAGTAATTAAAACATCCCTATCAATAGTAATTAAAACATCCCTATCAATAGTAATTAAAACATCCCTATCAAAGTGATTGTTGTATTTAAGATTAGTAATTAAAACATCCCTATCAAAGTGATTGTTGTATTTAAGATTAGTAATTAAAACATCCCTATCAAAGTGATTGTTGTATTTAAGATTAGTAATTAAAACATCCCTATCAATAGTAATTAAAATATCCCTATCAATATTAATTAAAACATCCCTATCAAAGTGATTGTTGTATTTAAGATTAGTAATTAAAACATCCCTATCAAAGTGATTGTTGTATTTAAGATTATTAATTAAATTGTGACTTTGACATAAGATTTTCATTTAAATGCATCATGTTAATAATTTATTGTGAATGATTTATTGCTTTGACATGGTATTATAATTAAAACACATCATGTGACAGTAACTTGTCCTAAATGAATTGTGACTTTGACATAAGATTTTCATTTAAATGCATCATGTTAATAATTTATTATCAATGATTTATTGCTTTGACATGGTATTATAATTAAAAGACATCATGTGACAGTAACTTGTCCTAAATGAATTGTAACTTTGACATAAGATTTTCATCTGTCATTGATCTCAAGATCACAGGCCTTGACTGTGGTATTAATGAGTGGATAGTAGGTGGTTTATCGTTGATCTCAAGGTCAGAGGTCTTGACTTTGGGGTTTAATCATTTGATAGTAAGTACTCTGGTATTGATCTCAAGGCCTGACACCTTGACTTAGGGGTTTCAGTCAGAATTGATCTCAAGGTCTGAGGTCTTGATTTGAGGTTTTAATCATTGAACTGGTCTCAAGGTCTGAGGTCTTGATTTGAGGTTTTAATCAGTGAACTGGTCTCAAGGTCTGAGGTCTTGACTTTACAATTTAATCAATGGATTGCTAGCACGATAACACCTATTAGTATTAATGTAATTTATACAATCCAGCTTAATACCTATTAATATTAATGTAATTTATACAATCCACAATAACACCTATTAGTATTAATGTAATTTATACAAACCAGTTTGTCTCAGAAAGTTTGTGTATGGTGGCAAATCATTAATTTCTATGTTTTTCCCAAAACAATTTTAGACAGCATTTTAGATAAGATCTCTGATCTTCTCCAGTATCCATGACAACTTGTTAAAAGTCAAAGGTCTTTGATATTCTTTTACTGCACTTGTATTGTGAATATATTGAATCAAACATATATTTAAACATTTCGGTGATGCTTTTAGTGGATAGCAGCTTCAAGGAATAAAGGAGGAAAGACACAGTCTTGATGTACATTCCTACAGAGTCATTTTGGAAAATAGATGATCTCTCCCATTAAGAGATTATTGCATTGAAATCTCTCTTTGGAAAATAGATGATTATTGCTTTGAAATCTCTCTTTGGAAAATAGATGATCTCTCCCTTTAAGAGATTATTGCTTTGAAATCTCTCTACTTTTTTTGTCTGCATTACCTACATTTTAAAATATTCACAGTGAGATTGTTTCTTAATTAGAGATAAAACTTCAATATTGTGAAAACCCAAATGAATAGGGAGCAGATAAAATTGACTAATTGTCAGATTAAAGGATTCTGAACTGATAAAAGAAACCAGATGTTACTTTGATGCATTTTTTGAGGAAATCCAGTTCAACTGATCTGTTGCACCAGTTCTTGAGAAGCTGATCTACCATGCATAAACACAGCACTATGCAGATATATATTTGTTCTTGTTGTCTTATTAACCCCTTGGCCACACATGGCATCTTTCAGCAATCCCATAACAGAGATTCCATTTAACTGCTGACCAAATCAGTCACCAGCATGGTGGTAATATTATATATAGGGCATAACCGATTAGCATTTTTCTACCGATTCTGGAATTTGGGCATGAAATTTTTCCGATTCCGGATATGATTCAATTAATCGGAAATGCTAAATCCTTATTTTTTTTCTAAAAATTTCATCTTCCATTTCCGGGTTTCTGGTATCTGGTTTTGCCGTGTCTAGCATGTTACTTAGTACTTTACCATATCCGGCTTCATTTCCGGTTTTCACCTGCGAGTTCAAATAGATTGTCTCACAGTGTGGTTGTGTTGACCTTATTGGACTTTTCTGACTTCTTATTTAACTTTTTTAACGCACTATCGAATGACACTCAGTGTTAGACATGGTGCTATAGAAATTCAACTTTTTTATTTTTATTATCCGAATTGGACGCTCCTGCCTTGTCCGACTCCGATTAATCGGAAGTTCATACTATCCGGTGGAATCCGATTTCCGGATCAAAAGTCGGTTATGCCCTAATTATATAGTTGGTAGGCTAAACAAGAACTTGCCCAACTTCAACCATGCACAGTTGTAGGTCTAAATTTGCCCAACTTTAACCATGCACAGTTGTAGGTCTAAATTTGACTTTCATCTCATGTTTATGATATACTGTACACAGTTGTAGGTCTTTATAACTTTTACATTTTCATTTCTATTTTATGATATACTGTACACTGTGGATTTATATATATATCAGTCACATTACCACATTTACCAATCAGACACAATAACATATTGCTAATCAGATATAACATTATCAGTCACATTACTAATGAGATACATTATCAGTCACATTACTAATCAGATGCATACACTATCAGTCACATTACTAATCAGATACATACTCTATCAGATAAATTACTAATCAGATACACACTTATCCAATACATTACTAATCAGACACAAAAACATTGCTAATCAGATCAGTCACATTACTAATCAGATACATAAACTACAAGTAAATTACTAAACAGATACACTATCAGTCACATTACTAATCAGATACACTTATCTGATACATTATGAATCAGATACTTATCTGATACATTACTAATCAGATACATACACCATTAGATACATTACTAATCAGATACATACACCTTTAGATACATTACTAATCAGATACAAACACCATTAGATGCATTACTAATCAGATACTTACACCTTTAGATACATTACTAATCAGACACATACACGTCACATTTCTAATCAGAAACGTGCACTTTTAGATACATACACAATCAATCATGTTATTAATCAGATACATACACTTTCAGGTACAGATACATTACTGAGATACACTACCAGATACATTGCTAATGAGATACATATATTACCAGCTACTTTGTTAATCAGATACATACCCCATCACATACATTACTAATCAGATACATACCCCATTAGATACATTATCAGATAAATTACTAATTGAATAAAAACACTGCCAAGTATATTACTAATCAGATACATACACTACCAGATGCATTTCTGATCAAATAGATCACTGTTGTTATGTTTATGCTAAATGTGATCATTATTTTGTGGGTAATATAATATGAATATTAACATTACTTGCTCCCTTATGTGAAAAAAATATATTTATGTGGGAACTGCATGACCCTGACCGTTCCATAAACTTTTCTGACCTTATATATATGAGCAGCAGAAGGGGCGAATCAGACAACATTTTTAGACAAGTATTCACTGAAATCACGCTTAAAATCAATGAAACCAATGACATCAGGCCCAAAAGTCAATGACATCAGGTCCCAAATGTGTGTGTGAATCATGGATTAGGTCCAAAAAAAAATTATGAAAAAATCAATGAAATTAATGAAATCAAAAACTTTTCAACTATTACATTTTTTGGGGAAAAGGGACTACAACATCGTTGTCACTCACCCTCTCTGCTGCTATGGGTTAACCGAATATTTGATCCAGTCCGATACGATATCGTGTTCGAGGGTCATGTAAATCACTACGACGAAAATCCCCTTAGGATTTCACAAACAGACTAATTTGTAAAACCTCCTCTTGTAAATCAATCAGATTATTAGACTGGTCAGTGAGTTTGAAATTAATTCTGGTTAATGAATTATTATGACATCGCATATAGACTGGATTCACCGGGGACTCAATTAATAAAAACTCTGGAGGAGCTGTTGGTGCAAATGAATACAAAATATATCCCTGCTGAGCTTGATTTGATCGTTCTAAATTTATTTGATAGCTTCCTTCGATCACATCACATACTAAATTGAGCGCAATCACCGTTGAAATATTCACATTGAACGGAGCGATATGCCTGCCACCACCATCTGGGTCATTATTATGGGTCAGGATTTTTATTTCCGTTGATGTTGCTTTTTTCCACGCATCATGAATTATTTTAAAACCAATATCGATGGCATCACTGAGAGATTTTTGTAGTTCTGGTACGTTATATCCTGGTAGTTTGACTGTGGGTATATCCTTGACGGGGATGCCCTTGCCTCCTGCAAAAATTGTTCTTGTTGTAGGATTACTGTCATCTAATATCTCTTGAATAATTTGTGAATTAAATGTTTCCATGTCATTGATGATTTTGTTACATGTTTTTACGACACTGATAAATTCATCTCGGGTAAGAGAGCCGGATTTAAGGGGTATTAACAACAGTGAAAAATCATTATTCATTGCTGTGAAATTTTCAGCGATTTTAAGTTCGTTAACAAAAAGATATTTCCCTCCCTTATCTATAGTGCCAAGAGCAAAAAAGATGCTAGCAATACTGTAATCTCTATAACTCTTTACTGGATTATCAGATTTTATCCTGTCTGTGATATAATCGTTTTTTTGAGGTTCTGGTAAATCAACGGTTTCCTCCCTTGGTGGTAATTCAGGCCATCCTAGTACGGTTCTTATTGAGCTTTGATAGATATCTACGACGTATTCTTCTGAGTTTATTTCAATGGCAGATGATAGTGTTGGTTCATGAACTGTTATAGCGATTTTTGACTCTACTCCAGTAATCGATTTTATTCTACGCGCGAATTCATTATTGATTTGTTCAATTTGATATGATCCGGTTGGTATGGAAACAACATTCCAGTCTGGGGTGCCGTCGGGTTTATTCTTATTTGCAAATACCAGTGAATTATTGGGTTGTTGACCACCAAATGATTTTGACCTAATATTTGGCCAACTGTGGTATACTCGTAATTTTGCTAGCGCTATCTCCTTCACTGGGACTGGAGAGGGGAAATTCACACTGAATTCTGGATTCGTTGAGGTTATTGAGATCATGCTTGTTTGTACTGGTTTTGTGTTCTCCACTATTTGTTGAAGTAATTCCATCTGTGTTGTCATTGTTATTATATTCATGATGTATTTCTAATTTTGACATCGCAGAATCATATATATCTACCATCGCTGAAAACTCACTCTCTGATATAATTGTATCATCGAACGATGACGATATCAATGAGGATAATTGCGAGTATGCAGTGGACACAACATGAAATTGAATTATGTAGTCTTGTAGTTTCCGTTGGCTGCATGAGGATATTTTTTTTGTGATTATTGAAATAATTCCAGCGATTGTTGTTGCCGCAGAAATGCAAATTGGAACAGCTATCGGAGCCATCATTGTCACTGAAGACAGTATAATACCAGCTCCGGTGATTACACCACTCACAGCGTACACAGTAACATCAATTGCGGTAATTCTCCTGCGATATTTTTTAATTTTCAATTCATACTCCTCAGACAAGGTTTTGAGTCTAGTTTGATACTCTCTGACCTGATCATAGCGATATTGCGATGATGAAATCATTTTTATTTTAAATACGCTAGCGTTTTCAATTACGATTTACTTAAATTCGCTACGAATTCCACATACCACGTTGTTGAGACCCTAACCAAATGAGTATCAGTAGATGCGATTGTGAACTTTTCAGTTGTATTCTTGTCGATGATCGTTGAAATCGTATTATTGACCCCAGATGAACTGGACGATGAAATATTAAATTGAGACGATGGTGTTACTAGTGTTAATCGATAAATAACCTTAACGGTTGCAGTGATATCTAATGTGTTGTTTGTAGGTGTCCACTCAAATGATCCATGTTGGATTGTGTATACTAAGTTGTTGGTTTTCTCATGAGGAATTTTTGTTTTTTCAATGGCTGTTATCATCCTCATTGCATCCCCCTTGATGCCTTCGATGAAAGTTTTCGTCTCATCAATGGATTTTTTAATATCAGGGAGTTTTAGTTCAATTTTATCTAACGGGGTTCCAATAAATTTATCAATGATATTTCTACGAAATGATATAAACTGTTTTATGTGTTCTTCAATTCTAGATTCAAGTGTTGCTAGTACAACCACAGAATTGTTTAACTCGTCGTTGAGAGTTTTTAATCGATCTGTAATCGTCGAAACGAGTACACCTGGTTTGAGTTTACCCTGATCGGAAAATAACGCAACGGTGTTCTCGATTGCATTTTGTTGTTTAACTAAAATATCATCCAGAGAGATATTACTGGTTTTCAATTTACCCTGATCGGAAAATAACGCAACTGTGTTCTCGATTGTGTTTTGTTGTTTAACTAAAATATCATCCAGAGAAATATTACTAGATTTCAATTTACCCTGTTTGTCTTGAAATACAACTATTTCATTCGGGTCAACACTTGTTAAATTTAACGTCTCGGCGATTTCATCTTTAATTTTTTTTGTTATATCCTTGATAGAATCAGGGGTTGCAGTGTCATCGGGTTTGGGTTTCAAAGATCTCCCCCAAATATCAATCATGTTATTGTAAAACTCTTTCTCTCTCTAAAAAGCGATTGCTGGTGTAGTCATTTACGACAATGTGTGGTGGTTTTCCCCTTGGGTTACCCAAGGAGTTAGAAATAGCATCAAGGACATTTAATACTTCACTGCCGCATATTGGTGGGTCATTGATTTGTTGTGTTGGTAGCGTAGAATACCAAGTCTTCATTGGAAGGGTTTTTATATACCGCATAAACTCTTTTGGTGGGGCTAATCCATATGAATCAAAATAGACAATCCCACGTGGATCAATAGCGTATGCAACCCAGTGAGTTCCAGGTCCGGTGCTGTTATCGAGATTAATAATACCTGTTTCAGTTTTGTTTGGTTGATGTGGTAATTGATCTTTCATAAAAACACCTCTGAAATTTTTAATCACTAGTTTTTTAGCAGCATCCATTAAATCAAAATTGGACATTGGAACCATCGAAGATTTGGGAACCATAGGTTCCTCAATTAATAAATCGTTCCTGGTAGTCTCAGGCCTGATCCGTGAACGGATCTCCCGCTGTACCATGAATACGGGGTTCCTGGTAGTCTTAGACCTTTTCCGCTGTACCATGAATACGGGGTTCCTGGTAGTCTTAGACCCAATCCTTGAACGGATCGTCTCTTTTTTTTTATATCCTTGTCCAGCTGCCTTCTTAAGTGCCATTCCTGCTGCAGTACCAACGGCTCCTAACGCCGCTGCTTTAGCCACCGCTGGGGCTGCTGCTGCAATCAATGCTGGTATTGCAGCTAACAATGGAAATATACCACCCGTTTTCATCATATTTTTAATAGCAGCCGCAGAGAGAGTAATCTGAACTCCCTTTTTATCCTTGAAAGCATCATTGAAATGTTTCACCTGACGAGTTGTCAGCGATAATTTATTTTCACCACCAGTCATTTGATTAGGTTTCAACGTGATTGTGGTTCCACATTTTTTAGCCGATTCTGATTGCAATTTTTTGATTTGACCAGGAGTTAACGTAACACTAATAACACTATATGACATTATATATAATTGAGTGATTCTAATTCAATGAAAAATCGTTCAAAGATTTTCTACTGGGGCATCTACCACTCTCATTCTTCCACCAACACCTTCGAGTAGCATTGATTTATCACTGAGAATGACAGCAACCGCTCTATAATCAGCAGCACCAACAGGACGATTCACATTAGCTCTAAAGTGTATATCAACAACTGACTGTCTTGTCAAATCGAGATGTTCCAGTGAAAAGTAGTAGATCGGATACAGATTCTTAAAATCAAATTGTGATATTTGCAAACCAGTATCGACATTTTGATCGCGTGCCATAAATGACAACAGACGATGATAAACTCGTGCAATATGATTTTCTGTGTAATTAAGTTGTATATCCTCAGATGGTTCCTGCTGGCCGTTTATTCTCAGTGAGACGTCTTTCACACCTAATTGATCAAATATCATATGACTGAAGATTTGATTGCCAACTCGTGTGTTATCTTGGAACGCAATAAATATATGACGTGGCGCAGAAACGCCTTGTTTTGATGCTAGGTTCCAAGTGAATAACCCGTTGATATTTGATTGCTTCACATCTGTACTCACGGTTAGCCAACTCAACAACGACTTTCCTCCTTGGTCCATAAATGATAGTAGTCGTTGTTCTGCGGTGATTGCTGGAGTCAACACTGGCATCCACAATGATATTTTTGTTAAATTGACTTTACCGGCATCATCATTTATATGTGCTGCAGCTGGGTTTGCTGGAATCCTCCAAATTGCGTCGTTATCATCACTCTTTCGTACAAGCGATACTGTATGCTTCGCCCCGTAGATAACTTTTCTGACGTTTCTACAGAATCCAAATATGTGATGCAGTGGAATCGCGCATGAAAATGATTTACGATCTCCTTGCAACATTGCGTTTCGTGTTGCAGCTCCTAGATTGAAATTAACATCGTTGTTTATAATCATATCTTCGGCATCAATATTAGCGGTGCCAGCATTATTCTTTGGTCGTCTTACAACAAATGGATTTCCACCAGCGGTATTCTTACAATCTTTTGCAAACATCATAGAGGGTCCTGCTGATCTTGTATAATCATCAGAATATCTCGCTAACCCTATGATTGTTGTGGCCACATCAACATCACGATCTATGGACTCAATTTCTTTTCCATCAATGAGATATCTAGCACTCTCAAATAACGCCATAATACCATTATTGACAAAACCGACTTGAGTACCAGCTGGATACGGTGCTGGTACAGCAGTAGTATCAGCAGCTGTTACAATTTCTCCTTCTACTTCAATAAATGCTTCACAGGGCAAAAAGTATTTACTGGTATCATGGACTTGAAGATCAATTCTTGCTCGACTATTTGAGTCTATGGCATGATAGGCGTAATATTGATAATCGCGTACAGAATCATCCTTGCCAACTGGGGCGTCTATATCAAATGCTGGATCAGATGATTTTTTGAACATTTTATTCTATTTATCAGAGTCTAAATAGTGAAATCGTAAACGATTTTTTCATTTTCATCGACGTAGTTTTTTAAGGCCACTTCCTGCTATCATGTTTGCAATATTACTTTGGTCTCCTTGATTTACCATCGACGCTAGTTTTTCATCTACTGCGTTATTTATAATTTTACTAACACTTGCAGGCATTTCTTCTGTAGACGGTAACGGTTTCTTTTTTCGCCCCACTAATGATGTTATTTTATCCTTCGCAGTTGAAAACGCTTTCCCGGCAAGATCTCCAACAGTATTAATACCCTTATCACGAATAACATCAATGGCTTTCATTGATAACTGTTTAGCTAACGGCATCACTTTGGGGGCCATTCTTGAAAAGAATCCTAAAATGGTCTTGCCGAGGCCATCTCCGTAGTATGCTCTATAAACTGGAAACCGTGAATTAACTACATAGACGAGGGTTGGTTTATCATGATTGTAGTGTACGATCATTATTATAAAAACAATAGTGTTTTCAATTGTCATTTAATCGCTATGATACCCATTTGCTAACTCGTCAATGAAATCTCGATAGGTTTTGATATCCATGATACCGCCGGCAAATAACCGTCTACAGATATCAGCTGCTTCATTAATTATTTCTGGAGAGTTATTTCCAGCTCGTTTTCCTCCGATGAGAACATCTAATCGTGATATATCATTGATAACACTATCAGGACAAATGTTTCCAATCCTTGGATTTCCTAATCCACTTCCGCTATAGCCAGCTGCTTCATCTAGTTTGTCTGTATCCGTGGTTTGTAAATAATCAAGAGTATCATCATCATCATCATCAGGTGGTAGTTGTTGTTTTTTTTGTCTCCGTGTTGGTGTTTGACGTCGTTCTTCTAAATCATCATCATCATCAGGTGGTTGTTGTTGTTTTTTTTGTCTTCTTGTTTGTCTACGTGTTGGTGTTTGACGTTTTAGTTCTTGCCGTTCTTCTATTTCTCGTTGTCGCTCTTCTATTTGTTCTCTTTTATAATTACTAATCCCCTTTTTAAATTCCTTGTATCCTATCTCATCCTTATTCAAACGACCAATCCCTTTATTTAGTTTATACAAATTATCGAACCAATCATTACTTGATATTCTATCATTTTTATACTCGTCCTTTAAAAAATCTTTTTTTGAATTATAGCTTTGAGCAGCAAAATTACCAAAGGCTTGATAATCCTTTGATTTCAATAAACTAGGTTTTTTTATTACTATTTTAGCATGATCAGTAAATTTATTCAACAGAGAAACAGTCGTTTTTTTCGGATCAGTTTGTTCAGTTTGTTCAGTTTTCGCTGCTAGTTTTTCAAGTTCACCAATAACAGATTTTCCCGTCTCGGGACCATCTCCCAGTAAAGCACGCTCTACCCCCTTCGTTGCTGTGGTTACTGGTTTAAACAACTCTTCAGACCCCAGAGCAAAATCAGTTTGTAAACTCTGTCGTTGTTGCAGTTTATTTCTTACAGAGTCGCGAATTGGTACAAATCTCTTAATTGCATCCAGTCGTTCACGAGCCAATCGGGTTGTTAATGCTTCATTGACCATTATTTGAAATCGCAAACTATTTTTCAATTGCAAAACACTTGACATGTCAGATGATTTTTGATACGGTCATGGAAGTGTTATTTCATCGTGAGACCCCTTCTATCAGGTGTGGCGAAAGTATCAAAATTGTATATAAATAAAATAATACTGATAGTTTCCCACTTTTGTTACATGTCGGATGATTTTTGATACGGTCATGGAAGTGTTATTTGATTGTTTTGACAGCTCTATCATTGATGTTGAAAGTATCAAAATTGTATATAAATAAAATAATACTGATAGTTTCAACATTCTAGTTTTGACCAATCTGACACATCGTCCATCGATTTTTGACATCCCTCTGAGGGTCGGCTAAAAAAAATGATAAATAATCGGGCAATCAAAAAATGATAAGAGTCGGGCAATCAAAAAATGATTAATGGTCGGGCAATCAAAATTGTTCATTTTCTTGAATTAATGCTCGTAGGTTTCTAATTTTAGAGTTGACTTCTTTTTTCAATTCGTATTCGTACCCCAATTCTTTTCGTATTCCCTCTACGATAGCATACAACGGGACGAACACACTGATGTCACTGGAAAATGAAAGAGAGTCTTTAATAGAATTCTGAATTTTTTTGATGAGTGCATATTTCTTGGGTAGCATATACTTGTTAGTGCTAACTCCGTATTCAATATCCTGAAAATCAGACACAATTTGGTCAGGATTTAATCCATCTGATAGTTTGATATCCTGATTTTTCAATTTTGCTATTTCAACTATGATGCTATTCATGTTTTCAGAATTCATTATTCTATAAGAATGACATATCTCTAATTGGAAATTATGACGCATTAGACATAACTAAATTGAACTTTTTGTCCCGTCTTTTTTGAAATAGCCGTTTTGGTTATCCCCTCTGCAACGAATCGTACTGAAGTTCTACAAATATTGAAATACTTGCCGGCTTCATATAATGATTGAAATATTTTCTCTTCGTTAGTTGTTATATTCAAAGATTTCACTGGTCTCGCTTTATTTGAACAAGTGCCATTCCTTCCTCGTTTGATATTCTCACCTTGTGTGATAGCTTGCAGATTGGATAAAGAATTGTTCCTTGGATTAGAATCAATGTGATCAATAATAAAACCATCTTTGATCAATCCATTAAAACATTCAAATACGAAACGATGATTGCGAAATGTCTTCCTTCCAACATTAAACACCAAATACCCCATACCATTATCCCACCCAATTGGGTTCTTCAGTCTACAGTTTCTGACAGTACCATCACTAGATGCTTCGTAATTTTTAATCACTGGGTGTAGTCTGAATTCTTGGGTCATTATATACTACACTATTGTCTAATTCAATGACTGACCCATTTTGCAGTGATTAATTATACATAAATCTTTCATTTAGACACCTGTTTTATATATAGCATGAAAGAGTTCAAGAGATTGACTTCGAAAAATGCTAAATTCAATGCTGATAGAGAGTTCAAGAGATTATTGAAAATCAATCCTAGATTTAATCTCGATAGACCCAAAAAACGTGTAGTAAACAGAAACAAATGTCAAAGAGACGGAAACATGAAAGAGTTTAAGAGATTATTAAAAATCAATCCTAGATTTAATCTCGATAGACCCAAAAAACGTCCAATAGACGGAAACAAACGTAACAAACGTCCAAGAGACGGAAACATGAAAGAGTTTAAGAGATTATTAAAAATCAATCCTAGATTTAATATCGATAGACCCAAAAAGCGTAACAAACGCCCAATAGACGGAAACATGAAAGAGTTTAAGAGATTATTGAAAATCAATCCTAGATTTAATCGCGATAGACCCAAAAAACGTAACAAACGTCCAAGAGACGGAAACATGAGATCATCATGGAAGGATGCTCAATTCAATCTTGATATAGTTTCTAATACACCCAAGAATAAAATTCTTGATAAACCCATCAGAGACTGTTTTAATGAATTCAAGCGTGATGGAGCATCTTATTGTTGGTCAACATTTCGAATTGATGGTGTTGTTGACGCTACCATGAATGATGAAAAGGCAGCAGTGATCATTTCACGTGTTGGGGAAAAA
The DNA here is from genome assembly GCA_029339505.1 of Unio delphinus. Lineage (NCBI taxonomy): Eukaryota > Metazoa > Mollusca > Bivalvia > Unionida > Unionidae > Unio > Unio delphinus. The sequence goes on along the minus strand of JAQISU010000111.1, from coordinate 9,545,374 downwards.
AGTCATTTTTTCCGAATCAAATTCGTTATCCGTGAAGATGGCAAATGGATTATTAAGGATAAATTTGAACCCATTCTCAAGGGCAAAAAAACTGTCACCGTGAATCAGGATTCCAAACCGGGAATTTTGACTGGAATTGATAAACCCTACTACGAAAGATCTTATCCTGTCACAGCAGTTGTTTACGGGATCTATCCGCTCAATGAAAAACCTGATATTTCAAAACTAGCACCCATGAAATATTCGACAGGGCTCAATTGTGTAGCAGAACGAATAATAGAACACTTCACAAATGCATCCCGGGGGAATAAACTCACTGATCTAAGACGAAAAAAAATAACCGAGTGGGAGTTCACGGTAAAAGAGCATGGGGCAACAATTCAGGATATAACTAAATTAGAAAAATCATTAAGATTTCCAATATCGGTAAGAACAATCACCGGAGAAGTATTATACGAATCGAAATATAAATCACAGGGGGCTCCCATTGAAATTATTGATCATAACGCGCACGCGTGGTCATCTGCAGTAACAATATTTCCACGGGATAGAACCGTAAAATATCTATCCCAAACCGAAGAGTTTTTTTCAGAGCAGAAATTATTTGATGCTATTTACCATTTGAGTAAAAACGATCCTGTGTCAGCGTGGCTATTTCATAGTAATTCAGACGAGGAATGCAGATTTGATCAGTTTGTAAGGCCTAACGGAGAATTATACCGTACTGAAGAACTGCAGAATCAAATGAAACAACTAGCTAGTGAGTTTTCTGAGGACGGAGAAGAAGACGATCAATTATTAGCAAACTGTTTTACAGTACCATCCATTGCAGCGCATTTTGCTAGAAAGAAAAACGCGTGGAAACCAACACGAAGTGAGTTTTTATCAGATGTCAAATTGTCCTGTCTTGAATACAGCCACGGCGGATTATGGAACACAAAATACACCTCTGATTCCGTTATTTCAGTTGATATGATTGCGTGTTATCCAGGAAGTTTTCTTGGGTATGGAGAATGCGAGAAATATTTCAAACGATTTGGACACCCTACACACGAAATGACCCGTGTTGCTATTAATGGACCACTGCCACATTTCGATTTAACCGGATTCGCTTGTGTAGTATCATTTGAAATGGCTACAGGACTTCATCCGTGTAGTTATCTTTGGATTGGTAAACACATGTCTGAAAAACACTGGATGCCAATAGTGCTATTGAGATATATGCTTGATTGTAAAATGTTAAAATCATTAATTGTCAGTGAAGCAATTATATCCTATCGAGCACAGAAATCAGTCTGGTTACCACAACCTGATCTAGAAAAAATAATTAGAGAAGAGCGAAAACTGTTTCCTGATTTTAACATTTTACAACAAATCATGGATTGGTCCAGACAGTTATTTGAAATCAGAAACAATGAAGCAAAAAATCTTGGACGAAGAATAATCGGTAAATTTACCCAAGGTGGCAAAGATGATAATACGAAATATTCTTCACGATTGATTATAGACAACGCTGAATACGATTTTGTAATGGCGGATTTAACGAATAAGGGCCTATATGTCAATCGTAAGGACGCATTTATGTCCGATGGAACCAAATTGGGTACAATTGTTACCTACAATGATGGATACCATCCGCAGTACACACACTTAAGAGCTTCTATGCTCGGTTATGCTTCTATCAATCTGTTTTCAATGATCAATAGATTTCCTACCACCGCAGTTAGAGTTGCTACTGATTCATTTTACATAAATAGCAAAATGGCTGATTTTAAGGCTACTGGCAACGAGAAATGGGGATCATGGAGAATTAAGAAAGAAATGATTCATGATTATATTCAATCAGCAGATGTTACCATTGAAAATAATTACTTAGAAAGCAATCAGTGTTCAGAATTTTCTAATGCACCACCGATTTCTGATCCAATATGCCTGTATAAAACAGTTTATTTAAACGGTTGTGGCGGGTCAGGAAAAACAACCCGGGCAATTGAGTTATTCCGTCGTGGAAACGCTAGCGTTTCTAACATGATTGTGCTAACACCAACTCATAGACTTGCAAGAGAAATGATACAGAGAGGGGTAAATGCTTGCACTTATCACAGCTTTTTCCGATGGAAGGGAGATAAATGGACTCCTGAGCGCATGGGAGAGAAATTTATTCCTGAAATAATCATTTGGGATGAAATAGACACAGTGTCAGAAGATGTCTTAAAAATATTTCTTGAGTGGTTGTTATTGAAGAATACAAAAGTCGTCATGTGCGGTGATCACGGGCAACCACCACCATTTGTCGGTGCATCTCCCCATGAATGGCTAAAGGGTTTTGTAGACTATTATGAAGAAATTGATACTGATCATAGATCACTTGATAATGAATTAAAAGAATTGAAGAAACTAATTAGATTACAACCGGATAGAATCCAATGTGAAATAACCCGTGAAATAATTTCGGAAACTCCCATGAATGAGTTTTGGGAAGCGTGGAGACCAAATGATTTAATCATTGCAAGTAGAAAAATAGTCAGGGACACACTTCAGATGAAGTTATTTGAATTGCATAAACAAAAATTTGCAACACTTCCAGTGCCTCTTTGTTATAGGCCATCGGATACGCGAAAACAGAACATCGAAGTTGATATTCCAGGACAAAGTGAAAAACAGAATTTAGTATTAAATGATATTGTGCTGGTTGATATCAATGTTGTTGAAGATGCATTGCGTGCCAATAAATCCCCGTGGACGCTAGGATACGCAGCAACAATACACTCTTCACAGGGATTGACTATATCAGATACAACTCTTTGGATGGTAGATAATCGCATAGAATGGTCGAATTTAGTCTATCTCGCAGTGTCTAGAGTACGAAAAATAAATCAACTTCGAAGAATTGTCCTGACAGAGTCAGGCGATGATGAAATCATTGGTGACGATAATGATATTATTGATAAAAAACTCTCCGGTTACAAACAACAGGACAAAAAAAAACAACGAGAATTTGATATTGATGCTGAATTAATAATCACTTTGAAGAAACAACAGAATAATCACTGCGCGAGTTGCAATTGTATAATGCGTTGGCAGTATTCGGATAAGGATCCTCGCCAATTCACCGTAGACAGAAAAAATAACAATCTCGGTCATGTCAGAAATAATGTGATGTTGACTTGTCTTGAGTGCAATAGACGCAAGGGTGCTAGTTAAGACCATGCGGTGGTAATTGAGTATCCTCGGGTATCACTTGTAATTGTTGTCTAGTAAAACCCCGTTGAGGGGCAGTTGAATCCAGTTTATAGATTGGAGGTCTACCCGTAGATCGTGTTATACTAGATATCTTATGCGTAGTGACGCTCCAAATAGGATCAGTAGCCCTTTTTCTATCCCCTTCTAGCTCTCCTGGTTCGTATAAGTACCTCACAATGACATTACTACCAAGAATTGGTTGGGAAACGCTAGCGTTTCTAGGGAAATCTTTTTGTGGTTTTTCAGGTATCGACTTCTTTTTAATCGCGTTGATAGGTTTCATGTTGATGGTTCTAGTAATCTCGTTATTCAGTGCGGTAACTACACCTGGTAATCTCTTCACCCATTCACGGGATCTTTTTTCTTGGATGAATTCTTTTGCATATTGATATCCAAATAACCGCTCAGCAAGGGTTTTATTTAACCGTTCTACAATGGCCTGATCACGATGCAGTGCAGTATGCCCTCGTCTGATAGCGACATTGTGATATTTCATTGTAGATAACACTGCACCCTGAAATTCCTTGCCCGGGTCAACTTGTAACAGATTTGGCCAGTGCAGAGGACCTCGTCGATAAATCCTTTCAAATGCAGAAGCGACTTCAGTGGCCGATTTTGTTTTTAACGGTTCTGCTTCTTTGTATCGACTTGCAATATCAACTACAGTTAACGCATATTTGTAACCACGATCATGTGGCAGAAATAATAGATCAGCCTGATGAACTTCATTGGGTCCGGTTACATCAAAATGCGAGAATAGAATTTGTTTAGGCGGTGGTAGATAAATTTGCCATAGTGCCTGTTTGGATAACCAATGAGCCGCAGTGGTTTTTTTCACTTTTGCGGCGCTAGCGAGTTTACTGATTGCAGCGTTACCCCTCCAGTATCCTCTTGGGGAATAATAAATAGATTCCATGTTGCTATTAATTACCAGCACCTAACATCAATTTACTTTTCATAGCCGATTTTATCAAAAATGAAGCCAATTTTTCTTTGAAGGATTTATCCGGAATGGCATTCAACGCATGAATTAATTTCACATCTGCTAGATGCCTGTGTTGCAAATTGCTGCTTTTATAAGCAACATCATGAAGGTGACAGGCCTTATCAATAGCGTTTATTGGTTCCTCACCGGGTCGGGGCTGATTTTGATCATTGAGTCTGATATCAAGTCTTGTTCCCGGTCCACAATAACTATACCCTGGAAGGTGTTTTTCTCCGGGGTATTTTGCCCATGGGGTTCCAGGGAGTTTTGCTAATTTAGCTGCGATATCACCTCCTCGTTTTTTTTTAAAGGTTCCTTGGGTTCCTTGGGTTTAGAAACAAATCTAAATTTCTTTGTACTACATTGTACGCATTTAACAGAAAGCGCTGATCGGTTATTTTTAGTTGTAATCGTCGTCAAGTCATCTGTGCCAGTACGCGCCTTACACTTCACGCAATATAGATCCATAATTTATGTATAGAGATATGAATATAATTGATTTTTCAGCGACTAAAACAAGAGAACCAGTGAAGCATCATGCAGCGCTACCAAACTCTATCCGCGCAATTATAATCGGACCATCTGGATCCGGTAAAACGCAATTGTTGCTCAATTTAATAATGAGATGGATGAAGTGGGATAAGTTGTATTTAATTGCCCCTAGCGTAGACGACCAACGATGCTATGAAGTGCTAAAAGATTTTAATGAAAACGCTTCAGAGATTGCCGGCGAGGATGTTATTGAATTTATAACCGATATTGACGAGGCACCATCCGTGAATGACCTCGATGGAAGTATCAACAATTTAGTTGTATACGACGATGTCATGTTAGATAATCAAAAAAATCCTGCTAGAATATTTTCCCGAGGCAGGCATAAAAACACGGACGTGATCTATGTCACTCAACGCTACACTCAGATTCCAAAAGTGATTAGAGATAACTGTAATATGCTTGCTGTATTCAACGGCGTTGATACACATACGCTACGAAATATTTGGCAGACATGGTGTTCTGATATGGACTTCAATCAATTTAGAAATTTCTTTAGTCATGCTCAGTCTGCCCCACACGGATTTGTAACAATAAATTTACATGACCCTCGAACACGATATCGTATCGGACTGGATCAAATATTCGGTTAACCCATAGCAGCAGAGAGGGTGAGTGACAACGATGTTGTAGTCCCTTTTCCCCAAAAAATGTAATAGTTGAAAAGTTTTTGATTTCATTAATTTCATTGATTTTTTCATAATTTTTTTTTGGACCTAATCCATGATTCACACACACATTTGGGACCTGATGTCATTGACTTTTGGGCCTGATGTCATTGGTTTCATTGATTTTAAGCGTGATTTCAGTGAATACTTGTCTAAAAATGTTGTCTGATTCGCCCCTTCTGCTGCTATATGTATATCAATATGTAATATCACAATGTAATTACTGACTTGAAATGTTGATCTCTTTATTGAATGTGGGTGTGTACAAATATGCATATGTTAGTAACAATCCTTTAGGGGGGGGGGGGGGTACAAGTGTGCATGTGTTTAGTAAAGTCCTTTTTGCATTGTATGAAAAAATATATATATATATACACCACCTTGGGCTTGGTGTAAAATTTGATATTATAATGACTGCTTATTAGGATGATTGAATAAGATATCTGCCCAGATTTCCTGGTGCTCCATGGTCTGGGGATCGCTGGCTGTCATTTAGCCCCACTCCCCACCCTTGCCAACAGTTAAAATTGTCAGTACTATACTGGTGCCCCTAGACTTCAAGTCTGAGGCATTGATGTTGTATAGAAAATTTCTAGTTAATGAATTGCACCGAATTTGTATTGTAGAGGATTTGCATTATACAGTATTTGTATTGTACAGAATTTTCACTGTAAAGCATTTGCATTGTACATTATTTACATTGTTGTAGTATGTGTTACAGAAATGTTTTTATTCTTTGTTTTGCTGGATTTTGTATGGGGTTTTCATTTTACAATCTGCCTTTAGTGATGTACAATAAATTGAAATACCGACAGCTGTATTGTTTGTTATCCTTCTTTAGTCCATTGATTATGACTTTTCACTCCTGTATCTACAACATTGATGCATATATATTCTGATGAAGGCTAATTAGTTTTGCTAATTATAACCCAAATGTAGTACATCAAAGTGTAAATGTATTCTGTGCTCTCTTTACAAAAGAATATAAGCAGTGTTGGCACGAGGGTTTCAGGCAACAGGGGGCAGTGTTCTATAGTAACAACCAAACAAGACACCTAGAGGGGCCACAAGTCACCAGGGGACTGCATTCTATAATGACACCCAAACAAGACACTAGGGGCAGTCTTTATTGTGACAACCAAACAAGACACTAGGGGTTGTGTTCTATAGTGAGGCCCAAGCAAGTCACCAGGGGTGGTGTTTTATGATGACACCTAAACAAGACACCAGGGGGCATTGTTCAACAGTGACACCGAAGCAAGATACCAGGGGGCAGTGTTCAATAGTGACACCCAAATAAGACACCAAGAAAGAATTATTTTAGTGGCACCCCTACTTTCCTACAGAGAACAAGTTTTTTGTCAGTTGCATGCTTCTCCCCTGCCCCACTTCAACCTCCACCTTCTCACCGTACCCACATATTTTGTATGAAGAAAGCTTCAGTGAAAGTGAAAACTTTGAAAATGTCAGCTGCAAAAAAAAAAAACTGATGATGGCACAACTTCGCCTGATTCACAGGGGCAATGGCCCCCTCCAGACCTCTCACACTGCCATACACCTTCTGTTAGAAAATAGTTGATATTCTAAGTCTTGTGTAGTCACCTTTTGTCACCTTTTATTATAAAAGAGTTGCTATGTTTATTCTAAGTCATGTTTAACACCTTTTTTTATAAAACAATTGCTATTCTAAGTCATGTTTAGCACCTTTCTTTATAAAACAATTGCTATTCTAAGTCATGTTTAGCACCTTTTTTATAAAACTGTTGATATTCTAAGTCATGTCTAGTCACATTTTATTATAAAACAGTTGCTATTCTAAGTCATGTTTATTCACCTTTTTATTATTAAATAGTTACTATTCTAAGTCATGTTTAGCACCTTTTTTATAAAACAGTTGCTATTCTAAATCATGTTTGGTCACCTTTTATTATAAAACAGCTGCTATTCTTAGGAATGTTTATTCACCATTTCTTTTAAAACATTTGCTATTCTAATGAATGCTTAGTCACCATTCTTATAAAACAGTAGCTATTCTATATCATGTTTAGCACCTTTTTTATAAATCAGTTGCTATTCTAAGTCATGTTTAGTCACATTTTATTATAAAACAGTTGGTATTCTAAATCATGTTTAGTCATCTTTTATTATAAAACAGTTGCTATTCTAAGTCTTTTTTAGTCACCTTTAAAACAGTTGCTATTCTAAGTCTTGTTTAGTCACCTTTTATGATAACAGTTCTAATGCACACATCATGTGACACATTTGATTGTAACACAGTTCTTTTTCTAAGGCACACATCATGAATGACATTTTATTATAACACATTTCTTGTTCTAAGGCACACAAATGTCACAGATCACGTTTTATTGTAACAGTTCTTGTTCTAAGACTATATGTCATGGATCAAATTTTATTGTAACATAGTTCTTGTTCTACAGCACACATAATGGATCACATTAATTGTAGCCCAGTTTTTGTTCTAAGACAAGCAAGTCATGGATCACATTTGATTGTAACACAGTTCTTGTTCTAAGGCACATATGTCATGGATCACATTTGATTGTAACACAGTTCTTGTTCTAAGACAAGCAAGTCATGGATCACATTCGATTGTAACATTTCTTGTTCTAAGACCAGCATGTCATTGATCATATTTAATTGTAACACAGTTATTCTTCTAAGGCACACAAATGTCACAGATCACGTTTTATTGTAACAGTTCTTGTTCTAAGACTATATGCCATGGATCAAATTTTATTGTAACATAGTTCTTGTTCTACAGCACACATAATGGATCACATTAATTGTAGCCCAGTTTTTGTTCTAAGACAAGCAAGTCATGGATCACATTTGATTGTAACACAGTTCTTGTTCTAAGACAAGCAAGTCATGGATCACATTTGATTGTAACACAGTTCTTGTTCTAAGACGAGCAAGTCATGGATCACATTTGATTGTAACACAGTTCTTGTTCTAAGACAAGCAAGTCATGGATCACATTTGATTGTAACAGTTCTTCTAAGACCAGCATGTCATTGATCACATTTGATTGTAACACAGTTCTTGTTCTAAGACAAGCAAGTCATTGATCACATTTGATTGAAACAGATCTTGTTCTAAGACAAGCATGTCATGTCATGGATCACATTTTATTATTACAGTGGCTTTTGTCTTAAGGCATGTAAATTCAAAGATTCCTTTTTCTAAAGCATTAGTAAACATGTATGTATTGTGTAGTCATAAGATGGTCTCATGTCAAGAAATACTTGGCATCTTTGGACAATATCAGAATCAGGGAGTATTGTATCACACTTGCTATAAGGCAGTCTCACTATAAAACCTGTAGTGATGTCCATAGACAGCATTGTAAGGAAGGAGTACAGTATCATGTTCTAGTTTTAACTTGGTCTCAGTGTAAGACTACACTGTGGCTTCCAAAATGCTGTCCCAGTGTTAGACTACATGCACTGGCTCCCATGGACAGCATTGTAAGGAAGGAGTACTATATCATGTTCTCTTTTAACATGGTCCCACTACACGACTAAACACTGTGACTTCCATAATGCTGTCTCGCTGTAAGATTGTATACACCGTGGCTACCCATGGACAGCATTGCAATGAGAGAATACTGTATATTGTGTAATATAAAGGAAGATATGTTGTGACTTGTAAAAACTAAAAAATAGACACATTTCATAGTTTATTTATACGGTATGAATTTATACTTTCAAGTCCAATTTTATTTGTTACTAAAGATGATTGTGATATTAATTTATTGCAGTGAAAATACATGTAGAGGCAAAAAAATAAAAACAAAAAATATAGTGAGAAACATCATCATAAACTGTAAGCCTAGATGTATATTTACTTGGATGTTTAAGACTAATGTTTTGATGCTAGCTGATAGAGGTTACCTAATTAAAAGACGAGATAATAGTGAATATTAGATAAAATTCAGCATCCATATTAACAACGACTCGTGTTACCAAGATTCTCTTTCACTTTTACAAATAAGAAAATATCTATATTGATGTGATCAAAGCTATCTAGATTATATTTTCATGATGAAATAAAACCAGCACAAGATAAAGAACACATTTGTAGAAAATGTGTTAAACTTTTTTTGCTATAACTCTACATTACTTGGGGGGAGGGGTAATATATAAGCATTTTTTAATTCAGAAAATATACATAATAATATAATTGTCCTGAAGTTTTAATGAGGAAACTTAATTTTCCAACTTTCTATGTATTATGACAAAAGAAAAGGAGTATATATATATATATATATATATATATATATATATATATATATATATATATATATATATATATATATATATAGTGTGTGTGTGTGTGTGTGTGTGTGTATATATATATATATATAAAGGCGTAGCAAATAAATAACGTCATAAATTTTATAATTATTCAAAAAGTAGATATAGTTTGCCAGGGGCCCCGAGTGGCCGAGTGGTCTAAAGCGCTGTCTGTCTCACCTCTGTCTGCGTGGGTTCGAGTCTAAGATTCGGCTAAGGTAGTTATGTGAGAAAGCTTGCCAGTAGCTTCTCGTGGGTCGGTGGTTCTTTCCGGGTGTTTTCCGGGTTCTTCCTCCACCATTAATACTGGCCACCATATATAGCCTATATTGTGGTTAAAAATGGCATTAAACCATAAAATAATAAATATAGCTTGCCTTTCTAAAGATACATACTCTAAAATATAACTTGTTAAATGCAGTAAAGACATACTAAATTCAAATCTTTTTTACAGTACGCTGCCAATGTTTTACTGAAAATGAAAATGCATATTGCTATCATGAGTAAGATGGAAAATTATGTATGACAATCCTGTTACATGGTAATATTTCACTGTTCTGTATTCTACAGTAACAATCCTGTTACATTGTAATATGTCACTCTTTCAATATATTTAAGTAACATTCCTTTTACACTGTAATATTTCATTGTTTCAGTATCATTAAGTAACAATCCTGTTACATTTTAACATTGCCCTGTTCCGCATAGTTAAGTAACATTCTTGTTACATTTTAACATTTAAGTTTCTGTATACTTAAGTAACATACCTGTTACATTGTAACATTGCCCTGTTCTGTATACTTAAGTAACAATCTTGTTACATTTTAACATTTCACAGTTCTGTATTCTTAAGTAATAATCATGTTACATTTTAACATTGCCCTGTTCTGTTTACTACAATAGCAAATCAACATGTATCAGATGCAGTTATCCTATATGTAACCTAAGTTTGAAACTGGTTCACCCATTGTACACGTACTCCAAGAACTTATTCCATCAGGCCAGACATATATAATCTTTTTTTTTTTTTTTTTTTTTTTTTGGTTTTCTTTCTTAGTATGGAAGGATCGATTATAAAGGTTCATGACTAGGATTTTTGAAAATAGAAATCTTGAAATGAACTTTTTCAACCACAGTTTTTGTTTGTTTGTTTGTTTTGTTCTTATTAAACAAAACAATGTGGTGAATGAATGAAAGGAAAGATCAGCTTCTATAGTGTGCGGTCAGCTAAGATGTTAGTTACGTGATGGCTAAAGTGGAGCTAACAGGGTTGAAAATTCTCGCGAGATTCACATCATGACATTCAGCGGAATTCTTACACCAATTTTCATGTAATCTTCTTGTTTCTCCATCTGTAATACAAAATCTGTAATGTTAGAAGAACGCCAAAGAATCCCAGTACTACTGCATTAGCGATCATGATACAATCACCGGTCACAATGATTGACGTGGTCAGTCGGCCAAAGCACTGAAACATGCACAGAAAGGAGGAAGTGGCTGATAGCTGACCAGGATCCTTGCTTCTGTATACCTTTACTATCTGTATAGCCTGAAAGGTTAAATAAAAAAAAACAATGTAATGTAATATCAAACAACAATTTCATTGTCATGTCTATGATCAGATTGAATGGTCTCTTTTGTAGTTACAGGTTACTGCATTTATAATGGGAAAATATGAACAAGTACACTTTTATAAGTTCTTATTACGAGCTAAAGAAAGCACGTTTATGCCTGGTCACTTGCATTTTCAATACACTTTGGTATATCCTGCATGGCTTCTATTGCTAGCCTAAATCTAAAACATTGTATCAACCAAGTTAACACAGACAATTAAAAAGCACCTGGTGTGTAATAATATGGTCAGCTGGCAGATATAAAAAATTGTCGCCTTCGCTTATTCGCTCTGTTGCCCTAACTTTTTTTATGAAAACCTTCAGTTTTATTTTTCCCAGGAATTTAGTAGTTTCACTTATAAAATAGTACGCATCTGATAAATATGCTTTGTTCTCAGTATGCTTTTCAATTCTATGTTTTTATATCCAAAAGATTGCTGGTCATAGTATGCTTTTCAATGCTATGTTTTCATATTCAAAAGATTGCTGGTCATAGTATGATTTTCAATGCTATGTTTTCATATTCAAAAGATTGCTGGTCATAGTATGATTTTCAATGCTATGTTTTCATATTCAAAAGATTGCTGGTCATAGTATGATTTTCAATGCTATGTTTTCATATTCAAAAGATTGCTGGTCATAGTATGATTTTCAATGCTATGTTTTTATATTCAAAAGATTGCTGGTCATAGTATGATTTTCAATGCTATGTTTTCATATTCAAAAGATTGCTGGTCATAATATGCTTTTCAATGCTATGTTTTTATATTCAAAAGATTGCTGGTCATAGTATGATTTTCAATGCTATGTTTTCATATTCAAAAGATTGCTGGTCACAGTATCATCCATTCAATTAACGATAAGTTACGAACATTTCTCCTAAATAATAATTGAAATTATCAGAATGGTATTTTCAATAATGCGTCTCTCATGCTTGTTGTCGACATTGGGAATATGGTGATCATTATTTTCTTGCTTGACAGTTTCATTGTTTGCTCAACAAACTCGGCATAATTGTTATCTTTATCATCTCTACTTTCAAATAGACAAAACAGCAGTTTTGGTTTATCCATATCAAATAAACTGAAACCAAAAGTCTACTACATCAATGTACATCGTTTATTTACAAAGTAATTTGTAATACACAATACTATTTTATGCACATGTGTCATGCACGTGCGTGCAATATGAACACCTGGTTCCTCACTACCTATGCTAAATGTGAAAGACAGTTATATACTGCAAGTATCCAGGGCCGGATTAAGGCCTTTGAGGACCCTGTGCACATTCAAGATAGGGGCACATAGCTATCCTGCCTTGTCCATAGATATGGTTACAGTACTATTAAGAACACTGCTGGTGAAGTCAGATGATAATACATGGGACCCCTTGAGAATTGTGGGTCCTGCCTGTGAAATCAGACGATAATATATTACGTGGCCCCTCAGAGGCGTAGCGATGATATTTTGCGCCCGGGGACGAACTATAAAATTGACGCCCCAGCGATCTTGTGACCGATTTATTACCCTTGTTTACTTATTATAATGGAACGTTGCAAGCCTCATTTTGGCGCCCCTGTACCTTGGCGCCCAGGGACATATGTACCCCTGCCCCCCCCCCCCCCCAGCTACGCCTCTGTGGCCCCTTGGGTCTTGGGAGCCCTGGATATGTTGTCCATTTTGCCCTATGCATATCTGAAATTCAGCTTAATCTCAAATTAATGAGAATGTGCCAACACAGTTCATGAGACAATTACAGCTTATTGAAAACCTCACACTAATTAAAACATTTCACCCCATTCTAACATGGAGATTTAACAGATGCCAATACAATTTAGTGTTTTGGTGACCCTTGTAATTCCATGTCAGCTTACTTTCAGTAGCCGTTCAGATAAAGCATTGCATTTTGCGCTAACAAAAGTTATAATTTTTATGTTTCGAATGATGTACAAATTTGAAAGCTGTAATTTGATTGGTGAGTCACAAAGTCGACATAAGCCTCTATGCGCCTATTAGCTCTCAGCAGAAGAATGTGGAGATCTAACTTTAATCGGATTGGTGGAGACTTAAAGCTTGTATAATTATTATTTATCAGTAATCATGACATCCTAATTATAAGAAATTATAACTATTAACTCTCTTGGCCTTCAACAACAGATTACATTTTATATTTATATGTACAATTTATTTGTTTGACTTTCATTCATTTACATCCAACCGTCCATCCATCTCTATGTTTGCCTGTCTGTTTGAATCTCTCTCTCTCTCTCTCTCTCTCTCTCTCTCTCTCTCTCTCTCTCTCTCTCTCTCTCTCTCTCTCTGTGTGTGGTGTGTGGTGTGTGTGTGTGTGTGTGTGTGTCCCTTGTTAATAAGTTTTTCTTACCCTGCTAATGAAGACAGCCGGCATGGTGCTAACATAAAGATACCAGATGGCGTTGTGTGACACCAGAGGCATGATGACAATGAGTGTGAAACAGATATAAAGTAGAAGGAAGCCGAAAGAGAACAGGAACCGGTTGCTGTACCGCAAAAGGAGGCACACCAATATAACGTTCATATGCATTACTATCAGGTGCTCTCCCCAAGCACTAAATATAAAAAAATGAAAAACGCATAATTATCATCAGCTAAATTATTATCGTAATCATTATCACTTCTTTCACCGTCTTCACTCTTGTTTAATTGGTATTTGTCATCATTATCGTCGTAATGGTCTTTTAAATAAATGCAAATTTTAATCATGAAAAACGCATTACCTTGATGCAGCCAGCTTCCCATGCGTTACTATTCAGAGTAATAGTTCTCGTCCGTCTTTGGACATATTTTGACATGCATGTGCATACTTTGCATTTTTATACAGTCAAATAAGACACTTTTATAAATGCCAGCTGTAACTCCGTATCAGTTTTAGATGGAAATGCTACGACACAGTAAACAACTGTTTGTCTTTTCCATTTGGAATGACAACATAATACCGGTATTTTTTTATTGTATTTTTCGTCAACAGTCGTAATCTAAAGCGATAGAGCTGAATGTGTTTGCAAATAGTGTTTCTCTTTTCTGCGTGCGTATCACATGGTCATACTATAATGAATGTACAATGCTTAAATGCAAACTTGAGTTGCATAAATTTAAAATAAAGTACCTGACTGGATATCCTTGTAGTAAAGCGTATGCTACAGTGGCTGTCGAGGCCTCGAGCAAAAGAAGCATGCTAGCAAAACTGACCCCTGACGCACTCCTCTTTCGTAGTATTTTTATTATCTGTGGAATCTGACCTAAAGTTGTAATAAATTAAAGATAAGATAGATTTATTAGCGTTAAACACATATCAAATGAGTTACGTGTAATAGATGCATAAAATTTATTCATTGAGCTATAATAAAAAAAGATTTCAATCTTTATAAGATATATTTAATTTTTTCGTGAAAAGTTAGTCTTATGATTCTGCGCCACAAACATCGGTACGTCGTAACTTACAATGTTATTATCATAGACTGAATGAACACATCAGATGTGCTGTGATAATAAAGGCGGTACTTCATATTTGGCTGTGATAACGATGCAGTAAATGAGATTATATACCTTTAAGTTTCGCACACTATCAAGGTCAGTTTATCTATTTTTGCCTAAAGAAGGTCATACTGACGTACTTAAGGGTACCGCTCAAATTCTCTTTATGTTTATTCTTATTTCAAAGTCCCTCCTTCTACCAACCCGAGCACCTAAATATTCGTAACAAATAGAGCATTGTTAGATGTCTCTCCACACCAGCTAAGTATTCATGACGATAAATAGGGGGCATGGTCCCTTCGCCTCTTTGCGGCCTTTGCTGAAATGCGTTAACTTTTGGATGGCCTTAAAATGCCATATTCATTATCTGTACATAACTTTAATCGTCACTTATTGAAGGCTTATTGATGTGTCGGGTTTTCCCACAAATTGCGGAGTTTTAGGTCACTTTAACGGATTTTTTAGCGGAAATAACGTTTAGCAGACTTTTAAGAACACCTATGATAATTTACTCAGTCGTTATGTATTTGGTTTTAGTTGGGTTTCTTTGTGATTATTTTAGGGAGAGGGATTTTTCCGGTAATTTATCCAATGAAGTAGACCATTCAGATGCATTGGGTATTAAAAAGTTCCATTAATTAGCTACTTAATTAGAATTGCTTGGATTCGCCCGCCACAAATGAAGAAAACAAAAAGTAAATAAGTCCCGCCTCTACCACAACGAAGAAGAACGCTTTAAGTATTTCAAGGCCCTAGCGTGACCAATATAGATTTAGTTGAAGTACCACTTACCAATAGTGATTGACACAATCAGGAAATAACCCAGAACCTTGGTGAACACTGCTAACATGCACGGTCCTGCAAATGATTAGACACAAATTCATATATACAGTATATAACAACATACACGCTTACAAAGAAGCTAATAAATGACAATCTGATGGACGAACAGATGATGAGTTTAATAAAAAAAAAATTATCATTTGACACCAAACCCGAAATCAAGCACAAACAATACATATAAGTACCCTATCCCAAACACAATATTATATTTCCAACTTATTATATATATATATATATATATATATATATATATATATATATATATATATATATATATATATACGATACATCAGCTGTATAGACTTTCTTCAAGTATGTATGTATGTATGTATGTATGTATGTATGTATGTATGTATGTATGCATGCATGCATGCATGCATGCATGCATGTATACGTTTTCTTTGTAGATCTAATTCACCTATTACCTCACAAGAAATATTAAAATGAAAGCGAATATTCCTGTATCATTATCAATTAAAATTAAACAGTAGATTCTTTGCCAATGCAACTCAAAATGCACATATATTAGCATGGCACTTTGGCTTAAGATGGTATCACCTGTTATATGTATATTATAATATTTTTGAAGCGAAACAAATATATGCAAGTACTGTTTCAAACACATTATATAATATCAATTATTCCACGAAAAGAATAAGTCAATTTCAGTTTGCTTTCGTTGTGGACCGAGATCAATATCGCTTTCGTGCTCACAAATCGTTTTGGCCTGGAACAATATCGCGTTCGTGCACACAAATCGTATTGGCCTGGATCAATATCGCTTTCGTGCACACACATCGTTGTTGACCGCGATTAATGTCGCTTTCGTGCACACAAATCGTTTTGGCCTGGATCAATATCGCTTTCGTGCACACAAATCGTTGTTGATCGCAATCAATATCACTTTTGTGCGCACAAATCGATGATGACCGCGATCAATGCATTTTGTTTTAATATACAGCATATTAGTAGCATTTAAATGTGCAATGTGGTCAGGTGCCCTGTGTTAGCAGAAAATGGCAGGTTCTTCCTTTTTATCTGCATACTAACACAAAATAATTGGACATCCCTAAGCAAGTTTATGCGGCATATGTGTACCTTATGTCCGTCGGATTGATTGCTGGGGAGATGTTTGAATTTGTCCTAAAATGACGTATCATCACACTTTTAATATGTTGCATTGCTAACGCCAACAAGACGCAAGCATGGTAACTTGTAATGTATTACGAGTATTTATCCATGATCCTTTCCATGCAATAGATTGTAATGTATTACAAATATTTTTATCCATGGTAGTTTCTACACAATAGCTTCTAATGTAATGACACGTATTTACTAATGGTCCTTTCCATGCAATAGATTCTAACGCATTAGTAGTATCTATCCAGAGTCATTTCTATACAATAACAGGTCATGCATTACGAGTATTTATTCATGATCCTTTCCATGCAATAGATTCTAATGTATTACCAGTATTTTTACCTGGTCCTTTCTTGGCAAGAGCTTCCACTGTATTAAAAAATATGTAAACATGTATTGCAAATATTAATACCTAGCCCTTTCCACAGTCATCATTTAATAATCTATAAACCACACGCCTGCTTTAGCAAAAGATCCAGTGTTTGAAAATATGTTTCCGTTTTATATTGTTTTCTTTGAGTCGACATGTCATATTTTTAGTTTAGTTTTTCAAATACCGAATATGTGTACTTACATAGGTTTAGCACGATGGATATGGGACACGGCAACACAGACAAAGCACTTTTCGATACTTTTCAAGGATTAGTATCGTTCATAATTAATTTAGAAATTATAAGATGAATTGACAAAAATATTCCTACCGTTCACTGTATTCCTGTTCAAGAATACACCATCTATACACTGCGTTGGCAATAAGGAGTTCCACATTGGAACAGCAAAGGTGGTTACTTCCGCCATCGTTGTGATTAAATTTGTCCGAGTACAATACAAGCAAAAACCTGCTGCCGTCGAGTCTTCTGAATGAAACTGGTACGGATATGTCAGCTGCTTTTGTCTACCCAAAAGTCATCTGTTTATTAGTCCTTGTTTACCTTAGGTACAAAGATAACCGGCATATCAGGAACAGACGATTGATGGTTAAGCGAGGTCAACCAGTGGCGTGATGGAGCGGGAGGCAGCACTCTAATAGGTCGACTTGACTGAAATGCAAACGACGAGTTGGACATTGGACCCAAACAAGGCCACCACGTAGACAAAACAAACGAGTGTATTTGAGGAAAAAACAAATAAATGGTTGGATGATTCATGGATGAGCAATGTATGGAAATTCCATAATACTTTCTATTTCTATATTTCCAGTTCTTATGTGTGTATGTATATATGCAGAGTGCATGTCTGTATGTGTGTGTTCATGTCCAGCTTGGTAGCTGTCTAAAAATACTCTTGACAGACGTACGGACGGTCAGGCAGGTAGATATATGGGTGTACTGATGGATTGAAATAAACAAGTGGATGCTGTACAAATATTAGATATGTATTGTACAAGTATACAGTTATAGTAACTGTGTAGTAATTAATAAGCGGCTATCAGTTTTTTAAATGATGATTTTAATATTATTTACTTCGGAAATTTCTTTCCCTTTTGCATTATGGAATAACTAATGAAACTTTCTGCAATCAAGTAAGCGATGAATACAGTGCTCAAGGGAGAGGAATATTATACAATAATCAAGGGGGAACATTATTCAATACGCAAAGGGGAACATTACGCAAATACTCAAAAGGGGGACATTATACAATACTCAAGGAGGAACATTATACAATAATCAAGGGGGAACATTATACAATACTGGGGGGGGGGGCATTATACATACTCAAGGGGGAACATTACGCAAATACTCGAAAGGGGGACATTATACAATACTCAAGGGGAACCTTATACAATACATAAGGGGAAACATTAAGCAAATACTCAAGGGGGGGGGGATTATACAATAATTAAGGGGGAACATTATTTCATCAAGATAAATCGATATTGCCAATTCAAAACAAGCATACGTAATAAGTTGGGGGAAATGACTGGAGAGCATGAGCTAAAGCTTGCACATATTAACGGTAATACCAGTATTATCACTTTCTTATCAACACTTGGAGAATATACGAAGAAGAGGGTTTTCCCAGAGTATATTTTACTCGCATTATCATAACGTGCTCATATCCAGTATTGTGTTCGTTATACGTAATACGAGAAATAATAAAGGTCACCGGAAATGAATGAAACATGGCACTGAGTATACTTTGTCCTAATTTATGTTGCCTACAAATATGTAAGGAAAAAGAGATAAACACCATTAATTTTCTGTTGACTGAATATCAGTTAAAAGGAAGAGACACCACGTTGTAACCACATCGTGTATTAAAGAGAAAACTCACTTTTATGTTGTATGCAAATCAGGTAGGAAAGAGAGAAATCACCTTATACCAGTTGCAAAACAGAAATACTTCCTGCTATCTGCAAATCAGTTATGGAAATTGAAAGCAGCGATCAGGAGCATCAACATAATTAGTTTGCTGTTCACGTTAATATCATCATCAGTTTGTGTCGTTCTTTATTTCGATAAACCTTATGTTTACGATCTATGGCGGATGCTTTGTATTTATTACCATATATCCATGATAGACCGTGCTCATCATGTTCATATGATTGTTATTATATCAAAACAGCTTTCGCAAGTCCCAATTTCAAGTATATAATAATCTACATTCCCCTTCGTGACCCTTCATGTACTAGATGATGCGAACTGGCCGTTCCAGTAAACAAATCACTGATTGCCTGTAATGAATGAAAAATGCATGAATCACAAAAAGAGTACGAAGTCCACAACCTCAGCGAAACAAACAGGCTCAAACAAAAATGAAACTGAACCCACATAAAAGACCGATGTCATTAACGTAGTCTATGTTTTCTGGAATTTTTAGGTAAAGATAGCTAAATATGCTTTATATGACAGAAAATATGAAGACAACGACTTTTTAGGCCACACTTTGAAGAAATGATAAATAATAGATATTGAGTCAGTGTGACCCACTTTTTTAAACTTCCGAATAGTTTCATATTGTATTGCAAGAGATGTTATGTTACGTTCTAAACTTTGTTTGTTTACCCTTTTAACTTTAGAGAGTTTGTTGTTGTTAGGTATGAAGTATATTTATGTTACTGTCGAAGAAGAACCATGGTCAGATATCTACACGTGATTCATTTCGTCACTACTCAATTATTACTTGGTGAATAGTGTACATCATAATATATCACACATGGGTTTCCGACTACGAACAATTACGTGACTTGTTAAATTGCAAGTGCGTGTTTGAATGTCGAATCGGACTGATTAAGATTTTTATAATTTGACCTGGGAATCAAAAGATCAACAATGCATGACGAGATATTGGCGTTCAGCAGATTGCGTAACAATGTCAACGTCATCAAATGGACTCCTTGTTTTTCGTTGGCAACAAAATATTGTTATATTTAGTGGATGCCAACTATAAAAGAATCAAACGACCAAACATTAACATAAAATTCCGTTTTTTAAATAAATAAAAAAACATTGTTCGCTCTAAGATACAAACCCACAAATTGAATTACCTACGAAAACATCGTTTGTGTTCAATTAACAAATCTATAAAAACCGAAATGAATGAATGATCTTACTTTTAACCTTGTAATACGTTTCTGCTCGCCCCGAGTATATTTGATTTAGTTCGTACCTACTTTGGCCAATAATGTAAATTATTTCCACTCAGTTTTGATTTAATATTGCCTTAGTGAACAGTATCAAAGTAAGTGAAGTAAAATAAATCATTAACATTCTAAAGAATTCCAAAGCATTTGTCAGTGGTCGAATTTAGCTCAGAACATTTTTTATATGGTTGTCAACTAAAGGTGTGTCTGACAATTTTATTTAATCAGGTGATTCATCAGTCATACATACCTGTACCCTGGAAAAATGTTCCTTATCCCAACAGTCTGCGAAAGTTGATATATATCCAATATGTCTACAGATTTGAGCTTGGTATCACAGTCATACGTTGTTATCTTCTGTCCGCAATACAAGAATTATGTCAATATGAAATGGTGTCTTCTGTCAGCAATATAAAAGTTATTAATATGAAATGGTGTCTTCTGTCCGCAATACAAACATTGTGTCAATATGAAATGGTGTCTTCTGTCCGCAATACAAGAATTATGTCAATATGAAATGGTGTCTTCTGTCAGCAATATAAAAGTTATTAATATGAAATGGTGTCTTCTGTCCGCAATACAAACATTGTGTCAATATGAAATGGTGTCTTCTGTCCTCAATACAAGAATTATGTCAATATGAAATGGTGTCTTCTGTCCGCAATACAAACATTGTGTCAATATGAAATGGTGCCTTCTGTCCGCAATACAAGAATTATGTCAATATGAAATGGTGTCTTCTGTCAGCAATATAAAAGTTATTAATATGAAATGGTGTCTTCTGTCCGCAATACAAACATTGTGTCAATATGAAATGGTGTCTTCTGTCCTCAATACAAGAATTATGTCAATATGAAATGGTGTCTTCTGTCCGCAATACAATGATTGTGTCAATATAAAATGGTGTCTTCTGTCAGCAATATACGAAAATAATGTCAATATGAATGATGGCTTGGGTCTGCAGAGCATCTTAGACAACATATTAACTCAAGGCTTACGTCACATGCCTCAATACTAGAAGCATTATAGAAAGGGGACACTTCTTTTCACGATCTGTTTGGTCTGGAATTAAACCGAATGGTTTAAACCATTTTGTGGTTGCGAATTTGATCAAAAAGGAAATATTTCCTTCAGTACGGTATGTTGGTGAATTTTGATGTAATAGTTCACATAGTGACCTTTCTTCTTTAGATAAAAATGAGAAATTTTGCGAAATTTTACCAAACTTCCCAGTACATTCAAGATCGGGCATTGTTCTTGGAATACTAGGTTGGAAATCAGCGCAGTCAGAAAATGCTATCAGAAAATGTATGATTTTATACAGATTATGTTTTATGTTTAATGTTGTACACACAGAACGAATGTTTACCGTTGCGTTATTTGACTCCATTTTGATCATCCCAGTCTTTTACAGCCGCCTTTGCCAACAATTGCATTCCAGTCTCCTTGGATAATGAGGATGTCTTTTTACTTACCATGTTTATTATACCATGGATTTTGTTGTAGAACTCCTCTATTTCTTCATCATCATGATCAGTAGTTGGAGCATAGACTTGGATAATGGTGATGTTAAAGGGGAATGCTTTCAGACGAATGGAGATGATGATGATGATCTAAGCGGTCATTTGAAGCATTACCAAATGCCAGATAAACACTCATAAGGTTGAAACTTGCTGGTTTTTTTAACATCGCTGCAAGAGAGTTGTTCTTATTGGTGTTGTTGTTGTTGTTGTTGTTGTTGTTGCTGCTGTAGGGTTTAGGGTTTAACGCCATTTATCAGCACAAGATAGGCTATACATGGTGGCCAGTATTAATGGTGGAGGAAGAACCTGGGAAAAACCCGGAAAGAACCACCGACCCACGAGAAACTTCTGGCAAGCTTTCTCACACACCCAAATTGGCCGAATCCGATAATGCAACCGCACGCAGACAGAGGTGAGATGGCAGTGACTCGTAACGGAGAGCGCTTTAGACCACTCAGAGTAAAAATGTTCAACTTTTGTCCGCTTCTCTTCAATGCATGAATCATTGCGAACTTTCTCACTATGGCAGTCGGGTAAAAAGAGACAAACCATTAAGGTGTTTACTTATATAACTAGATTATGGACTGCCGTTCCTCAAGCACAGCTCGACATGTGAATTCGATGTGAAAATGTGAATACAGACCTGATACGTCATATTCGTGTTGCATATCTCTCATGTCGAGTTTCCGAAACACTTTCTGGGATTTCCTGACTAATAACTTTCAACTGGGCCTAAATTTTAAGTTATTTAACGCTGAGTCTAAATGTTACGTTATTTAACGACGATGGGTTTACATGTTACGTTATATAACGCTGGACCTATACGTTACGTTATTTAACAATGGGCCTACATGTTACATTATTTAACGCTGAATATCATCTGCAACTGTAATATCTTCTATGTATAAGGTTACGAGTGGTAACAATTGGCAACGAAATATCTACCTTGTTTATACCCATATCGTTCTCAATTTGACCAGATATCTATATTATCTCCACCCAGTTCTTACTTAATTTGGCCAGATATCTACATTGTTTCCAACCAGATCGTACTTAATTTGGCCAGATATCTACATTCTTTCCAACAAGATCGGACTTAATTTGGCCAGATATCTACATTGTTTCCAACAAGATCGGACTTAATTTGGCCAGATATCTACATTGTTTCTACCCAGATATGACTAAATTTGACCAATAATGATTAGTATTTCAACCCAGTTATGACATAACTTAGCAATTAATGTAAATTATTTCACCCATTTCTGGTATAATTTGGCCAATAATGTACATTAATGTCATCCAGTTCTGGCATAATTTGGCCAGTAATGTACATTAGCGATGTAAATGTCTTATTTATTCTATCACACAACCATGGCATAAACATCATGTGAATAAACTGAGTTCCTATCACCACGTGATGAATCTTAACACACAGACACAGGTACTCACACACATTCATCCCAAGCAGGGATGGAACATATGACGCACGTAAGGGCAAATATCACCCTATTCTCATTCAACATCGCCCCATGTGCTCATCCCAAATATAATCGAGAAAGGACGAAGATAAAGAAATAAGGTGCGCGAGAACTAACTTTCTAGGAACACGTCTGTATGAAAAAACCCAAATGTTAGACTGTGAAGTTCTTCTTCTTCTTCTTCTTCTTCTTCTTCTTCTTCTTCTTCTTCAGTAATTTAAGTATTTATGAATATAACACTTTCCTTACAAATGAAACAAGAGACTATTGTGATCGCGATTATTGCATGACGTTACACAAACAAGTTGCTGTAATCGAGATTATCACATCACTTTACACTAAGAAGTTCCTGTGACTGAGACGAATGAAAAAATTGTCACAAAGGAGATGAACATTAATAAATCTTCACTCAATGTTTACTCTACTCGCTGAATAAGAATACCTTCACAAGAAGACGAATTCTCAGAATCAGGCAAAGTACTTGATAACAGAAGCTCCTGTATACCTTAATATTATGATAGGAATAAGCTTGGCATATCAACCATAATTATTATAGAACTTTAAGCACGATTGGTTGATATTTCTCCATCAGAGAATCAGAATGCTTTTTGTTTAACCCAATACATATACCTCTCTCGACACACGACCGTGACCTCATTGAAATAAGATCATTTTAATGGCTCTGTCTTTATTTTGTTGCAATTTTTGAAAACGTTATTCATCAAAAATAGAGTGTCCTTTTGTCTTGTATTAATTGTACTTTGTATAGTAACAGTATTCTGATCAACCCTATCAGAAGGTTGAATTTTAAAAGGTGTGCCAGATTGAGATTAGTATGAGCTTGAGATGATATCTACCAACGAAACTGCTGAAATGAATAGTATGAGCTTGAGATGATACTTACCAACGAAACTGCTGAAATGAATAGTATGAGCTTGAGATTATATTTACCAACGAAACTTCTGAAATGCATAGTATGAGGTTGAGATGATACTTACCAACGAAACTGCTGAAATGAATAGTATGAGCTTGAGATTATATTTACCAACGAAACTTCTGAAATGAATAGTATGAGCTTGAGATGATACTTACCAACGAAACTCTTGAAATGAATAGTATGAGCTTGAGATTATATTTACCAACGAAACTTCTGAAATGAAGACTTATTGACAAACAGTCATCTGCTATTTGAACAGCATTTTATAACGTTTCCACCATTTGCTCATCAAGATATGTCAACACGTCACTATGGATGTACTTACGTAAATTGGACACGGCTTTGTCCAGTTTCCTTTCTACAATTTCTAAACCTTTTCGATATGCATCAGGTACCAACTCATAACACTTTTATACAATTTCTAAACCTTTTTCGATATGCATCAGGTACCAAATCATAACACTTCAAGATACATGGAAGCCTTAAATAGACCCTAATCAGCACCTTGATTTACCGACAGTAAAGTGTAAACTTGACGAACGCTGCTAATAAGTACACTTAGTAATAACAAACTCCAACGTTCTTACGTTATTTAACGTTTTCAGCAATTTTCTTCGAGTGAGGAATGTATTTACACACTTCTTTATCTTTCAAAGCGTGTTCTAACCTGGTAATGCCGGTATCATGACACTTGTGTGTATAGGGGGGGGGGGGAGGGGGCGGCGGCTTGTGCGCTGCTAACAAAATTTAATTTTTGTAATCTCTCTCTCTCTCTCTCTCTCTCTCTCTCTCTCTCTCTCTGCACTGCATCTGCATTTGCTTCTCTTCTCTCGTCCTGTAGTTCTCTTTTTTCTTTCTCTCTCTGCTTTTGTATTTCTCTCTCACTTCCTTACTCTCTGCATGAGTGCTGAAATAAAAATTGTGAGTGATGACCACCGAACACAGATCTATCAGAGTTAAAAGCAGTGATTAGACCGGTAAGGTAATGGTACCAGTCTGAAATGTGTGCTGCTAATAGCTGGTGTAATGATACTAATGTGAACAAGTATAAAATAATTGCACTATTGTCCTTAAGATAATTGTGAAAATTAATTAAGCCGTCCTCAATTCAACGTTAATTTGGAAATTATTTATCCTTTTTATTAATAATTAGACAATAAAAAAGTAACACTTAAAACAATAAAAGCAAATAATCCTGTTTACGGACCACTTAAAGTTCAACAGCTCCTTGTTTTAACAGAGTGAGTGTGTTTCAGCTAATTTTTCAGGGGCTCTCAGTGGTCGAGTGGTCTAAGGCGATCCATGCGTAGGTTGTCCGTTCTGGAGTTTTCCCATCTTTGCTAGCCAAGATTCTGATGTGATGACTCTATATACACCTTGGCGGATCAAACATATATATTGATGCTTTGTCCTAACGACATCTATTGGATTTCATGAGTTGCCTCCATTAGTATGTAATTCCAACTAACCAATAGAGAGGTGCATTGTACAATGACGGAAAATGGTAAGGGCAATTGACCTGAAACGGATATTATGGAAGTTTAACATCGAAAGTATGACTATGCACCAGAGGTAAGCCATTACTGGGTATTGAGTGAAATATTTGTGTGCAAACACAGACCGGCACTGAAAGATTGCTGTTTTATCAGTTCGGTCAAGTTGCGTGTTCTGTTTGTTTTGACCATGCAGGAACCGTGCTCAGATTTGAAGAGCTCAATTTTGACTGGATGCGATGGCTTGCTGCTGGATGCAATGAAATTAACAGACCCGACGTGCAAAAATAGGGATTCGATACGCCAAGGCGTAGATAGCATTATGGTATGGAAACTTTGGCAAAGAAAGGTAAGGCTTTCCCTCCACCAAACAGTGTGTCCGCTATGAATTATAACCTTGATCATGCGGCTCAAAATGGCGTTAAACCCACAAAAACGAAACCAGCTAATATTTATTTTGATTAATGTCAAACAATGCTCAAGTGATGATGAACATCCTGTAATTTGTGTTTCTCATGTAATATGTGCAATGTATGCTTAAGAAGGCCGAGTGAGAAAGACAATTAGTCATTTGATGAAAGACAATCATGTGTTCAAGTAGTCATGTGATGGAGGAGATATATCATGTGCCAATGCTCTACGTATGGAAAACACTAACATTATCATACCTTATAGGAATGCGAGACACCGATCTTTTCATATTCACTGATAAACAAATCAACATTAATACGATATCGTACTCGATTGCCTGGACGGATAGAAGACTATACAACCACGCAGCATAATACGTAACGAAATTAATAATTGTATGTTAAATTGAGTCATCTTTATCTATTGCAACTAACACAAACATTGCAACACAAAAAAGAAACACGTTCCATTCTAAATTTGATAATATATATTAAATGTTAATACTTACAACTTCAATTTAATTTTCGAAACTAAATTTTCTTTACATTTAAGAATGCGTATGAATGATTCCGTAGAGCTACACAATCTGATATCTGTTATTGGCAATACCATTACATTTAGCCCTATGTCCCAATGCAACACTTCAAAATTTGATTTCACGTATAAGAGAAATTTTTCGAAATATTCTTTATTGTTTTCCCCATCAAATCCATTTCAAGGTTCACATTCAGTTTTAAATAACTGGAGTCGAAACGTTGTCTTTCCTACTGCGCATGCCGATTAGAGCATCTCCCCCTGAATGCAATTTCTGAAGCATGTTTTCAAAGTCTACCAACAATTCTGACGATAGCTATTTGGTTCCAGCACCCGAGTTAAAATATATTTCTTCATTCTTAACTAATCAATAACATACTTTTGCTGTTATTGCAGTTAAATGATAATTCAGCATTTTACCAAAAAGCATCTGTGTCACTTCTAAGTATCAATCGTTTACATTAGTGTATGCATGCAAGAGAAAGCAGACGGACATCGGTGTTAACGATTGATGTGTATATAAATAGATCGACAATAGCTCTCCCGGGTAATGACCTTGGACATTTGCGAACTGAATTTTGACATCGAATACATATTTACCTGTATACTGTATATCGACTAAGTTGTGAAATGCCCCTCTTTTAATATATATATATATATATATATATATATATATATATATATATATATATATATATATATATATATATATATATATATATGTGTGTGTGTGTGTGTGTGTGTGTGTGTGTGTGTGTGTGTGGATAAATGAGATTGAATTACTAAGTCTTCATGAGAGTGTCTCGGCTACACATTAGTGCATATAACACCGACATAGTTGCATCATTTTTGGTGATATATATATATTTTTAGTCGGGATGGCAAAGTGATAGCTGCCGTTTACCTGCGGACATGGGTTTGAATCTCCATAGAGTACGAATGAAGAATTATAAAACCTGATTGATATTATTATTTTTATTACACACACACACACACACACACACACACACACACACACACACACACACTATACCTTGGAAGGTGTTTTTCTCCTGGATACTTCGCCCATGGTGTTCCCGGGAGTTTAGTTAGTTTGGCTGCAATATCACCTCCTCATTTTTTTTAAATTCTTGGAAACAAATCTAAATTTTTTTGTACTACATTGTACACACTTACCAGAAAGTGCTGATCTGCTATTGCAAGTTGTAATGGTAGTCAAATCATCTTTACCAGTACGCTTCTTACATTTCACAGAAGATCCATAATATATTTATAACAACATGAATGTAATTGATTATTCAGCTACCCGAAGACGGGAACCTATTAAACACCATGCGATGTTGCCGAATTAAATTAGAATGATTATTATCGGACCATCTGGAAGTGGCAAGACACAATTGTTACTTAATTTAATAACGAGATGGATGAAATGGGACAAGTTGTATTTGATAGCTCCAAGTCAAGATGATCAGCGATGTTACAATGTATTAAAAGATTTTAACAACAAAGCGGTAGAAGAATCCGGCGAGGGTATTATTGAGTTTATAACCGATATCGAGGAAGCACCGAGCATTGATGATATTGACGGAGGTATTAACAATTTAGTCGTATATGATGATATCATGTTAGACAATCAAAAGAATCCCGCTGGGATATTTTCCAGAGGCAGGCATAAAAAAAACTGACGTGATATAAGTCACTCAACGATACACACAAATACCAAAAGTAATCAGAGATAACTGTAATATTCTTGCCGTATTCTTAGAAATATTTGGCAAACTTGGTGCAGCGGTGATATGGATTATAATCTCTTTAGAAATTTCTTTAGTCACGCTGTCAGTCCCACATGGATTTGTGACGATAAATTTATCAGATCCTCGGACGCGATATCGTGTCGGACTTGATAAAATATTCAGTTAAAATCGTTTACTGAATCTCGTAAAGAATTGTTAACCCATAGCAGCAGAGGGGGGGGGGGAGTTCCAACGACGCTGGCGTCTTTTCTTTTGCCAAATGGAACCTTACGAGGAAGCCTTAGTTTACCAAATAGACATTTCTATTAAGTATTTACTAGGAAGCCTCAGTTTGTCAAATAGACCTTTCTATTAAATATTAACGAGGAGGAAACCTCGTTGACGCCTACAAAGTTGGTCTGTTTCCCCCATCCCCCCCCCCCCCTGCTGCTGCTCGTTTGAATGTCGAATCTGACTGATTAAGATTTTTGTAATTTGACCTGGGAATCAAAAGATCAACAATGCATGACGAGATATTGGCGTTCAGCAGATTGCGTAATAATGTCAAAATCATCAAATGGACTCCTTGTTTTTCTTGGACAACAAAATATTGTTAGATTTAGTGGATGCCAACTATAAAAGAATCAAACGACCAAACATTAAATTAAAATTCCGTTTTTTTAAATAAATAAAAAAACATTGTTCGCTCTAAGACACAAACCCACAAATTGAATTACCTACGAAAACATCGTTTGTGTTCAATTAACAAATCTATAAAAACCGAAATGAATGAATGGCCTTACTTTTAACCTTGTACAAAAATACGTTTCTGCTCGCCCTGAGTATATTTGATTTAGTTCGTACCTTTCTTGGCCAATAATGTATATTGTTTCCACTCAGTTTTGACTTAATATTGCCTTAGTGAACAATATCAAAGTAAGTGAAGTAAAATAAATCATTAACATTCTAAAGAATTCCAAAGCATTTGTCAGCGGTCGAATTTAGCTCAGAACATTTTTTATATGGTTGTCAACTAAAGGTGTGTCTGACAATTTTATTTAATCAGGTGATTCATCAGTCATACATACCTGTACCCTGGAAATATGTTCCTTATCCCAACAGTCTGTGAAAGTTGATATATATCCAATATGTCTACAGATTTGAGCTTGGTGTCACAGTCAAACGTTGTTATCTTCTGTCCGCAATACAAGAATTATGTCAATATGAAATGGTGTCTTCTGTCAGCAATATAAAAGTTATTAATATGAAATGGTGTCTTCTGTCCGCAATAAAATAATTATGTCAATATGAAATGGTGTCTTCTGTCAGCAATATACGAATTATGTCAATATGAATGATGGCTTGGGTCTGCAGCACATCTTGGACAACATATTAACTCAAGGCTTACGTCACATGACACAATACTAGAAGCATTATAGAAAGGGACACTTCTTTTCACGATCTGTTTGGTCTGGAATTAAACCGAATGGTTTAAATCATTTTGTGGTTGCGAATTTGATCAAAAAGGAAATATTTCCTTCAGTACGGTATGTTGGTGAATTTTGATGTAATAGTTCACATAGTGACCTTTCTTCTTTAGATAAAAATGAGAAATTTTACGAAATTTTACCAAACTTCCCAGAACATTGTCTTGGAATACTAGGTTGGACATCAGCGCAGTCAGAAAATGCTATCAGAAAATGTATGATTTTATACAGATTATGTTTTATGTTTAATGTTGTACACACAGAACGAATGTTTACCGTTGCGTTATTTGACTCCATTTTGATCATCCCAGTCTTTTACAGCGTCCTTTCCAACATTGGCATTCCAGTCTCCTTGGATAATGAGGATGTCTTTTTACTTACCATGTTTATTATACCATGGATTTCGCTGTAGAACTCCTCCTTTTCTTCATCATCATGATCAGTAGTTGGAACATAGACTTGGATAATGGTGATGTTAAAGGGGTATGTTTTCAGACGAATGGAGATGATGATGATGATCTAAGCGGTCATTTGAAACATTCCCACATGCCAGATAAACACTCATAAGGTTGAAACTTGCTGGGTTTTTTTAACATCGCTGCAGGAGAGTTGTTCTATTGTTGTTGTTGTTGTTGTTGTTGTTCTAGGGTTTAGGGTTTAACGCCATTTATCAGCACAAGATAGGCTATACATGGCGGCCAGTATTAATGGTGGAGGAAGAACCTGGGAAAAACCCCGGAAAGAACCACCGACCCACGAGAAACTTCTGGCAAGCTTTCTCACACACCCAAATTGACCGAATCCAATAATCGAACCGCGCGCAGACAGAGGTGAGATGGCAGTGACTCGTAACGAAGAGCGCTTTAGACCACTCAGAGTTAAAATGTTCAACTTTTGTCCGCTTCTCTTCAATGCATGAATCATTGCGAACTTTCTCACTATGGCAGTCGGATAAAAAGGGACAAGGCATTAAGGTGTTTACTTATATAACTAGATTATGGACTGCCGTTCCTCAAGCACAGCTCGACATGTGAATTCGATGTGAAAATGTGAATACAGACCTGATACGTCATATTCGTGCTGCAGATCTCTCATGTCGAGTTTCCGAAACACTTTCTGTGATTTCCTGACTAATAACGTTCAACTGGGCCTAAAGTTTATGTTATTTAACGCTGAGTCTAAATGTTAACTTATTTAACGACGATGAGTTTACATGTTACGTTATATAACGCTGGACCTATACGTTACGTTATTTAACAATGGGCCTACATGTTAACATTATTTAACGCTGAATATCATCTGCAACTGTAATATCTTCTATGTATAAGGTTACGAGTGGTACCAATTGGCAACGAAATATCTACCTTGTTTATACCCATATCGTTCTCAATTTGACCAGATATCTATATTATCTCCACCCAGTTCTTACTTAATTTGGCCAGATATCTACATTGTTTCCAACCAGATCGGACTTAATTTGACCAGATATCTACATTGTTTCCAACAAGATCGGACTTAATTTGGCCAGATATCTACATTGTTTCTACCCAGATCAGACTAAATTTGACCAATAATGTATGACATAACTTAGCAATTAATGTAAATTATTTCACCCATTTCTGGTATAATTTGGCCAATAATGTACATTAATGTCATCCAGTTCTGGCATAATTTGGCCAGTAATGTACATTAGCGATGTAAATGTCTTATTTATTCTATCACACAACCATGGCATAAACATCATGTGAATAAACTGAGTTCCTATCACCACGTGATGAATCTTAACACACAGACACAGGTACTCACACACATTCATCCCAAGCAGGGATGGAACATATGACGCACGTAAGGGCAAATATCACCCTATTCTCATTCAACATCGCCCCATGTGCTCATCCCAAATATAATCGAGAAAGGACGAAGGTAAAGAAATAAGGTGCGCGAGAACTAACTTTCTAGGAACACGTCTGTATGAAAAAACCCAAATGTTAGACTGTGAAGTCATTCTTCTTCTTCTTCTTCTTCTTCTTCTTCTTCTTCTTCTTCTTCTTCTTCTTCAGTAATTTAAGTATTTATGAATATAACACTTTCCTTACAAATGAAACAAGAGACTATTGTGATCGCGATTATTGCATGACGTTACACAAACAAGTTGCTGTAATCGAGATTATCACATCACTTTACACTAAGAAGTTCCTGTGACTGAGACGAATGAAAAAATTGTCACAAAGGAGATGAACATAAATAAATCTTCACTCGATATTTACTCTACTCGCTGAATAAGAATACCTTCACAAGAAGACGAATTCTCAGAATCAGGCAAAGTACTTGATAACAGAAGACTATGAGAAGCTCCTGTATACCTTAATACTGTGATAGGAATAAGCTTGGCATATCAACCATAATTATTATAGAACCTTTAAGCACTATTGGTTGATATTTCTCCATCAGAGAATCAGAATGCTTTTTGTTTGACCCAATACATATACTGCTCTCGACACACGACCGTGACTTCATTGAAATAAGATCATTTTTATGGCTCTGTCTTTATTTTGTTGCAATTTTTGAAAACTTTATTCATCAAAAATAGAGTGTCCTTTTGTCTTGTTATCATTGTACTTTGTATAGTAACGGCATTCTGATCAACCCTATCAGAAGGTTGAATTTTAAAAGGTGTGCCAGACTGAGATTAGTATGAGCTTGAAATGATATTTACCAACGAAACTGCTGAAATGAATAGTATGAGCTTGAGATCATATTTACCAACGAAACTGCTGAAATGAATAGTATGAGCTTGAGATGATATCTACCAACGAAACTGCTGAACTGAAGACTTACTGACAAACATTCATCTGCTATTTGAACAGCATTTTACAAAGTTTCCACTATTTGCTCATCAAGATATGTCAACACGTCACTATGGATGTACTTACGTAAATTGGACACTGATTTGTGCAGTTATGGATGTACTTAAGTAAATTGGACACGGCTTTGTCCAGTTTCTTTTCTGCAATTTCTAAACCTTTTCGATATGCATCAGGTACCAACTTATAACACTTTTCTACAATTTCTAAACCTTTTTCGATTCGCTTCAGGTACCAACTCATAACCCTTAAAGATACACGCAAGCCTTAAATAGACCATAGTCAGCACTTTGATTTTCCAACAGTAAAGTGTAAACTTGACGAACGTTGCTAATAAGTACACTTAGTAATACCAAACTCCAACGTTCTTACGTTATTTAACGTTTTCAGCAATTTTCTTCGAGTGAGGAAGGTATTTACCCACCTCTTTTTCTTTAATGCGTGTTCTAACCTGGTAATGCCAGTATCATGTTTGTATGGAGGGGGGGGGGGGGGGGGGCGGCGGCTTGTGCGCTGCTATCAAATTCTAATTCTGTTCATCTCTCTCTCTCTCTCTCTCTCTCTCTCTCTCTCTCTCTCTCTCTCTCTCTCTCTCTCTCCGCACTGCATCTGCATTTGTTTCTCTTCTCTCGTCCTGTATTTTCTTTTTTCTTTCTCTCTCTGCTTTTGTATTTCTCTCTCACTTCCTTACTTTCTGCATGAGTGGCTGAAATAACAATTGTGAGTGATGACCACCGAACACAGATCTATCAGTGTTAAAAGCAGTGATTAGACCGGCAAGGTAATGATACCAGTCTGAAATGTGTGTTGCGAATAGCTGGTGTAATGATACTAATGTTAACAGGTACAAAATAATTGCACTATTGTCCTTAAGATAATTGTGAAAAT
Organism: Unio delphinus; assembly: GCA_029339505.1. NCBI lineage: Eukaryota > Metazoa > Mollusca > Bivalvia > Unionida > Unionidae > Unio > Unio delphinus. The sequence goes on along the minus strand of JAQISU010000111.1, from coordinate 9,511,571 downwards.
TAATTAAGCCGTCCTCAATTCAACGTTAATTTAGATAATTATTTATCCTTTTTATTAATATTAGACAATAAAAAAGTAACACTTAAAACAATAAAAGCAAATAATCCTGTTTACGGACCACTTAAAGTTCAACAGCTCCTTGTTTTAACAGAGTGAGTGTGTTTCAGCTAATTTTTCAGGGGCTCTCAGTGGTCAAGTGGTCTAAGGCGGTCCCATGCGTAGGTTGTCCGTTCTGGAGTTACCCCATCTTTGCTAGACAAGATTCTGATGTGATGACTCTATATACACCTTGGCGGATGAAACATATATATTGGTGCTTTGTCCTAGCGACATCTATTGGATTGCATGAGTTGCCTCCATTAGTATGTAATTCCAATTAACCAATAGAGAGGTGCATTGTACAATGGCCGAAAATGGTAAGGTCAATTGACCTGAAACTAATATTTTGGAGTTTAACATCGAAAGTAAGACTATGCACCAGAGGTAAGCCATGACAGGGGTATTGAGTGAAATATTTGTGTGCAAACACAGACCGGCACTGGAAGATTGCTGTTTTATCAGTTCATTCAAGTTGCGTGTTCCGTTTGTTTTGATCATGCAGGAACCGTGCTCAGATTTGAAGAGCTCAATTTTGACTGGATGCGATGGCTTGCTGCTGGATGCAATGAAATTAACAGACCCGACGTGCAAAAATAGGGACTCAATACGCCAAGGCGTAGATAGCATTATGGTATGGAAACTTTGGCAAAGAAAGGTAAGGCTTTCCCTCCACCAAACAGTGTGTCCGCTATAAATTATAACCTTGATCATGCGGCTCAAAATGGCGTTAAACCCACAAAAACGAAACCAGCTAATATTTATTTTGATTAATGTCAAACAATGCTCAGGTGATGATGAACATCCTGTAATTTGTGTTTCTCATGTAATATGTGCACTGTATGCTTCAGAAGGCCGCGTGAGAAAGACAATCAGACATGTGATGAAAGACAATCATGTGTTCAAGTAGTCATGTGACAGAGGAGACAAATAATGTGCCAATGCTCTACGTATGGAAAACACTAACGTTATCATACCTTATAGGAATGCGAGACACCGATCTTTTCATATTCACTGATAAACAAATCAACATTAATACGATATCGTACTCGATTGCCTGGACGGATAGAAGACTATACAACCACGCAGCATAATACGTAACGAAATTAATAATTGTATGTTAAATTGAGTCATCTTTATCTATTGCAACTAACACAAACATTGCAACACAAAAAAGAAACACGTTCCATTCTAAATTTGATAATATATATTAAATGTTAATACTTACAACTTCAATTTAATTTTCGAAACTAAATTTTCTTTACATTTAAGAATGCGTATGAATGATTCCGTAGAGCTACACAATCTGATATTTGTTATTGGCAATACCATTACATTTAGCCCTATGTCCCAATGCAACACTTCAAAATTTGATTTCACGTATAAGAGAAACTTTTCGAAATATTCTTTATTGTTTTCCCCATCAAATCCATTTCAAGGTTCACATTCAGTTTTAAATAACTGAATCGAAACGTTGTCTTTCCTATTGCGCATGCCGACTAGAGCATCTCCACCTGAATGCAAATTCTGAAGCATGTTTTCAAAGTCTACAAACAATTCTGACGATAGCTGTTTGGTTTCCATCACCCGAGTTAAAATATATTTCTTCATTCTTAACTAATCAATAATATACTTTTGCTGTTATTGCAGTTAAATGATAATTCAGCATTTTACCAAAAAGCATCTGTGTCACTTCTAAGTATCAATCGTTTACATTAGTGTATGCATGCAAGAGAAAGCAGACGGACATCGGTGTTAACGATTGATGTGTATATAAATAGATCGACAATAGCTCTCCCGGGTAATGACCTTGTACATTTGCGAACTGATTTTTGACATCGAATATATATATTTACCTGTATACTGTATATCGACTAAGTTGTGAAATGCCCTTCTTTTGAGATATATATATATATATATATATATATATATATATATATATATATATATAATATATATATATATATATATATATATATATATATATATATATATATATATATGTGTGTGTATGTGTGTGTGTGTGTGTGCGTGTGTGTGTGTGTGTGTGTGTTTGTGTTGTGTGTGTGTGTGTGGATAAATTAGATTGAATTACTAAGTCGTCATTAGTGCATACAACACTGACATAGTTGCATCATTTATGGTGATATATATATATATATATATTTTTAGTCGGGATGGCAAAGCGATGGTTGCCGTTTACCTGCGGACATGGGTTTGAAACTCCATAGAGTACGAATGAAGAATTATAAAACCTGATTGTTATTATTATTTGTATCACACACACACACACACGAACACGCACAAACACACACACACACACATTATAGAAATTTTTTTTACAGTTAAGGTCTTGAGAAGCGACTTCCAAATTCCGTTTTATTTATGCATGCATATCTTGAAATTGTTGCTTGGTAACCGTGTTCGTTTAGTTTTATCGAACTTGCATAGAAATCGATAACTATGCATCTGGAAATTGTTGCTTGTAACAAGTGTAAGAACTTATATGCAGATGTTATTTTTGCTCAAGTTTGATACCCGTGCTATTTTTTTACAGCTAATAAAGTCTGATGTGATTTTGTTTGTTTGATTGATTAGAATTTTTAACGTAGCTTAACAATTTTTCATTTATATCGCTACGAGGCAGTTTATAGTGATGTCTAGCACTGGGGCATCATGCCGCAGACATGTAGCATGATGTCCCACCCAGTCACATGATCCTGACACCAGGCCGACCAGTCCTAACATTAACCTCTTAATGCTGAGCGCCAGCTATTAGTACGATTTTTGTAAGTCTTTGGTATGACTCGGCCGGGAATCAAACCCACGACCTCCCACTCACGCGGGGAACGCTCAAACCACTAGGCCAACGGAGCGCTTAAGGGTGACGTGATGTAAAAATCACACGAAGTATCTCAGAGGAACCACATGGAGTATCTCAGAAGGATCACATGGAGTATTTCAGATGGATCATATAAAGTATCTCAGAAGGAACACACGAAGTATCTCAGAAGGATCCCATGGAGTATCTCAGAAGGATCCCATGGAATATCTCAGAATGATCACCTAGAGTATCTTAGAAGGATTACACGAAGTATCTTAGAAGGATCACAAGAAGTATCACAAGGATCACATGGATGTTTTCAAAGGATCACACCGAGTATCTCTGAAGGATTACACGACGTATCTGAGAAAGATAACATAGAATATCTTAATAGGATCTCATGAAGTATCTCGGAAGGATCACACGAAGTATATTAGAAGGATCACACGAAGTATATTAGAAGGATCACATGGAGTATCTCAGAAGGATCACATGGATTATCTCAGATGGATTACATAACTAATTTTATGGCAAACGTAACATAGATATGACCTATCAAACAGCGTGTATTTTTCAAAGAAATAAAAGATATCTCTGTTTTTATATTTTGTTTTAAATTGACGTTTTTAATTCTGGTGCGTAATTTCTTGACGACATCGTTCATTGCTGAGGACGTGACATCAGTGCGAAGGTCTTTTCAACAATGTCAAGATCACCCGTTTCGTTCTCTGTACCCAATGATCAGAGTACCGTGATGTTCTGCAATATTCTTATAAAACTCGACTGATATTGTTTTCTTGTACATTATATGTATTAATATTAAAATGATACGCAGTACTATGAAGTTATCAATGTAAAACCATAATGCCAAATTAACATATTTCATCAGTAAATTAATATAATCTAAACGTTGTTGCGTAAACTTATTATTTTGCTTGGATTCTTCTTCTTATTCTTCTTCCATACGCTGTATACACGCGTCCAAAGCCACAAGAACGACGGAGCACATAATAATACATTGCACAGAATATACATTTTAGCGACTCATTACACCAAGAAAAAAGCACATGAAGGAAGAAAGAAACATAAAATAGAAACAGTAAGTAAAACAGGTTCCATGTTGTCTTAAAAATGGAATAACACACAATTATGCTTATCTTCATGAAAATTAATGAAAGAAAGACCGTAGACTTTGTTGTAAGAATTATGTTGAAATAGATTATTGCTTGTAAAGAACTTCAGAAAGTGAGAAACATTTTGACTGTGACTCTGTGTTTTTATTTTGACTGTGACTCTGTGTTTTTATTTTGACTGTGACTCTGTGTTTTTATTTTGACTGTGACTCTGTGCTTTTTTTGTGGGAAAAGCGCCATATTAAGCACATGATAGGCTATAAATGATGACTAGTATATTTGGTGGAAGAAGAATTTGGGAAAATCCCAGAGAAGAACCACCGACCCAATGGGAAAAGCTCGCGTACACTGCATTGTTTTATACTGTATAATTATGAACTGTTTTTAATAAAATACAGGAGTAGAAACCAGGATTATATCCACAATCTTATAGTAAACGCTACCAAGTATATTACCTAATCAATCAGAAGTCGATATAATTATTCAATAAGGTGATTGACTTGGCATTTGCCAATATAGGTCCTGTAACTTGTATTGTACTCACAATCATTATGCCGTGTTTTAGTTAAAGCAAAATACGTTTCACTTAATAAGATACAATCTATTTGCCCAGTTTTGTTAGCTTTGTTTCAAATGGGAAGAACAATTCATTAGATTAAGAATTCTGCCATGGGACTGAGGATAAAGGTCCGAGTATACCGAGTGATTCAACATATTTGAAACATAATTCCTACTCGTAGGCATAAGGGTGTACTGTATATTTTTGTACCTTGTTCATGGGTTTGATATTTTAAGATAACTTAGTTTTCCTTATCCTGTGGTATAATTGATGGATATGCTTTGGGTTATATGGCCATATTAGCTCAACTTTATAGTTTTTACTTCCTTTCCTTATTTAAATTGCTTATATATTCTCATGAATTTTGTTCATTTCTGCGGGTTGTTTCTTTGTTTTTGATTTTAGCTAAAATTTAAATTTTAGCCATTACGCAAAGATTCAAAGGTCGCGGATTGATGACAGCCTAAACCAGCCTGGGTCGACTGTTTGGTTTGTCTTTGTGAAATGAATTTAGCTTCTATATCCTCGACGTGATACAGCCAAGGACGTGATGGAAGTTCTATTCTAAACTAACCAATAACAACGGAATTTATTTAATCTCAACGAAACCGCAAACTTTACACCCAAATGCAAACTCTTACATAGCTAGGAGCTACTTTTATTCCATACACCCTCTAACTGAAAGGTTATCTGTGAGTACCCCCACCCCGAAATGTGTACCTAATTGATAAGGGCCAGACAGACCCCGAATTTTCATTATTGTAAAATTGCTGTAGCCTGTTTAAGAAAATTTCTAAGCGCGTCAAGACTTGCTACCCCCCCCCCCCCGATTAATCAAGACATGATTAAATTCTTATTACTCGCAGTCCATTAATACCGATATTCTCGTCCAATCGATGTGGCAGGACATGATTCAATTCTCATTATTCATTTTTGTTATTGGTAGGTTCAGATTTTGATGGCCACGTTATCCATACATGACCTTTGATTTGTTCATGTCTGGTCCCGGATATGGTGAAATAAACTAGAATATCAATGTTCAGGTCATACAGTGTTTCTTAACAACTAACATCGTTTGAGATATAGGATACGATATCCAGTGCATATAAATATAAATTCGTCTAGACATTCAGTGTTACATAATCTGACAGGTCGAGGAGCAATCAAAGTACAGTGGCGACTGTTTACAAAGAACTAAACATTTACAAATAGTGTGTGTGTTTGTGTGTGTGTGTGTGTGTGTGTGTGTGTGTGTGTGAGAGAGAGAGAGAGAGAGAGAGAGAGAGAGAGAGAGAGAGAGAGAGAGAGAGAGAGAGAGAGAGAGAGAGAATTGGACTTCTGAACGTATTTTCTACAATTTTAGTCGACCGCTCCGGTGGCCTAGTAGTTAGAGCGTCTGCCGCGGAATCGGGAGGTCGTGGGTTCGATCCTCGGCCGAGTCATACCAAAGACTTACAAAAATGGTACTAACGCTGCCTCGCTTGGTGCTCAGCATTAAGAGGTTTGTGTTAGGGCTGGTCGGCCTGGTGTCAGGATAATGTGACTGGATGGGACATCATGTTACATGTCTGTGGCATGATGCCCCAGTGCTAGACATCACTATAAACTGCCTCACTGCAGACATCGTAGCGATATGATTGAAAATTTTTTAAATTTTTACGTTAAAAATCCTTATCACACACACACACACACACACACACACACACACACACACACACACTTTTAGTCATATCGCTATAACGTCTGCAGTGTGACAGTTTATATTGATTGCACTGACAATGACAAATATAAGCGGGAAAAAAACGCCAAACAGAAGCCTCTAACTGACCGACAGTTTATCTAACTGGGTTAGTTTATTTGCTACTTTATCACCTGTTAGTGGTTTTTCAAATTTTTGTATGATATGTTTAGCCACCTGACGTTTCATCATTATTATATATCAATATTATGGCACCAGCTATGGAATATTATACAACTAGATTAGCTCGTGAGTGACTAGAAGCAATAAAGAAATTTCATCCAGTTCGTCAGACAAAAATTACAAGAACGTCAGGAGTTCCAGGCAGAATTTACAGAGAGATCAGAACAATTACTGAAACCGGTTACAGAGGTTACTGAAAGAGTTGTAGAAGCTATTGAAGGTCTTCGTCCTGTATTAGAACAAACCGTCGTTGCAAGTGACAAAATAGCAGAAAGAACTAAACAAACAAAATGACTTTTACGAAGACTTTCAGGTGAAATAGCTACTGCTCATCAACCTGGCAGAGAGGAAGAAATACTTGAAGTTACTGGACTAGCATGTGGTAAACTAGTTGATACAAAACGTCGTGTATCCGAACGAGCAAGAAGAGTTTAAATAATTAATAAATTCACTAAGTATGGTATTGACTTCATAAAATAGTATTGATTTACAATATTTACTACAATTCCACGGCGTTATCCTCTGGATCTATGCTAGTATTACTAGATCAAACAACGAAATAACATTTGAAGTGGAACCCGAATAAAAAAAAAAAATCGGCTTGATCTATCATTGGTGTCTTGAATTAGTCGCTAAACTACCACCTACTTAGCATAATGAACCACTTAGCATAATGAACATAATGAACCACCAAATCGAAGTGTAACGTTTTAAATACAATCAAGTATGTCAATGGCAGAACAAATTTTAAAATAATCGTTGATGAGTATACAGTGAAGTAAATGTTTTATCGTTTACGTGTAGTTGTCGTGTATTGAATTGTATGTTTAGCGCCCGCTGCTATCGCTGGAACAGTTTTGTAATAACGTTACAGCGACGCTTGCATACTCTAAATTATCTTCATTGATATCAACAGGTCTTAGCGATGGAATAATATCAGATTTCTAGTATTCAGAAATGATTAAAACTTACAACGAGTCAATGACTACGTCTGATTTAGAAAATAATAATAATAATAATAATAATAATAATAATAATAATAATAATAATAATACTAATAATGTTGTCATCGCAAGAACTACTACAACATATCCTCACTAGTACATCTCCAAAAAAACAAAACAACGATGATGTCAGCAAGTTCGACCAACCCTGAATTTAGAGTCAACTTTCCAAATGCAATTCGAGTGAAAGAAATTGCGCTTGCACAAATACGAGTATCTCATAGTCGGCAAAATATTAGATAAAAATCATTATGTGAATAACAAGCAAATAATTCACTCGTCTTTGCAAATAAAGCTAATCCAGATGAAACCCTCGTTTTGGTAAGTAGTCGGTATCCCACGAACAGTTATCAAATAGAGCAAATCAACGATGCATTTCATCGCAGAATTAAATCTCTCACAGGAAAAGAATTTTTAAAAAAATAGCTATTACTGTTGAAGATCCAATGTTATCAGCTGAGAATGAAATAAACTCAATCATCGATCAGATCAGTGTTATGATGGCATGAAATCCAGTCTGCATATCAAGGACCACAAACATTTTAGAAGACCTTCCGCATATCGAGAAGAAGAATCTTCATTACATAATACACACATACTGTCAAGTGCCAAATTTTTCGTCAGTGAAATCCATTAATTAATTCTTAGTCTAGCCGACAATTAACTGTCTTGGAGTAGAGTTTGGACGAAGGAATGTTTACCTAACTGGGTCACACTGTTAGACTGTTTATAGTGAAAACGGGCTAGGGTATGACAGGCTTAAAAAGAGAGAATTTCTCACGTAAAGCTGTCAAAGTGATTTGAAACAAAGGATAGGGTGATATTTCGACCCAAGGTGGCATTTTTTTGCATCTTGATAGGCGGTTTTCCAAATGTCCGTAGGGATATCATTTATTCCGATTGGTCAAATGTAGAAGGAGGGTTGGGTCAAACCCTAGAATTGGGGAAATATATTCTCTGAGCTAATGAGTTTAAATCAGTCTTGGAAGTACCTCTGAAAGAGACGGTAGTGTTAATTCCGACATAGGACAAGACTCCGGGGGTAGTTTTAGAGCAGTGCCTTCGTAACAATAAGCTCAGGAAAGTCCGCCGGAAATCAAACGGCAGAAGCACGCCAAAAACACAAGGTATTTAACTCAAATTCACAGTTATCATGATGTAATTTATGTGATGTTTTCTTTGTTACAGATGCATAATGTATTGATACTATGATACAAATAGTTCGGTATTACATTGATTTAATAACGTACTTTGATATGGTGTTTCTTCGTTACAGATGCATGATGTGTTCATATTTTTGTATGGATAGTTCGGTTATTATTATTATTGGTTTAGTAATGTACTTCTGAATCATGAGTTAGAATTTTCAATTTATATACATAGGTAGGTTAATGGCTGGTGAAAAAACCCGCTATGTACATTTATGGTTGGAAAGTGCTACATTAATTTTGAATTTATCATATTAGTGAATATGGATTGTGTGCTATGATATATTGCCTCACTTTACGTAATGATTTACGGGAATATATGTGACTTTCCCAAATTCTGATGTCGATAATTAGCAGTATAGCTCTATTGATCTGAAGACTTGTGTAGTATTTGCTAGCCGTATAAAAGTTAACACTGATAGTAAGATCTGATTGTTTGAACCAGAAAGACGGACGGACAATCTCAACTCTTAAAGCATAACAAGATACTTAGGGCGTTTTACCCTTTACTTTTCAAAGGAAAATAGTTTGTTTGAAGAGTGAGAAATAGCGAGGAAGTCGATATTCAAAAGGAGGGAAAAGAAGTCAGAAGTCAGAGTTGTGGAATCCCACGTTCAACCAAAAAGGGCAAGTTAAAGTCGTGACGCACGCAGAAGGAAAAACCAGTCGTCGAACAAGGTCATTGTGAATTTCCCAAGCAGTCCGATGTTAATGAACACTCGATTTCATGATGAAGTTTGCTATCAGCTATTAACGGCTAAATTCAGCTATTTTATTAGTGTTTGAATTTTTAATTAATGTATCCATTATTTTAAAGCTTTGGTTTTGAAGTGCTTCTGAACGAAGAATATTCAGAAGGAAAAATTTTTTAATTTACTGTGTCATTCTTCTCTTGATTGTATTTTAATTAAATTCTTATTTTATCTTTACGGGGGCTCGTGTGTTGTCTTTGTTCAAGATACCATCTCAGATAACCATATCCATTCTAACCGTGCAAATCACACCGTAGAGGTCATTCCTTTAGATAACGAGAATTAGCGGGAGGCGGTTTCGAGTGTTGTTTTTCCAAGTTGCACAGTGTCCAAATCTATAAAACAGGGGCAACAAAAGTGTGCCAGAATACCCAGACAACACAATACACAAACATGTCAAAGGACCAAAACAGGAAAGCATGTCAGGGCACTCAAACTATACCAAAACCAGCTATTAAAAAAATCAGTATACACAAAAATAGATGAAACCACACCAATTAAACAAGATGAGTCCTCTTCTACAGGTATTAGATGGTCAGAGCAAAACATTAGCTAAAGCACATCCTGTAAACACTGACCATTATGTGTCAAACTCATCATCAAATCCACGCACAGAAGAAAATGTTCTAAAGACAGCCTCCAATTACCTTCAGCAAGAAGCTAAATTAAATACAAATACTAAATACAGCAGCAGTCACCAAACTCTCAGTCAGACTAGTCATAGAAAACAAGAAGTTCAAGCAATGCATCTGAAACACACCCCCCCCACACACACACACTTGTTAAAATCTACAATATAGTTAAAGACAGATCTCTTCTCATAGGATCATCAATACTCAAAGGATTAAGAACAAGAGGGTTATATAAAACTGACGTAAAACCCATAGAGGTGCAATTATTAATACTATTGCAGAAAAAATATTGGAAATGGATATGTCACCATATCATACTGTAATTCTTCTCATTGGTGGGAATATTTACAGTAATCGCCAATCTTTGAAAGGCATTGATGATGATTATGAAAGCTTGTTGTATGCCATCAGGTTCAAAAACACAGAGTGTAAAATAATCATCTCAGGTCTACCGCCAAGAAGGGATGTACTTATGACTCAACTAAATGACACCCTAAGTATTTTGTGTGAAAATTTCCAAACACTATTTGTTCCACAATACAGTACATTCTTCAAAGGCAATCGTTTGAACCAACAAATATACCAGCGAGACCAAATCCACTTGTCCAACAGAGGTACTGCCCTGCTCCTTAGGAATATAGACCAGTACATAAGACTTATAAAAGGGTTTAGGCATGAGTCAGAAAACTGCTTGTATTGTGGAGAGCACGGTCATGTAACAGCGGTGTCTGCATGGAAAACAGATTCGTTGCCATCTTTGTAACGAACTAGGACATACGCAAACGTTGTGCACATACCAATAGGTAGAAGGCTATGATGTACAGGCCTATGCAACACACACCCAGCAACAAAATGCGTTAGAATATGTGTATACTTTTCAATGTAATAATTATAATTCTGTGAACAGGTTTCAGGCACTATCTGATTTGTGTACAACGTGCAGCTTATTAACTTGTAAAACACTATGCAATACTGTTTAAGTACAGTTCGACAGATGAATCTTGTATGTTATCTTCTTCATGTGTTGATGTAAATAATCAAGGCAATGTAAATAAATCTGTCAAGTCTAAACACAATACATGGCATACTGCCTTGTCTGAAAATCAATCCTCTGATCAAAATTATAATGTCTTTGGGCACCTCAAAAGAGGTCTGCATGTAAACAACCTAAATATTCAACATATCCTGCCTAAACTGAATAAGATAAAGTTAATATTACAGCAAACTAGATCAGTCAATATTCTAGGTCTTTGTGAAACCTTTCTTTCCGATGATACTGATGATTTAGCTCTCCAAATGCAGGGCTTCAACTTTGAAAGAAAAGATAGAGAATCCATGGGTGGTGGGGGTATTCTTCTATATGTAGACAGTTCCATTAGTTATAACATACGTGTTGATCTAGAGATTATTGGAGTAGAGAGTATCTGGATCAAAGTAACCCTTGCCCAATCAAAGCCAATACTCTTATGTTCAGTTTACAGGCCACCTAGTTCCACAGCTGATTGGATTTGATTTGAGGCTCAAATTCAAAAGGCATTACTAAAGGAAGATTTAGAAACTTTTATATTAGTTGATTATAACATTGACTACATGAAAACTTCACCATTAACATGGATAAGTAACTTTGACACTTACAACTTTACTCATTTAATTAACACCCCAACTAGAGTAACAGATAAAAGTGATACTATCATTGATCATGTCTATACTAATCAACCTGAAAACATAAGTGAAATAAATGTGCCAGTGTATTCACTGAGTGACCACTACCCAGTCTGTATAACTAGACATGTTTCAAAATCATCTAAAAATGGGCAACACATTGAAATACAATACAGGGACGTTAAACAGTTTGATGAGGAAATGTTCTTAAATGATTTAGTTTGTAAACCCTTTCAATCAGTCTGCAATATAGCTGATGTCAACACTGCTTTAGACAAATGGTATCAGATGTTCAATGCAGCCTTAGACAAGCATGCCCCAATTAAAACAAAAGGGTTAAACACCAAATTACACCCAAGTGGATTACCCCTGAGATCAATGAGGCTATGCACCTAAGAGATAATTTCCACAAGAAAAAAAGACATGAAAAGCTATAAGCACTTGATAGATAAGGCAAAAGAGAACTTCTATAAACAGGCTATTAATGAAAGTAAGAGTACCAAAACATTGTGGAAGCATCTAGAAGAGCTGAACCCACCCAAAAGCAGTTGTCTTCCCCCTAGACTTAAGCAAAATGATGATATAGCAACATCTGTACAAGACATTGTGGAAATGTTCAACAATTTCTTCATAAGCATCTCCAGTAACAGTGTTCAGAACCAGACTAACATCCCAATTGAACTTGATGCTCTGCTGTTATTTATACGAGCTCAAATTCCTGAAGATAATTATTTTTTAATAGCTAATGTTAGTGAAGCTGATGTTTTTTATATGCTAATTCAGTTGAATATTAATAAATCCTCTGAATTGGATGGTATTGGTCCACGAATTCTTAAAATTGCTGCACCAGTAATAACAAAGTCACTAATGGATATCATAAATTTAATTATAATAAGTGGTAATTTTCCAGAAAAACTGAAATGTGCAAAGGTTACACCTATCTTTAAGAAAGGAATAAAGGAGGATCCAGGAAATTACAGACCAATATCAATTCTACCTGTATTGTCAAAGCTGTTTGAAAAGCGTGTAGCCATTCAGGTATATATTTTTTTTGAAACAAAATCTCTATTTCATAAAGCACAATCAGGATTTAGAAAGTACCACTCGTGCCAAACAGAACTTACCAAATTAATTGATCTTTAGCTGAAGGAAATGGATAATGGACATATAACTGGGATTGTTTTCCTTGACTTTAAGAAAGCTTTTAATCTTGTTGATCATGAAATTCTGCTGCAAAAGGTGAACTGTTACAGGTTTGACAATCCTTTTTAAACTGGTTTAGATCATACCTAAACCAAAGGTCTCAACAAGTAAGCATTGGCAATATTAGCTCTCAAACTCGCACTATTCATTCAGGAGTCCATAAAGGCTCAGTTTTGGGCCCTCTCCTCTTCCTTATCTATATCAATGATCTACCATTAAATAATGAATCCACAAATACAGATTTGTTTGCAGATGATGCAACCTTGTATACATCTAGTTCTGATACTGAAGTTATCCAAACAAGATTAAAAAGGGAACCCAAAACTATCTCTTGCAATAAAAAATCATCCATTAGAAAATGTCAAACATGAAAGGCTTGAAAGTGTGTACATAGATAATAATTTATTATGGAATGACCATATTGATAAGCTTTGTAAAACACTATGATCATCCGAAATTGCCCTTCTCAACAGAATCAAGAAATATTTACCTATGGAAACTCGCATTCTATACTACAAGTCGTATATTCTTCCAACAATGGATTACTGTTCTAATGTATGGGGAAACTGTGCTAAATCTGAGCTTGACAGGATTTATAAACTCCAGAAACGAGCAGCACGTGTAATTTTAGATACATCTGTTGATCATCCCTCAAAAGCATTATTTACAGATCTCAAATGGTTCACAATATATGACAAGATAGATTTTCACAAGGCAGTTCTTTTATACAAATGTCTGCATGGAACTGCACCAGAGTATCTTCAAAACTTATTCAGGCCTTTTTCAACACAATACCAGTTGAGATCAATATCACATGGAGACCTTCTAGTACTAAAACCATGAACATAGCAATTCAAAAAGAGTTTTCAATATTCTGGTACAGTTCTGTGGAATAAGCTTCCACTACATGTAAAATCGGCTGAAAATATTAGAGTATTTAAGAAGAGATATCATGAGCATGCATGTGTTTCTAATTTAGTATTTTAATGCTAAACATGCTAAAATAAGCACTAATTATTGCTTTCTTCATACAATGTGCATTTGTTATACTCTCATCAAGTGGGCCTCAAGAGAGAGTAGTCCTTGACTGATGAGCCACCCTCTATAAATAAAGCATTATTATTATTATTATTATTATTAACCCTGAGAGCGTGCTAAGCACCCACCACGTCGTGAGTGTGGGAGAGGAGGCTTGTCAGTTGAATTTTCAACGATTAATGGGGGATCCCAACGCTAACACGGGTCCTATGCCACATAAGCTAACTTATACTAAATGCATCCAAAAGTAGCTCATGCAATGGACGTGACTTATCGTCTGATTGTGCTCTTCCTTTTTATTAATTATTATCGCTGACCAAATCTAGATGAAGCAGCCTGAGAGATGCAGAAAATTAAAGATAATGTTTCTTTAAAACAAACAACCAGAAATTAATTGTTCATCAATAACAAAAATAATTTGATAAACGTTCAGGCTTAGCCTTATCTAATCGACTTATACCCCTTATCTGTTAAGAGATTAAATTGAAAATTTGTCATCGATGTCATGAAACCTTAATTTAACAACGATAGCTATTCTCTGAAGTAAGATACCTTTGTTCTTTATTCAATGAAAATACATTATTTGTAACGCCGATTTGCTTATACCGAAGGAGAGAGAATAAAACAAAAATAAAAAAGATATTAATTTATAAACGAGAACTATAAAATTTCAGTATTATTGAAGAGAGAAAACTCTAACCGTGTTACGTACCCTTGCATTGGCAGATGAAACTTCCTTCACAAAAATGAACTTTTATAGAGGCATCAGAATAAATAAATAATGATTTATCTCGATATTCTTCTGGCTGTGGAAAGCTGCATTGTATATATATATATATATATATATATATATATATATATATATATATATATATATATATATATATATATATATATATATATATATTATATATATATATATATATAAGTAAAAGTGGAGCTTTATCAAAAACAGTAGAATTCTCAGATTGATAAAATAATCGTTCTATCATAATAAATTAATTACTGAATGATGACAATGCAAGATTCTAAAATATTTTTTTTATACTTTCTTAATAGTAAGGTATGCAAATATCAGTCTCTCTATTTACATTAACAACCCTGGGAAATAGTCATAGTTGCCAGTACAACCACATTTGCTATTCTGACCCCGCGTAATAGCTCTAAGATTTAATAGATTATTATCGAATTTTCTGCCGTTGATATGATCGATCAAAAGACGTCTTAGATTAGTCAATGATGACACTCGTAAATAAAAAATAAAAACTTTGCCCCAGCAGAAAATGTGAGATAATCAGTATTAGTAATATAAACGTATGTTCTTTTTAGTAGATAGGGTCTGATTACATCTTCACGAGATGCTTCGTAATTTTCGACAATGGGATGTTCACAAACTCATTGGCTCCATTTTATTTAATAGTAGTATTTGTCTAAATCATTATTTTGAAATCAAGTTAGATAATCTTCGGGACTTTTTATAGCCTCGTTCTTATTATCGTCTATACTTTTATCATAATATCTATTCAGCTCTCTGTATGTTTTACCACCAAAGTGGACACACAAATACGTTTCTCCTCTAACGTCAACCCCACACTTCAAGCGCGGTTTTAGTCCTAGACTCCATTTTCGCACCCTTTGTATGTGAAGTACACAGATTTAATGTCTTTGTTAGAATTTTTATTTTTTTACACCAAGTTTTACACACTTGCCTCTAAGTGCATTAACGATTTGTTTTCATGACTATTATTAACATACTCGTAAGAGTATCGAACACAATATAAATTAATATTATTTATTTGTACAATATGGATTCATTGATTTCTCAGCGACATGAAAACAAGAACCAGTAAAAAATCATTCTGCTCTACCAAATTATATCATAATAATAACAATAGGTCCAATTATTATTAATAACGAGATGACCTAAGTGGGATAAGTTGTATTTAGTTGTACCATCCGTAGATGATCAATGCTGCTACGATGTGCTCAAAGATTTTAATGAAAACTCAAAATTGTTGAATGAAGACGGTGATGATATTATTCATTTCATCACTGATATTGATGAAGCACAGATCGCGAGTGTTGATGAACTTGACGGTTTTGTTAATAATTCAGTTGTTTATGATGATGTTATGCTGGACAAACAATCAAATCAAGAAGATTTTCTCGAGGAAGGCATAAAAACACAGCTGTGATTTATGTTACTGAGCGATATACACAAATATCTAAAGTGATTAGAAAAAACTGAAATGTTCTAAATGTGTTTTTTTTGTGGAGTAAAAACTCATACTCTGCGAACTATTCATCAAATCTGGTGTAGAGGTGACATGGATATAATTAGGTTTAACATTTCTTTTCAGGTACGCAAGCTACCCTACACGAATTTATAATGATAAAGTTACATGATCCTTGATCGTGATATTGTATAGATCTTGATATGTTTGGATTACAGTAGCAGGGAGGGTGTAACCTCAATGAAACGTCAAGTGGGTAAGCAGAACATACAACAATTTGAAGAAACACTAGCCACTGAAAACGTAACAAAATAAACTTTCTCAGTTAGAGAAATTCTCGGTCAGTTTGAGGCTTCGGATTGGCATAATTACGCTTCTATTTTTCATTTTGCAGGAGGCTTTTTTTTTCTTCAAAAAAAGACGTTCCAGTAAAAGGTCTGTTCACCCTTCCTGCTGCTACTTTTATAAATCTTTGTTATGACTCAGTCAGGATTCTAACACAAAACATCTCATATTCGATTTGATGCCGCATGTAGCTGAGTACTAATTTGAGCGAGTCTTTATTTTATGCATTTGTTTCTTGCTGTGGTTATTTTTTAATTTCTTTTCGTTTGAAAAAAAAATTCATTTAAGTCCATGGAGTTTGCAACGATGGCAAGTGATTTAGCAATGTACCTGAAAATACGCAATACTTGCTTGTGTATTGTTTTTGTTTTCAGTCAGATCGATTCCATACGATTAAACACATTTCCATATTTGATCAACCATTTTATAAACACATGGAGTACAATAAGTTTAAATTCATTTCTAATCGCTCACAAGGCAATTTATTCCTGTTTTATAAAACCTTTAGAGTTTGAAGACTACCAGTCTCATGGTGGAAACCAAACATTGAACTGGAATGATTAACACTAACATCAAGGTTTTTACAATTGCCATATGGAAAATACACCAATCTCTCTCTCTCTCTCTCTCTCTCTCTCTCTCTCTCTCTCTCTCTTTCTCTCTCTCTCTCTCTCTCTCTCTCTCTCTCTCTCTCTCTCTCTCTCTCTCTCTCATGTGATGTTCAAACTAATTTTCAGTCCTGTAATGCGTTGGTGAGAGAAGGGAAAGGTGAGCTCCTTAATGTTTTGATATTTTACCTATATGCATATATGGCGAGGACAAAGTACGTCTTTGATCATTACTGTTTTGGCTTAGTGCGATAATTATTGTCATGAAAAATTAAAACTAGGGTCCTATCCACGTATCATTGGACAAATTTTGCTTCTAAAATGGAACAAAGATCGCTCATGGCGTTCATTTTTTAATAGAAAAAAATTCAATTACTAACATACAAATTTCTAAAACCTATATCCGTTCATTAAAATTGTCATTTTCAAAGTTTCTATAAAGACATTTCCCACTCTATACATGTTTCAAAACGACAGAGCAACTCGAATTCTGCAAAATGCTGTCACGTCTGTTCACTCAAAGTATAATCCCAAACCTTGCAAACTCGCTAAAAAGTATGTCAAGTACATTGCTGTGACCTACATTTCTTTGTAGCGTGTACCATCAACCACTGATGTGTAGACCCATAAGGTTCATGGCTGTACATATTAACTGAGTCAGGTACTGAGCTAAATACAGAACTGAATGTATTTGCTGAAGCATGAATATAGGTTATTGTTACCTAGGTTTCAGCAGTGAGCGAAATCCTTCAATATTAATACAGCTATCACAAAATCCTTCAATATTAATACAGCTATCACGAAACCCTTCAATATTAATACAGTTATCACGAAACCCTTCAATATTAATAATACAGCTATCACGAAACCCTTCAATATTAATACAGCTATCACGAAATCCTTCAATATTAATACAGCTATCACGAAATCCTTCAATATTAATACAGCTATCAAGTTGTTTGAATGCATATTTAACAGTGTCAGTGAAAATAAGATAAATATAAAACAATGTAATAGTGAAGTATGATATGTAGCATCCAATATCAATATCAATACACACTGGTCAAGTTTTAACAATTTAAATGCAGTTTAAAAACAACTGAGCTAAACGGAAACATTTGATGTGACGCCGACGCCAACAATTGCAACAACACTGTTGAAAAGGTTACCACTTTGTCTTGCTTATAATTCGCATTTGAGGCAAAAAGAATAAAAGAGCCTGGAACATGACTTTGCATTTATTCAAAAAAACATCAATTAAATAAATAATTTGTACACATTTTGTATTAGGAATTTATAATGTGAACCATGGTGGCTTAATGACTAACCACATGTTTCCTTAGACCAGGCATTTTCCCCTTCTTGCCAGAATATTAATTCAAAGGTTAAATCTTTGTTCAGAACAATTTTTTATTTCTTTCTTTCTTGAATTCTCACTTTAATCGTCAACCTCAAGACTGGAATATCCGGAAGACTGTGATGAGAAGGAACTATTCGGAGTTGCGTTGGGATGAAATTTCAGTTTCATGGCCGGGAAAGCCTCAAATCTGTAGGGCTGTGATTTCAATGTTATAGTATCACCGTCGTATCCAAGATACTTATCTGAAGACAGGAAATACAAAATTGGCAAAACCAGATAGAACTGTATAATTATGAATGGTATGCAAAAGATTGCTACTCATTGCAAAACCACAAAACACTGTATAATTATGAACGCTATGCAAAGATTGCTATTTATTGCAAAACCACAAAACACTGTATAATTATGAATGCACTGCAAAGATTGCTATTGATTGCAAAATTACAAAACACTGTATAATTATGAATGCAATGCAAAGATTGCTATTTATTGCAAAACCACAAAACACTGTATAATTATGAATGCTATGCAAAGATTGCTACCCATTCCAAAACCACAAAACACTGTATAATTATGAACGCTATGCAAAGATTGCTATTCATTGCAAAACCCCAAAACACTGAATAATTATGAATGCTATGCAAAGATTGCTATTTATTCCAAAACCACATAGAAACTGTATAATTATGAATGCTAAGCAAAGATTGCTATTTATTGCAAAACCACAAAGAAACTGTATAATTCTGAATGCAATGCAAAGATTGCTACCCATTCCAAAACCACAAGGAACTGTATAATTATGAACGCTATGCAAAGATTGATATTCATTGCAAAACCACAAAGAAACTGTATAATTATGAATGCTATGCAAAGATTGCTACCCATTGCAAAACCACAAAACACTGTATAATTATGAATGCAATGCAAAGATTGCTATTCATTGCAAATCCACAAAACACTGTATAATTATGAACGCTAAGCAAAGATTGCTATTTATTGCAAAACCACAAAGAAACTGTATAATTATGAATGCTATGTAAAGATTGCTACCCATTCCAAAACCACAAGGAACTGTATAATTATGAACGCTAAGCAAAGATTGATATTTATTGCAAAACCACAAAACACTGTATAATTATGAATGGAATATGCAATGCAAAAATTGCTATTCATTGCAACACCACAAAACACTGTATAATTATGAATGCTATGCAAAGATTGCTATTTATTGCAAAACCACATAGAAACTGTATAATTATGAACGCTAAGCAAAGATTGCTACCCATTCCAAAACCACAAAGAAACTGTATAATTATGAACGCTATGCAAAGATTGCTATTTATTCCAAAACCACAAAACACTATAATTATGAATTGCTATGCAAAGATTGCTATTTATTGCAAAACCACAAAGAAACTGTATAATTATGAACGCTATGCAAAGATTGCTATTCATTGCAAAACCACAAACAAACTGTATAATTATGAACGCTATGCAAAGATTGCTATTCATTCCAAAACCACAAAACACTGTATAAATATGAACGCTAAGCAAAGATTGCTACCCATTGCAAAACCACAAAACACTGTATAATTATGAATGCTATGCAAAGATTGCTATTCATTGCAAAACCACAAAACACTGTATAATTATGAATGCTATGCAAAGATTGCTACCCATTCCAAAACCACAAAACACTGTATAATTATGAACGCTATGCAAAGATTGCTATTCATTGCAAAACCACAAAACACTGTATAATTATGAATGCTATGCAAAGATTACTATTTATTGCAAAACCACAAAACACTGTATAATTATGAATGCAATGCAAAGATTGCTATTCATTGCAAAACCACAAAACACTGTATAATTATGAATGCTATGCAAAGATTGCTATTTATTGCAAAACCACAAAACACTGTATAATTATGAATGCTATGCAAAGATTGCTATTTATTGCAAAACCACATAGAAACTGTATAATTATGAACGCTAAGCAAAGATTGCTACCCATTCCAAAACCACAAAGAAACTGTATAATTATGAACGCTATGCAAAGATTGCTATTTATTCCAAAACCACAAAACACTGTATAATTATGAATGCAATGCAAAGATTGCTACCCATTCCAAAACCAAAAGGAACTGTATAATTATGAACGCTAAGCAAAGATTGCTATTTATTGCAAAACCACAAAGAAACTGTATAATTATGAATGCTATGCAAAGATTGCTACCCATTCCAAAACCACAAGGAACTGTATAAGTATGAACGCTATGCAAAGATTGCTATTCATTGCAAAACCACAAAGAAACTGTATAATTATGAATGCAATGCAAAGATTGCTATTCATTGCAAAACCACAAAACAATGTATAATTATGAACGCTAAGTAAAGATTGCTACCCATTGCAAAACCACAAAGAAACTGTATAATTATGAATGCTATGCAAAGATTGCTACCCATTCCAAAACCACAAAACACTGTATAATTATGAACGCTAAGCAAAGATTGCTATTCATTGCAAAACCACAAAACACTGTATAATTATGAATGCTATGCAAAGATTACTATTTATTGCAAAACCACAAAACACCGTATAATTATGAATGCAATGCAAAGATTGCTATTCATTGCAAAACCACAAAACACTGTATAATTATGAATGCTATGCAAAGATTGCTACCCATTCCAAAACCACAAAACACTGTATAATTATGAACGCTATGCAAAGATTGCTATTCATTGCAAAACCCCAAAACACTGTATAATTATGAATGCTATGCAAAGATTGCTATTTATTCCAAAACCACATAGAAACTGTATAATTATGAATGCAATGCAAAGATTGCTATTCATTGCAAAACCACAAAACACTGTATAATTATGAATGCTATGCAAAGATTGCTACCCATTCCAAAACCACAAAACACTGTATAATTATGAACGCTATGCAAAGATTGCTATTCATTGCAAAACCCCAAAACACTGTATAATTATGAATGCTATGCAAAGATTGCTATTTATTCCAAAACCACATAGAAACTGTATAATTATGAATGCTAAGCAAAGATTACTATTTATTGAAAAACCACAAAGGAACTGTATAATTATGAACGCTATGCAAAGATTGATATTCATTGCAAAACCACAAAGAAACTGTATAATTATGAATGCTATGCAAAGATTGCTACCCATTGCAAAACCACAAAACACTGTATAATTATGAATGCAATGCAAAGATTGCTATTCATTGCAAAACCACAAAACACTGTATAATTATGAACGCTAAGCAAAGATTGCTATTTATTGCAAAACCACAAAGAAACTGTATAATTATGAATGCTATGCAAAGATTGCTACCCATTCCAAAACCACAAGAAACTGTATAATTATGAACGCTAAGCAAAGATTGATATTTATTGCAAAACCACAAAACACTGTATAATTATGAATGCAATATGCAATGCAAAGATTGCTATTCATTGCAACACCACAAAACACTGTATAATTATGAATGCTATGCAAAGATTGCTATTTATTGCAAAACCACATAGAAACTGTATAATTATGAACGCTAAGCAAAGATTGCTACCCATTCCAAAACCACAAAGAAACTGTA
The DNA here is from genome assembly GCA_029339505.1 of Unio delphinus. NCBI lineage: Eukaryota > Metazoa > Mollusca > Bivalvia > Unionida > Unionidae > Unio > Unio delphinus. The sequence continues at coordinate 9,489,367 of JAQISU010000111.1, read as the reverse complement.
TAATTATGAACGCTATGCAAAGATTGCTATTTATTCCAAAACCACAAAACACTATAATTATGAATTGCTATGCAAAGATTGCTATTTATTGCAAAACCACAAAGAAATTGTATAATTATGAACGCTATGCAAAGATTGCTATTAATTGCAAAACCACAAACAAACTGTATAATTATGAACGCTATGCAAAGATTGCTATTCATTCCAAAACCACAAAACACTGTATAAATATGAACGCTAAGCAAAGATTGCTACCCATTGCAAAACCACAAAACACTGTATAATTATGAATGCTATGCAAAGATTGCTATTCATTGCAAAACCACAAAACACTGTATAATTATGAATGCTATGCAAAGATTGCTACCCATTCCAAAACCACAAAACACTGTATAATTATGAACGCTATGCAAAGATTGCTATTCATTGCAAAACCACAAAACACTGTATAATTATGAATGCTATGCAAAGATTACTATTTATTGCAAAACCACAAAACACTGTATAATTATGAATGCAATGCAAACATTGCTATTCATTGCAAAACCACAAAACACTGTATAATTATGAATGCTATGCAAAGATTGCTATTTATTGCAAAACCACAAAACACTGTATAATTATGAATGCTATGCAAAGATTGCTATTTATTGCAAAACCACATAGAAACTGTATAATTATGAACGCTAAGCAAAGATTGCTACCCATTCCAAAACCACAAAGAAACTGTATAATTATGAACGCTATGCAAAGATTGCTATTTATTCCAAAACCACAAAACACTATAATTATGAATTGCTATGCAAAGATTGCTATTTATTGCAAAACCACAAAGAAACTGTATAATTATGAACGCTATGCAAAGATTGCTATTCATTGCAAAACCACAAACAAACTGTATAATTATGAACGCTATGCAAAGATTGCTATTCAGTGCAAAACCAAAAAACACTGTATAATAGTGAACGCTATGCAAAGATTGCTACCCATTCCAAAACCACAAAGCACTGTATAATTATGAACGCTATGCAAAGATTGCTATTCATTGCAAAACCACAAAACACCGTATAATTATAAACGCTAAGCAAAGATTGCTACCCATTGCAAAATCACAAGGAACTGTATAATTATGAATGCTATGCAAAGATTGCTACCCATTCCAAAACCACAAAGAAACTGTATAATTATGAACGCTATGCAAAGATGCTATTCATTGCAAAACCACAAAATACTGTATAATTATGAATGCTATGCAAAGATTGCTATTTATTGGAAAACCACATAGAAACTGTATAATTATGAACGCTAAGCAAAGATTGCTACCCATTGCAAAACCACAAAGAAACTGTATAATTATGAATGCTATGCAAAGATTGCTACCCATTCCAAAACCACAAGGAACTGTATAATTATGAACGCAATGCAAAGATTGCTATTCATTGCAAAACCACAAAACACTGTATAATTATGAATGCTATGCAAAGATTGCTATTCATTGCAAAACCACAAAACACTGTATAATTATGAACGCTAAGCAAAGATTGCTACCCATTGCAAAACCACAAAACACTGTATAATTATGAATGCTAAGCTAAGATTGATGCTTGTTGCAAAACCACAAAACACTATAATTATGAATGCAATATGCAATGCAAAGATTGCTACCCATTCCAAAACCACAAGGAACTGTATAATTATGAACGCTAAGCAAACATTGATGCTTATTGCAAAACCACAAAACACTATAATTATGAATGCAATATGCAATGCAAAGATTGCTATTCATTGCAAAACCACAAAACACTGTATAATTATGAATGCTATGCAAAGATTGCTATTTATTGCAAAACCACATAGAAACTGTATAATTATGAATGCTAAGCAAAGATTGCTACCCATTCCAAAACAACAAAGAAACTGTATAATTATGAACGCTATGCAAAGATTGCTATTTATTCCAAACCACAAAACACTATAATTATGAATGCTATGCAAATATTCCTATTTACTGCAAAACCACAAAGAAACTGTATAATTATGAACGCTATGCAAAGATTGCTATTCATTGCAAAACCACAAAGAAACTATAAAATTATGAACGCTATGCAAAGATTGCTATTCATTGCAAAACCACAAAGAAACTATATAATTATGAACGCTATGCAAAGATTGCTATTCATTGCAAAACCACAAAGAAACTATATAATTATGAATGCAATGCAAAGATTGCTACTCATTGCAAAACCACAAAACACTGTATAATTATGAATGCTATGCAAAGATTGCTACTCATTGCAAAACCACAAAGAAACTGTATAATTATGAATGCTATGCAAAGATTGCTACTCATTGCAAAACCACAAAGAAACTGTATAATTATGAATGCAATGCAAAGATAGCTACTCATTGCAAAACCACAAAGAAACTGTATAATTATGAATGCTATGCAAAGATTGCTACCCATTCCAAAACCACAAAGAAACTGTATAATTATGAACGCTATGCAAAGATTGCTATTTATTCCAAACCATAAAACACTATAATTATGAATGCTATGCAAAGATTCCTATTTACTGCAAAACCACAAAGAAACTGTATAATTATGAACGCTATGCAAAGATTGCTATTCATTGCAAAACCACAAAGAAACTATAAAATTATGAACGCTATGCAAAGATTGCTATTCATTGCAAAACCACAAAGAAACTATATAATTATGAACGCTATGCAAAGATTGCTATTCATTGCAAAACCACAAAGAAACTATATAATTATGAATGCAATGCAAAGATTGCTACTCATTGCAAAACCACAAAACACTGTATAATTATGAATGCTATGCAAAGATTGCTACTCATTGCAAAACCACAAAGAAACTGTATAATTATGAATGCTATGCAAAGATTGCTACTCATTGCAAAACCACAAAGAAACTGTATAATTATGAATGCAATGCAAAGATTGCTACTCATTGCAAAACCACAAAGAAACTGTATAATTATGAATGCTATGCAAAGATTGCTACCCATTCCAAAACCACAAAGAAACTGTATAATTATGAATGCAATGCAAAGATTGCTACTCATTGCAAAACCACAAAGAAACTGTATAATTATGAATGCTATGCAAAGATTGCTACTCATTGCAAAACCACAAAGAAACTGTATAATTATGAACGCTATGCAAAGATTGCTATTTATTCCAAACCACAAAACACTATAATTATGAATGCTATGCAAAGATTCCTATTTACTGCAAAACCACAAAGAAACTGTATAATTATGAACGCTATGCAAAGATTGCTATTCATTGCAAAACCACAAAGAAACTATAAAATTATGAACGCTATGCAAACATTGCTATTCATTGCAAAACCACAAAGAAACTATATAATTATGAACGCTATGCAAAGATTGCTATTCATTGCAAAACCACAAAGAAACTATATAATTATGAATGCAATGCAAAGATTGCTACTCATTGCAAAACCACAAAACACTGTATAATTATGAATGCTATGCAAAGATTGCTACTCATTGCAAAACCACAAAGAAACTGTATAATTATGAATGCTATGCAAAGATTGCTACTCATTGCAAAACCACAAAGAAACTGTATAATTATGAATGCAATGCAAAGATTGCTACTCATTGCAAAACCACAAAGAAACTGTATAATTATGAATGCTATGCAAAGATTGCTACCCATTCCAAAACCACAAAGAAACTGTATAATTATGAATGCTATGCAAAGATTGCTACTCATTGCAAAACCACAAAGAAACTGTATAATTATGAATGCTATGCAAAGATTGCTATTCATTGCAAAACCACAAAGAAACTGTATAATTATGAATGCAATGCAAAGATTGCTACTCATTGCAAAACCACAAAGAAACTATATAATTATGAATGCTATGCAAAGATTGCTACTCATTGCAAAACCACAAAGAAACTGTATAATTATGAATGCAATGCAAAGATTGCTACTCATTCCAAAACCACATAGAAACTATATAATTATGAATGCTATGCTAAGATTGCTACTCATTGCAAAACCACAAAGAAACTGTATAATTATGAATGCAATGCAAAGATTGCTACTCATTGCAAAACCACAAAGAAACGGTATAATTATGAATGCTATGCTAAGATTGCTACTCATTGCAAAACCACAAAGAAACGGTATAATTATGAATGCTATGCAAAGATTGCTACTCATTGCAAAACCACAAAGAAACGGTATAATTATGAATGCTATGCAAAGATTGCTACTCATTGCAAAACCACAAAGAAACTATATAATTATGAACGCTATGCAAAGATTGCTACTCATTGCAAAACCACAAAGAAACTATATAATTATGAATGCTATGCAAAGATTGTTATTTATTGCAAAACCACAAGGAACTGTATAATTATGAATGCAATGCAAAGATTGCTACTCATTGCAAAACAACAAAACACTGTATAATTATGAATACTATGCAAAGATTGCTATTTATTGCAAAACCACATAGAAACTGTATAATTATGAACGCTAAGCAAAGATTGCTACCCATTGCAAAACCACAAAGAAACGGTATAATTATGAATGCTATGCAAAGATTGCTATTTATAGCAAAACCACATAGAAACTGTATAATTATGAACGCTATGCAAAGATTGCTATTGATTGCAAATCCACAAAGAAACGGTATAATTATGAACGCTATGCAAAGATTGCTATTTATTGCAAAACCACATAGAAACTGTATAATTATGAATGCAATGCAAAGATTGATATTAATTGCAAAACCACAAAGAAACTGTATAATTATGACTGCTATGCAAAGATTGCTACCCATTGCAAAGAAGAAGCAATAAAAAGACGAGTGGAGAAAAAGAAGAAGATGGAGGGGTAGGTAAAATAGGTGAGATGGAGGTTGAGGTTTAATATAAGATTATAGCTGAATAGTAGGAAAGGTAAAATAGAAAGTGATACATGATTAGTGGGGAGTAGTAAAGTAGAAGTGAAATGTGAATAGGATGGGAGGTAAAATAGAAGGTGATAGGTGAGGAGTGGGAAGTAAAATAGGTGAAGCTGGTAGGTGAGAATGAGCAGTGACAGAAGGATGGATTTTCAAGTACCTTTGACCATGAATGACCTGCGTCCACCTTCATTGGAATACGTAAATTCAAATGGTTGTTCCTGAAAAAGAAAACGTATGGTCCATGACATCATGCATGTATACATTTTCCATTATGCTCATGTTTGCTTTTTTTAAAATGAATTAGTGTAAAGCGTTACTAAAAATACAGAAAACTGACATCGTTTTGAATACTTTTTTGTGTAGAGAAAGAAACAAGAAAAACTAAATAAATGTTTCTACTGGGTCTGCCTCACTATCGAATTTTACTTTTTGACTATAAAAAAGCATCCAAAGCCCATAAGATAAGACCAAAATATTTTAACCCTACATAATTATCAGGGAATAAGTATACCACATTGCATCTACATTGTAATAATCTAAATCATAAATAACTATATCACATTGCATCTACACTGTAGTAATCTAAATCATAAATAATTATATCACATTGCATCTACACTGTAGTAATCTAAATCATAAATAATTATATCACATTGCATCTACATTGTAATAATCTAAATCATAAATAATTATATCACATTGTATCTACATTGTAATAATCTAAATCATAAATAATTATATCACATTGTATCTACACTGTAATAATCTAAATCATAAATAATTATATCACATTGTATCTACATTGTAATAATCTAAATCATAAATAATTATATCACATTGCATCTACACTGTAATAATCTAAATCATAAATAATTATATCACATTGTATCTACATTGTAATAATCTAAATCATAAATAATTATATCACATTGCATCTACACTGTAGTAATCTAATTCATAAATAATTATATCACATTGCATCTACACTGTAATAATCTAAATCATAAATAATTATATCACATTGCATCTACATTATAATAATCAAAATCATAAATAATTATATCACATTGCATCTACACTGTAATAATCTAAATCATAAATAATTATATGACATTGCATCTACATTGTAATAATCTAAATCATAAATAATTATATCACATTGCATCTACACTGTAATAATCTAAATCAAATAATTATATCACATTGCATCTACACTGTAATAATCTAAATCAGAAATAAGTATATCACATTGCATCTACACTGTAATAATCTAAATCATAAATAATTATATCACATTGCATCTACACTGTAATAATCTAAATCATAAATAATTATATCACATTGCATCTACACTGTAGTAATCTAAATCATAAATAATTATATCACATTGCATCTACACTGTAATAATCTAAATCATAAATAATTATATCACATTGCATCTACACTGTAATAATCTAAATCATAAATAATTATATCACATTGCATCTACACTGTAGTAATCTAAATCATAAATAATTATATCACATTGCATCTACACTGTAATAATCTAAATCATAAATAATTATATCACATTGTATCTACATTGTAATAATCTAAATCATATGTAATTATATCACATTGCATCTACACTGTAATAATCTAAATCATAAATAATTATATCACATTGCATCTACATTGTAATAATCTAAATCATATATAATTATATCACATTGCATCTACACTGTAGTACTCTAAATCATAAATAATTATATCACATTGCATCTACATTGTAATAATCTAAATCATAAATAATTATATCACATTGCATCTACACTGTAATAATCTAAATCAAATAATTATATCACATTGCATCTACACTGTAATAATCTAAATCAGAAATAAGTATATCACATTGCATCTACACTGTAATAATCTAAATCATAAATAATTATATCACATTGCATCTACACTGTAATAATCTAAATCATAAATAATTATATCACATTGCATCTACACTGTAGTAATCTAAATCATAAATAATTATATCACATTGCATCTACACTGTAATAATCTAAATCATAAATAATTATATCACATTGCATCTACACTGTAATAATCTAAATCATAAATAATTATATCACATTGCATCTACACTGTAGTAATCTAAATCATAAATAATTATATCACATTGCATCTACACTGTAATAATCTAAATCATAAATAATTATATCACATTGTATCTACATTGTAATAATCTAAATCATATGTAATTATATCACATTGCATCTACACTGTAATAATCTAAATCATAAATAATTATATCACATTGCATCTACATTGTAATAATCTAAATCATATATAATTATATCACATTGCATCTACACTGTAGTACTCTAAATCATAAATAATTATATCACATTGCATCTACATTGTAATAATCAAAATCATAAATAATTATATCACATAGCATCTACACTGTAATCTAAATCATAAATAATTATATCACATTGCATCTACACTGTAATAATCTAAATCATAAATAATTATATCACATTGCATCTACACTGTAATAATCTAAATCATAAATAATTATATCACATTGTATCTACATTGTAATAATCTAAATCATATGTAATTATATCACATTGCATCTACACTGTAGTAATCTAAATCATAAATAATTATATCACATTGCATCTACATTGTAATAATCAAAATCATAAATAATTATATCACATTGTATCTACATTGTAATAATCTAAATCATATGTAATTATATCACATTGTATCTACACTGTAATAATCTAAATCATTAATAATTATATCACATTGCATCTATACTGTAGTAATCTAAATCATAAATAATTATATCACATTGCATCTACATTGTAATAATCAAAATCATAAATAATTATATCACATTGCATCTACACTGTAATAATCTAAATCATAAATAATTATATCACATTGTATCTACATTGTAATAATCTAAATCATATGTAATTATATCACATTGCATTTACACTGTAGTAATCTAAATCATAAATAATTATATCACATTGCATCTACATTGTAATAATCAAAATCATAAATAATTATATCACATTGTATCTACATTGTAATAATCTAAATCATATGTAATTATATCACATTGTATCTACACTGTAATAATCTAAATCATTAATAATTATATCACATTGCATCTACACTGTAGTAATCTAAATCATAAATAATTATATCACATTGCATCTACACTGTAGTAACCTAAATCATAAATAATTATATCACATTGCATCTACATTGTAATAATCAAAATCATAAATAATTATATCACATTGTATCTACATTGTAATAATCTAAATCATATGTAATTATATCACATTGCATCTACACTTTAGTAATCTAAATCATAAATAATTATATCACATTGTATCTACACTGTAATAATCTAAATCATAAATATTTATATCACATTGCATCTACATTGTAATAATCTAAATCATATGTAATTATATCACATTGTATCTACATTGTAATAATCTAAATCATATGTAATTATATCACATTGCATCTACACTGTAGTAATCTAAATCATAAATAATTATATCACATTGCATCTACATTGTAATAATCAAAATCATAAATAATTATATCACATTGTATCTACATTGTAATAATCTAAATCATATGTAATTATATCACATTGCATCTACACTGTAGTAATCTAAATCATAAATAATTATATCACATTGCATCTACATTGTAATAATCAAAATCATAAATAATTATATCACATTGTATCTACATTGTAATAATCTAAATCATATGTAATTATATCACATTGCATCTACATTGTAATACTCTAAATCATATGTAATTATATCACATTGCATCTACACTGTAATAATCTAAATCATAAATAATTATATCACGTTCGATCTATATTCTAATAATATATATCATCGAACATGAAAATGAACATTGGTTTACGTGTACACAGTATTGAAAGAAAAAAAAAAGCAAGGACGTCATTTCAATTATTTTTGGGTAGTGGTAGGGGCAAAACCTGATGGGCTTGTTAATTTTTGAATATAAGCTATATCAATTGTACAGCACATGAAAATTAGTAAATGGCAGGCAAATTCCCCTACCCCCATGACGTTCCTGCACAAAAGGCCTTTGTTAAAGAATTTTACCATAAAAAAACAGGAGAATATCTTCTATGGAACAAAGTATGTCTAGTCTACTTAAAAATATGTGAAATCGCTTTGTCTTACAAGGCCTTTAAGTCATCTTAAAACATATACTTACAGCCAGATTCACTTCTTGACCTTTTACAGACACATATCCATTTTGATCACTACACAGGCTAGCAAGGAAGTATGTTTGTGGTTCATTTTGTGATGAAACCAATATCCTCCAATTCATAGTTATGTGAGCTGAAATAAAATGAGCATATTATTTGTCACTGACAACATGTGAACTATTATCATAATTTGCCACTGACAACAGATGAACTGTTATCATATAATTTACCACTGCCAACATATGAACTGTTATCATATAATTTACCACTGCCAACAGATGAACTGTTGTCATATAATTTACCACTAACAACACATGAACTGTTGTCAGATAATTTTCCACTGACAACACATAAACTGTTGGCATATAATTTACCACTAACACCACATGAACTATTATCTGATAATTTGCCACTGACAACATGTGAACTAATATAAAATAATTTGACACTGGCAACATGTGAACTAATATAAAATAATTTGACACTGGCAACATGTGAACTAATATAAAATAATTTGACACTGGCAACAGATTAACTATTATCACATAATTTACCACTGACAACAGATGAACTGTTATCATATAATTTACCACTGACAACAAATGAACTGTTGTCACATAATTTGCCTCTGACAACACATGAACTGTTGTCACATTATTTGGCACTGACAACACATAAACTGTTGTCATATAATTTGCCACTGACAAAAGATGTACTGAACTGGTATCATATCATTGGCTTTCACAGCACATGAACTGTTATCACACTTATACTATATTTGATTGCAGTTTATCATTCGTATTTGCATCACCTCAAATCTCTTTATAGTTTACCATTTTTACTTGTCACCTTGAATGAAATATTTAAAAATATAAATTATTGAAAGAGCTAAAATAATTTAAATGTTGACAAATGGATTAAAAATTGAAAGGATAAAATAGTGTTTAATGATCTAAATTATGCAGTAGGTCCATTTTCAGGCATCCTCTCTGAAAAGATTCAGACCAAATTACCATAGGAATATGTTAAAGTCCTTAAAATCCAAATAAAATGAGGAATAGTTTTAACTATTTGCAACTGCCGGTGCCGCAGAATAAACATCATATGCACGCATTTCACTCACTTAATAAAAATACCCTATCATTTCTTCCTGTATATGTACCACCCACTCCCAAAGAAATTATATTTCTGTGTATATATTTGAGTAAACAAACAATTAAATTTAATATCCGGTCAAATTGTAATTTCTGGTGCCACTTACACAATCAAGAAAACCCCCACTAAATGCAATAAATTCTCAAATGTTACAACCTAGTACGATAAACTTGTATTGCCGTATTTCGCAGGCCGCTTGCTTGATCGTTTCAAGTATAAAATCAAGCATTCAAATAATATTACACAGACTTCATATAGTGGAAACATAGGTGAAAATCTGCTGCAGCTTGTCAGTCTATTGAAAAGTTAAAGATGTTCCTAGTTTGTTCCAGCCAAATCACAGTTCATCATCAATATCAGAAGTATTCATTCAGATATATATTATTGATAACTTTGTTGAATAAGGCACTACTGAATCTACATTAAAATATGTTGGGAATATGGTTTCATCAGAAACTTATGAGTTATGAAGATGGTAATTACCATGTGTATAAGTAACTGACGCAACTGCCGGTGCCGCAGATAAACATCAGAAAATAAACTGATATTTATGCACTGTACAAATAAAAAATATGAAAAATGTTTGGATCCGATGACAGTTTGCCAAATGTACTGAAGTCCTTGGCAGAGAAATGCAAGAGGACAATGTGATTGAAGAGAAATATGTTTTGCTTTACAATGAATAAACAACATCGAGGGACGTTTTTTAAAATGATATTCATTTAAAATGTAAATGTAGATAATTATTTTTTAAATGTCGACCTTCATTCAAATAATTTTAATTTTATGAGTGAAATTCTAAATACGTGTAGTTCAAAATGAGATTGGATATGATGGGCTTGTCTTGTGGGATGGGTCAGTCTTGTGGGAGGGTTTTGTCTTTTGGGATGGGTCAGTCTTGTGGGATGGGTCAGTCTTGTCGGAGGGGTTTGTCTTTTGGGATGGGTCAGTCTTGTGGGAGGGGTTTGTCTTTTGGGATGGGTCAGTCTTGTGGGATGGGTCAGTCTTGTGGGAGGGGTTTGTCTTTTGGGATTCTGAAGATATGGCGGAAGGTATATTGCAATCTAGCTAACCTAGGAATATATACATTACGCCTCATTAATTAACATCACAGGCAAGCAGTTAAGAGGATATGAGATGTGTAATTGATATTATGATAAATCACCTAAGTAAAACCAAATGTCACTAATGGCACATTTTGAGCTTTGCATTAACTTTAGTTCCATCTCACGAACGAACAAAAGAACAGTTGTTGTTGAAGAATGAAATCACAATTTGAACGTACACACAGATAATCATACATGCAGAGATTTGTACAGTGATAAGGAAGAACATGCAGATTAACCATCTAATGGACATGATACAATCTCAAGGGACATGAGGCTATCTTAATGGACACGAAGCTATCTAAAAAGACACGAGACAATCTTAATGGACACAAGATTATCTTAATGGAAACAAAACTATCTTAAGGGACAAAAATTATATAAAGGTACACGAGACAATCTAAAGGTACACGAGACTATCTGAAAGGACACAAGACTATCTTAGGGGACATGCAACAATCTTAAGGGACAGGAGATTATCTTAAGATCACGAGGCTAACTTAAGGAACAATAAGTAAAGATCCTAATATCTGCATACTTCTCAAAAGCCTTTTGATCTGATTGCCACTTTGGTATGCAATATATTTGTTTTGTTTTGTTTAGTTCAAAATAACAGGGAACAAAATATTTACATGAGGGTTAGCATGTAAGATACATTTATGAACGTAACATTAATAAGTTCCAAACGACCCTACAATATCATGTATATAGTGTGGAAAGATCAGATTTCATTTGGTCTTTCATGTCCTCCATTACAGTCACTTACTAATAGTATCCGACTCATCACCCTGAAGAAAGCATGTTCCAATTATGTGGTTCTGGATGGACATATATTTTGAGCTGTCCTGCAGCTTTAGACACATAGTTGACGTTCCACTAGGTGCACTTTCAAGACGTTCTGTGTGGCACTCCTTCACAATTGTACTTGGCTCCCTGTCTGTTATAAAAATATTATGCTTAATACATTGTTTGTTTTCTTAATCTGACGAAAGCTAAAACGTAAATGATGCTGAAACTCAAAACGTGATGACAATGTTGCTGATTGTTAGGATTGTGAAGTTGGCACAGTCCAAGTGTATGTAATTTTTATTCCAACACAGTGAAAGTGTAGGTAAATGTTATGCCAACACAGTGAAAGTGTAGGTAAATGTTATGTAAACATAATGTGTATGTCAATGTTATGCCTATGCAGTCAAAGTGTATGTAATTGCTATGCCCACACATTCAAACTATACATGTTATGCCAACATATTCAAAGTATATGTGTAAACAGTATGCTAACACAGTCAAATTGTGTTTAAAATTATGCCAACACATTCAAAGTGTATGTAAATGTTTGACGAACACAGTCAAAATATATGTAAATGTTATGACAACAGTCAAAACGTATCTAAATGATATGCCAACACAATCAAAGTAAATTTTATGCCAACAGTCAATGTGTATGTAAATGTTATGACAATAGTCAAAACGTATCTAAATGATATGCCAACACAATCAAAGTAAATGTTATGCCAACAGTCAAAGTGTATGTAAATGTCAAGGTGTATATAAATATCATGCTAACAGTCAACATGTAACTAAATATTATACCAACACACTCAACATGTACCAACATACTATGCTGGCAGTGTCAACGTGTATTTAATGTTATGATAACAGTATATGTGTCGTTAGGATTTTTAATATAGCTTTATCCATTTTCCAGTCATATCACTATGATGTCTGCAGTGCGGAAGTGTATAGTGATGTCTAACACTGGGGCATCATGCCACAGACATGTATATACACACATATATATGTGTGTTGTGTGTGTCTGATGTTTAACACTAGGGCATCATGCCGCAGACATGAACACACACACACACACACACACACACACACACACACACACACACACATACATACATACATACATACATACATACATACATACATACATACATACATACATACATACATATATATATATATGTGTGTGTGTGTGTGTATGTGTGTGTGTGTGTGTGTCCGTGTGTATACATGCAAGTATGCAATATAAGGAATGTCGTCGGACGGTTCCTTTGTTAACGGTATAGTGGCACTCTTTTTTTTTAAATAACATTAGTTCTTGAAATGAAACACCGTGATTACCATATTCTGGAACAAGTATAGCTTGAATTCTAATCCACTGAAATTCTATTTCCTTTATATCATGTTCCTTTTGCATTCTTCGGATAATCTGAAACAATAGTAAGGGTCATTTTATCAGTTATCTGTCTTAAACTGACACAAAAATCAAAGATATCGTAGAAGTGTCCGTAATTGTCCATACTGTCTTTCTTGTTTCTCTGTCATTGAAGGCAGTCGTATAAATCAGACATTTCATTTCAGAGGATTTTAAAAATATGAATAAAGACGCGATTTCTGGTATTTAAAAGCTCTCTCTCTCTCTCTCTCTCTCTCTCTCTCTCTCTCTCTCTCTCTCTCTCTGCAATTTCAAAATACGCTCTTTTGTCAGCACCAAGAACAATACAGTTTTCTAAGTTAAAAATATTTGTATGTCATCAAATTATATTGTTTTTATCTGAATGTGTTTCGTAGTATAAAACGCAGAGAAGAAGTTTTTAAGTTAAAACAAGAGGAATAATGTCATCTCTCTGGCAAAGCTCTTGTTTGTTTTTGCCGCGCAAGAAGACAAAAACTGGATATGAAAGTAAAACCACGATTAATGTTACAAAGTCAAAACAGTGGCGTAGTCTCACATATAACAGTAAAACCAGGAATCAAGCTACAGCTAAAAAGCAGTGGCAGATTTATCACTGGTGAAAACGTGAGATAGTTATTCAACTTATTTTGTATTGCTCTCTAAATAAAATATTTCGTAGTTTTTATATACAGTCTCCCTCACCCTTCGTTAAGTAAAGAGGACAGTGCAGTATTCCTTGACTGACAATGGTCTCCAAAGAGTCAAATATTGAATTCTTCTTGAACGGAAATTGTTCTCTCACAGTGAAGGCCTCGTAATGGACAGTTTCACAGAGACTGGACGAACCCAGACATACAGGGTTTCTCCTGTATGGAAGAGGGAATTTATTTTCAAAATTCTTAATGTTTCGCGTAGTGTTTATAGTACTAGGACGAAACCAGTAATCTTTTCAATGCATCTGTACGAGTGTTGCTCAATAGGCATCACTTGTCTGAATGGTTACAACTTCAAATTAATTAGGTCTGATCTCAACATTTTCGCAAACATCATATGATATTTACCAGCTTCAATGGTGTGTGGGAATCAACAGGCAAAGATTTAAACTTGGCAATCAGTTTATCATGGGTCAGGCTTGGGACGAATTCGTCATTCAGAAGAACTAACTCGTCATATTCTCTGTGGGTAAAAAACAAAGAGTACGTGTGAATCAAATCCAAGAGATTTAATCTTTCTGGCAATAACATATATATGATGGAAGTGTTATGAAATGTAGTTCAAGCTATACCAGGTTCAACGTAACAATAATTTATATTACTCAAATAGTATATCAGTGTAAACTATGTGTGCCGCAATGTTCTCTGTCATAGAAATATCGCCTAGTGATAGATTGAGTCTTTAACTCTTGTTTTTTTTATTAAGAATGTTGATAATGCAACAAAACTAAATCAGCTTTTACTCATTTGACCTGAGCTGTTGACAATGTAACAGTAGGAAATTACCTGTTACTCATTTCACCTGAGGTGTTGCAAATACAACAATAAGAAGTCAATTTTAGTCATTTGACGTGAGGTGTTGACAATGCAACAAAACGAAATTAACTTTTAATCATTTTACTTGAGGTGTATGATAATGTAACAAAAAGAATTCAACTTTTACTCATTTAACTCGTAGTGTATGACAATGCAACGGTAGGAAATTGACGTTTACTCATTAGACTCGAGGAGTTGACAATGCAACATAAAGTATTCAACCTTTACTCATATGACTTGAGGTGTTGACAATGCAACAATAAGAAATCAACTTTTACTTATTTGACTTTGGTGCTGACAATGCAAACAAAAAGAAATGAACTTTTACTCATTTGACTCGTGGTATATGACAATGCAACACAAAAAAATCTACTTTTACTCATCTGACGTGAGGTGTATGATAATGCGACTAAAATAAACTAACTCTTTCTCATTTGACTCGTAGTGTATAACACTGCAACAAGAATAATATCATAGAACATATTCAATGAACTGGTAGTATAACAACGTAATGATAGATTGACAATATTAGCATTGCAAAAGTGGTAGATACAGTGTACCAGATGCCTGCCCATCTACATAGCGACGAACACGCTGAACACTGTACATACCTACACAATACATACACACATTTTGATCCATCCGTAGTTACTTACTTCTATACGTACTTCGCATTCAATACCATTTGTTTAACTATAAAACGGTAACTTAGTTTTTGGGCATACCTAAGCTTCAGATGCTGTGCGACAGAGTTTTGTTCAATATTGGTAAAGAAATGAAGGAAATAGCCATTGTGGTCCTTGTCCTTGTAAGGATAACTCTCAATCTCAGCCCCAAAATCGTCTCCCAAAAAGTGGTCTTGCATTTGATGTTCGATCTTGATCTGTGAGCAAATGCAGTTGCCGCTGGAACCCTATATAATAACATTATACAAGTTGTAGCAAATAAATACAAACATAAAACGAATGAAGATGCGCATTGTTCAAAGGTATGTTAGTGGGTGGGATGGAGATGGGCGTGACGGCGAGGGGCGGGATGGGGCGGGGAGGGCATAATGTATATATTACCGTGGATTACATTTTTTTCTCCCTCCCCTCCAAGGAAAAAAATCGGCAGACGCCCAGGAGAGAAATTCTGAATGAAATATATAAAGAAGAAGAGTGGTCAGTATACATACATTCCGCTTCTTTCTCATACCAACAACATGTCCATGATAAAAATGAGTCAATTCCAAAAACTTAGCAAATAAAAAAATTTAATTATAATAACTGCCAGAGAATGTGTGTGTGTGTGTGGGGGGGGGAACGGAGTCAAAAGTAAGCCAGAAAAAAAAACAATGTTGAAAGCATTATGACAGAATAATTGTACACTTTCTGGAATAGATTGCACAAGGTCATTAATAGAATGGATCTCCAATAGTTCAACCGTGATGAATACAAAAATCTTGGAAATACTGGAGCAAGAATAGTCTCAAACGACTAGTTAGCGTAGTCGATGCCATGATGGCGTTTAAAGCTCACGTACCTTCATACGGTAAGCAATGTACATAGGTATGTATGCGGTGTCTTCTATGTAATATTTTCGATGTGCTTTTCCTATCATTGTGTAAAAGTCTGAGTGTTTACCGATTGCTTTGTTCTCGTTCTCAACATAGCACTTAATTTGTTTACGTACCGTTTTACAGATAATGTACAAACAATAGCTCAGCTAAGGAAAAGCCCATTGATTTGAAAGGAAATCCCACTTAGTTTTAATCAAAATAGAGATTGATAATGTCTTTCACAATATTTCATTATAGCCCTTGACAAAACTGCTTTTACTGTCATAGCCCTTGACACGGCCACTTTTATTCATTGTATATGTGAGGACATGCATACAGATCTCTTGCATGACCGGCGTCAAATTTCAAGAAAAGTTACGGCTACGGTTAAAACGTATTTATTTTGCAATGGGCCTATATCATGATATACTGAAGTAAATCGTTTTCTTGTTTACTCCAATACTAATATTATGAGATACTTGTTTAACCAAATTTTATTCAATTTTCCAGTGTGCCATGTTTTTCCCCTTAATGTTGCAGTAATTTTTAGAGAAACGAAGGCCACTTGCCCATTGCAAAGACAATGCATTTCTGAACTAGCAAAATCTCTTTCATGTATATGTCTTCTTCTGAACTCTCTGTATCAATGACCCAAAGACAAAATTACTACCATCAGGCATAATGGTACCAAATGTACAAGCTCGGGGGTGGGGTCAGTGGGCGGAGTGTATTTTGTAATGCATTCAGAATAAATCCAAAAAACTAGCTGTTAATGGTGAATTATGTACAAATTGTAGTTTCGTCAGGCAAAAAATGTTTAGTCTCTTGTTTACATGTGGGATTGTTAATTCGTGTCTTGATCATGCTTTCTATTGTGTCATGGTTTTAAGTAAAGATGTGAAAAATACAACATTTAACATGCATTTTTTTTTTTTTAAAAAATAACTCTTAATTCGTTCTAGGTCTCAGCAGAGTTACCTCTCTTACCTGCACTGAACTGCATAATATTCTGTCCTTGTCAAATTGACAATCTAACACATTGTGACAGGCATACTAAACATTGTGACAGGCATACTAAACATTGTGACAGGCATACTAAACATTGTGACAGGCATAAACTAGGATAGAAAGTATATTTATTTATCGAATGGTAACATTACTGTCTATGCAGAAACAACTGGATCCAAAATACCATAATGTAAGTCCTTGAACGTTATACAAATTTCACCGTCTTCAGAAATATATGTACAGCCTACCCAGAAGGAACGATACGACAAGGATTTAGGATTTAAATTTTATCAACGCGCAAAGGGTCATGCCAGCAACACAGCTTTAGTTACCTATAAGTCACACAGCCTTAGTTACCTATATGCAGACCAACAACAAAGAGCAATGCCAGACTTATAGCCTTAGTTACCCATATCCAGACCCATAATAAAGGGCAATATCCGTCACACAGCCTTAGTGACCTATATGCAGATCCTAAATAAAGGGCCATGTCAGTCAAACAGAAATAGTTACTATGTCACACAATCTGCCTCTTTAAAAAAAATCTTGATATATTTTATAAAGAATGGATATATATTCCCTCAGCCTTTCATAATTGGAAAACAAGTGCATAACATTTAACTCAGCTTTTCTATATTGGGAAGTAATTTGATCCTAAATTGGTTGCCATAATTTTGTTATGAACTATTTTCTCAAATATGCAATACCTTTTGTAAATATGTTTTGTCGGATTAATAAATGTACAGTTTTTACAGTCACAAAAAAACATCTCAATCCCAGCCTAAAATGAAAGCTTCCATGTTAATAGTTGTTCCTTTTGTTGTTACCATTTAATATGCACAATCTTTGAGATATTGGAACCATCCATTTCCGAGACTCTGGACTCGTCTGTTACTTGCATACTAGTTCAGAATGTGATTTTACTCGGGTAGCGAAACGAGTTTTTACGGCATACGTCATCAGTCAATACGAAAATGAAGTAAACTTTTGACGACTGCATATACAAGAAGATATGCGGTTTGTAATTCTGAGAATGAAAACAGTGATTTCGTTGCTGATCTTCTGAAAATATATTCATATACAATTCTAATAAAGATTCTCAAAATGAATGGTTACTTTAACGCAATAGATAACATAAAAATGAATTCAAAGTAATGACGAATGATGTCTGAAGGCTTTAACTGTATCCCTTTCCTACTTAAGCTGACAAAGGGAAAAGTCTCAAAACTTTTAAAATGTATTTTCCCCAGTGAAACTGATGAAGCAGGCGTCTAAAAAGCCTTCAACTATATCCCAGCCCCAGACAACTATATTCCTTTCACAATCAAGCAGCTCTTAGCAACTTCCCCAACAGATTGTCACATGTACTCGGATTCGGTTTTTTGTGTACAACGATACCCGAGGGTGATTTATGTATAATGTACAATTTTTCGAAAGAGTGACTTCGATTCATCTATGTCGCGTGTGCGAAGTGCTTTTGATGGGAAATACCGAATGCTTCCAGGTCACAGACGATGTATGGCTGCATCGTTTGTGCAGAAACGCTTCATGGTAGGACTAAATCTAAACAGTAAGAACCTCTAGTCAATGTATTGTCGTGATCACAGCAAGAAACAATGCTGGCTGGCTGTGGTAAAGGAGTAAATCTAGATTTCCCTTGCATTTCCCGCCTGTGAATACAGAAAATAAAAGGAAGGTAACTTCGGATCTATCTCTTCTCTGTACACAAACAAAATTAAATTTGAAATGTAGCAATCCAATAATTGCTGTAATAGAGGTTTTGTTATACCAACAGCCCCCTCTCCCGAATTCTTTGCGCCCTTCACGCGCTTAAAGTCTACAATGGCAACAACAACTCCCGAATCTGTTAATGGGGAACACTTCTTCAAGGAGTTATTACGCACTGAAGAGTCAAAAATTGAAAAAGGCAGGCTATTTAAAGCCTTGATAGCTCAGTGGCCTCATGCAATTGATCTATCGGGCATACAGACCTCTGACAGGTCTAATGACTTCACTGTACTAGCCGCATTAGAAGCAATATGAATCAATTCCTCTAACTTAGAAACTTTCTATAGTATTGGGAAAGGGATAATTATTCTTTATCCCAAAAAGGAATTAAGCTGTCAAAAAGAAATATCATGTTGGAGGATGTAGTTGCAAAGGTGACCTCCCCTCTCCAAAATGCAGATCAATAGAGATGAAATTTGCTGAGATTTATGTATCCAGGTACCAGAGGGAAATCCCCTGAAAGTTTACCATGAGGTTTTTCAAACAAGAACTGGGATCAAACCCTCAAGTGTCCGAAAGGACACTTTAAAAGTTTTCAATGGCTTACCTAACGGAAAGAAATTTGTTAAGGTGGATAAAGAGGACGCTCCAAACATTCCCGAGTACTTCTTCAAAATCTACTGGATACGCGTCCAAACATGGTACTATAATTGCCACATGTCAACGGCAGGTGGCAATTGTTGAACTGTAGGACGTGAGAAACGGAATTGCAAAAGCCCAGACTACCACCACCACCACAACAACAAAACAGTCAGGAGACACAAAACCCTCCATGAACATATACGAACAAGCAGTCATGAAAAACACAGACGATATAGAAGGCAATTAAGACATGACAATAGAGGAAGAGCCAATACATCCAGAATCCAACCTTCCACCATAAACAGCACAACCACACGCACAACGACAACAACGCTGCCGACACCAACCTTGCAAACCACACCATCAAATGAACTAGCACAACCTGGAAACGAGATGGAAACAGAATCCATGTCAGATAATAAAGCAACACCCAATAAAAAATAACAAAATTACAAAAAGGTCAAAAAACAAAAGGAAAGCTAATTCGCCAAAAATGGACCACATGACCAATAAAAGACACCAGGTAGTCTCACCAGGGACCAAAAATGATGGCTATGCTACAAGAAGTCGCACAAATACCGCAAATATTCCTTGCACTAAACAAAGAACCAAACGAGAATACCGGTACACCATCTAAACAACCCAGTACTTCAAATACATCATAGGCCAACAATGAAGAACACAAGTAATATTAAAATTAACTTTACTTCTGGAAAAGCCCATCTATAGATGTGCTAGCTTCAAGAGCCCCAGAAACCATGTCCTCGTGAGGAAAACTCCCAGTCCTTCACATGGGAAAAACCAGCGAGCTATCATAAAATGAACCCACGAGTACAGAATCTAAATGAATATTACATAGTCATTTTATCAATCTATATCACAACAAAATCTCTAGACTACAGCAGATGCTTTTTTGCACAACTAACAGAAACAGGGCTCTCTAGATAACCAAACCATCCATAAAATGTTAATTCAAATGAGAGGTTACATAGGAGAACTCTGTTGTTGCTGTTGTAGGGTTTAACACCATTTTTCAGCACACGATAGGCTATACATGGCGGCCAGTATTATTGGTCGATGTAAAACCCGGGAAAACCCCCGGAAAGAACCACCGACCCACGAGAAGCTACTGGCAAGCTTTCTCACATAAATACATTAGCCGAATCTTAGACTAGAATCCACGCAAAGAGGTGAGATGGCAGTGATCCATAACGGAAAGCGCTTTAGACCACTCGGTCACTCGGGGCCCTCAAGAAAGAACTCTGTAACTGGCATTCAAAATCTTACACCCTTCTAAAAATTCCAATATTTAATTTTAATTCAAATTTCGCAATACTTCCATAACAGAAAAGCCTCTAAAACTGCTAACTAATTATAACAGAACCCATGTTTTCACAAAACAGAACACAAAGCACTTAGACATCTTATTTTCAATACTAAATATGTATATTCGGCTTAAATATAATTATTTCCAAATTTATTTTCACATATTAGGTTTAGATAAGGGAAACAACTAATACGGATTTGATCTAGATAGAGTTGTCTGAACAACAAAGGGTACACTATACGACAAAGCACTCACTAGCTGCACAACACAGGGACAAGATGACTCTGGCAATGTCATTCAGGTATAATCAACAATGGGAAATAAGGGAGAGGAACTCCTCCCTGGGACAAAATAGTCCTAACGGGAAATAGTACTATCCTAAGTTCCAGGCAAGGGAGAATAGAAATCAGGCACACTGTCAGTCCTGGTATAGGAAAGAGAGTATAACCACCCAAGCTTTTATTGAGATAACTAAAACGCTTATAATTTAGTGAACACAATAAAGAGCAACCATGAGGAAGTTACACTTATATTATAAAATCATTATTATTATATTTAACAAAAATTAAAACAAACACCAAATGGGAGGATTGGGAAACCGTACATCACTTCACATATTTGGAAAATCACGGTGTCACTTTAAAGTCCTAACCAGCTATATGTGGTGTGACGGGGCTAAGAGGTGCCAAAAAGTACTTTCAGGACTTGTACATCCTCAGCTGTAGAGATATTGAGTTATTTATTAATTTCATGTGAATAATTTGTAACTTTAACTATACCATGCTTAGTTTTGTATACTTTATATGTAGCTTCGGTTTGCGTGGTATGATAAAAATATTTTCTATTCTTGTTTGTGATTTAGCATCATATTTATATTGGTACTATCAAGTTATAGGGCACGGGTAGATTCACTTCTGAACCTGTGCATTGTTTTGTAATTATTGTGCCGATAATGTAATCTGTATAGATTACCGTATATAACGTCATTACGTATTATCGTATATGCCCGTGTCATGCACAGTACACGGTGTTTGATGTATTTTCAGCTGATGGGGGTCCCAGATTTAGAGCTGAGTGAACAATGTTGCTAGTCGAGTAGCGGGTGATAGGGCGTTTCTGTCCGATTGGAGGGCAATGATTGCTTGATTGACCAAGAAATTCAATGGTGGTCAGTGACTACCTAGAATACTGGCTGCTTGATTGACCAGCATGACTAGAGCCACGTGTGCTGGTGACAGAATGTGTAACTCTAGACATGTAATATTTTAACCGTCGGCTCTCGGCTCATTTTGGGGTTTGTAATGCCCAGAGCCAGAGTTTTGAGGATTGTAAAGATCTTTTTTACCTTTGTTTTCAACATGTTTACTATTTTAGTAA
Organism: Unio delphinus; assembly: GCA_029339505.1. Classification (NCBI taxonomy): domain Eukaryota; kingdom Metazoa; phylum Mollusca; class Bivalvia; order Unionida; family Unionidae; genus Unio; species Unio delphinus. The sequence continues at coordinate 9,466,510 of JAQISU010000111.1, read as the reverse complement.
AATGCCTCATTTTCCACTATTTGAGTGAGCACATTTTACTATATGAGTAAAGCATCATTTTGTTACTATTTGCGTAAAATACCACTTATTTTGTCGTGTGAAAATAATGTGAATAATTGTGTTTTTGCAAACCTAATACTTACTGGAGTATTTTGGTTGCCATATCTAGATTTTCAGAGTTGGGTCGTTTTGTGCGTTGTAAAGCTCTCCAATTTTGAAGGTAAGTAAATCTTGATTGTATTTCGCAATGTCATGATGCCTAAATAGAAGTGACCAGTTTTCAAAAAAAGGAAAAAACATAAAAGAAACTTGGTAAACTTTGGACGGAGTAAGAGCATAGTGTTCGTGCGAAATAAAAATGAACGTGGGTGGGGTTAGGCTGGGCATGGAATTGGATTAGGTTGCCCTAGAACAGTCCATAAAAAACCGTTCGCAAACCGTCACATACCGCACTGAAAATATTCTAGTAATTGAAATGTAATGTTATCTAACGTGATTTTAGAAAAAAGAGTAAATTCATCATTGTCCAAAAATTGTCCTCCATTTTTAAAAATAAGTTCACCATCGTCCAAACATGTTGTCCTCAATTTTTAAAAATAAGTTCACCATCGTCCAAACATGTTGTCCTCAATTTTTAAAAGTAAGTTCACCATCGTCCAAACATGTTGTCCTCAATTTTTAAAAATAAGTTCACCATCGTCCAAACATGTTGTCCTCAATTTTTAAAAATAAGTTCACTATCGTCCAAACATGTTGTCCTCAATTTTTAAAAGTAAGTTCACCATCGTCCAAACATGTTGTCCTCAATTTTTAAAAGTAAGTTCACCATCGTCCAAACATGTTGTCCTCAATTTTTAAAAGTAAGTTCACCATCGTCCAAACATGTCCTCAGTTTTTAATAGACGCATGTATGTTCTTTTGAAAACAATTACGCTGGGCTTATACAGTAAGAATGTAACAAAAAGTTACTTTATTTGTATGGTGGGGAACGGTACATCAGTACATGGAAGGTTGTATTATGCCACGGCAATTGCTTTTATGTATCTTTACCAAAGATAAAACACAGCGGCGCGTAATCCTGGTTAAGGATGGATTCGAAACCGCACCCTTTTTGGTAAACTGTCTTAGCACACACACCACTGAACCAATGCGGGTTAAAAAGGCGATGAAAATCAGCGTTAATTGATCTGGTTCGTGTGTACGTGATCTGGTTCAAGGGTACCATTTTTCGAGTTACTCAGACAGGCAATTTAAATTTCTCAATACAACTTTAAACTCATAGGTTTTGTAATCACCTGTTGCAGTTATAAAAACAACTTTTATATTATTTATATGTTACTTAATTTCTGACTTGACTTGAAATTCTCAATCGCAGTATTTACTGGCATACTAATATTCCAAGAGAACCATTAAGCATCAGGAAACAAATATTTCCTTGCTTATAATGACATATTTGTACCTTAAATCAACAGTTTATTTAGTAAATCACGTCCTAGCATGCATAAATAACGACTTTCAATAATTTACGCCTATCAATGTCATCACTGTATAACAATGAATAGGGTACGTTTACACCACATTTTCTTATCAGTAGTTGAGGGAACTCCATAAAATAATACCTTACTTAGTTACTCGGTACAAAGTAACGAGTCCAAAGTTTTAACACGATATATAAAACAAATAGCGTAAAAAGGTTATATAGGGCGACACTTCTATCCGTGCCAATCTTCAAACATAATGGGGGATAATATTCTTAGGTGCGAAAATATAGGATTATTTACGCAAATTTCACCCTTAGTATACTTTTTTCAGTTTATGTTCTTTAATCATTCCTCTGAAGCGAACAATTATCATCGTGTAGTACAATTAGTCTCTCAATACCGTATTGTTCCTGCGAGTTTCAAAAATGGTTCCGGTTATAAACCAGAAACGTATTATGTGGAATGTTTAAAAATGTTCTTTATGACAGTGCATGGAATCGAACATAAATACTATATGTAATGACGTGTATCACAGTGTAAACGATTTTCCAACAAGAACAATATGTCTAAAGCCTGAAAAACGCAAAACGTTGCCTTGACACGAGCGTATATTTAATTGCATGGAGAGATGGCCAGTTTAATACTACTAATGCCACTACCCACGTCCTAAAAATGGCAGCATTTAACTGAAAGGCTTTTTTTAATATTAGCGTGTAATCGCTATACAGCCCCGGCCATAGGACGTGCGAAGCCCAAGGCAGCAAGTGATAAACGCAAGGCCCCAAGTATCAAAAAAAAAAAAATACTTTGCCTGAAAGGGCGGGGTTAGCCTTGCCCAATTGTCGGGACCTGCCACTGTATGTATAGATGGAACCCCATACTGCAAGTAGGCTGTTCCAATGTTATGTACCGGATCTGCATAATCTGTCACGTATAACTCTACAAGAATAAAATATTTATCAAAGTCCTTACAGTAGTCGATATATCTCCTTGACACAGCTCGTACATATTGTAACACGCCTATGGTAGGTGCCATTTGTATGTACGTATCTTGCGATATCTTTCTTAGATGTTACTAAAAATTTGGTCCATAATGTCGAGTCGGTGGTCGAACAAAGTGATTAGCCGATTACTAAAGTAGATGTTATAATATTCAGTATTTACGGACTTTATAGTAACACGAATTAGTTTCGTAAAATGGACCCTCTCTAATCTTGTAACATAACCAATCATCGGGGCAATCTAATTCGTAAGTGTTTAATAATGATCAATACGAATAATTTCTGTGTTGAGTGTTTGCATAGTGTTTCGTATTGAGTAGAATGAAGAACCGATCTAAGGATTGGAACGGGTTACCGATGGGTCATACAAATGTGAAGCATGTAAAGCCATGCAAGTATAATCAAGTCTCGTGAATGTGTGGTCATTAGGTTTTAAGAGGAAACATATTTATGGTATTTGCGTGTTGAAGAACTCTTCAATCGACAATATTTGCTGTCTTGACAGGCGAACCATCTACTTTAAGCTAGACTCGTGTCGGTGTTGTTTGATTCACTCGGAAGTTAGAATATTGGCGTACTATAAAACTAGTCACTTAAGGCAGTGTACCTATTTGTTCACAGAAACTGTTACTCTCTCTCTCTCTCTCTCTCTCTCTCTCTCTCTCTCTCTCTCTCTCTCTCTCTCTCTCTCTCTCTCTCTCTCTCTCTCTCTCTCTCTCAGCAAAGGTATATTTTCAAGTGTAATAAAAGCAGTTCGGAATCAAATATACAACTTGACGAAATGAAACTGATTATGTTGTTGTGCGTAGTCGGAACATTCATTCAGGCGGGTGGTGGTGGCTCAGTGTTAGCGTGCTGGAATCACGACCGAAAAGTTGTGGGTTCGATTCCTATCATTGGATTGGCTGAGTAAGCGACTGTGGTATGTCCTTGAGCAAGACTACTCCAATTACCAGAGCACTATATATCCTACATTGTTATGGGATCGGATCAAAGATAAAAAATCCAAATACTTATCCGATTTCAATAAAATCACGTCCTTTTCCTTGCCTCAGAGTAGTGCATCATATACAATTTATTACAATCAAAAGCAAGGCTGAGACTGTCGATTTTCTCTAGCTATCTAAAAAAAATTGTTGGAAAACAATTTTTTTTTCTGTTCAAGTTTGGATGCACATTCTCTGATTGATCTGTACCAATATTTTCTCTCTTCCAACTGGCCATAACCCATCATACAATCCACTGATAATAGTTTTGTCCAGATGATGCGAATTTCAGCATACGTTAACCATCCAACCTCACCCTTCTTTCTCGTAATGGTTTGGTGTATGCTATATTCGAACAAAATCGTGCAATGTATTCAATTATTTTAGCCGTATGTTAATGCTCTCTTTCCCAAATTTATTCGGATTTTGCCAGAAACCATAAGTAACGACTTATTTTTACTCAATTCTTATACACTAGGACCGTTTTTACATTATTTCGGATATGTGTAATACTCACTTTGCTCAAAACCAGTCGCTTCAGGTTTTCAACGATCGAGTGCTGACGTCGGGTTCGTGGACGTCCGTACTTGAAGATCTCCTTTTGCACGGGAGATTTTGGCGACGTGCGCATCCATGCGCTGGACGAATCCACTTCGTCGGGAGGCCTAGATGTTTGTGTCGCCTGCACGCTGACAGCCTTTATCGAGTCTTCAAAATCTCTGTACTGGCTGTAATCAGCAACGGATTCCTTTGGAATGAAACTTTTATTCGAACTCAGTTTAATCCGTTTTCCATTAGTGCCGCTGACATCTGAATCTGAGATTCCATATATCCTTTTCCGTCTTTCTTGAATTCTAGTACCCATTTTAGAATATGGCATGTGTATCTGTTATGTTATAGGCAAACACCAATCCCTAGAACAATCCCATAAAACGATATATTAAAGTGCCTCTTGTATACAATCACTTACTACCTGCACATGTATATGCTGTCTACATTCAGTTTATTATATACCCTTTGACAGATCCAGAACGGGTTGATAAAATCGACAATACTTGATAACAATCCAGTCAAACAATCGATACACATCAAGGGGAGATCAAAGAGTTAAGATATAAAGTCAGCCTATTGATTATGTACTTCTATAAATTCTCCTCGGTTGGTTAAAAGGCATGTATAATTCGTATCATGTTCCACAAATAGCACGTCACTCCACACAAAATAACCAATCTAAGTTTTGTATGAATTCAACTACCTGTATAAGGTGAACGGCAACACTTCAGTACAGAGAGCTATTCCCATCAAATAGTATATAGTCCAAAATGTCTTTTATCATCAGATATATTATCTCTCACTGTCCAATTCGTCTGCTGGAAGTTTTGTGCTAATCATTCGGCTCCCGATACTTTATATTTATAATGAAGCTTGTAATAGGCATTCTTCTTATTCAATGACAAGTAAACACCAACATGGCAGGAGAAACCCAAAGGACTTCCGAGTAATGAAGGCGGGTGGTAACGGTTGTACACTAATATGGCTGGACAAACCCAAGGACTTCCAAGTAAACACGGTGGTGGGAACGGGTGTAATTATTTTCTAGAAACGTACATTTTAGTCGTTGTTTCTGGGGTGTATTGTTTAGATTGGTATATGTTTGCAGCATTCCAGATATTATATTATAAACGTTTTCATTCATGCAGGACCACACATTTCAAATTTTGAAACTAAAAAGTGTAATATTGTTTTGTTATTACGATTAATTATTTATTGAATCATAGGAAGGCGGGATCCCTAAATAAAATGTAAATTTATGTTCTACTCTCAATATGTTTTGTGAAAATAAAAGACACGGCCGTGAAATATACAAAAGAGAGAAAGAAAACATTACCTTACAATTTGTTTCACATTCCATTATGAACATGTGGTTTATTGATTAGGTACGTTGAGAGTACAACAGTACTCAAAGCAGTTATAAATATTCATGCATTACAAACCAAACAAACTAGGCCGACTCGTTTTGCTGCAAACACATCTATTGTAGGTCATACTGGGAATTAATGCTTTCCCGAAATAGATAAAATTTACGTGCGTAGGTCTGTTTGGAAATCCCCTATTTGAAAAGGTTTTACTACGAAGATGGTTTTCAACCGAAACTACAACGTTATCTTCCAGTGGTTGTAAATATCGACATAAAAGTACAAGGCCTAAAGGACAAAACTAAATTAATATTCGAAGTGGTTTCTGGTTCGCATGTGAGTCATTTATGACGTAATGACACTTAAAGATAGTTTCGATCTATCTAAAGTTTTAATACTCTAGCATCAACGTATCCATCAACGTAACTCCTCTCACCTACCTACTTCTCATCTACTCTCTACGTACCTATCCTTAGAATGATCAGATTTCCAATCGCCTAACGAAAGAAATATAAAATATTTTAGCCGAGAGTACAATAATTATTATTACAATTCAATATATTGTATAGTGAATATTTTATATGACTTCCAATATAAATAATTCGTTAATTAATATATTACTTCAGTCTTATTTATAGTGACACAATTTTTTTCTTGTCACATTAAGTCACAAAGACAGTGTTTAATAACAAATCCGTTTACCGTATTGTTGTTGTTGTTGTTGTTGTAGGGTTTAACGCCATTTTTCAGCACAAGATAGGCTATACATGGCGGCCAGTATTAATGATGGAGGAAGAACCCGGGAAAATCCCAGAAAGAACCACTGACCCACGAGAAGCTACTGACAAGTTTTGTCACATACCCACACTGGCCGAATCTGAGACTCGAACCCACGCTGGCAGAGGTGTGATGGCAATGGTCCGTAACGAATAGCGCTTTAGACCACTCGGCACGCCCCCACCCCTTCCCCCAGTTTTACTTGGTCAAACGGATCTTTCTTAAATAACTCGCAGTTTGCCTTGTCACACAGACCTTGTTTAATAGCACGCCCGTTTTCCTTGTCACACAGACCTCTTTTAATAACACACTCTTTTCTCGTGTCACACAGACCTTGTTTAATAACACACCAGTTTTCCTTGTTACACATATCTTGTTTAATAACACAACAGTTTTCCTTGTCACACATATCTTGTTTAATAACACACCAGTTTTCCTTGTCACACATATCTTGTTTAATAACACAACAGTTTTCCTTGTCACACATATCTTGTTTAATAACACACCAGTTTCTCTTGTCACACATATCTTGTTTAATAACACAACAGTTTTCCTTGTCACACATATCTTGTTTAATAACACAACAGTTTTCCTTGTCACATATCTTGTTTAATAACACAACAGTTTTCCTTGTCAGAGACCTTGTTTAATAACACACCAGTCTCTCTTGTCACACAGATCTTTCTTAATTAAATAAACTGCAGTTTTCAAAGAGTGGTACTTGATAAGATGACAACTACCATCAGTTCAGAGTAATGGAGAAAAAAAAATCCCATCTCACTACTACTTCTGCAGTTTACCACCGCTCCGGTGGCTTAGTGGTTATAGCGTCCGCCTCGGAAGCGGGAGGCCGAGGGTTCGAACCCCGACCGAGTCATACCAAAGACTTACGAAAATTGGACTAACAGCTGCTAGGCGCTCATCATTAAGAGGTTAGTGTTAGTACAGGTCGGCCTGGTGTCAGGATAATATGACTGAGTGGCACATCATGCTACATGTCTGCGGCATGATGCCCCAGTACTTGACGTCACTATAGACAGCCACACAACAGACGTCGTGGTGATATAACTGAAAAATGTCGTATGAACAATATCAGACTAGTCTTATGAATACTGCCAAACTAGTCTTATGAACGATGCTAAACTAGTATTATGAATACTGCCAAACTAGTCTTATAAACAATGCCAAAGTAGTCTTATGAACGATGCCAATCTAGTCTTATGAATACTGCCAAAATAGTCTTATGAATACAATCAAACTAGTCTTATGAACGATGCCAAACTAGTCTTATGAACGATGCCAAACTAGTCTTATGAACACTGCCATACTAGTCTTATAAACAATGCCAAACTAGTCTTATGAATAATGCCAAACAAGTCTAATGAATACACTCAAAACTAGTCTTATTAATACTACAAAATTACTCTTATGAACAATGCCAAACTAGTCTCATGAACAATGCAAAACTAGTCATAATAACAATGCCAAACTAGTCTCATGAACAATGCCAAACTAGTCATAATAACAATGCCAAACTAGTCTCATGAACAATGCCAAACTAGTCATAATAACAATGCTAAACTAGTCTTAATAAGAATACTAAACTAGTCTTATGAACACTGCCAAACTTCTCTCAATAACAATGCTAAACTAGTCTTATGAACAATGCTAAACTAGTCTTATAAACAATGCTGATCTGTACACAAAGGGTAATATGTAGTATCCACAAATGTTATAAAAATGAACAACTAGCGTACACATAGTACAACCGTTTTGGTTTAATTCGTTGACACTGATCGTTTCTATTATTGGCACTAAGGTTTACGCGAATCGTCAAAGTTCATTCTCACTACTGTCAGGTGGTGATGCCAAGATCTACTTAGGACATGTGCAAAGTACTCGCAAAATCGTAGAGATTAGTTCACACACACACACACACACACACACACACACACACACATTCCATTCTAATGAATTACATGTATATTAATATAATATGTACACACACACAAACACATGCATACATACATACATACATACATACATACATACATACATACATACATACATACATACATACATACATACATACATACATACTGTTACGTGCTTAGGCTCGATTAAACAGTAACAAAGAAAGAGTGAAAATAACAAGCTTGTAAAAGCTTAATAAACAATTTATTGAGCACAAATATTTTCCAGAAAAGAAAAATAAACTTACGGTTTTAAGAATCAATTCCAAAATTAATCCAAAAGTAATTCAAAATATAATCCACTAGTGAAATTGCAAAAGTCCTGGTAATAAAATGTCCTAATAATTCCCAGTTCGAATCTTGGTGAAGCATCCAAGATAGAAGACAATGTCACGTGATGAAGTCAGTTCTGGTCTTATGAAATTCAATGAGCACAATTATTTTCCAGATAAATAACAAAATAAATCCTCTTGATCCAAACGAATTGAAATAATTTCCAGTAATTTAAAATAACTCAAAACAATACAACTTAATATTCTAACAGCCCAACTTCTACTAAATAGTTCGCTCCAAAACATAATTTATATACCTGTTTTCACGTAAACAAGGAAGGGGTCACATGATCTTCTAGAATCTTTAGAACAAATTTACGTTAAAAAAATCTCGTGCACACCGTATGACCCAGATGAGAATCAGTTATGTTTACTCTCAAGAACTAAAAAATAGAAAGATGTTTATAACAAAGCTCCATAATGTCCTTGGAATCAACCAATCATTTTAAAAGCTTGTTTACAACTCTGAAGCCAGGTCAGAAATGAGGTCAACATCTGGTGTTTATTCGTAGGGTACAGGTCATCCCACTTTCTAAAAAATATCTCCCAATGAAAGAATCGTAAACTTAAAATGTCAATTTGAATCTGACAAATACAACAATTAAACAAAAATAAATGACTTAAATCAAATATACGTAACAATACATACATACATGCATGCACGCACGCACACACACACACACACACACACACACACACACACACACACACACACACACATATACTGGGCTGGACTGCTCCCAATATTTTATTTAAGCTATTATAGAAGTCCCAACCAGGTTCGATTTCGGTTGGCAGTTAAATTATTGAAAGACAGATGTAAAACTCTGAGCCACCATTCAGCAGTGCTGACCGTTAGATGGTTAAATATACAAAAAGGTTGAAGTTCAATGAATAACAATTTAATAACAGTTCAATAATCAAATGATTTAAATTTCCAATTACACTCCTTCCGCTCGACCTTTTAGTAGCATACTGCATCACCTGATGAGCAGTGTGAGACCAATTTCCATTTCTTCTTGTATTATACTCATCTGTGGTATTAATATATCTCCTATTTATCGCAATTCCTTCTCCTCTCCCTATCCGACTTTCTTCAAATTCCGTCTCCTACTCCTCATGGACTTTTCTATACTCCTTCACCTCCTCATACACTTTCTTCTCCAGACTCCATTTCCTCCTTTACCTTCTCTCCACGACCCGACATATGTCGGCTTCGATTTCGACTGTTTCAGCTAGTCTAACTTCCGTCTCCAATTCCTGAAGACTAAGGACTCAATCGAATCCGAAGTCATGTGTACATTAAAATCGTCCTTTACGAAGCTTTTTCTTTCTTACGAATCTACCTCTAGGTTTTGCCGCCAAATTACGAGTGATTCTCTCAGAGTAACCCTATAGCTTAGCAATCTTCCCAGGCGAATACTAACTTTTCTTCTCCGTGTCAATTCAGATTGGATAACGCTGTGAACCGATCCAATCCAACATAGCAGACAATGTCCCTCTCGCTTTCTGTCAACGTGGGTAAGGATGAGAACACACCTCGTTCACCCCGGGGATTAAGCTGTAACATATAGGTATGATACGGCAAGCCCTCGTGAAATGATGCGATGGTCGCCTTCGCCAACTCGTTTCCGGTCTCTGGTGGATCATTGCATATGTGTTTAAGACTTGCCTGCGGTTATCTTTAAACATCAAACACATGGCCGTAGTAATACTTATAAGCAGTAGATTATAGTTTATATATGTTTTATAGCTAGAGTTTAAGCAAACGTAACGAAGTAGTTATTTATACTTACCTATTGCTCACAGAAACCAAACTAGTCAGTGATGCAATGGTAATCTTGAAATTCGAAGGCCATTAACCCTTTAATGTTCTTAACACAATCTAGTAAACATACTTCTGGAAACTTCTGGAATATCACCGTGCCCAGTTTAATGGGGATTTTTTTAAATCCTGCGCATGAACGCTTAATGTTTTCTTTTCTTCAGACATCTCTATATATAACACCTTTTTACTTCATTTACCTGCATATGAGACTAAACTACATCCGATATATATGTTCAGGTCTGGCCTGGTATATGGAACAAGGTGAACACGTTGGACAAGCTTGGAATCTATTCAACAGTCGGTTGGTGGTACAAACGTTTCATTAGGATCTGTGTAATGTACCCGCCATAACATACCAAGACTAGATCTTATTATCAGACTGATACCTTAAAGACATAGCCTATGTCTGCACGGGCGAGATCAAAACCACATTTCATTATCAATGATCCTCCCTTGAATTGTGTTTTATTATAGTATTGCCTTTTGTGGATAATGACGATGAATCACATTGCATGCTTGCAATATAACATGGTATTGGTTCCATCAGAATAGGACATTTTAGTCTGATACTATATATACTTACATACTAGCAACTGGTTGAGTACTTGCTTCACTACCTCTGGATAAAATGTTATAAGTTGCACAGACTCATCCAACCACTTGTCTTAAATATCATTAATTGGTTATCTTTGCTCTCTAAAATGTGTAAGCTAATTTATTTAAAAATTTGTATTAAAATTTAATGTCAGGTTTATCTTAGGATTACTTCTTGCGGAACGCTTAACTTAAATTTGTTCTGGCAGATGTCATATACATCGCTGGACGTAAAATATCAAGAAGACTACATGAATAAAGTTTAAAAAAGTTTAACACGCAAACATGAGCGTTTTATTACAATTGGCAATATATTACGTTGACCTGATAGGACTCCTTGAAGTAAATTACACAATGGAATAAACGAGAAAGGGACTGTACTGTCGTCGGCAGTTGTCGTTTATTGTTGCTATGGTGCTACATATGGTGTTGAGTTAAAGAGGAAATGTACTAAGCATTTGGTTTTTGTATCTTCTTTTACTGATACCTGAGTTAAATGTAAGCTTTAACGGTATTGGGTTTGAAGGAAATTTAACATTGATTAAAATATTAGCAGCATGTGTGTGTGTGTGTGTGTGTGTGTGTGTGTGTGTGTGTGCTGGGGGATGTTGGCCAAAGTCAACATTTAGATAGATAGATAGATAGATAGATAGATAGATAGATAGATAGATAGATAGATAGATACACGTGAAAGTTTTGATACATATATGAGAGTTCAAGAAATTACAGATGCTAAAAGAATTATAATACTTACTGTTTTTATGCTGAAGCATGCAAATACGCACGTCAGACGCTCACTGTCGCTCCGTAAAAACGGCCGTCGGAACTTTCCCGTCATACATATAGGATCAATAGGCTTAGGGGGTCCATCCAACTGCGATTCTTCAACACCTATAACCCCTAATCCATCTTCTTCAATATCGGAATCTTGGGCAAGGGAATTTTGCTTAACGAAGCAATGTCGTCTCCTCTTGTTATCCTTACATGCTCCATAGCCAGCATCCTGTATATAATTACGGACCTCCTGATCCTTCCATGTCGGCTTTGTCGTTTTTGTCTTCTTGACACGTCCGGATGACTGCATCTGAAATTTGACTTGCCCATCACTTCTCCCATTTACCAAAGAAACTCGAGTGAATGCAGTCTGGCCATTTGTACATGCCATCTCATACTACTTATTACAACTAGGATAACCGCTGGTTAATTGGTTACTTTCTCAAAGACACTAAAATTATCTCAGTCGGTTTTGTAGTCTGAAAGAAAGAAAGGTATACATGTATTTGTGCTTACTGAGTCATTACGCTTAGTGCAAAACAAAAGCCTTAATGAATTGTGTACTCACAAGTCATGGAGAGAAATTCCTCTCGTATGCTAGCTTATGAATGTCTTAAAAATGTAACGGAAATTTATCCGTGTTGATAGGTAGGATACATGAGTCATACTATTAATTCATACCACGTGATCATTCATCATATCATGTGGAAAACTTTACAAGATTTATGGACTATGTAGTGTTTCCGATATCTTTTAAGCAGCTCCAAAATACATCATTCTCTTTGCACAAACTGTCAATCTCTATGTGTCAGACGGAAGTAACAGCTATCGTTTACTTGTTTCATTTATTAAAAGGAAGTGGATTTACTTTGCAGCTGTAAAGCTGTTGCTAACAATGTCTGACGAATTATTACAAGGAAACAGGATGCGTAAAATCTAAATTTCCACCATTTTGTACCCTTTTTGTCATTGTTATTACAAAATATTAAAACTTACCGGTCACGATCATTCGACTGCTTTCACTTTTGTCTGTTTATGAACTGAGTTCATGTAGTACGTTGCTGTAATGATTCAGTCTCATAAAAAAAAAAAAAAAAAAACACTGACTGGCACATATGTGAAGACGTACAAATAGTCACCAATCAACTAAACCAAACGTTATTTCCTTTTGCGAACTGTCCTATAAATTTGCAAACGCTCTTAACATGATGTTTACTCACAAGAAACGGGAAAAGATAAAACCAGAAGTTTAGCTAAAACAAAACACGGGCAGAGGTATCATTCCGTTACACGCAGTACACATTGAGTTATCTCCCGGAAACTATTAATTCAGCAAAAAACAACAGTGTACATGTAAGCTCATAATGACCTACACTATATATCTTCAGGGCCGGCGCTTCCGCTAGGCGAACTAGCAATCGCCTAGGGCGCTAGGCTAAAGGGGGCGCCAGAAAAAATTGCCATTTGGGTTTTATTTCATGATGAGCGGTAGTCCGAGTTTCCTCTGACCCTTGCCACCCCGTTTTTGATATTTGGTTTTTTATGTTGGGGTGTAGTTATGAGGCTATATATATATATATATATATATATATATATATATATATATATATATATAATAATAATAATAATAAACAAAAAAAATTGTTTGTCCCCTTTCTTCACTATTAATCTTATATCAATCTCCCCCCTTCTTACCCATGTACACCACCTATTACCACCACACACCATAAACATAATCCTAAGGCCCCTTTTATAACCACTCCCAAACTAAACATATCCCCAATTAGCAGAATACTACCCCCCCCCCACACACACACAATAAAATACAGAAACTAACCCCCCACAATACCATAGACACCTGACCCCCTACACGCCAATCCTAAGCCATTATATCTCCAACATCCAAATTGCCTTTAAACCCTGAAATACAGACTCTCATACACACAACCCAAAACGAAACGGAAATAAAACATAACCCCATTCAACTGGAAATCCCCCCCCCCCCATTACATTATACTCTCCCCCAAATGGTATAACGGTACCAATTGCGCAAGTGCAGGTGGGAGGAGCTTATGGTGTAGGGTCCATACCATTCAGAGATTAACAACAACACAAGCTATGATTGGTGGATTATGTAAGAGTTGTACTTTCTGTTAGGCTTAAAAAATAGTTTAGCCTCTTGGCAACATGTGAATTTATGTTAATTCCTATATAGATCATATTTTGTATTTTTTATGATTTTTTGAAAATGTCATAGACATGACTGAAAATAAGTATGTTGTGACTAGATAACTCATACCCCTGTCTACTTCCAGCAGAGTTATCTCTCTTAAATGCAATGGAGTACCTGGTTTTGTCATCATCAAATTGACAATCTAACATTGTTCTCTATAACAGTGTGTGAGATGCATGCTAAATTAGGATAGAAAATATAGTTATCTCTCCAAATATTAGCATTGAGGTCTATGGAAAAACAATTGGTACCGTGATACCAAATACAACATAGTACACCCCCCCCCCCCCAACGCCGATCCTAAGTTATTATCTACTCGACCTCAAAACTGCTTTAAAACCCCGTAATAAAGACTACCATACATACTCCCCACACTCAACTAATACGCCATAAATCTAGCAGTAGTAACTTGATACCTCAGCAGACGACGAGCTGATAACGTCTACGCCCGCGGCAAACCACGAGGTAGTGGACTTTATGAATGAACGTATATTATTATTTCCCACGTTTGAAAACAATACCGTAATAGCCCCACTAACACATGGCAATTATCACAACACGTGGCATGCTTCACCAAACATTAAACAGGCTGAAGCCGAGACTAGACTGACTCCCCCCCCCCCCCAAAAAAAAAAAACATCACATAGAAACTAGCGAAACAAGATACTTTCAACACAAATTAGAACACTGATAACTGAAAAACCATACAGAAACAAAATAAAGTGTTGGAACATTATATTCTCGGGCAAACTCTCCAAAACAAATTAAAAACAAAACAACCCCCCCCCCACTCACCCCAACGCGACTTTACACATAATGATTACTTCATAATACTCATCAATACATGACTTTAAATATAATAAGCATTTAAATCCAAGTCACACTAAAAGTAACGAAACAAAATATTTAAAACACTGATAAATGAAATACAATACAAAAACAAATTACAGTCTTAGAATCTTATATTCTCTAGTGAAATCTCCAAAATCAATTAGAACCCTCATACATAATAATTATCTAATAAGAACTTATTATAAACATAGATAAACAATTTGCACAATATATGAAAATACTCATAATAATTACATGAATCAAAAGCAAATCTAGTACTCACAAACACATGATTTTAAACATAATAAGTATTTAAATAAAAAGCATCCTACAATCATTTCAATCAATTTAAACTTACAAAAATAACTTACTTTAACCTGAACACATAGATAAAGCACTCTACCTCTTTATCTTGTCCAAACGAAGAGTAGTATCCAAACACTAAAACAGCCTCCCCCCCCAGCCCCATACTACTAAAAACAATAATTATTGCAAGAAATAATTCTTCATATCACTTTTCCAAAAATTTTTTGCAGATAAACTACTCATACAGTGCGTGAATTTTAAACCACCCCCACCCCCACATGGACATAGTCACAGCGAAAAGTCACTCAAACTGTTGGCTACCGGGTTAACTGCCGTAGAGATGCTATAATCTTCCGGACGTACCACCTCTTCCCTCGTCGGTTGAGGTGGACACTATGCATAAATAGTATTATCATGGGATGGACCTTTCAGGTAAGACGAAGGATGCTGACTATGTTGACCTTAGTTTGAATCTCTTTTTCGGTTGGATGGGGAAAAGATTAATTGTGTTTACAAACCCAGAAATTGATTTGTTCATCAGGTTTAGCCCAGTATATTCCAATGCTGTATTATTTTGGGCTCCATTGTTGCAGTAAATTAGGATTTCTGATTAATTTTTGACATGCCATCTAGTGATTGTTTATAAATGTAAAGCTGTAGCAAATAAGGATCCAAATATATATGGTAGCGAATTGGACACAAATTTATAAAATGTTGCTTATGATCATAATTATTGTACATATACAGGGCATACAATAACTGTTAAACCTTCTTGAAATCACTCCTATTTCAATAATAATAATAATAATAATAATAATAATAATAATAATAATAATAATGATAATAATAATAATAATATTAATAATAATAATTTTGTATTTCTTTACCCACATTCTATTTAAAATTAATAAGTTAACTATTAGTTATTTTAATTAAAACTACAACAGGAAACACATTTTTGGTCTCAGATTTACCGATGAAGGCCGTATCAGTGTTGTTTATATGCATCTTGTCAATTTTAAATACATTCACACATACTGCACCAAATTTAAATAATAATAATAATAATAATAATAATAATAATAATAATAATAATAATAATAACCTGAGTACTGCTCTCGTGCATTATTCCAACGATGGTTGCGATCAACTTTGCATGGTCTCCGTTCCAAGAACTCGAGGATATTAAGATCATCCTCAGCACAATTTTGTATCACTTGTAGATCATTATATATACTTAAAATGTAGTCCTGTAGCTCACTAGTTAAAGTTTCTTGAATAAAGAGCAGTAAAATCACTAATAAAAGTATATATTGCATGGTATTTTCGCTCGTCTAAATCCGGAATGTTCCTAAGTTAAAATAGCGAGGTTGTCATAGCCAGAGCGACCTCTAGCGAAGACGTCCTTGGTAATTCTCGAACCACGAATGAAAAGTTTCAAGCTGTAAATGCATAGACTGAATACACAAACGATACATCTTAACACTCTTAATGAAATGGATCTTTCGTCGCAAACAGCTGCATACAACGTGAGAATTAAGGATTCTCGACATATGATATTCACATTCCAACCACCGCTATGTAATTTAAAATATACATTGTAAAACGTGAAATTGGATTTCTCGACAGGTACAATCTAAAAACTCAACATATGAAATGGATCATTCAAAGCAGCAGAGAGGGTGAATCCTACAACGTTTTTAGACAAAATTTGATTGAAATCCTAAAACGAGCCGTCTTATAATCTTATTTTAACCAAAAAAAGGCGAACCCTACAACGTTTTCAGACAAAAAAATTGATTGAAATCTACATACGAAATCATTTTAACTAAAAAAATGAAAACGATTTTTTAATCAATTTTGGTCGCAACTTGTTGTCATCCACCCTCTTGCTGCTAAAGTTTTCAGTTCTAGGTTAACAAAAAATAATAAATGATTTTAACCGAATATTTGATCAAGTCCGATACGATATCGTGTCCGAGGATCATGTAGATTTATTGTTGCGAATCCGTGCGGAGTCGACTGAGCATGACTAAAGAAATCTCGAAATTGATTGAAGTCCATATCAGAGCACCATGTCTGCCAAATATTTCGAAGCGTATGTGTATCAACTCCGTTGAATACAGAAAGAATATTGCAGTTATCTCTGATGACTTTTGGAACCTGAGTGTAGCGTTGAGTGACATATATCACGTCAGTGTTTTTATGCCTGCCTCTGGAAAAGATCCTAGCAGGATTTTTTTGTTTATCCAACATTATATCGTCGTATACGACTAAATTGTTAATATCTCCATCAATATCATCAATACTCGGTGCTTCATCGATATCGGTTATAAACTCAATAATACCCTCTCCGGATTTTTCTACCGCGCTGTCGTTAAAATCCTTTAACACTTCATAACATCGTTGATCATCTACGCTAGGGGCAATTAAATACAACTTATCCCACTTCATCCATCTCATTATTAAATTGAGCAACAATTGCGTTTTACCGGATCCAGATGGCCCGATTATAATCATCCGGATAGAGTTTGGTAGCGCTGCATGATGCTTAATTGGTTCTCTTGTTTTAGTCGCTGAAAAATCAATTATATCCATATTTCTATACATAAATTATGGATCTATATTGTGTGAAGTGTAAAACGCGTACTGGCACAGATGATGTGACGACGATTACAACTAAAAATAACCGATCAGCGCTTTCTGGTAAATGCGTGCAATGTGGTACAAAGAAATTTAGATTTGTGTCTATGAAATCTGATTTAAAAAAAAACGAGGAGGTGATATCGCAGCCAAATTAGCAAAACTCCCTGGAACCCCATGGGCAAAATACCCCGGAGAAAAGCACCTTCCAGGATATAGCTACTGTGGACCGGGAACCAGACTTGATATCAGACTCAATAATCAAAATCAACCCAACCCCGGTGAAGAACCAATAAACGCCATTGATAAGGCCTGTCACCTTCATGATGTTGCTTATAAAAGCAGCAATCTGCAACACAGGCATCTAGCCGATGTGAAATTAATTCATGCGTTAAATGCTATTCCTGATAAATCCTTCAAAGAAAAATTGGCTTCATTTTTAATAAAATCGGCTATGAAAAGTAAATTGATGTTAGGTGCCGGTAATTAATAATATGGAATCAATTTATTATTCTCCGAGGGGATACTGGAGGGGTAACGCTGCAATCAATAAACTCGCTAGAGCTGCAAAAGTGAAAAAAACCACTGCGGCTCATTGGTTATCCAAACAGGCTATATGGCAAATTTATCTACCGCGTCCTAAACAAATTCAATTCTCGCATTTTGATGTGACCGCTCCTAATGAAGTTCATCAGGCTGATATATTATTTCTGCCACATGATCGTGGTTACAAATACGCGCTAACCGTAGTTGATATTGCAAGTCGATACAAAGAAGCAGAACCGTTAAAAACAAAATCAGCCACTGAAGTCGCTTCTGCATTTGAAAGGATTTATCGACGAGGTCCTCTGCGTTGGCCAAATCTATTGCAGGTTGATCCTGGCAAGGAATTTCAGGGTGCAGTGTTATCTACAATGAAACATCATAATGTCACCATACGACGAGGGCATACTGCGCTACATCGCGATCAGGCCATTGTAGAACGATTTAATCGGACGATTGCTGAGCGGTTATTTGGATATCAATACGCAAAAGAATTCATTCAAGAAAAGCGATCCAGTGAATGGGTTAAAAGATTACCATCTGTGATTACTGCACTGAATAACGAGATTACTAGAACAATCAACATGAAACCTATCAACGCGATTA
Source organism: Unio delphinus (assembly GCA_029339505.1). NCBI lineage: Eukaryota > Metazoa > Mollusca > Bivalvia > Unionida > Unionidae > Unio > Unio delphinus. The sequence goes on along the minus strand of JAQISU010000111.1, from coordinate 9,447,686 downwards.
AAAAGAAGTCAATACCCGTACAACCACAAAAAGATTTCCCTAGAAACGCTAGCGTTTCCCAACCAATTCTTGGTAGTAATGTCATTGTGAGGTACTTATACGAACCAGGAGAGCTTGAAGGGGTAGAAAAAGGGCTACTGATCCTATTTGGAGCGTCACTACGCATAAGATATCTAGTATAACACGATCAACTGGTAGACCAGCAATCTATAAACTGGATTCAACTGCTCCTCAGCGAGGATTTACTCGACAACAACTACAAGTGATTCCCGAGGATACTCAATTGCCACCGCATGGTCTTAACTAGCGCCGTTGCGTCTATTGCACTCAAGACAAGTCAACATCACATTATTTCTGACATGACCGAGATTGTTATTTTTTCTGTCTACGGTGAATTGGCGAGGATCCTTATCCGAATACTGCCAACGCATTATACAATTGCAACTCGCGCAGTGATTATTCTGTTGTTTCTTTAAAGTGATTATTAGTTCAGCATCAATATCAAATTGTCGTTGTTTTTTTTTGTCCTGTTGTTTGTAACCGGAGAGTTTTTTATTAATGATGCTAACATCAATATCACTTATTGTTGTGTCATTATCATCACCAATGATTTCATCATCGCCACTGGCTTCGCCAACAACAATTCTTCGAAGTTGATTTATTTTTCGTACTCTGGAGACTGCGAGATAGACTAAATTTGACCATTCGATGCGATTATCTACCATCCAAACAATTGTATCCGATATAGTCAATCCCTGTGAAGAGTGTATTGTTGCTGCGTATCCTAGCGTCCACGGGGATTTATTAGCACGCAATGCATCTTCAACGACATTGATATCAACCAGCACAATATCATTTAATACCAGAATTTGTTTTTCATTCTGTCCTGGAATATCAACTTCAATATTCTGTTTTCGTGTATCCGATGGCCGATAACAAAGGGGTACTGGAAGCGTTGCAAATTTTTCTTTATGCAATTCAAATAACTTCATCTGAAGTGTATCCCTGACTATTTTTCTACTTGCAATGATCAAATCGTTTGGTCTCCACGCTTCCCAGAAATCATTCATTGGGGTTTCTGAAATCACTTCGCGCGCTATTTCGCATTGGATTCTATCCGGTTGTAATCTAATTAGCGCTTTGAACTCGCGTAATCGTTCATCAAGTGATCTATAATCAGTGGTGATTTCTTCATAGTAGTCTACAAAACCCTTTAGCCATTCATGTGGAGATGCACCGACAAATGGTGGTGGTTGGCCTTGATCACCGCACATGACGACTTTTGTGTTTTTGGTTAACAACCACTCAAGAAATGTTTTTAATACATCTAATGACACTGTGCATATTTCATCCCAAATGATGATTTTAGGAATGAATTTATCACCCATTCGATCAGGAGTCCATTTGTCACCCTTCCATCGAAAGAAGCTGTGATAAGTGCAAGCATTTACCCCTCGTTGTATCATCTCTCTGGCGAGTCTGTGAGTCGGTGTTAGCACAATCATGTTTGTGAAATCCGTAGGATTTTTCCCACGGAATAATTCAATTGCACGAGTTGTCTTTCCTGACCCACCACAGCCGTTTAAATAAACTGTCTTGTATCTACAGATTGGATCAGATACCGGTGGTGCATTAGAAAGTTCTGATTGAATTTCAATACGGTTACAACAAATATATTTATCATCCATGGCAACGTCTGCGGATTCACAATACTCATGTAGCATCTCCTTTTTAAATCGCCAACGCCCCCAATTTTCTTCGGGATCTGTGAATGCCGCTACAGCTGATTTGTACTTATTGTGTATATACATCGAATCAGTGGCTACTCTAACCGCGGTATTAGGAAATCTATTTATCATCGAAAATAGATTAATGCAAGCATAGGCTAGCATTGAACTTCTCAAATGTGTGTACTGGGAATTATATCCATCACAGTAGGTAACAACCGTACCTAATTTCTCACCATTGGATAGAAAAGCATCCTTACGGGATACAAGTTTTCCCTGTTTCATTAAATCCGCTACAATAAAATCGTATTCAGCGACATCTATGATCAACCGCGAAGAGTATTTTGCGTTATCGTATCGTCCACCCTGGGTAAATTTACCGATTATTCTTCTTCCGAGATCTTTTGCTTGTTCTTTTTTAATTTCAAATAACTTCTTAGACCAATTTATGATTTCTTCTTCACTGAAATCTGGAAACTGTTTTCGTAGTTCGTTGATTATTCTATCTAGATCGGGTTGTGGTAGCCAAACTTCTTTCTGAGCTCGATAGCATATAATAGCCTCGGAAACAATCAACGATATTAGCATACCACAATCAATCATATATCTCAATAGCACTATTGGCATCCAGTATTTTTCAGAAAGGTGTCTACCGAGCCAAACATAACTACACGGATGTAACCCTGTAGCTAATTCGAATGATATCACACGAGCGAATCCGGTTAAATCAAAATCAGGCAATGGTCCATTAATCGCAACACGAGTCATTTCATGCGTGGGGTGTCCAAATCGTTTGAAGTACTCAGCGCATTCCCCATACCCGAGAAAACTTCCAGGATAACACGCGGCTATATCAATTGAAATCATACCATCACGTGAGTATTTCGTATTCCACAGTCCTCCATGACCAAATTCGACGCAACTCAATTTAACATCCTCGAGAAAATCATTTCGTGTTGGACGCCATGAGTTTTTTTCTCTTGCGAAGTGAGCTACCACTGATGGAATAGTAAAACTATCCGTGAGTAGTTTTTCATGGGAATTCTCCGGTGAAAAATCACTAGCGATTTTTCTCATTCTGTTATCTAATTCTTCAACGCGATATAATTCACCATTTGGTTTTACAAATTGATCGAATTCTTCATCACTTCTAAGTAACCACACTGACACAGGATCATCTTTACACAACGCATGAATAGCATCAAATAATCTCTCTTCATAGAAAACATCCCCGACGAACTCCTTAGGGATATATTTCACGGTTCGTTCTCGTGGAAATATTGTTACCGCAGGTGTCCACGCGTGTTTGTTATGATCAATAATCTGTATTGGTGCTCCATTTTTGTTATATTTCGGTTCGTATAAAACCTCTCCGGTTATCGTCATAACGGTTATTGGGAATCGTAATGATGTTTCTAATTTAGCTATATCAGAAATCTTTGCACCATGCTGTTTCACTGTCAGTTCCCACTCGGTTATTTTCCTACGTCGCAGATCAGTTAGTTTATTTCCTCGGGATGCATTTGTGAAGTGTTCTATTATTCGTTCTGCTACACAATTAAGCCCTGACGAATATTTCATAGGAGCTAGTTTTGCGATATCGGGTTTATCATTTAACGGATATATCCCATAAACCATTGCTGTTACGGGATAAGATCTTTCGTAGTATGGTTTGTCAATGCCGGTTAGAATCCCTGGTTTGGAATCTCTACTCACAATGACAGCTTTTTTATTCTTGAGGATTGGTTCAAATTTATCCTTAATAATCCATTTGCCATCGACTTCGATAATGAATTTGATTCGGAAAAAATGCCGTTTTTCCCCAACACGTGAAATTATCACTGCTGCTTTTTCATCAGTCATGGTAGCATCAACAACACCATCAATTCGAAATGTTGACCAACAATAAGATGCTCCATCACGCTTGAATTCATTAAAACAGTCTCTGATTTTACTAATCATGGCTTTATCAAGAATTGTATTCTTTGGTGTATTAGAAGCTATATCGAGATTGAATTGAGCATCTTTCCAGGGGTAATCTCTCTTGGACGTTTTTTTTGGTTTATCGAGATTAAATCTAGGACTGATTTTGTTACGTCTTTTTGGTTTATCGAGATTAAATCTAGGATTGATTTTCAATAATCTCTTAAACTCTTTCATGTTTCCGTCTATTGGACGTTTGTTACGTTTTTTGGGTCTATCGAGATTAAATCTAGGACTGATTTTCAATAATCTCTTAAACTCTTTCATGTTTCCCTCTCTTGGACGTTTTTTGGGTTTATCGAGATTAAATCTAGGATTGATTTTTAATAATCTCTTAAACTCTTTCATGTTTCCGTCTATTGGACGTTTGTTACGTTTTTTGGGTTTATCGAGATTAAATCTAGGATTGATTTTTAATAATCTCTTAAACTCCTTATCAGCATTGAATTCAGCATTTTTCGAAGTCAATCTCTTGAACTCCTTCATGCTATAATTAAAACAAGCATTTAAATGAAAGATTTTTATATATGAATCACTGCAAGTTACTTATGATTGGATCAGTAATCCCGTGTAACAAATCATGCAGAAACGAGTTCTGTGGGTATCACATGCAAAGCTTTCGTCGTGGAAGCCTTGGTCCGTTACCGTGCATACGATGTGGAGTTGGGGTTAGGGGAAAATCACGGTTGTGTTTGAATTGCGGTGGTAAGCGATACAGGGAATTGAAGCGTTATTATGATAAAAGAATAAAAAATGGACAATCAATCAGAAATTTTGACCCTGAAAAAGTCCCTGACACTGACACTGTCACTGACAAAATCATAAGAACCCCTCAAGACTACATCGAAAGATTCATCATTAAACCAAACAATGAATTAGACAAACAATAGTATTATGTATACGAATGAACCAAGAATTCAGACAGCATCCCTTGATTTTAAATTATGAAGCATCCAGTGATGGTACTGTCAGACACTGCATTTTGAAGAAAACGGTCGGTTTTGTGACTAATCAAGGGTATTTGATGTTTAGCGCTGGAAAGAAGAAATATCACAATCATCGTTTCATATTTGAATGTTTTAATGGATTGATCGAGGATGGTCTTGTTATCGATCACAAGGATTCTAATCGAAAGAACAATTCTTTATCAAATCTGCAAGCTATCACACAGAGTGAGAATTCCAAACGAGGAAGGACTGGGAAATACTCGAAAAAAGCGAGACCTGTGAAATCTTTGAATACGATAACTAACGAAGAAAAAATATTTCAATCAATATATGAAGCCGGCAAGTATTTCAATATTTGTGGACCCTCAGTACGAAAAGTTGCAGAGGGGATTTATCGATCTGCGATTTCAAAAAGGACGGGACAAAAAGTTCAATTTAGTTATGTCTAATGCGTCATATTTTTCATTTAGAAATATATCATTATTATAGTATAATGAATTCTGAAAACATGAATAGCATCATATCCGAGATTTCAAAATTGAAAGGTTGGGATATTGAACTATCAGATGGGTTAAATCCTGATCAAATCATGTCTGATTTTCAGGATATAGAATACGGAGTTAGCACTAACAAGTATATGCTACCAAAGAAGTATGCGCTCATCAAAAGAATTCAGAATTCTATTAAGGACTCTCTCGCATTTTCCAGTGACGTAAGTGTGTTCGCTCCGTTGTATACCATCGTAGAACGAATACGAAAAGAATTGGGGTACGAATACGAATTGAAAAAGGAGGTTAATTCTAAAGTTAGAAACCTACGGGCGTTAATTCAAGAAAATGAACAATTTTGATTGACCAACCATTTATCATTATTTGATTGTGACCGTCCCTCATAGAGATTTTAATTTTTTTTTTTAACATTTTTTGATTGAAAACAACAAAATCGATAGGCCGTTAATGGTTGGTTTAGTCGATATGATGATTCCGATTGATCAATGGAAAAGTGGGGAAAGGGCGAAATTCCTTATAAAATAAATAATATCGCCCTTTCCCCATCGATGATAACGCCCTTAAAACGCTTCCATGATCGTGTTAAAAATCATCTGACATGTCGAAGTGTTTCCGTCTGTTAAGTCAGGTTCGGAAAATTGTTTTGCAATTGAAAAATTGTTTCTGATTTCAAATAATGGTCAATGAAGCATTAACAACCCGATTGGCTCGTGAACGACTGGATGCAATCAGGAGATTTGTACCAATTCGTGACTCTGTCCGGAATAAACTGCAACAACGACAGAGTCTTCAGACTGATTTTGCTGCGGGATCTGAAGAATTGTTTAAACCAGTAACCACAGCAACGAAACAGATAGTGTCAACAATCTCTGAAGAAGGAAAAAAACAAGAAGAGTCTTTTCTTCCTGTGTTAGAAAAAATAGCAAAAAGAACTAAACAAACAAAAAAATCATTGAAAACACTTCCTCAGGATATATCAACCGCTTCAGAACAACAAGGAGAACTTCAAGAAGATATCCCCCCACCCGAATTTCAAGAAGAAGGGGAGGATACTACTACTAGTGGACGAGTTGCATTCAATGAAAAACTTCTTCCCGGTAAATTAGATGAATTGAGAAATAAAAAATTTGATTCTATGGAAGAATTAGCCCAATTTGTCACTAGGAGTTTTCATCAGAGAAGAAAATATATTTACGGTGATTATAATCTTCCCCCTAAAAAAGATTGGTATAGGGGGTTATATCGTATATTATCAGGTTCCTCTCAAGCAAAAGGAGATGATAAAACATTTCAGGAATATATGGCAGCAATAAAAAAAGCTGAATCATCTATAGGGGAGCAATCGGATACCGGATTTCTTAGACTACCAGAACAATCAAAATTTATTGATATAACACAATCCCCCAACAGATGAAAATAACGAGAGAGGCTGATCATGAAAAAGGTGCAACCGGTATCACTGATAAAACCAAAGGATTTTCAGGCAGTGGTTTAGTTGGAAACTCTTCGAGGGAAAATTCAAGGATTTCATGTCCTGGTAGTGTTATCAATGATATATCACGATTAGAAGTTCTTGTAGGAGGTTTCCGAGCTGGAAATAACTCACCGGAAATAATTAATGAAGCAGCTGATATCTGTAGACGGTTATTTGCCGGCGGTATCATGGATATCAAAACATATCGAGATTTCATTGACGAGTTAGTGGAAAGTGGGTATCACAGTGATTAATCACCGAGACTGAATAAAAACGCTAGCGTTTCCAATTGAAAAATGGTTTCTGATTTCAAATAATGATCATACACTACAATCATGATAAACCAGCCCCCGTCTACGTAGTTAATTCACGGTTTCCAGTTTATAGAGCATACTACGGAGATGGTTTAGGCAATACCATTGCGGGGTTATTTGCGAGAATGGCTCCAAAAGTGATGCCGTTAGCTAAACAACTAGGAATGAAAGCAATTGAAGTTATTCGTGATAAGGGTATTGGTGCTGTTGGAGATCTTGCTGGAAAAGCGTTTTCAACTGCGAGGAATAAATTAACATCATTAGTGAAATCACGAAAAAAGAAACCGTTACCGTCTACAGCGGAAATGCCTGCAAGTGTTAGTAGAATTATAAATAACGCAGTAGACGAAAAATTAGCGTCGATGGCTTTAACCCCCTTGATAAATCAAGGGGACCAAAGCAATATTGCAAATATGATAGCAGGAAGCGGCTTTAAAAAACTACGTCGATGAAAATCGTTTACGATGAAAATCCTACGGATTTTTACGATTTAGACTCTGATAAATAGAATAAAATGTTCAAAAAATCACATGATCCGGCGTTTGATATAGACGCCCCAGTTGGCAAGGATGATTCTGTACGCGATTATCAATATTACGCTTATCATGCAATAGACGCAAATAGTCGATCGCGAATTGAACTTCAAGTCCATGATACCAGTAAATACTTTTTGCCCTGTGAAGCGTTTATTGAAGTAGAAGGAGTACTTGTAACAGCTGCTGGAGCATCATATCCAATTGGTACTCAAGTCGGTTTTGTCAATAATGGTATTATGGCATTATTTGAGAGTGCAAGATACCTCATTGATGGAAAGGAAATCGAGTCGATAGATCGCGATGTTGATGTGGCTACAACAATAATCGGGTTAGCGAGATATTCTGATGATTATACAAGATCAGCAGGACCTTCTATGATGTTTGCAAAAGATGGTAGGAATAGCGCTAATGGAAATCCATTTGTTGTAAGACGACCAAAAAAACATGCTGGTGATGCTGATGTTGATGTCGAGAATATGATTATAAACAACGACCCCAATTTCAATCTAGGAGCTGCAACACGAAACTCAATGTTGGGAGCAGGGCGTAAATCATTTTCATGCGCGATTCCACTACATCATATATTTGGATTCTGTAGAAACGTCCGAAAAGTTATTTATGGGGCGAAGCATACAGTATCGCTTGTACGAAAGGGTGATGATAATGACGCAATTTGGAGGATTCCAGCAAACACAGCTGCACATCATGTAAATGATGATGCCGGTAAAGTCAATTTAACAAAAATATCATTGTGGATGCCAGTGTTGACTCCAGCAATCACCGCAGAAGAACGATTACTATCATTTATGGACCAAGGAGGAAAGTCGTTGTTGAGTTGGTTATCAGTGAGTACAGATGTTAAACAATCAAGTCTGAAGGGGTTATTCACGTGGAATCTAGCATCAAAACAAGGTGTTACTGCGCCACGTCATATATTCGTAGCGTTACAAGATAATAAAAGAGTTGGAGATCAACTCTCCAGTCATATGATATTTGATCAATTAGGTGTGAAAGACGTCTCACTGAGAATAAATGGCCAACAGGAACCATCCGAGGATATACAACTTAATTACACAGAAAATCATATTGCACGCGTGTATCATCGTCTGTTGTCATTTATGGCACGCGATCAAAATGTGGATACTGGTTTGCAAATATCACAATATGATTTTAAAAATCTATATCCGATCTATTACTTCTCACTGGAACATCTCGATTTAACAAGACAATCCGTCGTTGATATACACTTTAGAGCTAATGTAGATAAGCCTGATGCTATTGATAATTATAGAGCGGTTGCTGTCATTCTCAGCGACAAATCAATGCTACTCGAAGGTGTTGGAGGAAGAATGAGAGTGGTAGATGCACCAGTAGAAAATCTTTGATTGATTTTTCATTGAATTAGAATCAATCTATTATGTATAATGTCATATAGTGTTATTAGTGTTACGTTAACTCCCGGTCAATTAAAAAAATTGCAATCAGAATCGGTTAAGCGATGTGGAACCACAATCACGTTGAAACCCAACCAAATGACTGGTGGTGCAAATAAACTATCGCTGACAACTCGTCAGGTGAAACATTTCAATGATGCACTTGCAGCCAAAAAAGGTGTTCAGATTACTCTTTCTGCGGCTGCTATCAAAAATATGATTAAAACAGGCGGTATATTTCCGTTGTTAGCTGCGATTCCAGCATTGATTGCAGCAGCAGCCCCAGCGGTGGCTAAAGCGGCAGCGTTAGGAGCCGTTGGTACTGCAGCAGGAATGGCACTAAAGAAAGCAACTGGGAAAGGATATAAAAAAAAGGGACGATCCGTTCACGGATTGGGTCTAAGACTACCAGGAACCCCGTATTCGTGGTACAGCGGAAAGGGTCTAAGACTACCAGGAACGATTTATTAATTCGGGAATCGAAGATTCCTATGTCCAATTTTGATTTAATGGATGCGGCTAAAAAAACTAGTGATTAAAAATTTCAGAGGTGTTTTTATGAAAGATCAATTACCACATCAACCAAACAAAACTGAAACAGGTATTATTAATCTCGATAACAGCACCGGACCTGGTACTCACTGGGTTGCATACGCTATTGATCCACGTGGGATTGTTTATTTCGATTCATATGGATTAGCCCCACCAAAAGAGTTTATGCGGTATATAAAAACCCTTCCAATGAAGACTTGGTATTCTACGCTACCAACACAAACGATGATTGACCCACCAATATGCGGCAGCGAAGTATTAAATGTCCTTGACGCTATTTCTAACTCCTTGAGTAACCCAAGCGGAAAACCACCACATGTTGTCGTTAATGAATACACCAGCAATCGCTTTTTAGAGAGAGAAAGAGTTTTACAATAACATGATTGATATTTGGGGGAGATCTTTGAAACCCAAACCCGATGACACTGCACCACTTGATTCTGTCAAGGATGTAAAAAAAACTAATCAAAGATGAAATAGCTGAGACGTTGAACTTAACAAATGTTGATCCTAATGAAATAGTTGTATTTCAAGACAAACAGGGTAAATTGAAATCCAGTGATGTGTCATTGGATGATATTTTAGTTAAACAACGAAACGCAATCGAGAACACCGTTGCGTTATTTTCCGATCAGGGTAAATTGAAAACCAGTAATATTTCTCTGGATGATATTTTGGTTAAACAACAAAACGCAATCGAGGATACTATCGCGTTATTTTCCGATCAGGGTAAACTCAAACCGGGTGTACTCGTTTCGACGATTACAGATCGATTAAAAACTCTCAACGATGAGTTAAACAATTCTCTGGCTGTACTAACAACACTTCAATCTAAAATTGAGGATAACGGAAAACAGTTTACATCATTCCGTAAAAATATCATTGATAAATTTATTGGAACCCAGTTGGATAAAATTGAAATAAAACTCCCTGATATTAAAAAATCCATCGATGAGACGAAAAACTTCATCGAAGCCGTCAAAGGTGATTTTTCGAGGATGATAACAATCATTGAAAAAACAAAAATCCCTCATGAGAAAACCAACAACGTAGTATATACAATCCAACACGGATCATTTGAGTGGACACCTGCAAACAACAAATTAGATATCACAGCTACTATCAAGGGTATTTATCGATTAACGCTGGTAGCACCAATTCAATTTAATATATCATCGTCGAGTTCATCCGGGGTCAACAATACGATTTCAACGATCATCGACAAGGATAAAACTGAACGGTTAACGATAAAAGCCGATGATAAAAGTTTGGCTAAGGCATCAGTAACATGGTATCTGGAATTCGTAGCGGATTTAAGTAAATAACTAAATTGAAAGGATTTCACAATTGAAAACGCTAGTGTTTTTAAAATAAAAATGATTTCATCAACTCAATGTCGCTATGATCAGGTCAGAGAATTTCAGAATAGACTCAAAACCCTCACTGAGGAGTATCAAATAAAAATAAAAAAATACCGACGAAGAATCACCGCAATTGATGTTATTATATACTCGGTGTCAAGCGTTCTCACTGGTGCCGGAATAATACTAGCATCTGTTACAATGATTGCCCCGGTCGTAGTTCCAATTTGCATTTCTGCGGTGGCTACAATCGGGGGTATATTAACCGGGATAGCAAAAAAGATATCATCATGCAGCCAGAGTAAACTGCAGAATTACTTACTTCAATTTCATATTGCATCAACCGCATACTCGCAATTATCCCTGATGATATCGTCGTCACTCGATAATACAATTATATCAGATAGTGAATTCTCAGCGATGGTCAGTATTTTTGATTCCGCGATATCGAAATTAGAGCGACAACATGAATATAATAACAATGACAACACCGATGGAATCAGAAAACACGAACCCAAAAAACAAAATGATCTCAATAATATCAACATTACCAGATTGTGAGTTCTCAGTGATGGTCAGTATTTATGATTCCTCGATACCAAAATTAGAAATACAACATGAGTATAATAACAATGACACTGTCATTGACGACACAGATGGAATTACTTCAACGAGTAGTGGAGAACACGAACCCAGTACAAACAAGCATGATATCAATAACATCTACGAAACCCGAGTTTAGTGTGAATTTCCCCTCTCCGATTCCAGTGAAGGAGATAGCGCTTGCAAAACTACGAATGTATCACAGTTGGCCTAATATCAGATCAAAATCATTTGGTGGTCAACAACCCAATAATTCACTGGTGTTCTCGTATAAGAATAAAGACGACGGTACCCCAGACTGGAATGTTGTTTCGATACCAACAGGGTCATACCAAATAGAACAAATCAATAATGAATTCGCGCGTAGAATAAAATCGATTACTGGAACAGAATCGAAAATCGCTATAACAGTTCATGAGCCGACGCTATCATCCGCAATTGAGATAAGCACAGAAGGATACGTAGTAGATATCTATCAAAGTTCTATTAGAACCGTACTAGGATGGCCTGAAAAACCACCAGGGGGAAAAACTCTGGAGGAAACCGTTGATTTACCAGAACCACAAAAAACTGATTATATCACCGACAGAATAAAACCTGATAATCCAATAAAGAGTTATAAGGATCATAGATTTACTATAGATTTTTTTAGTTTAATATATCGACCAATTGGAGAAGAGGAGGAAATAAGGGAACATCATCATTTTTTTGTTAACGAACCTAAAATCATTGACAATTTCACAGCAATGAATAAAGATTTTTCATTGTTGTTAATATCCCTTAAATCCGGTACTCTCACTCGAGATGAATTTATCAGCGTTGTAGAAACATGTAACAAAATCATCAATGACATGGAAACATTTAACCTAAAAATTATTCAGGATATATTAGATCACAATAACCCCCAAACGATAATAACATTTGCAACGAAGTATAATATACGCGTTAAAGATATTCCAACATTCAAACTACCAGGATATAACGTACCAGAACTAAAAAAACTTCTCAGTGATGCCATCGATGTTGGTTTTAAAATAATTCATGATACGTGGAAAAAAACAGCATCACCGGAAATAAAAATCCTCAAACACAATAATGATCCAGATGGTGGTGGTAGGCATATCGCTCCGTTCAACGTGAATATTTCAACGGTGATTGCACTTAATTTAGTGTGTGATGTTATCGAAGGAAGCTATCAAATTAATCTCGAACGATCAAATCAAGCTCAGCAAGGATATATTTTATATTCATTTGCACCAACAGCTCCTCCAGGATTCCTAATTATTGAAAACCCAATTAATCCTGTCTACATGCGATGCCATAATAATTCATTAACCAGAATTAATTTCAAACTCACCGACCAGTCAAATAATCTGATTGATTTACAAGAAGAGGTGTTAGCGATTAGTCTGTTTGTGAAATCATAAAGACTGGATCAAATCATTTATTATTTTTTGTTAACCTAGAACTGAAAACTTTAGCAGCAAGAGGGTGGATGACAACAAGTTGCGACCAAAATTGATTAAAAAATCGTTTTCATTTTTTTAGTTAAAATGATTTCGTATGTAGATTTCAATCAATTTTTTTGTCTGAAAACGTTGTAGGGTTCGCCTTTTTTTGGTTAAAATAAGATTATAAGACGGCTCGTTTTAGGATTTCAATCAAATTTTGTCTAAAAACGTTGTAGGATTCACCCTCTCTGCTGCTTTCAACCACCGCTATGTATTTCAAACACCACAATTTGAAATCTCAACATATAAAATATAACTTTCAACCACTACTGTTTGATTCAACAGATACAATCTAAAATCTCGGCCTACGAAATGGAACTTTAAGGACAAAAATGAAATCTCGACCCACACAATGGAACTTTAAAGGACAACGATTTATGATTCAACACGTGAAATTGGATATCTCGACATACGACATCGAAATTTCAACGGCAAAGTTCTGATTGGACCAGCTTTTGTCCGCTACGGCGCCTCATAATATGAGGTGTCAGAGCGCATTCGCTATCGAAAAGTTGGAATTCGCCGACACCAGGCATGGGGTACTCGCCTACTAACAGGCCTAGAAAACTTTAATGATCTTATGATGAGCCATAAGTACATTAAATCGATAGGGAAATAATTTATCTTCTCAGAAATTACAAGTATAACACTGATTGTGTCTTTAATCCGTTGTCGGACGAGACGAAATTACAGCGTTGATGAATTTTTGACCTCGTTCGCACTATTTGCATTGCTAGTCACATGACTAGCCAAATCTCGCGGCCGATACACATACTACGTCATAGGTCAAATAGTCACGTGATAACAACAAAACCGCATTGTCGTGTAGCTTCAGCGGGATCAATCTGCCTCTTTCAAGGACGATGCGACAAAGACACGTTTCCGGTTGGTTTCATCTCAATTATATGTTGAAAACCATGTGTTCTTTCATGTTATTCTAGACATTGCGTGAGTTTCATTCACTATTTTCGAGTGTTTGCTTCATCAACATTGGAAAATAATTGTACATGTACTATAATGGAGTGTTCCTGCTGCGGCACAGTGTTTCAGAAGAAGAAAAAAAAAAATAAAGGATTTAAAAGAATAGAGATTCATTCTAAATTTAAAGGTGGACTTAGTGCTGCAGAAACACTAGAAAACCATATTCTGTGACATTCACGGTTGAAAAAAATATGCATTCATTTGTATTGAATGCAGCTTGACAATAAAATCCCTGGATATAATCAAGACTAACCTTGATGAAGTAGAGGAGAAATTCAGAAAAATTAGAAAATCAGTCGTATATAGGAAGTAAGATTCAAATCACGCCAACACAGCGCAGACTTGCTAAGAAAGCCAAGGTTATCTCAACACCAAGAAAAGTATACCAACCAAAGTTGATATAAAGAAAATCTTTGACAGAAGAAATGAAAGTACATATATAACTATAACATCTATCAGCATTCTAGACAACCATTTCTTATTATAATTCAGCATAAGTTCTATATTATTGTACAAATGTAAAATCAAATTTTGAAGCTAACTATTCCATACATGGAACGAGAAAAGATTAAACTAACCTGTAATCAGGCCATCCATATCTAGGAATAATTGTGACTTTCTGTTTTCTTAAACCAGGTATCACCTACTGTAAATAACACTCACATTGGGAAGGCAATAGAACTTTTGGGACTCTCATGATACAGAAATGGTCTGCGACAACTCTTTAAACATAGCCAGTTTGCCAAGAAAGCTGCAGTTTATGTCATTTGTGATGTAGTGAAGCAGGAGATCTGTAGCTTTACAAAAATGGTTTCAATGGTGGATTGTCATCAAATTTGAATTTTGAATGGGACAAAATGATGTATGATTCCAATAAATATTGCCCCAGTTTGCTTGAGCTTGTCAAAGTCAGCATAACCAAGAAGCATTACCACAACTCTGTCACAAAATGGATTGGAAGAAACTAGAAAGGTCATCTCTTTAGTACCTGTCATTGCCTTCCTCCTATGTATAATCAGCTTTATCAGAACCAGGCACAGTACTATCCTGCAACAGCTGGTTTCTATCATAATGTGGTTAGGTGGTTGTAAGAGAAAGGTAACACAATCATTGAATTATAATTAGCAATTTTATCTAAATTGTATTTTTTCATCATTTTTTTTAAAAACCTACAAAGAAAGGCTAAAGATTTTTTTACCCAGTCTTTAAAAATAAATAAAAAATGCAGTGTGCATATTAATTAATTTAATGCAAATTAATTGCCATTTATGCATATTTTATTTACCATAAATATGTTTGTAACGTGTATTGTAACTATGGTTATTTTTTAATATATATTCTGGTGATTGTTAACAACAATAGAGAAGATTTCTTCTCTACTGATATTTATACTTTTGCAAATGATCAAACTGTATTTTTGTTATAAACAGGTTTTTGGTAGTTTCAACAGACTTGGATGATGCCAAAGTATTGATGCCACAAGACGAAGAATAGATGGTCTGTGCCAAGATTTTGACAGTAAGGATAAGCAGTGGAGAGATAAATTGTAAGGAAAGGAAGGATAAACCATTGTGAATGTGATATAATTTTCTATATGTAATGTCCATGGTATATTGTAGTATATCAGAATCATACTAATTGTTTCATTATTTTCATTTTCAGTTTTTATAATCTAAAAGGGTTGTTGTGAAAAGAATTAAAATTGTTGAGTGTCATTCATAAAAATTATGTGTCAGTTCTTACACCTATATTTGTCTCTTTGTTTAAATGTTTACTTCATGATACTTATTTTTTTGGCCGCCTAAATATGTAATGTTCAACAACACATCATCCGAATTCGGGCTATATACTGTCTTCATTTTAGCATAAAAGTGAGACAGTTGTAAAAAGTAAGGCATAACAATTTTGTTTGAGGTACACACAACTGTTAAGTTTTCTTAAACAGTACAAGCATTATGACAGTAAAATTATACATATTGTTTCCTTTCTTAGAAAATGCAGATGACACTTTGAATGAGCTGCCCAAGTTAGAGTCTGTTTGGGATGATGAAGAGGAGGAGGATTTGATGGAGGAGGAAGAGCAGACAGAGGAGGAAGATGAAGAGGAGAATGGGGAAGAAGAAGAGGAATTTAGTTCAGTCCAAGAAAGTGATGAGTTGACTAGTGTAGAAGATATATTCAAATGAATAATCAAGTCATTGACATGCACATATGAAATTAGTTTTTAAAATAATAATAATGATAATATTTGTCATCATTAAAATCATCATTAAATTTATAGTAAGAAGAAAAGAAAATCTGAAAATTGTCGTACATAAAGTCAAAAGTTTAAAAATCAAATACCTCCAGGTTTCTGTCACAGCATGCAAATTCTATGATGTGGGGAAAGTTATCAATAATAGTTATTTGAGATATTACTATGTATGTGAGATGGACATGAGTCATTGATATCCACTGTTACGTGCTTAGGCTCGAATAAGCAGCAACACAGAAAGAGTGAAAACTAACAAGCTTGTATAAATTGAACAATGAATTTATTAAGTACAATTATTTTCATAAAATAAATAAACTTACAGTTTTAGAGAATCAAATCCAACATTAATCCAATATAGAATTCACAAAAATAATCCACTAATGGAATTGCAAGAGTCCTGATAAATAAATGTTCTAATAGTTCCAGGTTTGAATCTTGATGATGTAATCCAAAATGGCTGACAATGTCACGTGATGCAGTTCTTGTTTAATTATCATCCAAATGAATTATGAGCACATGTTTTCTCCTCCAAATAGATAATAAATCCTCTTTCTTCAATGAATTGACACAAAGTCCAGAACAAAATAATTAATATTAACACTCAAACATGAATTACACAACTGTTAATTTTAAAACCCAAAATTCTACTGATTTGTTCTATCCCAAACAACAGTTCTTATACTTGTTTTTCTTAAGTAAACAAGTGATCACCTGATTTTCTAGGAATTGATAGAGGTTCATGGAAGGTCACAGAAAGAGACTGCCTTCACTAAAAATCATGTACTCTAGATATTTCCTACCCCTAAGAACTAAAAATAAAACATTGTCCTTGAAATTAACCAATAGTTTTAGATGCTTGTTGACAATGTCTAAAGCAGGGTAAGGAATTAGGTCAACAAGCCAAGGACAAAAACTTGTTTACAGCTAGAGTCTAAGTCAACCTGAACTTTCCAGAATAATTTCCCAATTATTGAATTTTAAACCCAAATGACAAATTTAGATTTAACAATTAAAAAATAAATTATTTAAATCCAATAGCCGTAACACCACTCATAATGATCAGGTTTAATGGTGAAAAAATGATGCCAGATATCCCAATAATTCACGTGCAAAATATCATTGCAACAGATTTTAAATCACTTATAAAAAATTGAAATTGACACTGAATAACATATTTGATATATTGGACAACTTAACAAGGGATGGCAATACTTCTGGGGAATGCATAACATAATGTAAGACAAAGTCAGCCATCTCGTCCAACTTCCTGTCACAACTGGAATAATGTTGGGGGCAAACCCATATTGCTACTAAGGACACATCTGGAATATCTATTCCCATACCTACTGCTACAGTAGTAATCAGAATTCTGATGGTGCTGTCACTTCTATGGAAAATATTCATAATACGCTCCTTTATCTGTGTGGGCATGAACCATTTCAATCAAACGATTTAATATTGCCTTTCCCCATAAGCTTTATAATTAAGTGTGGAATGAAACCATATATATAATTGTTAACACATGCTTATCGAGTTTCATCATACATCCATTCTGAATAATCTCAGTGTTTACCCATTCAATTTCCTCTTTATATTTTTCAGATCTTTTGGTGGCACAAAGTTAAATTTTTGGCCTGCACAAGTATCAAATTTATGCAATTTTATATACAGTCATGTACATATATCTAATTTCTGAAAGATGACTTTCATATAATGAATGAAAATTACATGCCCCCCAATTATGACATACAGCATCTGACAAATGTTTAGGTGTACTATTTTGACCAGGTAGATTCTTTGCCTAGCCCATTCCGGTCTTATCCAAATGTAATAATTCAGTCTCACCAATGTTAACTTGTGGAGAATTATTATCCGGTTTAATGCATCTGTTCTAGCAATGTCATAAGAGCCTGATTTGACAAAATAAATAATACATATAATAAAAAACAGATTGAAGGTATATGTACTACTACTTTTTATCCACTTATGTATTATGTTAAAATAACTAGGATATGTACACTGTTTCTTTAGTGTTGATTGCCTAATAGTATATACTGAAATAATTATATTTGTTGCAATATTTATAAATTGCATACCTATTTGGCAATACAGAAATAACATTTAATTTGTCACTTCTCAGCTTTAGGGTTTGTGCAATATCATTCTTTATTTCAGTTGTTGCAGTTGCAGTCTGTGTTAGTACGAGACATTCAGTAATACTTTGGTGTACTTCAACCTTTAGGTACTCTTCCCTAAAGTCCAGCCCCCTGAAACAAATGACAGCCAGATTATTCTAAAAGAAGTTTTTAAAAATTTATATTTAAATTTATATTATTAGATATTATTGATCCAATTTCATGATTTAAATTAAACATAAAAATATATTAAGGCCATCAAGTACATTTTTCCAGTCAGTATGTACATGCCTATTTTTATTCCTTGATGTTTGATTTATTTCAAAGTTAAACTTCTATCTTGCTAGAATAAAATAGTATATGTTATAAAACAGTTATTAAAAAACTTCATACAATTCAGATATGCAGTGGGCTTCATCATATGCAACCACACACTTTTCTCTGTATGCATTGTACAGTACACCTTTCCAGTGCCTGGTAATGATAGCTTCTGGGAATGCTATTAAAACTGTTGCATATCCCCTTTTTATGGCTGTAAAAAATAAATTGTGGCTAGACTAAGTTTGTAACATTAAAGTGCAAAATTATTGAGAAAGTATCAAAGTCATGTCCTATGTATCATGGTGATCATTATGTTTAAAAATTTGTGTAAATCAACTAAAACGTTTCAAGCTGATAGTAAAATCTTAAATGCATAAGTGACACTAACACTAACACTCTGTGTGCGTGTGTGTGTGTGTATATATATATATATATATATATATATATATATATATATATATATATACAGCTACCATCAATATCTTCTTTCTCAATTCCTTCATGGATTCATGTTTTAATGTCATGGTCTTTCAATGTTTTCACCTGATCAGTTATCAGTGATTTCAAAGGTGATATGACCAAACTTATGTGTTGCTTAGGAGAGTGTATCTGCAATCAAATTATTTTGCTAAACTCTGTATTTAAAAAAATATAATTTGTCACTCAAAAATTATGTTATTGTCATTAACATGTGAAAGCAATTGACCTATTCGTATTATACCTATATCACTCTGCTTAACTTTAATGTGGTCATTCAATTGGATCTTTACATTACTTTGATATTGAACAATTTTATATTTATACCTGCTATTACATAAAGATAATCTTTTCATATATTTTCAAAGCAAAAAATTGTAGTGTGTATGAACTTAACATAACTCAGATGTATTTATTCAGTGTTAATCACACTAATGTGAGTTAACTCTCTCTCTCTCTCTCTCTCTCTCTCTCTCTCTCTCTCTCTCTCTCTCCTTACCTTGTCTAACATCATTGGTGGGAGAATGTAGCATACGCTTTTCCCATACCCCATGGAAAGCACGGCAAATGTGTCACTTCCATCAATAACTGAATGTATAATATCCATTTTCAAGAAATATCTCATTGGCAAGAGATTCCGTCTTGGCAGTCTTTACCTGCCATGTTGCAGTATAGATTTATGCACCAAAACTTCTATTCCAGTATTGAGGAAAGAAGACCAAAACAAATCGAAAATAGTGAATGAAAGTCATTCAATTCTATAATAACATGAAAGAACACATGGTTTTCAACATATTGATTGAGATGAAACCAACCGGAAACGTGTCTTTGTCGCATCGTCCTGGAAAGAGGCAGATTGATCACGCTGAAGCTACACGACCACGCGGTTTTGTTGTTATCACGTGACTATTTGACCTATGATGTAGTATGCGTATCGACTGCAAAATGTGGCTAGTCATGTGACTAGCAATGCAAATGGAATCACATCACAATTGATACTTCCAGTTCAGTACAAATGTAGTTCCAGTCTATTTTTAGAACATTTTTTCCTCTCTCATTTTGGTGGTGATAGAAGAGATATATTGATGCATCTTTGGTATGGATTTAAAGTTAATTGTTTATTCTTGAGAACAGGAGCTCTGAGAGTGGTTGTCTGTATGTATTTTGGCAACAGTGCGCACT
Organism: Unio delphinus; assembly: GCA_029339505.1. Taxonomy (NCBI): domain Eukaryota; kingdom Metazoa; phylum Mollusca; class Bivalvia; order Unionida; family Unionidae; genus Unio; species Unio delphinus. Next base: position 9,427,386 of record JAQISU010000111.1, on the reverse strand, counting down.
GTGTAATTAGGCCTTAGTGATGATCCAGAAGTGAAATCAGTGTTCTGTGTACATGCTGCTCTGTTTACAGTGCAGCCACTCAAAAAAATGCCGGTCAACCCATGACAAGAACTTCACCGTGAAGTCATCTTTGGAGGTATTTTAGATTTTCATATGATTTGTATTGATTGTCACACTTTGGAAAGGTCAGTGCTGAGAAATATATGTAGAGAACATATATTAAAATTAATTGTGGTGTATGGCCTGTACAGGCAGTTATTATTAAACTTTAAATTGCTATGAAATTTTTATTATTAATGATCAACACATGAAATTTGAAGGCGTTATATATATTAACATTTAAAATAGAAAAATGACATTAGAAATTAAAAATTGATTTTTTTTTTTAAATTTTAATAAATTTTTTTTAAAAATTAAAAAATTAAAATTTGCCCCTTAAAATGCACATAGTTAATATTTTTGGAAATTATATCAAATCATATCAGCATGTTTATACTCCTACACCATATACAAGCTACAATGATGGATATTTTGTCAAATTTTATCAGAGAAAATATGTTTGTAAGTCAAAATGAGACATACATTTAAAATATATGAAAGACAGATTCTATTTTGTATTGATCATTCAAACTATTTATTAGGGGTCCAGTCAGTTAATTTATGTGTTTATGATGGGGTGACTTCCTGAGTAACACATATCTGCTTATATAGCCTTTAGTAATTGTCAACAAATATAGTTACAGGGTGTTTAGTGAGAGGACAGTGATGAAAACTTTATACTAGAACCTACTCAAGTTCTCTACTAAATCAGTTTAAACCTTCTGAGAATGAAATGCAGGCTGAAGGGATAAAATATACTTTCCACATGTATATTTACCCTTGGATGTAAGAAAACCGCAAAATGATGTAAGTTGAACACAAAATGCATTCAATTTTATTGTTGAATTTGGTTAAGATATTGATTAGTGAAGTGTGGCATTGTGGCCTGTATGATGTTAATAGAATTCTAATGATCCATCTTAATTTATGCATTGTTAATTACTAATAATATTTGTTAACTGACACTCTAAAGATTGCATAAGATATATTCAAACAAGATATTTTGAGTTTAACTGTGTACAACTGATCTTAGCATGGTTACATATCTCAAATGAACAAATATTCACATATTTTAGAATGTTTGGGATCTAAAGTTCACATTCAGTATATGATATAGGCTTGTACCTACAGTGAATCTGTAAGACACATTTCTGGCTGTGTGCACTAAATGTATCCCAAAATGTTATTTTCTTTATTAATATGCCCATGTATGGTAACATATTTCAATTCAGTACTTGGACAGAGTGCGGTATTGTAATATCAGCTGATATCTGATTCTATTGAACCATTGAGGTTAATAATTGGTATCAAACACCCTTAAAAATACACTTTAAATGTTCAAACAGATCATTTGAATTATTTTTGCACATTTGATCATAACAATTACATTGTATATGGCCCACATATGCAAATTTTCATTCTTGTTTACATGTTTTGGGGGTCAGAATTTCAAATTTAGTTTATGATATAGGATGTATTGGTACCTGTAGTTGATATGTGTGACCACATTTGGCTCTATTCTCTTGCAATATCCAGAATTATTATTTCCCTCATGAATAAGATTGCTTATAGCAATATATTCTTTTTTACTACATTGTCGCTTGACTTTCCTGTATACTGGCATGTACTAATGTTTCCACCAATGATCAAACCTCACCGTCCCCGCATTTCCTTAAAGTTTATGATGCATAGTCTACCTCATTAGTTATTTAACCTGTAAATGACCAGATATGCTTATAGAAACTTCATATACTTTTAGGATGAATTTATTACTTTAACAGGGTTCGTACGGTCTTTGAAGGTCTTTGAGAGTTTGGGAAAAATGAGGTAGCATTTTCAAGGCCTTGAAAGTTTGGGAAAATCGAGCATATTACCCTGAGGTCTTTAAAAGTCTTTGAAAATTGAAATAAACCCCTCAAAAATTAATTTCTTTCCAAAATCACAAATAAAAATATCCGAGATTGTTAGATTCAGATGTAATCCAGTTATCCTGGTTTCTTTCTTTTGATGACCCGTTCAGTTTATTGCCGCCGCATTAACAAAAGAGGCTTTGTTTTGTTTGGCCATCCAAAGTATGCCTCGGCGGCGACTTCAATCACGCATGCACTCTTCATCAAAGCCATGCGGTGCCGCTACACACTTCATCAAAGGAAGTCGCCAATAAAATTGCCCATGGTCGTTAGCAGCTGGTTTTCCTGGCTTCTTTCGTTTGACGAATAGTTGAATTTGACTGGACGAGTCCATCAGTTTTAGCCAATCAAAATGTTAATTACACTAATTCTACGTAGAAAGTTCGCGAAAGTTACACGCTCGAGAATTCAAAATTTCTTCATTCGATTTACATCTTCTGCAAGTTCAGTGTTTAAAAATGCCAGGTCTTTGCTCTTTCAACGATATCTGGCTTGAACAAGAGAAGTACAAGGAATGGCTGCAAAAGGATAAGTTATGCAAACGAAAGGCGTTTTGTACATTGTGTAAAAAGACGATCAACTTGGCTTCAATGGGAGAAGGAGCCCTTACAAGTCATGCCAAAGGTAAGTTGCAAATTAGTAACTACATGTTCATTTGGTGGAACAAAGATGCAGAAGTATAAGCAATTGGTATTTTTGGGAAAATAATGGTAATTCATTACTCGTCGGGTATAAAATAAGATCGTTTAGTTTGATGATTTGGTAGATATAGCAAAAGAGGGCCTGTTTAAATGTACTTCTACGGTCGGTTTATTTAACACATTTGAGGAAAAAATTCATTTTCGAAAATTTTGTTCTACATAACATCATTACTTGATTTAATACAGAAACATGCATTGTACTAAATTAAATTCACGGATAAACAGTTTCAAAGTGCGCATGCGTACACTATATTAGAGTTAAACAAGAGTTATTGTTCTTGAATTGTTTATCACAAAAAATGGGGGAAAACCCGCCTAACCTAATTTTAAAGTCAGAGAATTAGGTGCCCACACATCACAGCCTTTTTTAATAAAAAAAAAAAAAATATTTTATTTCACTTTTTCAGAAGCCATTTTTAAATGGTAATTTGTGTCTAAATAGCTTTTCTTACTAGCATGTAAAACCGATTTAAAAATTACTTTCATGCATCATGAAGTTGTATGTTTTCATTTAGATTCATTAAAATTCTTGCAGTGATAATTACTTTTGTTTCGTTTCTAGGATGTAAGCACCAACAAAATACAATATCTGCAAAACAAGTCGCACCAGTAAGTGCATACTTTTCACAGCCAGCAGCAGATGGTGTGACAAGTACAAAGCAGCCTACCAAAGCAGCTCTAGCAACTTCTACTTTAGCAATGAAATGATGACATATGCCTCCTCTGCAAGACATAAGTACCATGCCTATCTGGATAAGAAGAAAGCAGAGGAGAAGGATGAGAAGAAAAACCCAAAAGGAAAGAAACGGGAGTTGGCCTTGGATGAAGTGGAAGAACTTAAAGCCAAAAAGCTGCGTCTTGAAGCTGACATTGCCAGCCTACATGCTTCCTCTGTACAGAAAGCAGAAGAGGCAGAGTTAAAAGGACTCATTGTGCTTGTCACAGAGTCAAATGCTCTTAGGAGAAGAGCAGAGGAAAAGATGACAGTGGTGGCATCTCTTTCCAAAATGATTGAAGAGAAAAAAAAGCAAATAAAATAATGCATTTAAAGCAGTGCTGATGTCTTTAAGAGAACAATTTATGTTGTATTAAATCTGACACATATGTTACTTATTTCTGGAGAAAAAAACAATGAATGTTAACCTATCTTCTCGATCATTATAATGTAATTTTAGGAAATTAATTATAGTTTGACTTTAATCAGTAAACAATATTGTGGTATTTGGCATTCGTTGTTTTCTCATATGACCTGTATACACAATGTTAGCAAAAATAGGTCTTGGAAATCTCTGTTTGTGGTCTTTGAAAGTTTGGGAAAAGTCTTTGAATTTATCATTCATATTTGAGTACGAACCCTGTTTAATACATGACTATTACTTCACATTTCTGAGTGTCACTGTCAAGTTTAATATTTCTTTCCTATGCTTGCAGCCTGAATGTTATTTGGAAATCACTATATCTAACACATTTTAACTTCGTTTGCATACATCTTACTGTTTTCTAGATATAAGTGAAACATTTTATATCTTTTCAGGTCTAGGCTGGTATCTGGAACAAAGTGTTAGTGGTGGATCAGTTTGGAAGCTCACCAGTAGTATGGTGGTGATAGGAAGATTTCATAAGGACATATGCAGTGTACTGCCATAAGTGATCATGATATCACCACATTAATATATAGCACCTCAAGGACATGGCTTAGATCTTCATGAGAGAGATTAGCACCATTGTTCAATAAGGTAAAGCCTGCCTAAAAACTGTATTTTCCTATCTTATTGTCATTTTTTGTAGTTATCGACACTGAAATGTAATGCAATTTTCTTATAAAACATGGAAGTGGTCCCATCAGATGTTTAAATCTGAGTGCACTATTAGTTATACAAATAACTGCCTAAATACCTGACACAATAAATATGGAACATAGCACCTGTTGTTGCTTCTTTAGTGTGTACACCTTTATTCACCTTGACAGACATATTGCGGTTTGTTGCCAAAATCACTATGAGTCATGCTACTTCATTACCCCTGGGAAAAATGTTCTCAGTTACTCAGATCCAAACCACCATTTATTTTAAATACCATTGATTGATCAACTTTTCTGTCTAAACTTTGTCAAAATCTGTTTTCAAACTTTTATGAAAATTTAATTTTTCAATAAAATTTAGTTGATAAATTTAAATGTTTATTTAAATTTCCATTAACATTTTAATTGATCAAAATGTATAAACTTTAAACATATTCTCAGACAGGCCTTATCTTGTAGTACAATTAGGTTTTTACAGTATTGAAAAAGTCCTATAATTAAGGAAGATATAGGAAATTTAGTTTTGGTTTCTCAAGAGCACATGGATCAGCACGTGCACACTGTGGAACACCAGTACTACACACTTTCCAGCAGGTGTCACATGTCTTCTATGCAAGGAAATTCAAAAAGATTTAATGTATAAAGTTCAAATAGGTGTGGCATTCAAATATAAAAGTTTTACTAAAATTTGCCCCAAAAAGTTGGGCCTGTCAGGAATCACAATTAATACTTCCAGTTCAGTACCCACGAATGTAGTTCCAGTCTATTTTTAGAACATTTTTTCCTCTCTCATTTTGGTGGTGATAGAAGAGATATATTGATGCATCTTTGGTATGGATTTAAAGTTAATTGTTTATTCTTGAGAATAGGAGCTCTGAGAGTGGTTGTCTGTATGTATTTTGGCGACAGTGCACACTGTGTAGTTAGGCCTTAGTGATGATCCGGAAGTGAAATCAGTGTTCTGTGTACATGCTGCTCTGTTTACAGTGCAGCCACTCAAAAAAATGCCGGTCAACCCTTGACAAGAATTTCACCATGAAGTCATCTTTGGAGGTATTTTAGATTAACATATGATTTGTATTGATTGTCACACTGTGGAAAGGTCAGTGCTGAGAAATATATGTAGAGAACATATAGTAAAATTAATTGTGGTGTATGGCCAAATAGTGCGAACGAGGTCAAAAATTCATCAACGCTTTAATTTCGTCGCGTCCGACAACGGATTAAAGACACAGTCAGTGTTATACTTGCAATTTCTGAGAAGATAAATTATTTCCCTATCGATTTAATGTACTTATGGCTCATCATAAGATCATTAAAGTTTTCTAGGCCTGTTAGTAGGCGAGTACCCCATGCCTGGTGTCGGCGAATTCCAACTTTTCGATAGGGAATGCGCTCTGACACTACACCCCAACATAAAAAACCAAATATCAAAAATGGGGTGGCAAGGGTCAGAGGAAACTCGGGCTAGATGAGCGGGTGTAGTATAGTAGGTCTTAAAAAGGGGTGGAGGCATCCAATGTTAAACGGGGTAAAAAGTTTATAGTTACTATAATGTATTAATCCAGATTGAAGTTTCAATACAAAATGTTACATATGAGTCTATTTATTTTTCAGACCAGCTTTCCTGGAAGCAGCATTCTTAACCACAAGTTTTTTGTGTGTGTGTATATATATATATATATATATATATATATATATATATATATATATATATATATATATATAAAATCATGGAAACTCACTGACATTTCACTCGGTGATATTTGTACTTAGTAATTGGCAAATTATTTTTGGCTAAGGAATATTTTCATTGCATAGAATTCCAAACTTCACACAAGTATTCAAAGAAATTTGCGAATTCCTTAAACCAATGCGTTTTAACCAAAGTTATTACATTATTTTAAATTTACGTCGCTGACAACTTGGTATCACTTCCGGTGCTCACGAGACCACACATATTTAATATTTTCATTTTAATTGGACTACTCGCCATGTCTTTTACTTTCGCGAACCATCTCGGCAGACCGCTCCGTTAACCTAGATGTTAGAGCGTCATCTTCGGCTGCGTGAGGTCAAGTGTTCCATTCCCGGCCGAGTGATACCAAATACGCAAGTACACACACACACACACACACACACACGCACGTACGCACACACACACGCGCGCGCGCAACTACTAGATTGCAGTAAAGTTATCATACACGAAAACTTTACCTATTTGAAACCTACTTTTTCATATGGCGACTATTATCCGTGTGATTTAGCATTAACTGTCAAATATATGTTATAAGAGTAAACAGAAATAGAGATATCAGAAACAGTATTATAGTAAAATTATACTTAATCTACGTTTGTTACAAAATGGAAATTCTGAAGGGAAATATAAACATTTCTTACCGTTTACATATTCACTAGATTTGTTTCTGTTTGTCTCCACTATTTTGATAACACCGTTTAGTCAAACAGTTCTTTATACAGCACGATGATTTTGGCCAGCTTTTTCAGGCATCTATTATTTAGTTAAAAACAAATTTAAAAAAAAAAAAGCAAAACAACAACCCCAAAAGACAGAGGCCTTACATTTTTGAAATTGTCTGCCACGGCGCACAAAGGGACAAATTGTGAAACATGTTTAAAAAAGGCGTGTCTGAAATAATTGTGAAGCTCTGTGTAAAACATAAGCGCCAATCTCCCATACTGTCTTCAGTCTCTAACGACGCTCTACTGAGATTAGGTGGTACTTATGTAAAGATTTATTTTATTTGTAAAAATTTAAAACTAGAAGACTTGTTAAAATGTGCACTGTATGCCTTTGTGCCTTTGTTGGCTTTTATTGTGGAAGCATTGCTTGTAGCTGGTTTTGGAATCTGCGCAGCAAATCATGTCTACGATATGTACTGCGGAATTGACAACGCACGACTTCCTGCTACGGATTTGCAGGCCATATCTGATGAAGAGGCGATGAGGTATAATGGTACCAACGGTACAACCCCAGGTAGGCGGAGCTTCAGGTGTAGGGAACATTGTATTCAGAAATAAACAACAACACTAGCTGTGATTGATACATTTATTAAGAGTTGTACTTTCTGTTCAACTTAAAAAAAACGTTAAGCCTCTTGGCAACATGGTATATTATGTTAATTCATATATAGATCTTATTTTGTATTTTTGATGATGTTTTTTAAATGTGGCACACATGGATGTAACTGGGTCTGTTGTAACTAGATAACTCTTTCCCCTGTCAAGTTTCAGCAGTTTTGTCCTTGTCAAATTGACAATCTAAGATTGTTCTCTGTGACAGTGTGTAACCTGCATGTAGGACAGAAAATATTTTTATTTAACAAAATATTAGCTTTGAGGTCTATGGAAAAACATTTGGTACCGCGATACCATGATACACGACTGTCACAGAATTAGGCGAAAATTGAATTTATTTCTTCTTGGATACAAACCAATTTCACCATTTTTGTTTCGTCGTACATGCGTTACCTGGGGTGATTAAGTGTTTTTTCAAGGTAAGCGACGTGTAGCGACTTACATGTACCTGGCTGGATATCACTTGAAGTCAGGAACATTATAATCACGGGGTGCACGGGAATTTTGCCCTGAATTCTGCTCACCTATTTGGGGACACATAAGGCAGAAAATTTCTAAAAAGATTACGAGTCAGAAGTATCTTGTCAAAGCAGAGATAGCTCGTCATTTTCTTTCTCCAGCCAAAGGGGTGAGTGTTAAATTTATATTTCGTTTTATTTAAAGTGAATTTTATTCAGTTTATCTTTTCATGTAATGATGCCTTTATTACAGTGCAGATTTAAACCGTTGAATATTTGGAATTACTACTCACTATTAGACTTTAACTGCAATAGCGTAATTTAAATTTTAGATTGTTTTAGAAACGACTATTGTTTGGTTTCTTTATTGTAGTTGATTGTGCAGTGATTGTGCTGTTTGATTGTGCCATTTGATTGTGCGATCAAATTGAGGTGTCTGACTGTCTGTCTGTCAGACTGTCCATCTACGTTTGTATCTGGTGTGAACAGGAGGTCATGATGTCTGAGGATATCTGTCGAGATGTGTAAATATCCGGAACTATCTAGAAGTCTTAATGTCCGAGTGTCCGGAGCTGTCTAGAGGTGTAAACGTCCGGGGTAGCATCTAATTGTTTGGGACCGGTGGTTCTAATAGTTGCTGTATGCTGTCTGTATGTTAGTGTGACGTAAAACTGTAGTGGATCCGTGAAGGGCAAGCGGCCGATAAAAGTATTGGGTCAACCCTAGGTATTCGGAGAAGCTGTACGGCGATTCAACAGTTGGTGAATCGTACGGTTGTACAGGGTTGAGACGCATGTATGTGTTTCAATTGTGGTTACAATTGAATGCCTTGATATAATTACACGGTGTGACTTTCTCGGTAGTATTCCAAGGAATTACATGAATCTCAAGAACAGTTAGAAACTTGACTTAATAGATATAGATGTTTGTACTTGTTATCGCAATTCATAGTGCAATAATATGATTTGAGGTTTATCGTGCGATAATATAATTTTTGTAAAGGTTCCCTTTTTATTTGAAACATTTGTGCAGTCCAGGAGGTTCCAATTTGAATCGATATTTATTTTTTTTTCTTCAGTTTGTGAATGGTTGTGAAGTGTGATTGTGGGTTGAACGCATGAGTTATTGTGTTGATACATCATTATTTTTCATTAATAATTTATTTCATAAAGTTACATCTTTCACATATTGTGTTTGATTTGTTTATTTGATCCACCACCCACTCGGAAACAATTCTGTTAAGGCGTTGCGTGATGCGGTATGATTTTGGCCAGCTTTTTCAGGCATCAATTATTTAGTTAAAAACAAATTTAGAAAAAAAAAGCAAAACAACAACCCCAGAAGTCATGTTTAAAAAAGGCGTGTCTGAAATAATTGTGAAGGTCTGTGTAATACATAAGCACCCATCTCCCATACTGTCTTCAGTCTCTAACGACGCTCTACTGAGATTGGGTGGTACTTATGTAAAGATTTATTTTATTTGTAAAACTTAAAAAATAGAAGACTTGTTAAAATGTGCACTGTATGCCTTTGTGCCTTTGTTGGCTTTTATTGTGGAAGCATTGCTTGTAGCAGGTTTTGGAATCTGCGCAGCAAATCATGTCTACGATATGTACTGCGGCACGACTTCTTGCTACGGATTTGCAGGCCATATCTGATGAAGAGGCGATGAGGTATAACGGTACCAATGGTACAACCCCAGGTAGGCGGAGCTTCAGGTGTAGGGAACATTGTATTCAGAAATAAACAACACTAGCTGTGATTGGTACATTTAGTAAGAGTTGTACTTTCTGTTAAACTTAAAAAAACGTTAAGCCTCTTGGCAACATGGTATATTATGTTAATTCATATCTAGATGTTTTGTATTTTTGATGTTTTTTAAATGTGGCACACATGGATGTAACTGGGTCTGTTGTAACTAGATAACTCTTACCCCTGTCAAGTTTCAGCAGTTTTGTCCTTGTCAAATTGACAATCTAAGATTGTTCTCTGTGACAGTGTGTAACCTGCATGCTGAAGTAGGACAGAAAATATTTTTATTTAACAAAATATTAGCTTTGAGGACTATGGAAAAACATTTACCATGATAAACGACATAACTACCGTTTTTTAGATTCATTTAAAAGGTGCAACAATATATTTTTATTACTTACGCCGTTTAGTATTGACATAAATCCAGTTGTGTTACAAACTGGAAAGTGCCATAAACTCGAAGACATCGTTTTAGGCAACACCTGGTTTATGTCCCATAGGTCACGGAAATTACGAAACATTACACAACAACTATTTTACAAAATGAATGCGTCATGTGCTCAGGTGGGCTTTAGTCTCAAATATTTGCACTGCGTTGTAAAGTGTAACAAACTATTGCGAACAAAGAGGTGGTCTGACCAAGAATAAACGCAGTGAAAGTAAGCAACACGTACGCGGAGAACATGTGTATAGAGCATCTTTATTGATAAGATATGCAGCATTGCTATTGAAAAATCACACCATATTCTGCGTTGGGAATAGGTGTGTCGTACAATATTCAGCATATTCTATAATTCTGAAAGCCATCATAAAGGTCTTAGCGAGATTGTTCCAGCTCGGTTTTCGCCAGATCATTGATTCGACCGAGGTCTAAGCTTTGTGCAACCCTGTTAACGCTTCATGTACGATTGTTTTGTGCGATCCTGCCAAATCTTCGTCTACGATTGTCTTGTACGACCTTGCCAACTCTTCGTCAACGATTGCCTTGTACGACCTTGCCAACTCTTCGTCACTTCAAAGATGTATTGAGCTTAGTTTTGGCCGAAAAAGTTTAGCTTTCATTAATAGTCGCCGGCTGACAAAATTGCTACATATATCAATTAGACCATAGCTTCAAACTGTGATCACCAATGCAAGTGCAATGGAAGCAGAAAAGGGTGCTAGCAATATTTCAACAACCGCCACACCTGTGGCCAGAGACAATATGGTGACAACATAATTTCCCGCGTTTACCGAGCGTTTGTACTTTTTCGATAAATTTCGCTGATGTCCAAGCCTCTGTTCCTAGGGAGGATTATAGTCGCTGTCTTTTAGACTAAATTCTTGTGGGTCATGGATTTTTTAAAATTATTTTGGCATTATAATTCCTTTATTATTATGACTCTAAAGATTTAAAGAAAGTAACATAAAAGAGCGAAAACCAACTAGTTTCGTAAATTCAACAAATAATTGATTTCCCTCGAATAAAACGTGAAAATTTTAAAAGAACTTACTTTGCTGTGAAATAAATTCCAAATATTCCTAATATGTTATCACAAGTTCAAATGTATAACGTTCTAACTGAATTACAGAGGTATTACACTTAAATTCTAATATTGAATAAGCGGGTGTGCCTATAGGATTGAGTATGCTAACGTGCCAGAGACCTGGACTGTGGCAATGTGAAAAGAGTCCATTGTAGTATCAGAATAATATAGTAAAAAAAATAAACTATTCTTGTCTGAATTCACTATAATTCCAAATTGTTTCTGTCCAATAATATTATTGATGATAACTTTGTGATTTGAATAAATAGTTCCAGCCAAATGAAATAATGAACACAACAATACGATTAATTTTACTACATATGCAAGAATGAATAATTTCTGTACCCAAAAATGACCGCTCCGGTGGCCTAGTGGTTAGAGCGTTCGCCGCGGAAGCGGGAGGTCGCGGGTTCGATCCCCGGCCGAGTCATACCAAAGACTTACAAAATTGGTACTAACAGCTGCCTCGCTTGACGCTCAGCATTAAGAGGTTAGTGTTAGGACTGGTCGGCCTGGTGTCAGGATAATGTGACTGGGTGGGACATCATGCTACATGTCTGCAGCATGATGCCTCAGTGCTAGACATCACTATAAACTGCCTCACAGCAGACATCGTAGCGATATGACTGAAAAATTGTTAAAGCTACGTTAAAAATCCTAATCAAACAAACAAACAAACAAACAATGTACCCAAAATGATTATATCAAAATAAAGGCATAACGGTAGAACAATGTAGACGAGCAAACGTTGATGTCTAGAATAATTGTTTTCAACAAGATAAAATATATTACTAAAGTTATAATAAAGAACAAGGCAAAAATCTGGAAGACCCAATTCTTTATTGGGGAATCCCAACGTTCTAGACTCGGATTAAGACGAACATGTTTACATTCATTGATAATAATCATAATATTTAATGTAATATCACATAGAAATATTAGTCATGTATTATGATGTCTACACAATCAATAGCCCATGTCTACACAATCAATGACCCATGTCTGCACAATCAATGGCCCATGTCGGGTACATAGTGATATTGATTCTGAGAGACCTTAAATACAAAATACAAAAATATGTAACATAAATAGTTAAGAAAAGCCATCAAAAATACATCTTGACTAAACAAAACACTATAAGCATCATGATAAAAACGTTTGAATAAATCTAGATGTGTGGTATTAGCTCCACCTCTTACCAGTCGCCGTGACTTACTGGCACATGGGCGTTGATGTAGAAATTATGGGTTAGTATGCTTCGGTCTTCAACAAATTCACCGATATTCACAAATAATATGCTCGCAGGTTCACCGGCTGCTTGTTTTAATATTAAGATGCAGCAGAGCACGTCTTTTTCGAATTTAACTCGTTTGTTGTTTTTTGCTGACAAAACGAGTGATTGCATCTCACACATACCTTGAAAGAAAGGTTATCGCCCAGAGCGTTTAGTCAAATGCACGTTGTTCTTGTAGCAGTAAATGTTTCCAAGAATCTCTAAAGGCAGCATATTTGGCTTTTCTTCCTACAAGCAAATCATAATCAACTATAGATGCTATCAGGTTGTCTTTTTATGCTCTGTGTAGCCCAATTGTTCGATGTCCAGCTACTTTGCATCCTCGTTTCACATCTGTCTGAACCGGTACGCATCAACCTAAAGAAGATGCATCTACTCTCGCACCATTGGGTTAGTCTATATTTGATGTTACGCTTCTTTTGTGCGAACATCACCAATTCTAGAGTTCTTACTCGTCCATCTCAGTTCTGGCAGGATTCACAGGTGATTCTTATTCTTTCTCTGTGTCTGCTTTCTGGTCACTCTCCTTTGGGTTTAATATTTTACCTTTACTCTAGGTAGCGCGCATGTTCTAATCCCTGAGTCTAAGATGGATAGATTGGCTGAAAATCATGACTCTTATGCGTTGACGTTTAGGGTGATGTCTCCAGAGGAAACGTTTGACGTAATCAAGTGTAAAGCGTTCTTTTGAGTCGTTTGTAAGTGACTGATTTAGTGGTTCCATTATAAGTCCGTTCGACTCCTTTGACACGGATTAAAAGTGTCATATATTTCGTTACTGTGATCCCCATGTAGGTTAATGAAGCAACTCAGGTGACTCTGAAGAAGATTGTGTCCTTGTAGTTGCTGTTTGTAAAACCGCAAAATTTCCGAAACATATGTGTTGATTCTTAGCTATTGTAACCATACGCATTTACTGATTTAATCCGGTCGACTGACATGATATTGTCGTTCATTAAGTACATAACCTCTAAAAACAACAATAGCGCTTACGGTACCGATTACCATGCTAGCAGTGCCTTCCGAATAGACCGAGGGGATTTATCAACTGTTAATTCTTCTGGGAAGGTATTAAATGGAGGCGATGGTCTGAAGATGCATAAAGGATGATGACTAAAGAAACCACAAACACGTAGACTCAGAAGGCGCAAGCAGTAATTTTAATCTCAATCGTGATAGTGAACTCGAGCATATTAACCCGTGAATGTCGTTCGTGTACCATGCGTACTCAGAGCTCTGAAATGTTGTGTTGCAGTCATGCATTCTAGAGCAACAAGGCATTCCATAGGAGACAGTACGCGATTCCCTATTAGATACTTACTATTCACATGACTAACTTATTGCAGGTTTTTTTTAATTTTAATTTTCTCAATCAACTATATTCCCAGTTACGTTTATTTGTTCGAGGTCGACATGAAAACGCAGGAAGTTGATAAACGCTGGATGCCGTATGCGAGCCATTTCCGTACACGTACTAATTCTGTAAAATACTGGCAATTCGAATCCAAGGATAAGGACGTGTTAGTTGAGACAGGGCTGATCGTTTCGGTCCCTAAGCGTGATGATTAACCGCCGCGTGGATGTCTGCAATCATGGCAGTAACCGTTCATGTATGGCACTTAAATGCCTACAGGTTAAAACGTCGTGTTCCTAAGAGCTGCTCACCAGTACTGTTTTATCAGCTTAACATAGATGGCGCGGGGAACTGAACGCTCATTTGTACGTAAACATCAGCATGTTGTGCTTCCTAACAAACAACAACCACTAAACAATGTCTTCAGCCTATACACAAGTCACAGACATCACATCACGGTGACTTTCATTAGTCTGCTAGCACAAAGGAAAGGCTGACAGTGTTGACCTGTCTTGAGGTGTATGTGAGACAAGCTTTACTGGATGGCTTTGCGGTTTGTTTGTTTTGTATCCACCCACTTAACCTGTGCCCATTCAACAGGTAGTGCAGCGAACAGAACGAGCTGAGACAGGTACTCCAAGCGGGACACAGTCATATACTCGAGTTTGGAACAGTACATGTAGTTGTCCAGAATCCATACCTTGCACGTGAATTGATGGTTAGTCTCTGCTGCTTGTTTGTCCATAGGACTGAAAATGGTATATGGGGGTTCACTATCTTGTGATTGGTATGTGATTTTAAGTGCTATTTGTGTCGTTCAAATAAGAGTTGCTGGTAAGTATTCAGCGCCGCAGTACGGTAAAGGACGTACGCGTCGGCAGCCTTTAGCTGCTCCAAAACGAAATTACAACCGCGACAGGTTGTAAGGACCTTGATAACCTCCTTGCATTGAAGATTGTAAGATTTGAGACGCATCCTCGTTTTCTAGGTCTTTATGTCTCATCTTTGGTGCTACACCCTTTCTCAGCCTCTCTGTCGACATTCCCATCAGCCAGTAATGTGGGAATTTTACTGTTATGGTGTGGGATAGCATAGGTCATCAATGCAGACAACTTGAAGATCTCGAAGCTCTAGCCACTCGAGCGAAAACTCGACAATGTGGTAGATGGCTGCACGTCTTGTCCAAAATACCTTGCTGAATATATTTGTGACCCAACCGTTCTGGTATTGATTCTTTTCGACTGTTCCAGCTAAAGAAATTACAGTATGTTGCTACGCGAATATCGCAACGTACTGACAACAGATCTCCTTGGGTCGGGGAAGAGAACGAGTGGGATGAGATTACGATAGACGGCAATTGCGTGTGACGTTTTAAAAGACCCATCTCCGTTGTTGTGAGAAGAAATGTCAGGAGTTGCAACTGGATGATATTCCCTGGGATCCATCGTGTCTAGCACTGTCAGCGGAAACGAAATCCAATTAATTGAGATTGGTTGTCTATGCTGGGTTCACTTTGGGAGCTAGGAGATTTAGGACCTTAGCAAGTACTTTACCCTAGTGGTAGCCTAACTTTAACCGACTAGTTCTAAGGTTGCTGTACTGAGAGGACTATGTCTTTGTATAGGCTCGAGCACATCTAGTACGACGAAGAAATCCGGTTTGATGTATATAAAGCCTGTCTCTTCCAGTACAGCTTCAGTGGGAAACTTGGGCATCATGCTGATTAGGTTAATGCCAACATAGCCAATCATGGAAGCCTAAAGGTACATGCACCACAGTTGCGGACTATAGTAGTACTTGATTACATGCCAGAGTGGGATGTCATAACTAAGCAGACAAATTGACCTCTCTGAAGTACCTGCACGAAGAAGCATCAACCGTCCAACTGCACAAACTGATGCGAAAGTTTGAGAGATCATCCATCACCCGAAATCCAAACACAACTTTCCGTTGCCTTCCATAGCGCACTAAAGGGTGCTCTTTGCGTCATTTGCATAGTACTCAACCTTTTGCATACGGGGAAAATGGCGGTCTTTAGGCCAGTTATAGTCGATGTAAGCTATAAACTTTAATACTGAACCATTTGAGAGACACATTCCACTCTTGTATATGTCACTGACGGTTATGTCCTTGAGTTTAATTGCATGCATGATGAATTGTTCTAGCTCATCCACGTCACTAATGGTTGCACCAGTCTCGTGTACGCACTTCACCCATACTGCTAGCTTTAAGATGCAAGCTTCTGTTAGACCGTGTCCAGAGGAAGAATATTTATAATGGTCATGCCGATGTTTCTTTAAGGATGCAGGTTGTCGGGATCGCGCACTTGGACAGATTGAGCATATACCACACATAACTAAGGACAAAAAAATAATGGGGCTTTAGGTTGGGGGTCTAGATACCTTATAGTGGGCAGAAAAACTGGAACGGTACATTTAGACTGGATCAACAGGCGGAGGCACAACCCTATCAAGTCGAAAGGGAACATGCATAGCCTAATATTCTGTGGGGCCTGATAGACAACATTTCTACCCAAAATGTTTTAAGCCTGATCTTCTATATTAAGCAGAGTAAATGATGTTCAAACTGCATTTTGGCGGTGGAGTTACCTTCTAGGAGATGAAGACCTATTTGAAAGTTATTTTATTATTTATAATGTACTTCTTTTCAAGTGTTTTACTATTAATGATGTACTACTTAACCAATATGTTACAGTTTACGATTTAATACATGACAGCTATTTTACGCTATGACTTGCGTCGCTATAAATATAAGAAATTCTGTGTCTCTATCAATATATGTAGTTTCGTTTCTCTGTCAATACATTATGACAACAGCTGGCGTTGATTACGATATTGCAACCTGCATTATCGACTAGTTGTAACTTTCACTGTGCTACATTGCATTATCGACTAGTTGTAACCTTCACTGTGCTACATTGCATTATCGACTAGTTGTAACTTTCACTGTGCTACATTGCATTATACTAGCATCATAGTTGTATCTGTTCGCTCTGCAGACATATAACTTCTATGTTGTTATGCATATTACCGTATGGCGTTTAAAATGTAATTAAACTATTAAAATACTACCAGGGAACATAAAAATAGTAACATGCATAGTATAATGATGACATATGTAAAATTTAAAATATACTAATGAAATCGGAAGATATGAAAAGTCAGTATTTTAACATTATGCTTATCAAATTTAGAACTATCGGCAGATGTAAAGATGTAAGCTTGAATGTACATCTTGTACACACATAAAATGCAGAATAGAAATTTACAGCATATACTAATTGAAAATACATGCACATAATAATGGCTGTAATATTTACTCCTGAACAGTACCACGAATGACCTCTGTACTATATATATATATATATATATATATATATATATATATATATATATATATATATATATATATATATATATATATATATATATATATATATATATTATTTTGAACTGAAGATTAAGTTCTAAAAGACCCTGTGTTCACCATGATAACCATAAGTTGTAAAGCAAGAACTCTGGATGAACCCCAGCTTGAACCACTTATCCACTAGATGCTACTGGCAGCTTTCTCACATTCCCATTCTGGCAGCTTTCTCACATTCCCATTCTGGCAGCTTTCTTTAATACAGATACTGACAGTGCCTGAGAGAGTAACCCACACAGATAGTGGAGAAATTACAGTGTCGGTACATGAGAGCGCTTTAGACCTCTGACATAGGGGGCACTTGACATGCAGTAAATTGACCATAGGAACATAAATAGGTTTTGGTTACCACATTAATGGCATAGTTATTTGTAGTTATATTTTATTCCTGAATGTAACAAGACTGAATTGTAGAGCGAAAATGTGTAATCCAACACCTAAATTGATTGCGTTATTGCGTGTACTACATTAAAGTGCTAATATTTTATGTATCACATCGGAAGAAATTCACTTTTCTCATCTCATCCAGATCTTTGCCTCGTTGTTCCTGTATTTGCTCATATCACTGGACCCCACATGAAATTAACGAAAATATTATCCATTTGGTCATGTAGATTCTAACATTTATTATATGTTGTGTTGCAAATTGCTTTAATTTTCAATTATGTTTGCATTGTTACAAGAAATGAATAGGTTATGTCCCGTACACAATCTATGTCGATTGGAAGGGTACGTGTATTTGACAATTATAAATTACAGTTTGATCCAGTGTGACGAGGTCTGAATCTCATAATAAATGATCTTTGGTGCAATAACGTGTATTTTGAACGAATGTTTTATTATTATTCACAGTTTATCTGGGGTTTTGCTGTTGTTGTGGGTTTTTTTCTATTCCAATGTCCTTATGTTATTAATATTTTCCTCCATCTTGTGTAAGATGGAATAATGATAAATTGTACTTGCCTGCTTTGTTTGGAGTTCCGGAATGCAAACCAATGTGTAAAAATCTTTGTTTTTAGTCAGGTTTAGGAACCTGTATTGCGCCAAAGATCTGTGTGAGCAGCAAGGTCTGAATCTAGTTTAATTTCCAAACAAGATTGTACTTTCCCTCCAAAAGTATTTTATACTGTGTTATTATGACATTCTTCTCTACATTGTTCTCTCCTGCAACACCCTTGTTATGAAAAATGTTTCTTGATTTGAAATGCAAGTGTCTACTGATAAAATAACTTTTGGTATTCCTGCTTATTTTTGTCGGTTGTGACGCTATACTATGACTGTGGTTTATGAAGAGTTTCAAAAGGTGACTATTGAATATATTATGTACCGTTAGAATAATAGTTCGCACTGTTTGTACTTTCTTTGCATCCACTTACGGGAACAGAGGGGACAGGCAACGACAAGCGTTTTAGACGACTCGGTCACCCGGGGTCTATCTTGACATTTTTGAAATGCACCATATGCCGGGGTCTAGATTTATTGGACATCATGAAATTGACCATGGGTCGGGGATTTCTTGACATGTATGAAATAGACCATAGGCTAGTGTCTATCTTGACTTGTATGAAATTGACCGTAGATCAGAGTCTATCCTGGCAAGGATGAAACTTACCTTGAGTCGGGGTCCATATTGCCCTGCATACTATTGACCATAGGCCAGGGTCTATCCTGGCAAGGATGAAACTTACCTTGAGTCGGGGTCCATATTGCCCTGCATACTATGGACCATAGGCCAGGGTCTATCCTGGCAAGGATGAAACTTACCTTGAGTCGGGGTCCATATTGCCCTGCATACTATTGACCATAGGCCAGGGTCTATCCTGGCATGTATGAAACTGACCATACGCTGTGGTATATCTTGACATGTCTGAAATTGACAAAATGTCGGGGTCTATCTAAGCGTGTATGAAATTGACCATGAGCCAGTGTCTGTCTTGACATGGATACAACTGACCATTAGTCTGGGTCTGTCTTGGCATGTATGAAATTGACCATGGGCCTTTGTCTACCGTGACATGCATGAAATTAACCATATACCAGGGCCTATCTTGACATGTATGAAATTGACCACAGAAGCATATTATTTGTCTTAATATTTAGTTTTATTTTAGACTTGAATGCAACAGGTCTGGGTTATATCTCGGGTGGAACTGTGATTTCCCATCTCCTTCATCTGCGCTGGACATATTAATCATCATTGGCGACTTAGTCCCGGGAGACCATGTCGTCTGCAAAACGGAGGTTGGTGATGTTACGCCCGCCAACGCTGACTTTCCCATAGTTGTTTTCCATGGTTTCGCTCATGAAACGCTCTAAATAGATGATGTAAAGTGGGGGTGATAGGAGACAGCCTTGACGTTCTCCGACTGTTGTCTGGACGCAGCCCCCCCCCCCCAGAACCTTGAGTAATTGCTGCACTGGTAGCGTTGGCGTACAGCTGCTTGATAGCATTGGTCAACTGTCGACCCACGTTGTACTTCTTCATTGTGGCCCACAATGTCTCATGCCACACTCTGTCAAATATCTTTTTGAAATCTATGAAGACATGATATACGTCTTGTTGATGTTGCGAGTACTTTTTCACAATCCTGAGATTGAATATTTGGTCTGTTGTGCTTTTTCCACTTCGGAATTGTGCCTGTTCTGCAGCAATTATTTCATCTGCTTGTAGTTTCAGTCTGTTTAAGATGGTCTTTAGCATCACCTTGCTAGCATGGCTGATCAAACTGCTGATAGTTCTGTAGTGTTGGCACAGCCGGTGATTGCAGTTTTTTTTTTTTTTGGGGGGGGGGGGAGTGTTATAATCAGTGACTGGGCCCACTGTGTTGGCCATTCACCTGTCCGCCAGATCCTGTTGCAGAGGTTTCGTAGTAGCTTTGCCCCCATTCTTGATAAATTCAGCTGGGATGTTGTCTACTCAAGCTGTCTTCTCATTATTTTATGGTCTTATTGCTGATTCCACCTCTTCTTTGAGAATGGGGAAAATATCATCGTTTGTGGAGTTTGGAACTTCAAGCATCTCTAAGTGTCCTGTGGACTGATGGTCTTAGAGTTCTTTATAATACTCATTCCGTCTTTATGCAGTGTCACTCACTTCTGGGAGGCAGTTTTCATTTGGTGTCTTGAATGGTAGTGATTCTTGGTTGTTTCTGTCTGGTGATGTCTTTCACAATATGGAATGCTGTTTTGATGTTATTCTTTATCGTCTATTTCTGTGCATGTTTATCAAATCCAATAATCTTTTGCTTTATTCAAGTTTTTTTTTTGCTCTCTAATGTACTTGTTTATTTTTCGGTACTCCACTGTCCCTGTAGTGTGTCTGGTGTTTCTGAGGTCTCTTCAGGTATCACGCAAATTCAGAATCTCTTTTGTAACCCAGGGATTTTACCTTGGGCGACGGAGGCTAATGATGGCTTTGTCATCTGTTTTCATGACTGTGTTAAAGTGTCTGTCATCACTTTAATATTAACATCAATCACAACGAGTGGAGCAAATGTTTCCTCCAATTCTGGCTTGGAATGACGTGCATATGTTTGGGTCTTTCAGTTGTTCAAGGTTGAATTTGAGCCTGATGTTCTTTGGCTTGTTATTATTCTTCAGCCTCACTCGGAAGTTCATAACCACGAGGTCGTAATCACTCGCATCATCAGCACATGACACCATCCTTTGCTGTATTGATGCCAGATCGGTAACGGTTTTCAACCAGTATGTCGTCGATCTGGTTATGATGGGTTTGATTTGGTGCGTACCGTGTCCAGTATCGTGAAGCTATATGTTGGTCCAGGGTGTTGGCTAGTAGCAAGTTGTTGTAGCTTGAGAACCCGAGCATTCAAGCAATTATCCCTTGATGGCTTTGTTTACAAGGAAGCCCACTCTTCAGTTTTGCGTGCCTTAGGGCTTTCCATCTGACTTCACAGAGTCCCAGAATGTGCCATGTATAGGGTTCCAGCTCATATGTCCAGTCTTGGAGTCTTCCAATTTGCGCCAGAGTTATAATGTTCCAGGTGGCGATGGCGATGCTATATATCTCTGTATGCAAAGTACAAGTAGCACACTTGTCACTGAAGTCATGGTGGACAACGGCAGTCGCGTTCCTTGTTGATCCGGGCGACGACCGATCCTGTATGGTAACTTCAGATAGCAGTATCAGTGTCTTGGGGTAAAGTCGTCTGGCGAAGCCCATTACTCTCGAGACAAAGGAGTTGCCAGAAGGAGATTTAGTACATTTTCGAGCTTCCTTAGGGTCTACGCTCCTGATTTTGTTATAGAGTTTACTCCCTTATGCTTGGTCTAACCAAAGCTCACCTGTAAGGCAGAATAATGGCAGGTACTTTCAAGCAAACGGGTGATATCCTCGTCTCTTTTGCGATTTTGTTATCTGAAACAAGCAATACCTATTAGCGTCAGGACGTGTACACGAGAAATGTACGAGGGGAAATGCCATGTCCTGAACTCAAATCCAGGTAAACGTGTTTACCTACAAGTAAAACAGATCCTAATATATAATCTACAACAATATACCAAACTTTTCTATGTAATGTTACAAACAAAATATAAAAACATTAATCAGGTGGATCCAAATGCCTATACTAAATTATGGACAACGGTATACCATACAATACAAATTAAATATTCATAAACTATGCACATGGACAGAAGCCAACACATACATACACACACACGCGCGCGAAATTAAAGATTCACAACCTCGGACAGTCAAAGATAAAATACTGTTGTAAGAGCTGAAAGTAGATCTAAATATGAATTGGTTAAGAAAATGATAAAATCTTTTAATTCATTATCTGTTCATTATTATATAAGATGACTGTCTTTCAATACTATTCTTGCAGTGTTGTTAACTGAATACTTGTTTGCATCTTTGATTATGATATGCTCTCTGCATGATCATTTCAAGCGTCCGCCACTACTGTCGCTGCTACTACGATATTACTATCAGTAAATAATTATTTGCGTAAAAGTATTAAGACTGAAATTTTCTCTAAATTATATTAAAAATAATTTTTCATTAAATTATGTTGAAGGTAATTTGCCACTAAAATATTTTGAGATTAATTGTATCTGTTTGTGTAATACGTGCACTGTATGGTATATTATTAAGATGCAGAAATCCATAAAATACATTTCTCTTGTACTTAAAAGTCAGCAATTTAGATTGGGTGTGTAGCTGCTGCACTGGCAAATTATTAAATCAGTGAGGATGAGTTTAGCGAGAAGATTTACATGGTTCCCGTGAAAGATTGAGAGCCTTGTTCTGATCCGAAACGGGCACAAAAACTGAGTATAAATAGAGAGAAGACTTACACAGAATTAGTTCGTTGCTCGAGTAAAAAACAATTGTCTTTTCCGTACAGCAATTCAGTACCTCATTCCTCAAGTTTTGGATGCATCTACACCGTTGTTAAGAGAACCTGTTCTCTCTCTCTCTCTCTCTCTCTCTCTCTCTCTCTCTCTCTCTCTCTCTCTCTCTCTCTCTCCATGGGCAAAGGCATTTCATCATAACTTCTAAATAATCCCTTCTAATAGCGAGAAATAAGAAGAAGATTCTGTTGCAAACCCTATCATAACAGTTGGTGGGGAATAAAGAATTAGTGGAGAATATTATAAATAAAGTTGTCACTCCGCATAATTATTATATACGGAACAGACTCTCACCGAAACTATTGCGACAATCAGACTTAACGCCTCTCAGCTATGTTACATCAACTCCTCAAGACAGATCCCTGATCCCAACAACTTCTCTCCTATTGGATGGTGCAGCAGAACATCTACACGTCGCCAGTTATTATCAACTCATCACCGTGCAGACTATCTATACAAATTCAACAGCTACCGTGTCCTCTAGTTCCCATCCTCCATTTGACCACGGATAAACTGACCTAACACCACAAACTCTCAGTCTAACACCAGTGATCTAGCGCCCAACTTACGTGACCACGTCAACGTTCGAAAGTTGCAGCCATTTACATCCAACGTTTGCGACACTTTTGCCAATACTTGTGACTTTAAAAAGTATTATTTTCACGGCAAACCCACTTAACATTACACAAAATTTGCCTGCCTGCTGTGTCAGAAACCAGAACATTTACGGTTCAGCCGTATGCATGTAACTCTAACTCCGCCAGAACATTTTAATCGGAGAGTTAATATTTTTGGAAACAACCGCTTCTCGCAAACACATGTGTCTTCTGCTATTAAATTAAATGTTTTTAATGGTGATCATTCTCATAATCCAGTTAAATTGTTAGATCATTGTGTCCATGGGCTAAGTTGTATGAATTATCCGAAGCTAAAGGTTTGAAGGTTTTACCTATTCATCTTCAGCGGCATGCTACAATCTGGTACGATACATTCCCAGATACTGTTACAGACAATTGTCGTATTCTTGTCAGATCCTTTAAATTTAGATTTCACAATGACGATGTTGTTTTAGGTCCATCGATTTGCAACCTCATCTTGGGTCTTCTGAATCAGTTATGGACTTTCTAAGTAGTCTTTTGCAAATCACAACTAACAAAACTATTCCAGATCAAGTATCATTAGCGGTTGCGTTGATTGGATTGAAATCTCCCGTAAGAAAGATCGTAATGAGCCAAATCAAAAAAAACATGGTAGATTTACGCCAAGCAGCAGTTTTCGCAGAAAATCACATTGCCACTACTGATAACACCGACCTGTCTGCCATTAACACAATGTACATGCACATATTAATGCCACTAAACAGCAATTTCGCACTCAACATTAAAACTACCAACAGCGAGTAGGTATTACAGACAAAATACAAATTTGCATGCACAGCCACCACCATTTCCTAACACTTATACTGGTCATAACTAGTCACGTACGCACTACCAGCCACAGTCACAAAGTCGTCTTCCCATTCCTTGTTTTGGATGTGCCGGACAATGTCTGTCATGAACGCAATGTTCAGTGTCACTTTATCATAAAATAGGTCATTTTTCGCGAGTGTGTTTGATAACCCGACACAATAAAAATGCGCATCTCACGAAAAGACACAAACCTGTCGTGAATATGATCAACAACCACAAATTACTTTAGTCACACTTATTCACAGAACCCTTTTCGTTAGAGACAAACCAACACGTACATTAGCAGACACAGGCGCGACTATTTCGGCCAGCAGCAGAGAGGGCGAACAGACATTTTTGCTCAATCGTCATTTGCCTAAAACATAACCTTCCTACGAAATATAAAAAAAATATTAAACAGAACCCCCTAATTTACCGAGATTTTTGCCTAAATTTTATGCAACCGGTTTATCCCGTTGACGACCAAAGTGAAGTCACGCCATCTCTGCTGCTACAAATTAGCCAAATATTTTATCGATACATGTAATTAAATCATTATACATATCAATAAAAAATATGTCAAATATTGGAGAAGCATATACTACTAGATTAGCAAGAGAACGTCTGGAAGCAATCAAAAAAATATATTCCTTTGAGAGATTCGCTTCAAAGAAAACGCCAGGAGCCACAAGTTGATTACGCAGAAGGTACAGAAAGATTATTTAAATCTATTACTGCAACAACTGAGAAAGTTGTATGGGGAGATATCACTGATCCAGAAAAAAAAAAAACATCATCTTGGGACAATACAAGAAACCGCTAGGGCAATGCAAGAGATTTTACAAGATCTTCCAGCTAGAATAGCTGCTGCACAACCTCCTCAAAATCAAGAAATACTTGAGGGCATTGGTGAAACACATAAGGAACTTAAATCTGTAGGAAAGAGAAATATTAAAATAATCAAAATTTTAGAGAAGATTTTGTTAGGAGAATCAAGGAAACTGGAGATGAAGATTTGTCCGATTTGATGTTAGAATCTCTCATGCAAAGGGAAGAAGTTGTAATACCTGGTATTAGTGCAAATGATGATAATATTCTTAAATGGATATATCGTATACACTACGACAAAGTACAAGTTAGATATAACGATTAAAGATATAAAAATATTGTTGAACAAGTAAAAGATAAGCTTCGTGGATTACGAACCCCTTTCCTTTTCAGCGTCGGCGTTCTCCATCTCCGGAACAACATCCTCGGTATCAACTTCCACCACCTCTGCAGCAAATCGAACAACAACAATTTTCTCCACATCAGTCTGAAAAATCTAGAAAAAAAAATAAAAAGTAAAAAAGAAACAGACAGAAGAAGAAAAAAGGAGACCGAAAAAAGAAAAGATTCAAGGAAAGACTAGATGGTTGGGTAGTAAACTTTCAGCAAGTAAAAAGAAAAAAGATCCTGCGGATGACTCTTCTGGCGCTACTACAGGAAGTGGTTTAGAAAATGATCTTATCACTTGCCCTGACATCGTCATCGCCGACGTAGATAAACTAGAAATCCTCATAGGAGGAAAACGTGCTGAAAATACTTCTCATGAAATTATCAACGAAATCTCTGATATCTGTCGACGATTATTTACCGGTGGTATCATGGACATCAATACCTATTGGTAATTTATTGATGAAATTACAAATGACTAAATCCCTTGACATATAATATAGATCATGGTGAATGATTAAATAAAATGATCGTACACAATACGTAGAATGGTCAGAGTAGTAAATTCACGATTACCAGTTTATGAAATAACTAAGATAGACATGGTGATGTGGTGTCGGGTTTATTTACCAGGATAGCCCCAAAGGCAGTGCCAATTGCAAAACAATTATCAATGAAAGCTATCGATGTTATTTGCGACAAAGCTCCTAGCGCAATCGGTGATCTTGCCGGTAAAGCGTTTGCGGCGGTCAAGGACAATTTTACGGTTATTACGACCAGAAAAACAATTGAAATTACCATCTACTAAAGTTATGCCTGCAAATGAAAGTGAAATAGTAAATCGGGTCACATGATGCATCGTTAAAAGAAAAGGAAGATAACATAACTGCTAGTCTGATAGCAGGAAGTGGTCTTCGTAGATAATTTTAATTTAGATCATAGTAATTACAATAAAATGTTTAAACGTGAAATAGATACAGCGTTGGATATGGGTGAACCAGTTCGTAAAAATGAATCCCTGCGCGATTATCAACATTAATTCTTACGATGCGGTACAACCAAATCAAAGAGGAAGAATCGAATTACGAGTTCAAGATACAAGTTGGTATTTCTTACCCGCTGAGGCATTTATCAAAGTCGAAGGTCGACTTATAAAAGCAGATGATACAGAATATGGAATCAGTGACAGAGTCGGTTTCGTTAATAATGGCATCATGACGTTATTCAGCAGTGCTACTTATATGATTGATGGAAAACACATCGAATCATGCATGGAAAATGTTGATATTGCTACGACGATACCTGGTATAGGAAGATACTCCGATGACTATTCAAGATCAGCCAATCCATCAATGATGTTTACAAAGGATACAAATGATCATCCAGAAAACAGAAATGTAACGATGAATGCAGATGGAACTGAAGTTAAGTCAATGAATTAGAATTTCAATCTCGGATTTTCAGCACGTAGATCAATGTTAAACGCAAACGAGATGTTTTCATGTGCGATTCCATTATCTCATATATTTGGATTTTGCAGAGATGTTAGGAAGGTTATGTTCGGTGCTAAACACACTGTGGTACTTAACAGAAAAGAATCCGACAATGATGCAATCTGGCGAGTCGGAGGTGATGCTGGTAAATTAGTAATAACAAAATTATCATTGTGGATGCCAGTAATGGTTCCATCTGTCGAAGAAGAAAAAAAATTGCTTTCTTTCATGAATCAAGGTGGTAAATCACTGCTATCATGGAAAACAATGATTTCAGATAGTAATCAAGGTAATGCTGCTGGTTTATTTACATGGCATATATCAGCACAACAAGGGGTTTCAGCACTACGAGATATTTTTTTTATCGCATTTCAAGCAAATGTACGAGTAAATAATCAGGAAAGAAATCCTATGGCATTTGACACACTTAATGTTACCGAGGTTAGTTTGAGAATAAATGGAAATCAAGAACCTGCCGAGGAAGTTACTTTGAATTTTGAACATGATAAAGTTGCACGTGCATATCATCGTTTAATGTCATTTATGGGGCATGATCTAAATCTAGATACCGGTTTGCAAATATCGCGAAAAGATTGCACAACATTATATCCGATTTATTACTTTTCACTATAACATTTAGATTTATTCAGACAATCTGTTGTTGATATATATTTTCGAGCTCAAGTAGGTCATATTCCTCCTGGTGCTGTAGGTCCACCTGTTGTTCCTGCTGGTTTCAGAGCGATCGCTGTTATACTTAGCGACAGAGCAGTATTGCTCGAAGGTGTTGGTGGACGAATGCGAGTCGTTGATGCACCCGTAGAGAACATGTAATTAAAATCAATCAAGTAAATATAAAAATGTCGTATTGAATTTTCTCCAAGTGCCATCAAAGATATGATTAAATCAGGAGGTATATTTCCACTTCTTGCAGCAATAGCCAGCACTAATTGCTGCGGCCGCACTTGCAGTTGCATAAGCAGCTGCGTTAGGTGCTGTTGGAACCGCCGCTGGAATGGCATTAAAGAAAGCAACAGGAAAAGGGTTAAAAAGGGACGCGGTCTCGGACTTTTGGGATCTTATCTTGGAAAAGGACTGAGACATCCATGAATATAATAACACCGATGTCAAATTTTGATTTGATAAATGCTGCTAAAAAATTAAAAATAAAACATTTTAGAGGAGTTTCCATGCGTGATCAATTACTGAAACAACCACATCACGTTGAAATCGGTATCATCAATCTCGATTCGAATTCCGGTCCAGGAACTCACTGGGCTGCAAATGCGATTGATCCATGCGGAATTGTTTATTTTGATTTGTACGGACTATCACCACCAGTTGCGTTTTAAAATTATATTAATCAATTACCTGCCAGAACTTGGTATTCAACGTTACAGACACAGACAATGACAGATCAACCGATATGTGGTCATGAATCCGTCGCTGTATTTGATGCGCTATCAAAATCAACTAAACCACCTCATAAAGTTGTACACGAATATACAAGTAATTGTTAGACAGGTACTTAAAATTGTACATGTATATAATGTTTGATATTTACGAAAGATCTTTGATCAGAAAAACCGACAAAGGAACCGATAAAGATTTCGACGCATCAAAATATGCAACTAAAGATGACCTTGCTGATATTATGAACCTAGCTGGGGTTGATCGAGATAAAGTTGTTATTTTTCAGGACAAACACGGTGTTTTGAAAACAAGTAATATTAAGTGGAATGATATAGTTTGTAGGGTTCTTGGAGCTACTATGGATAAAATACCGGTATTTACCGGCAGCGGAAAAATACGAGATTCAACTATATCGATATAATATATCAAGAGTGAGATTATAAAAAATGTTCGAAAACGATTATCAAAGTCAGGTGGTGTATTAACAGAAGAACTTTCCATGAACGGAAATAAAAAAACCGTCCGAAGAGATCCAACATCAGATGAAGATGCGGCAACAAAAAGATACGTTGACACTGTTGATGGTAAATTATCTACGTTAAAAACCTAACATAATGCCATTATTGGTAAATTATCCACGTTACAAACCAAATACAAACTTCACAGAAACGACCACAATACCGTAGACGGAGAATTATCTACGTTGAGAGCCGAGTACGACGTTCACGTAGGTGCGTTTACAAGTCTCCGTAGAAACGTCAGATAGATCAA
Organism: Unio delphinus; assembly: GCA_029339505.1. NCBI lineage: Eukaryota > Metazoa > Mollusca > Bivalvia > Unionida > Unionidae > Unio > Unio delphinus. Next base: position 9,398,226 of record JAQISU010000111.1, on the reverse strand, counting down.
TGAAATTACAGATGAATTCTTCGGAGAACCATTAATCGTTGATACGAAACTTTCAGATATTAAAACATCAATCGATACGATTAAGAAAACACAGGGAGACATTGTGAGTGATGTGCATAATGATATTAATAAAATTGATCCCCTTGAAAAATATCAGGGTAAAATTCTCCATAGGCGGATTAACAACGTCGTATACACAATATCATCAGTATCAACAACATGGTCTCAACAAAATAATACTATCAATAATACCGCGGAAGTTACTGGCTTGTACAGATCGTCTGTGTTTAGTAGTGCGAAATTCGAGATATTTTCCTCGTATCCATGGCGTCACTCAACAGACAAGTTTTCTGGAACCGTATCTGTTATATTAAACCGTGGAGACGAGGAAACATTTATCCTGGTTGCATCGGACAATAAATTAACTACAGCAACGATCTGATGGTGTTTGGAAAATTTTGCCGAAACACCTCAATTGATTACAGCGTAAATAATATGGACTATAGATACAATCAAGTGCGTGAGTGGCAAGATACATTAAAATCTATCGTTGATACTTACGCGATAACAGTAAAAATAATTCGCTTGTACTTGCAAACAAAAATAAACCAGATGGAACACCAGATTTCTTTGCTATTTTTATCCCCACAGGTAGTTATTAGATTGAACAAATCAACGATGAATTCCAGCGCAGAATAATATCAACAACAAAAAAAAGAATCAAAAATAACTTTTACTGTTCACGAACCAACATTATCATCTGTGATCGAAGTATAATCTGCCGATTACGTCGTAGATATTTATCGATCATCAATAAAAACTCTTCTAGGATGGCCTGATGAAACTCCACCACATCCTGATGAATAAATGAAACAACAGAAGGTGAAATTTCATCAAACTTTACAAATCTGAATTCGAAACTATTATAACAGAGTAAAACAACAGAACTGTAGAGGAATCAATCCAAGCTGCCATCCGTCAGACAGTTTTGATATAATATTTTCTACTGCGATAGAAAGTGGTACGAACTTATATACATCTGTATTTTTACCATTGATAAGGACTGGAACATTATAGACTGTAAGTCCTTTATCAGCCTTATACTCCGTTGAACGTGTATAACCACCTTCAAGTTTTCGTTGTTGAATTGACTCGGTATCACAAAATATTTTTTCTGGATCGAGTTGAATATTTATATTTTCATTTTTTTTTTTTTACTGCAGATATTATAGCATTAATATTTTCGAAGTTCATATATATAATATATATATTAAATTTAAAAAGTTTTTTGGGGACCATACAACCTTTGACCTCAAGGTTCGAGTGTTCTAGCTGGTTCAAGTCACATTAAGGACAGTACAACCTTTATCCCCTAGCTTACCACCATATCCTAGCAGTTTCAAAGGCATAATAAGGACAGCACAACCTTTAACCTCTAGATTCGAGTGTTCTAGCAGGTTCAAGGTACATGAAACATACAACCTTAATTAAGGACAGTAAAACCTTTTAACCCCTAGGTTACCACCGTATCCTAGCAGGTTCAAAGGCACATTAAGGACAGCTCAACCTTTCACCTCTAGTTTCGAGTGTTATCGCAGGTTCAAAGGCGCATGAAAAACACAACAATAAGGTATAATACGAAGACACGAAACACAAATCCCCCGTTGTGTGAGTCTCTAATTTGTCAAATAACAGTCTAGAGCCTCATGGAGACGTGGTTGGTGAATTACGTATTACGATGACCTCTCTACAGATTATGTACACACACACACACACACACACACACACACACACACGTATATCAAACCCGGGTGAGTTAAGCGATTACCCACCATGGTTCGAATCATGGTGAGATGTGTGTACATAATTTTGTTGAATTTTGATTTGAGGTCCTGACAGTAATATGTTCTTATTTTATTTATTTCATTGAAACTGAACATGAGATAACCAGTATTAATAACAAAACCGACTGGCTTTTATCGTATACAATGTCTGATAACACCATCACGATTTGCTTCGTAGTTCGTTATGATAGGATGTCTCATGAATTCCTTTTGCTCTATTATAATATCTTTCGTTTAAATCATTATTTGCCTTGATCTTTACTTTGAAATCTAATCAGATAAACTTCCGGTGGTTTTATAATCCTGTCGCTATCATTATTTTTTATATCATAATATCGTTTCAGTTCTCTGTATCTTTTACCACCACATTGTACGCACAAGCGTGTTTTTACTCGTACTCCAACACCACATCGTAAACACGATTTTGGTCCTAGACTTCTATCTCAGACACGTTGCGAGTGGATTCCGCAGAATTCGTTTACACAAGATCTGTTACAAGGAGTAACAGAGCCGATCATCAACCACTTGCAGAGATTCCTTGTTTTAATCTTTATATATATATATATATATATATATATATATATATATATATATATACATATATATATATATATATATATATATATATATATATATATATATATGTGTGTGTGTGTGTGTGTGTGTGTGTAATATTTTTAATTTAAATACTTCTTTTAATTATAACGATGGGGAAATTAAAGAGATTATAAAAGATCGATCTTTCTAAAATTAACAAAATTAATCTTGACAGAATATTCCCTGTGCCGATGCGAGATCTGGTTGATCCGACAGATAAAACATTAATCAATAAAATACATGACGCCAAAAAAACTTCAGAAAAATCAAGCATTTCATGTGTGGTCGACGTTTAAGATTATAAGTGGCAATAAAATATAGATGCTACGATGAATGACAAACGAGCAGCGATGATCATTAACTACCTTGACGATAGAAAATATATTTTAAAAATCAAATTTATCGTACTATCAGATACAGACAATTGGATTATTCGTGATAACGCGATCCTGTTCTTCAAAACGAAAAACTGCCATACTGAGTAAAGGTTCCAAACCAGGGATGTTGACTGGTATTGACAGACCATATTACAAAAGATCTAATCCCGTAACAGCACTTATTTATGGGATATATCCTCTTGAGAAACCCAACATTGATAATCTAAAGCCGGTGAAATTATCGAAGATAAATTGTGTGGTCGAAAGAATAACAGAACATTTCACTGTTTCAATTCGTAGGAAGGGGTTAACGAATAACCGACGTAATATACTAAATTCGTGGGCAGGAATAGTCAAAGATATTGGAGCATCTATCAAAGATGTTTCTTAACTAGGAAAGAAATTAAAATTTCCTTTAACAGTAAAACGATAACAGGAGAGATCATATACGAATCGAAATATAAATCAAGGGGAGCTTTAATCGAAATTGTTGATCATAATACGCATGCGTGGACTAATGGAGTAACAGTATTTCCACGCACGAGGACGGTTAAATTATATAAGTGTGACATGTTTGACTTCATTAACGAAATAAGTAAAAACGATCCTGTATCCGTGTGGTTGTTTAGTTCTGAAAAAGTTTGTAAGACCAAATGGTGATATTTATCGAACTGAATCCCTTCACGAAAAAATGAGAAAATAATATACCCCTGACGAAAATTTACTTCGGTGAATGTTTTACTGTTGCATCAGTTGCAGCTCATTTTGCTAGAGAGAGAAATTCCTGGAAACCAACTCGGTTTGATTTTCTTGATGATATAATATTAAGTTGTGTTAAATATGGTCACGTTGGACTGTGGAACCGTGAATACTCGCGTAAAGATGTTATCCTGGAAGTTTTCTGGGATACGGAGAGTGTTCTATGTATTTTCAAAGATTCGGTCACCCGACACACGAGATGACGCGAGTATCAATAAATGGACCATTACCTTTTCTTGATATTACCGGATTTGCATGTATCAATCATTCAATTTGTTATGTTTGGTTTGGTAGACCTTTTTCATAAAAGAAGTGGGCTCCAATAGTACTGTTACGATATATGCTTGATTGTTTAATGTTGACGTTGATTGTCAGTGAAGCGATTATATCATACCGAATGCAGACCGAAGTTTGGTTACCACAACAAAAGAAATATTCTGATGAAGAAAATCCTGATAAAACCGTATTTGAAAATAAAATTGCAAAAGATCTTGACAGGAAAATAATAGGTACATTTACCCAAGGAGGATCATACGATTATAAACGACATTGTACAAGATTGATCATGGACGATGCTGAATTAAATTTTATAATCGCTGATACAACGAAAAGAAATACATTTAGAAGTCGGGATAAAGCTTTATTATCAAATAGAACTATGTTAGGTACAGTTGTGAGTTATATTGATGGTGAATTACTGCATTATACTCATTTAAGATCTTCGATGCTCGCGTACCTTTCGATTAATCTATTATCGATGATAAAAAAAATTCCAGAGTTTGCTGTCAGAGTAGCTACTGATTCGTTTTATATCAGTAAAAAATATTGAAAATTACTAGACCAACTAAATATCATCAATCATGCACTATGGAGTTCGTGGAGAATAACAAGAGAAAATATACTTGATTATTCTTGATCAGCCGATATTCCAATCAAAGATATTTACCGTATAAATAATCAGATATGAAAACTATCGTCTGCACCATCAATATATGATCCCGCACCTAGACACAAAACGATTTATCTCAATGGACCTGGAGGATCAGGGAAGATGACACGTGCGATTGAACTATTTCAGAATTCAGATATGATTGTTTTGACACCTACACACAGACATGCGCGAGAAATGACCCAACAAGGAACACAGTTATATACTTATCACAGCTTTTTCCGATGGACTACTAATCGAATGGGATATAAATATTTTCCGAAGATCATCATTTGTGATGAAATATGTACTGTATCATTAGATAATCTAAACATATTTGTTCATTGGTTGTTGACGAAAACACTGCTGTAATAATGTGTGGCGATAATGGTCAACCACTACCTTTTGTTGGATCGTCTCCACACGAATGGCTAAAGAGATCAGTTGACTAATACGAAGAAATAACTGACGATCATAGAGCACTTGATTTAACATTGAGGGAGTTTAAAAATTAATCAGATTACAACTGAATAAAATTCAGTGTGAAGTAATGTGTAATATAATTTCAGAAACCTCTTTGAACGACTTTTGGGATACGTGGAGACCAAATGATCTGATAGTTGCAAGTAGAAAGATAGTTTTGTGACACACTTCAACAAACATTATTTCTGCTACATAATGAAAAATTCGAAGACTTGCCGGTACCATTGTGTTTTCGCCCAGCAGATACGCGACGACAGAATATTCTCGTTGACATACCAGGACAGACGGAGAAAAAACATCTCGTGTTGAATGATGTTGCTTTAGTTGATGTCAATGTTGTTGATAGCGCGTTATCGGATTGGACGCTAGGATATGCAATGACAATACATTCATCTCAAGGATTAACTATTTCTGATAAAGTTTTCTGGTTTGTGGATGATCATATCGAGAGGTCAAATTTAGTTTATCTTGCGGTGTCTCGTGTCAGGAAAATATCTCAGCTACGTAGGATTGTTGACAATGATGTAGTAAGAAAAAAGTTAGATAGCTATAAACAATGTGATAAAAAAAACGCGACTTCAATCTTGACGTGCAATTTATCATAACATTGTAACAACAACAGGATACTCACTGGGCAAGATGTAATTGTATAATGCTGTGGCAATACTCGAGCAAAAATCCTCGACAATTTACCGTAGATAGAAAAGACAACAGTCTTGGTCATACAAGTGATAATGTGATGTTAACATGTCTTGAATGTAATCGGCATAGAGGTGCTAGTTAAGTAAATGTGGTGTTAATTGTGTATCCTCGGGAATTAGCTGTAATTGTTCACGGGTAAATCCACGTTGAGGGGCAGTTGAATCTAATATGTAGATTGCAGGTCTACCTGTGCATCGTACCACGCTGAATATCTTGTGTGTAGTAATACTCCAAATAGGATCTGTCGCTCTTTTTTTCCTCCTTCAAGTTTACCTCGTTCGTATAAATATCTGACGATGACATTACCTACTATTGGCTGCGGTGAAACATTATGCTGTATTGGTATATATTTCCTTGTAATCGCATTAATAGGCTTCAAAGCAGTTGTTCGAGTAACCTTATTGTTTAATGAAGCTGCAACGCATTCACGAGAATTTGTATCCTGAATGAATTCCTTCGCGTATTGGTATCCAAATAATCGTTCAGCAAGTGTTCTATTAAATCGTTCTACGATCGCTTGATCACGATGAATTTCAGTATGTCCTCGTCGTATTTTAACATTATGTCGCTTCATTAATGATGATACTGCACAAAGAAATTCTTTGCCAAGATCAACTTGTAATAGTTGTGGCCATCGCAAGGGTCCTCGTCGATAAATTCGTCCGAAGGCAGATGCAACTTCAGTAGCTGTTTAAGTTGATAATGGTTCTGCTTCTTTATATCTACTCGCAACATCAACGACAGTTAGTGCGTATTTAAATGTTACACTAAGTATATGATCATGAGGTAAAACAGAATATCAGCTTGATGAACTTCATTATGAACATTAACATCAAAATGTTTGTAGTCGATTCATTTAGGTGGTGGTAGGTAAATTTGCCATATTGGTTGTCGTGCTAACCACACTGCCGCGGTAGAACGTGTGACATTTGCTGAATTAGCGAGTTTATCGATTGCTGCTCTGCCTTTCCAATATCCTCTTGGGCTATAATAAATTGCTATAACCGTAGTTAAATCAGTAGTTGAAGTTTTAACTTGACAGCGTAAACAATATAAATCTATGATATAATTATACCATGGATGTAATTGATTTTTCAGCGATACGAAAACAAGAACAGATAAAACATCATCCAGCGTTACCAAATTCGATCAGAATGATACTAATAGGCCGTCTGGATCTGGTAAAACACAATTATTACTTAATTTGATAATGAGATGGTTGAAATGGAATACATTGTATTTAGTTGCACCATCTGTAGATGATCAGAGATGCTACGAAATACTTAAGGAATTTAATGAAAACTCACGATTGCTGAGCGGTGATGATATTATTGATTTTATAACCGACATTGATGAAGCACCATCTGTCGATGATCTTGATGGATTCGTTAATAATTTAAATGTGTATGATGACGTTATGCTAGATAAAAAATCAAATCCGGCAAGAATATTTTCTCGAGGAAGACATAAACATACTGATGTTATTTATGTACCTGAGTGGTATACACAAATTCCGAAAGTAATCAGAGATAATTGTAATATTTTATCTGTATTTAATGGAATTGATACACACACGCTAAGAAATATTCATCATATTTGGTGTAGCGGAGATATGGATATAAAAGAATTCAAAAATTTTTTTTCACGTGCGCAAGCAACATCGTATGGTTTTATAACAATAAATCTGCATGATCCCAGGACAAGATATCGTGTAGGTATCGATAAAATATTTGGCTAATTTGTAGCAGCAGAGAGGGCATAACTTCGGTTTGGTCGTCAGCGGGATAAACAGGTTGCATAAAATTTAGGTAAAAATCTCGGTAAATTAGGGGGTTTTGTTTAATATTTTTTTAAATATTTCATAGGAAGGTTATGTTTTAGGCAAATGACGATTGAGCAAAAAAGTCTGTTCGCACTCTCTGCCGCTCGGCCATTGATTTAAGTTCCCTTCATCGTGCAGACTTAAATTCACATCAGTTTCAAAATCAAATATTTCCCAAATTGTTAGGGCCGGTGGTGACAATTATAAATTTTCATGTCTAGTTCAACTTAATTTGAAAATTGCAGGTATCCGCTACTCTCATTCATTCTATGCTGTACCTGCTTTATATCATTTGGTGATGTTGTTTGTAGATTTTGTGACTAAATACAAAGCTATCGTGAATCTAGATACACAAACCGTCTCCTTGCTAGACGATACCGTAACAATAAATTGAATGCATAAAGAGTCTGGTGTAGTAAATAATATTTATCATTATGTATTACATTCTAGAAAGGAATGACATATTTAACATCATGAATACACAATCTAGTAAACCACGAGAACATATTAATTTTGATTTACACTCTCGTATTCGACACAAAACCAAAAAACAGGAACTTTTCACACATTTTTGAATCAAGATAGGGATGTTTTTGCTGTTAGCTTAGTGGAATTGTGTAGTGCTACCGCATTCACCCACCGAATAGAAACAGGTGATTCCATGCCATTTCTTCCTTGTCGACCTGACTGTGCGGCACCGCACATCAAAAAGGAAATTGATATACAGGTAGCGGAATTATTAGAAAATGAACTAATTGAACTCATTTCATCTAGTTATGCATCCACAGTCCTGTTGGTAAAAACAGTGATGATTGTCGTCTTGCTATGGACTTTAGAAAACTTAATCAGGTAACTCAACCGATTCCACAATTAGAAGATGTCATCGATGCAGTTGTAAAAACTAAACCATGTCTTTACAATACTTTAGATTTGAATTCAGCACTTTGACAAATTGAAATGTACCCACTTACCAAACATAGGACCTATTTTATAGCATCACGTGGTCATTACCAATGGAATGTAATGCCGTATGGACTCAGATATGCACCCACTACTTGTTGTGTTCTTTTAGGTCATGTTCTTAGTGGTATACCATGGTCAACATTTCTATACATTGATGATATTATCATTTTTTCCAGTTTATGTGAAGACCAACTCAAACATCTTGAACTCATCTTTGATTGTAAACGTCAAGCAAACGTGACACTCAGCCTTCAAATTGTGTATTTGCAGCATCTAAAGTTGTTTATCTTGGTCATACATTCTCAGAGAATGAATCAAAGTAGATGAATCTAAAATAAATACTGTTACACAATTTCCTGTTCCTAAAACAAAATGCTGTTAGGAGTTTTCTAGATCTGTGGAATTATTACAGGGCATATGTTCAGGGTTGTTCTACTATAGCAACACCATTAAATACTTTGCTGAAAAACGATACATGTAGTTCATTCCTTTGGAAAGATAAGTGTCAAAGAGCATTTAAAACTCCTAAGACAGCTCTGACGTAAGTATTACTTTTAGCTTATCGTGATTTTAACAAGCCGTATAGGCTCACATGTTATGCTAGCGGCAGCGCTCCAGGGTATGTTGTGTCTCAAATAGGGACATATGACAAAAAGCATGTTATTGCTTATGTTTAGTTGTTTTCGAAGGCATCATAATATATGTTTGCCTATCACATCAGAAATTTACTGCCATTACAGACCACAAAGGACTAGTGTGGCCCAAGACAGTTAACACACTTCAATCGGATTAATTCGCTGGTCACTTCGTTTGCAAGGATATGATTTCGACATCGTATACACATCAGGATATAAAAACACAAATGCTGATACACTCTCACTTCGACACTGCGAACAAACTGATAACACCCACAGTGAATTGGAGAAATCTCCAAATTACTTAGACTACGCAACCAGAAGCAGCTGTTCAGTCTGTAGAAAAAGAACTAACATAAATTACATTATGCTACATTAATGAAGATATTCTAATCCGATCTGCAGTACACACTAATGATAACACATTCAATGATTTTTCTTCAGAACTACAAGTTATCGCCCAATATATGTGCGAGTGACTAGATTTCAGGGACATGTTTGTTTACTTAGAGCAAGGAATATTACCAGAAAACACTCGTCGCCCAAACGCATTTTTGTATGAAACCACTCAGTATGAACTTATCAGTGGCCTCTTACATCATTTTGCCAGCCTGGAGAAAAACGTTCTCTGGTCAACTCATAAAGCACGTTGCTCTACCAACAAATTTGAGAAACGATTTCCTTCCGTCTTATCACGATTGAAAGCAGGTGGTTGTCATTTAGGTATCCAAAGAACGTATCAAGATATCAAACAAAACAAATTGTTGTCTAAAATGTATCAAAATGTGTATGACTACATTACATCATGCTCTCAATGTCAACTCATTAAACGGGACACAAATGCATAATGGCCCCATTGCACACATTTCTTCCGTAAGATGTATTGTATCGGTGTACAAAGACATCATGTGCATGACGAAAAGAAGGAAAGGTTACCAGTACTCTTATTGGTGACATACAGTTTGTCACATTGCTTTTAAGCCTTTTCCTTGTGATCTCAGACAGCATAAGAAATCCCCAACTTCAAACTTTATGGTGCATCTCGAACACTTGTCAGTGATCGTGGACGACCATGTATGTATCAGATTCACCTAGCACTGTGTTAACTATTTCAACTAACACTTTACCATACCTGTTCTTATTACCTTCAAATCAATTATGCGTGTGAACGTATGGATAGCACAAAAGGCAATTATTGAGGGCCTAGTGTAGTAAACACAAAGATGATTGGCAGTTGCTATTGCCCTGCATACTGATCGACTTCCGAATGATCTCAGCAGTTACCTCAACTGGCAATTTACCTTACTGCATAGTCTTTGGGAAAGAAATCACTTCATTTTTAGATGTGCCTGTTACACCTCGAGAGACTGTCCAGATACAAACAAAACAATGCGTAGTCAATTCAAAGATTACAAATAGGTAACGAACTAACTAAAGCAAACACCCCCGCGAAGCGCAAAACACAACCAAACAAATGTTCGACCAGAAGACGAAGAACCGTCCTTTCGCTTTGGAGAATATGTCTACCTACAGTTCTCTCATAAAGAATTACCCTTGATGGGAGGGTACGTATTACATTACTCAAATAGTTCCAAATTACACCTACATAATACGCCGTTGTTTAGACAATAAAGAAGTGAAACCTCTTATACATGCCAACAGGCTTAAGCTTTATAAAGAACCAAGAGAGTATCGACCAATATAACCCGATGGAGCCGATACATTCACTCAGTCGACTCAGGTACCAGATGATCAAAGAGATCTAGGTAATCGCCAAATTAGAGAAAATATAGTTAGCAACAAACGAAATGTCAGCAGGCAATTAATCTGCTATACTGATTCTTCCTCATGTTGTAGCGGAATCAATTAATCAAATCGAAACCATTTTATCTACTGATTATCTGTCTTATTCAAACGCGCCGAAAGATCAGTTACTGTTATCAGTTTGGGTCATTTTATCGAATAACGCCGTAATATCCACGTTATTATTATCAGTTTGGGTCAGTTATAGCAACGTGTATAGATCACGACCTATATATGGCGCTACAGATCCGAATTTCGTCACGACAGAGCCTATTCGAGACGTATCGAATTCATTCACTTCTGGTCCCAATTAATGCATCATCAACACACGTTATACGATTCCTGATTTACCCGAGATAATGCGTGTATCTGATGACAATACATTTTACACAGCACTAGCATTATCAACACTAAATCAAGGTACCATTAAGGACATTTTACATTGTAATATCTGTCCTACATTTAAACCATTGTCTCAGCCTGAATATATCAATAGTCTATTTCTGGACAATAAGGATAATACCCAATGACTCGTAGCTTCGTTTATGACGAAATGCCTCGTACCACAATTTTTATATCTCCTCAAATCAAATATTAGTTTACCTCATAGACGAAATAAAACTCAAATGTCAAAATAGACATCGCGTTATTAAAGGTTGTCATTTATGTATTATGAATAATCCGTGTCACTGTACAGTCGTTACTACGTCGATGTCATATGATGGACACATCGCCAGTTGTTCTGACAATTCGAAAGAAGTTACTCGTCTTCACCTAAACCTGTACAACAACTTTTCAATTCTACGAATTTAGCAGCCATTTTGGGTAACACCTCTTTTGACATTCCCCTCACTATTTCTCTTTTAGGTATCTAAACTATATGAACACCAAATGTTAAAATGTTTCTTCTCAGATAAGGAAATTGAGTACGTCTTAAGAAAGTAACTGCATGTACTAAAAGCTACCATATAATATTTTCCTCTTTAACAAAAACAATCATGAGTGGTGAAATCGCGATTGACAGCGAATCTTGGTTTGATTCCCTCCATAATATAGCTATAACTTTTCTTTGTCTATTCTTTAAACCATGGCAATGGTTTGGCTCAAATCATTTTAGATCATTATTGACTGTACGGTTACTTGCACGTGCAACAAAAGCCGAATCTACTTCGGATCGGAAACGCCATTAATGTCACCAAATGTGACTGAAAGGATTTTTGCAAATTCCACTTACGGAAAAGTTCATAGTAAATTTCGACATTCGTGATTATAGATGGACTTGCATCACTTTAAAGTGATGCCGTTTCGGACGAAATAATATCCAAGTGCTTTTCATCGTGTAATTAATGTGATTACCTATGGTCTAGATAATTGGGATGCTTACATCATCATCTACAACGACAACTGAAACGATTATTTACCGACAAAAAGGAAATTCTTAGACAATCACTGATGCAAATTGTACAATTAATTCATCCAAAAACAAGTTCTGCCGATCAAGTATAACATTTATAGGACATATCGTGGGACATGGGCTAGTTAAACCCATAAATACTAAGATCAAAGTTTCCTCTGAATTGCATGTGCCTATCCGTTTAAAGCAACTGCCGCGAGTTTTAGGTATGGCTGGATACTAATGGTAATTTTGTTCCAATTGTTCCATAATCGCTGAACCCATGACAGTATTATTGAGCAAGAAAACAAAGTTTCGTTAAACTCCAAAAATGTCAGAAGGCTTTGATAATTTAAAGACCATATCAGTACTTGCATCTCTAAATTTCAGTCAATAATTTAAACTGTATGTTGATGCAAGTGATGTTGTGTTGGAGCAGTATTGATTCAAGAAAATAAAATTGGCATTGATCATACAGTGTTAATTTTCTAATAAATGAAATAAGTACCAGAGAAGTTATTCTACAATCGAGAAGAAATGTTTTGATTTAATATTAGCATTACAACATTTAAAAGTTTACATTAGTTCAACAAAAAACAAAAACAAATAATTTCATACAGTACTTTGCTCTTATTTCAAAGATCTCAGTGATGTGGAAAAAGAAAATTAAAACTTTCTTTGACAGTGGAAATAGTTTTCTTGTAGCTTTGGACAAAACATCCCTCCTTAGGGTAAGAGCAAAGAATAAATTTATCTATAAAGACTTGATAAGAACCAAAATAATAAAGCCAAATGGTAAACAGGAAACTTGGTCCAGACAGCTAGAGTGTGCGATTGGTACAAATGAATAGCCCAACTCTTTTGTTTCGGCTAGATCTTGTACAAAAAACACAAAACTGATTAACTTTAACTATAGATTTCTCCACAGAAATATTGCCACAAACCAGTTTCTAAAAAAGATTAATTTAATTGATAATGATAAATGTACCTTTTGTAATGAGGGAATAGAAGAAACTGAGCACTTATTTTATGACTGTTTAGTTACTGAAAACTTTTTGGAAACTGTTGGTAGAATGGATCCAAACTTATGACCCAAATTTTCGAATTACACGAAAAGATGTCTTTATAGGAAATAACAACTTTGATGATCTTATTAACTTCCTAATTTTGCTTGCAAAATATGTTATATACAGATCACGTTGTGCATCAAAAAGCCCTAATCTTGCCTATTATAAAAATTGTGTTTTATCATATAAAACGCTGGAAAAATATGTAGCCAAAGTGAATAACAGAAGTGACGAGTTTGAAAGAAAGTGGACCCTATTATCAACTTTTGGTACATGAATTATTATTATTATTATTATTATTATTATTATTATTATTATTACTTTTAAAATTTATATATTTATTATTACTTTTTAAAAAAAATGCAATTTCAAGCATCTTGGGGTTTGTATGCGAGTATGACTTTGTGTACAATAATTGTGATTGTAAGTAAGTGTCTGTGTGTGCATGTGTGTGCGTGTTGTATAGGGAACACATGTAGAGATCAGGACACAAAAGAATTTAAGATCATGCCACATACGCCAGGTCAGGTGGTGATGTAGGGGTATATGTAAAATCCTGATACCTTGTGTTCAATTAAAAAAAAAAAAAAAAAAAAAAAAAAAAAAGCTTCCCGTTTCAAAAGCACCTTTGCAAAGTAGTGGGGAATTTTTTTGTAGAATTACAACCGATGATGACATGATTGACATGATGTGCATATATGCATTGCTGAAACAAAATGCGATTTCAGTATTTATCATGTACATTGAAAGTTTATTCCAAAATCAAACAAGCAAATATTACATTATTTGTAACATCCTACAACATTTTTTACAATCACGCAAGAGTTCATATTTGTCTGACATAATAAACATCGTAAATAGAGTTAAAAAAAATAGTTCAGCTCCTTCTCGAATTATTGTGTTTATTGATCACAGCCCCCTTACTTTCATAGATAAGATGAAAAACAAATATCAGAGATTATTATGTTAGAGTTTGTTGATACAGGAATATAATATTGACATCAGACACATCAATGAAAAGAGATCTTAAATAGCAGATGCACTTTCCCGTGTGTATAAATATATTATTACAATTTCTTCTTATGACAGTTTATATTATATATATATATATATATATATATATATATATATATATATATATATATATATATATATATATATATATATATATATATATATATATATATATATATATATAACATAGATAATTGTCCTATAGTAAATTACAGCTTTATTATATAGATCTTTCTTTGCTATTCTATTACAGACTTTTGTAATGTAATACTATTACTGGATTTAACATTGTCTAGAATTGAAACATTGAAGATATAGTTGGTTAAAAAAATTAAATTGTTTGTTTTACTATCTTTTTCAGAATGAGATTTATTGAGTTGAGTCAATCTTATTCCTGAACTAAGCGTCATTCAGCATGTGTTAATTAATTTCCAAAAGGATGAACTTTTGACCCCTATCCTGGAATCAATTTCCCGTCATAATTAGTTGTATAACTGATGTTCTGATAATAGTTCTATTAGTTGTGTTAAGAAGTTATACAAGTTAAGTTGTATTATTGTGTGACCAGTTTGGGATAAACTTGTGTTTTCTTCGAAGTATTGAATAATAGTGATTGCTGGAAATGCAAGAATGTTCTGATATAATTCTTGGACAATGACAGTTACTGGAATTTATACGGAATTCAAAAACTGGAATAATATTTTCTTTGATTCAACAGTAGATATGACACATCAGTCCAACGCTCATCAGTTCTGAAGTCATCGTCTTCCATCGTGAATTTCATCGGGATTTGAGATACACTTAGAATTGAGATACACTTAGAATTGAGATACACTTAGAATTGAGATACACTTAGAAATTTTCATTGTTATGACTTGTGTTTGTTTAATTCTTCAGTTATTGTTGTATTTAATTCATAAAGCCCTAAGTTCAGGTTTCTCATTTTTTCACTTGTTAGTCTAGGGAAAATATTATTTGTTAAATGTTACAAATCTCGATGTCTTCACTCTTTCTGTTACTTAGTTTGGGAGCATCGACTCGTAACAAATATTTTTACATGATAGGAATTACATTATTTCTTTAACCGTTTAAAAGAAAAGACCACACAAGCCATAAAATATGAAGCAAGAGAATATGTTTACTCTTGATTTACGTATCATAACTCAACTGCCTCATTGACAATAATCTCCTACAAATTGTTTACTGTATACACCCTCTTATCGGTTGAGCTAACTGCAAACAACACAACTGTCCCACAATGAAGCGGGCCGATATTTCTCGATGCAGTTTGTTAGGAATATTCAGTTGAACAAGCTAAATATAATCTGAGAGGTGTATGCTGTTTGCAGTTGGATTAAAATACGAGTATAGGCGCTGATAAATGTAACAGCGGTATTACAAGAACAATGCTAAATGTAACAGCGGTATTACAAGAACAATGCTAAATGTAACAGCGATATTACAAGGACAATGATAAATGTAACAGCGGTATTACAAGGACAATGATAAATGTAACAGCGGTAGTACAAGGACAATGATAAATGTAACAACGGTAGTACAAGGACATTGCTAAATGTAACAGCGATATTACATGGACAATGCTAAATGTAACAGCGATATTACAAAGAAAATGATAAATGTAAAAAAGATATTACAAGAACAATGATAACTGTAACAGCGGTATTACAAAGACAATGCTAAATGTAACAGCGATATTACAAGGACAATGCTAAATGTAAAAAAGATATTACAAGAACAATGATAACTGTAACAGCGGTATTACAAAGACAATGCTAAATGTAAAAGCGATATTACAAGAAAAATGATAAATGTAACAACAGGATTACAAGGACAATGCTAAATGTAACAGCGGCATTACAAGAACAATGTTAAATCTAAAAGCGATATTACAAGGACAATGCTAAATGTAGCAGCGATATTACAAGGACAATGCTAAATGTAGCAGCGATATTACATGGACAATACTTAATTTAACAGCGATATTACATGGAGAATGCTAAATGTAACAGCGATATTACATGGACAATGCTAAATGTAACAGCGATATTACATAGACAATGCTAAATGTAACAGAGGTATTACAACAACAATGCTAAATGTAACAGTGGTATTACAAGGACAATGTTAAATGTAAAAGCGATATTACATGGACAATGCTAAATTTAACAGCGATATTACATGGACAATGCTAAATATAACAGCGGTATTACAAAGGCAATGCTAAATGTAAAAGCGATATTACAAGAACAATGATAAATGTAACAGCAGTATTACAAGGACAATGCTAAATGTAACAGAGGTATTACAACAACAATGCTAAATGTAACAGTGGTATTACAAGGACAATGTTAAATGTAGAAGCGATATTACAAGGACAATGCTAAACGATTTAAATGTATATATGCTTCATGTTATTATAAAGACTGTCAATGAAATGGCTGAAGTTGCAAATATACTTGTATTTATTTCACCAAATTAGAATACAGCGTGACTTTGAAAAGATGCGTATTGGGTCATATTTCATAACCAGTCATCCCTCATCTGGAGTTGGGTCCATTTGTAATATGTTGACAGCGTCTTGCAGCTGAAACTTGGATGCGCCTTCTTGGAACTCCTCCCACGAAATCCTTTGATCTTGATTACAATCCACAGAGCTGAACAACTCCTCCGTGAGATGTTCTGGAAGTTTCATGTGAGCAGATGTCGTGCAGTTCATCATTTTGTATACAGCCTTAAATAAAGATCAATCATACATAATTAAATGGAATAAAAATAAATAATTTTGAGTTTATATTTCTCCTATGTCAGTCAGATATAAACAGAATCCCCTTATCACATTTCATATGACCATTAGTAGGACCCCCAGATGTTACCTGGTGTGGCTAACTGTATTACGTCACATACCCATTTTGATTATAAGACCACAACTGAAATGTCCCATAATGCATGCAAAAGTGTAAAATATAAATTAACTCAGAGACTGAATAGCTACAAACTATTGATTGGACTATTATAACGGACAGTTTGAGTGAAACCTCACTATGATTGTATGGGGTCATACGATACATATGTGCCACGTATCGTTACGATTCACGATACACAGCCTGCGATATGATGCATATCGATAAACTTGATTGTCTTTCCATAGTTTAAAGATAGGTGGTGCTCCATTATGTATGTTGCTATAATGGTTGTATTTCTAGTTAACATAGTACAGATATAGATATGGTTATTAACTATTAATACGCAATTTTCATCGATGACAAGAAAATAAAAATACTTTCAAACAGAATTGGCCTTGGTTGTCAGTGAGTTTTATTCATCGTGTTAGGTCATTTACTGGTGGCTACATGTAACTCATTTAGCCACCAGACCGTTTGTATTGCGCTGCATGAATGCGTTGGAAACATAGCATTGCACATTTCATGTTTATCTTAAACTTGGAGGACATTGCAATGTGATCTTCAAAACAGAACAAGTAAAGCAATTTTCTCGTGAAAGAAAATATCATATAGAACAAAAATGGGTGTGAGGATGAGGATAAATACCAACACAATCTATCACACTGTATACTTCTTGCGGATGCAAAAGACTGTTGTGGCCACATGTACCTGCATATCTTAGAGAAGAAGGAAAACTATTACAACACCCAATCCATTTCTGTAAGACTGTTGAGAAAAAATGTTACACAAGGTGATAAACTTTAGCTGGTTGAAATCTCCCCCCTACCCTTGCTGATTGTGATGTTATTTTATGTATTACATCAGCACCTTCATTTACTGGTATATCTGCAAAAAAAGAGACTTTCCAAATTTGTTGCTCATGTACAATTTAAGGAGAGATGCTGCCAGGAGTTTATCTTAAGGAGGGTGGGGGGACTTCACCCTTATTCACCGAAAGAGTAGAAAAGAATGGGGAGGAGGTAACAATCAATGTTCAATATTTACCTAACTCTTAAATAGTCCAATTTTTAGAGCTTTACTGAAATGAATATCTTAAAAGAAGTCACTGCTAGTTATATAGGTATTAATCTGTTAATTATTTCCAGGCATATACTCTGTTATATAGGTATTAATCTGTTAATTATTTCCCGGCATACTCTGTTATATCGGTATTAATCTGTTAATTATTTCCAGGCATATACTCTGTTATATAGGAATTAATCTGTTATTTAATTCCCGGCATACTCTGTTATATAGGAATTAATCTGTTAATTATTTCCCTGCATACTCTGTTATAGGTATTAATCTGTTAATTATTTCCCGGCATACTCTGTTATATATATATATATATATATTAATCTGCTAATTACTTCCCGGCATACTCTGTTATATAGATATTAATCTGCTAATTATTTCCCGGCATACTCTGTCATAGGTATTATTCTGTTAATTATTTCCCGGCATAATCTGTTATATAGATATTGATCTGTTAATTACTTTCCGGCATACTCTGTTATATAGATATTAATCTGTTAATTACATCCTAGCATACTCTGTTATATAGGAATTAATCTGTTAATTATTTCCCTGCATACTCTGTTATATAGATATTAATCTGCTAATTACTTCCCGGCATACTCTGTTATATAGGAATTAATCTGTTAATTATTTCCCTGCATACTCTGTTATATAGGTATTAATCTGGTAATTATTTCCCAGCATACTCTGTTATATAGGTATTAATCTGTTAATTATTTCCCATCATACTCTGTTATATAGGTATTAATCTGTTAATTATTTCCGAGCATTCACTGCGTATAAATATTTTTTTTCTGTTCTTCCTTCTGAAATGACAAACGCAAAGCTGGCTTTGTCAGCTTGAAGATGTTGGGAAACTGATCTTTGTGGATGTTATTTTGAAATTTCCAGACCTCACATATATTACCATTTGGAAACATCTGCTCCAAAATAGGATTTTTCACTGACATAAACTCAATCTCTTGAATCAGTAGTTTACGGACTACTATGCCAGATTTTGTATCTGTTCATTATTGCTGTATTAGAGTTGTTAGTCCATCGATTCCAACGTATGTTTGTGCAAACAGACGTATTCAAAATACATATCTTTACTTCTTAACTTCATTTATTTCAAAATTGATTTGATAAAAAGAAATTGCATCCTTCGTTTAAATTGCATGCATTTTAATTAATCTCAGTATTCTGACTTTTCTACAGTTGATTTCGAAATATCGCTTAAAGGTAGACTGACCGTCATGCCCTCTATTTTTGTCCATCCAACATATACTTAATTTAACATAATTGTAGCGCTTGAAATCATTCACTGGTATCTCCAAAAACAATTGTACAGCTACAGTTGTCTGATATGCTTCACAATTTTAAAACTTATTGTCATCATCACTATCACCAGTCAGTCTCTGGCGAACAAAAACGTAATGAACCACTCTAAGAATTAGACATTTTGGGTTTTTTAGTCCCTTATTTTACACACGCATTTGTAAAACTGCCTTCATGGAGGATACAAATTACGACATTACGCTTTTTCCAGGGCACAATGTGACACTAGAACTTAGTTTAACAACCATTTTGTTATGCTTTAAGACCCCAAATGTGTACACTAGTACCTACCCGAAAAACATGTCGCCACAAGAATGACTTAAAGTGTATACTTTGTCGAGCACATTTTCATATGCGGAACTTCTAATTTGCGCGAGGTCTCGCGCATCACTGTTTCTCAAATGTGCGAATTCGTACATATTTTGTACGACTGACAAAATCCTACACCCTGACGTGATCCCTGTTTAAGTACTTTATATGTCAATGGCTTTATAGCGATATTTCTCTGTTGCTTTGCTAGTACTTTCTATCTCGAATGCAGAAGTAAGCTACACTGATTCCTGATTGGTGGATATGATATTGACCTCGACCGGAACAAGCAGTAACCACCAATAAGATTTGAACGTAACATTTCACCGCGTGGCATACCGGTAGTGTAGCTTATAAATCGAAAACATGAAGACAAGATCATATTCAGTATATAAACTTGGCGTACAATTGGTTTTTAAATGATGAGTAAAGTATTGCATGATATTTAGTATGTACGTTGAATATATTTGGAATGTATCCTTTATGGTGAACATGCTACTGGAGTAAAATAGTTAACATGGAATTAGGGGTGGGGGTAGATTACAAGACATGTCACTTTGTGTGAATTTACGGGAGGCGAGCGAGTATTCTCTATAGACATTTTCGTTTTTACTAATACAAACAAGTGCCTAGGACTGCAAAATGGTGTTTCAGATGAATTCTGTATTCAAAGAATACGAAGGTGAATTATCCCAACTATTCATTAATTGCTGAAAACTAAAAGAACATATATGATAAGCATCTTTTTGTATCGATTTTCATTCTCTTGCATCGATATGGGTAGAGTTCCAGCAAACGTATCAATAAATCGTTTCACACCTAATGATTATCATGCAAAATGTTAAAACGAAGTAATCACTTATTTAAACAAATTTTTTAAAAAGCGATGGTGAAGTAAACAATTTGCAAGCATGCATGTTAGCACGGCCATTATTGGTGTTTTCTTCGTTGTAAACCAATGCATGAAAAAATGTAACTTGTATATTCATATGGTGTTAAACATTCGTTAACGCCGACTTTCTTCATTAACACTAATCTATGAATAACCATCGGTCTGTTCTTGAAAAATCCTTTTGTACCTAAATCTTTAGCATACCATCCGAAGAGCGTAAAAATCAGACGAGCATTTGCCATCCAGTTAGCGTAGAGATCAATCAAATTATTTGAAGTGGATTGATGATGACATGCTGAAATAACTTAGAAAGTAAATTTTAAGATTCACATAAAACATTTGATATTGTGATCTTATCTCAAGATTACAAGCTGCGAATCGGAGAGCTACTATCTCGTACTTAAAGAAATAGCCCTTAGATTACTCAGGGGGTCGTTCTTTTTGTCTTTGCGATGATTTTCTAAAGTCTTGGAACATTCTTTAGTGTATACGTATGCATACGGTACATGACAACAGTCCATATAAGCAGATGGTACATGACAACATAGTCTATGCATGCAGATGATACAAAACAACAGAGTTGCCAAAATCTTTCCTATTTATTGGGTGGTTGTAAAATGCATCTTCTTCGTGTCTCGAGTCGATAATACCAACAATTTTGATTTTATGTGCTTGATATAATTTCTATGTCCGTTAGCGCCTAAACATAGAATGTGTCCAATGAATAACACCACACAGTAATGCATAAACGATGACAAAGGATGTTTTTGTTTGAACTTCACAAGACAAACACTTTCATAAAGACAGGTAAATCATTCGCTTTATGATATAGGTTGCTACATAACTTACAACAGCCCTTGGTTAGCCTCTTCAGCGCAATTTAGCGTCGCACAGCGGGTGATTTTTGTAACGCGATGAGGGTCTTATTAGGCGCGTGAACTAGCTGGGTGCAATCGACCAATCATTGCTTGAATAGGTGTCAATGTGCAGACAAAACCTTGTGAGAATTATATTTCTTTAGATGCTAGAGAGAAAGAAAAATAATCTCCCAGCAAAATGAGCCGTAACAGAAAATTGTTGCGTTAGGAATCCGGCCTCCAGGGGGAAAGGAATTTTTAAAGTAATATTGTTAAGAGCACAGTGATGAAGATTTAGAAAATATATGAAATGCAGGTATGCAAAGACTGTATGTACACGCGTATATATCGAGTCCTTCCGCAAACTGCACAGAACAATTTGCCGTCGCATCAAGCGCCTGCAGATTTGGCTGTGTATTTTTTTTTAGTAATCAGTTGAACAAAAACATAGACACTGATCTGCAGGTGAAAAATGCTACGGCTGGTCAGGGTCCTTGATTTTCGTAGCATGACTCGCCTTATAAGCGGATACCAACGGTAAACTAACAGTATGTGTACGTTGCAAAGAGGTAAACTGTAAAAGCAAATTGAAACTGTCAAATGCACCAAACATTTATGTATCATTAATGTATAATATTACCTTTGAAATAGGAAACTATGAAAAGGGTTAGAAGTTTTGTTCTGGAAAGTTACTGTATGTGACAGCCACTATAATTATATGACTCAACCAAAATAAACTTAGATGTTGTTATGAATCTGAACGTTACAATTATGGCGTATGGTGTGATTTGGATTTTTCTATCGTTAACATATGTTCAGTCATAACGCTACGATCTCTGTAGTGTGCAATTTATAGTGAGGTCTAGTGCTGCGTCATCATTTCGGAGAGGCTTTGGCTTTCCACCAGACTCACTATTCATAAACAAATATATGAAGCCGCTAAGAAGAACGTCACAAACATAGTCCATTTAGCCAAATCATCCTACTACAGTACTATGATCACAGAGAGTTCCAGTTGCAATGCGCTCTTCGAGATAACTAACAAACTAATGTCAAGGAACAAATATACACCACTTCCAACAACCTTCTCTCCACTAGACCTACCAGACCGATTTGCAAATTTCTTCGATGACAAAGTACAAACCATTAGAGATTCGCTTGACAGTACAATCTCAACTGATTCGTAACCATACAGTTATGATGCAGAATTTCAGCGACAACCGTTAGGAGCATTTGAACCTGTTTCTTTTGATTTAGTACGGACACTCGTTATGAAAAGTGCACCAAAGTCTTGTGAACTTGATCCAATTCCGACATCACTGCTGCTTGAGTGCTTATACCCAATATTGTCTTCACTAACTGATGTTATTAATATCTCTCTCTCATCAGGGGAATTCCCATCATTTTTCAAAACTGCCATCGTAAAGCCACTGCTGAAGAAACCAACACTGGACCATAACGATTTAAAAAACTACCGCCCAGTTTCTAATCTCCCATCCATATCAAAAATCTTAGAAAAGGTTGTTCTAACTCAACTTGTATCTCATTTGAATTCAAACAGTCTTTTTAGAAATGTACAGTCTGCATATCGCCCTTGCCACAGTACGGAAACTACTGTTCTGAAAGAATTTAGTGACATTCTCTCTGCTTTGGATAGTGGAAAGATTTACAGTCCTCATTCTTCTGGATTTACCTTCAGCATTTGACACGATAGACCATGATATATTACTTCACCATATCCAGCATGTATTTGGCATTCAGAATATAGCCTTTCAGTGGTTTAAGTCCTACTTAGTCAACAGGACAGAAATTATATCTGCAAATGGAATACACTCCAGCCCAGTTGACGTAAGTTGTAGTGTTCCACAGGGATCTGTTCTAGGACCTGTTCTGTTCATTCTGTACACTCAGCCGCTCTCAAGTGTCATAGATCATCACCCAGTGTCGCACCAATTGTATGCTGATGACACCCAAATATAAAAGTCTAGCCACCCAACTGAAGTTGATGCTACCATCCATGGGGTAGAGAAGTGCATTTCTGATTCGAAATCATGGATGACATGTAACAAGCTGCAAATGAATGATGATAAAACTGAGACTATTCTGATCACAACACAAAGACTTTCTCATTCACATCCTTTACCTCAGACAATAAATATCAGCATCACCAACATTAAATTATCACAGTCAGTACGAAACCTAGGCGTTACTCTTGACAGTACTCTCACATTGCACCAACATATCATGAACATTTGCAAGGCTGCATATCTTGAATTGAGACGCATCAGTTCCATTCGTAAATATCGTTCAGTTGATGCCACTAAATCACTTGTGTGTTCATAAGTACTTTCAAAACTGGACTAATGTAACTCAATTCTGTCTGGTTCGTCACAATATTTACTCCAGAAACTTCAAAACACAGCTGCACGGATCATCTTTAGAGTACCTCGATCAAAGCACACCTCACCACTGCTCTGTACCCTACACTGGCTATCGATTCGATACAAAATCAAACACAAAATTTGTTCTCTGTGCTATGTTTCAATGACAGACTCCAGTCCAACATACCTATCCTGCCTCACCCATGTGTATACACCAGCTAGATCCTTACGCTCTTCTTCTGATAATCATATACTCATTGTTCTCAAGGTGAAAACAAAGTCATATAGACAACGCTCGTTTGCACACCAGGGCCCGGCGACGTGGAACGAATTGCCCATTGAAATTAGACACAAAGACACAGTGGTCCCTTTTAAGAGTGCTCTTAAGACTCACCTGTTTCGACTGCAGGGACAAACTTAGCGACCTAATCATGTTTTGTATCTTATATGTTTTCAGCATGTTTTTATGTTTTCCAATTTCATTGTTTTTGTCATTTGTTTTTCTGTAGTGTAGTCATATCATTATTGATGGTGTAAAGCACTTAGAGCTTCGAAAGATTAGACGCTATACAAAGTCCTCATTATTATTATTATTTTTATTATTATTATTATTATGCCACAGTCACGTGTCATCATGTCCCACCCAGTCATATTATTCTGACGTCAAGCCGACTAGTTATAATACTAAAAATAATGTGCGCCAAGCGAGACAGCTGTATCAAGCATTCTAATAAGTCTTTGATATGAATCGGCCGGGATGGGAACACGCGACCATCCGCATCAGAGGCTTACACTCTAACCACTTAGGCCACGAAAGGAGTTAAAGATGTTGTAAAATCAACGTCAATTTGGCCACGCCCTAGATACATGCCAATTAATGATTGTATAAGGTTTAGGAGAGCAGTTAATGATTGCACGATTTGAAATAATTTATCACCAGAGTATTTTAACATTTTTAAGTTTGTAAGTACATGAAAACATGCAGTGGAATGGCAAGAGTTATTTATTTACACATTACAAAACTTTGGACAAAGTACTTTATGAAATACTTTGCTCTTTTTGATGGTGGTATGATACAGTTTAGAACATGATGACACACAAACACCTAATGTTTAAGCTTTTAAGAAAAGTATACCAATGTAGGTATTTTAAAGAGCATCCTGATGTTATGACGTTTAGTAGCCGTTGTATATAAAACAAATATAACACTGTGAGATTCCCGTGTAATTTGTATTAACAGCTCATATTTGGTTCATTTCATGAACTAGATGTTTATTTTTGCAGATTTTGTCTTAATTACACTGTTTGTAATTGCAGATTCATAATGTAAGCTAGCTTCTAGCTGTGTCAGCTTGGATTAATAAAAAGAATTATTATTATTATTATTATTATTATTATTATTATTATTATTATAAAGAACTACTCGCACACTATAGTGTTCTATCAATGTACTTTTAGTCAAGACTATTTCATTGATTCACATGATTGGTTAATAGTTGCTTGGAATTCATGTTACGCTGTTGTTGATTTACAGGCACTGAGGTGAAGCATATTAACTTTATGTCCATTAGTCAAAACTTTATAAGGATTTGTAGGTATGTTGTTTGTCAAGTTGAGTTTTAACTGGATTCTCAGAAAGCAAGGATATTGACAACGGAAGAGTAACAGCAAACACATAAATGCTAATGAGAAGTTCTTTTCTAAAATAAGACATAGAAGCCATACATTTGGAAACAATTTTGTCAATTTGTATTCAACATCAATAAGTGATTTTTGAAGTTTGCCATCAAATGTATATATCTGAAAGCTACACATGTGTAGTAATGATAAAGTTATACTAAATCAAAAAAATAATGTACTTATTCTTTATAAAACATTAAATATATATCGATCAATTGTGGTGTTTGCACGCTTGATTACAGAAGACTGGGGTAGATTGAAGTATTTTCATAGTCGATGGTGATCAATTGTATTGCGTTCTGGTCGATTGTGGTATTTTCATGCTTTGTTGTAGAAGACTTGTATGTTCAATATTTTCATAGTCAATTGTGTTAGATTTTAGTGGCTTGTGGCAGATTATGGAGATTGTGATAAATTGTGCTGCCACGTCGATACTAAGATAAGTTATATTTTCCTATTAAAGTTTATTTTAGGGAGGGGGAATTATACTTCGTCTTGGTACCTTTCTTCAGATAGTCTTGTCTTGATGCAAGAAGCTTTAATTTGACTGTTTGGTTATGTCCAACTCAAACCAGTTACTGACGCAAACCACGTTTACGGTTAATCAGTCCATCAAATGCTTATTTACTAAGAAATAGTACTGATGTAATAGAAAGAACTGAAACAAGTTACTCATCCTTGTGTAGAATAGAGAACGTGTCTCTCACTAAAGTCGCACTGTATACTTGATTTAATTTCTTTCACGTCCTATTCTAAATTCAAATAGAACTTGTCTTAGCGAG
The DNA here is from genome assembly GCA_029339505.1 of Unio delphinus. Lineage (NCBI taxonomy): Eukaryota > Metazoa > Mollusca > Bivalvia > Unionida > Unionidae > Unio > Unio delphinus. Next base: position 9,371,620 of record JAQISU010000111.1, on the reverse strand, counting down.
ACTTCAGAATTATGACACCTTCTGATAAAGAACATCGTTTATTAGTCCCTTAATTCAGTTTCATTATACATCGTCATTATAAAGAATACATCACCATAAAGAAAACGACATGTAGTCCTACAAGAAATGTTTAACACTGAAGTAACACTGAAGTTTCGAATAGTGATACCATTCGTCGTACTACCGAAAGTAGATTCATGCTATGTTTCATTTATACCAATTAACTCGAAGTGCTACATCGTTAAATTTCCATTTATTTAACAACCTTTCTCACTCTTGTCTTGTTTGTCCAGGATACAATAAAACTAAATTTCCACAATGTTAAAACTTTTAAAAAGATAAAACTAAAAATACTGTCAAAACTTCCTATCGAACTAGCTCTATATTTTGTCTTTAAAATAAGGTCAGTTAAAAAGAATGAAATTCAACAAATATATCATGTGAGCAAAATCATTTACTATAGACGTCTACAGCGAGAACACAACAAACTATAAAGTAAGAGGAGATCACGATCACGTGACTGAAAAATGCAGAGGTCCCGGAGATTTAAATTGTAATATAAAATAGAGGCATCCAAAATACATTTTACTAGTTAATTTATATGAATGTGATTTTCAACTGATTTTCAAAGACTTAGTAAAAACCGATTTTAGATCATGACATATCAGTAATATTACATAATTATGAGAAATATATTTTGTTTACTAAATAGTTTATAGTCTAGGGAAATAGGAGAATCAAAACGAAGATTTTGTCAAAGAACAATGCGATTTCTATATTGGTATAATCCAAATGGTCTGTCAGTAAACCTACTTGTTGCAAGTGATGTTAAATGCACCGAAACAATTTAAAAAACGGGGAATATAGAAACCACTTTTTGTTTTAGATAAGTATCTCAACAAAAATACATCGATTGCTTTGAAATATATAACGAAATTGAGTTAGCACCAATCGAAAAAGTGTACACAGAACTCGCTAGATCAGGAATTAGTGAAGAGGAATTCAACTTTGTAAAAGATGCTATAAAAAAAATTCAGCGTAAATTATATTGGTGACCTTCACGACAACAAAGTAAGGAAACATAATTTAATGTTGTGTGATATTTTTTATCTATACCAGGTATCTATAAGCGCTTTATCGCTAAATGTTCATTCATTTAACAATCTTTCTAACTCTTTTATTGATTGTCTTGGATAAAATCAAAATAAGTTTCCCCAATGAAGTATATTTAAACAATAAAAATAAAACTACTGTCAAAACATTCCCTCAAACCAGCTGATTATTTTGCCTTCAAAAATGGGTTACTTTGCATCTTATACTGCCAAACTATTTCTCGTTTTATGTTAATAACAATTCGAATATTATATTCATCTTTGACCTTTCTGCCATCTCCATCGCTTTTCGTATATTGGTTTGGTTTGCCTTATCGTCCTCTTGTTTACAAAATATCAATATTTATGTGGTTGTGAAGTGTTTGTTTCTGTGACAAATATATCGAATCTTTTGTTTCCTCAAATTAATTATTTGCAAAAATAATTACTTGGATTTAAGAATATGTGCCCAATTACAAACTGTCTCAATGTTTTGAGATGGGAAGCAACTTGTTTCGAAAGACTTCTCAAAGACATGTGCATTATTGACTGGTTCACTCTCACATAGTGATGGTACATTACTGACTTGTTCATTTCTATAGAGGGAAGATTGTTTTTAATTAACTGCATTATGACTTTGGCATGTGGCGCATGCACGAACTCTATTGCTTTAATTGCTTACAGTACCTAAAGTTTTACTTGATGGCTATTTCTCAATTTGCGCCATTTTATCAGAGCTGTTATTTATATAAGAGATCCTGATCAAGTGTAGAATGACGAAATGGGACAAACGAACACACAAATACATTCGACATAATGGAACGTTTACAAGTAAAACCATGTCCCATGATTAGGAAGACATCATCCAGAAAAATAAATACTCCAAATTATGGGCATCAAATAACCAGGGCTCATCGATTTGAAAATGTTTGACCTAGAAAATAATGCATCTAAATTGCTTATATCTCTGTTACAATCTATGTCGTGTAAGAAAACACCTAACATAGTTATAAAAACCGAGATGTGATTCATCCTGCGACAGGGTTTAATAACTATAATAGAACATTTAATCCTTGGTTAAAGACTTCTGATTTAACTGATTACCAAATGAAAAGAAAACAATTTACCATGATGATTTGCTGCATCTCGTCCTTTGTAATAAACCCATCTCCGTTTATGTCATACATATTAAACGCCCACCTCAGCTTGCTGTGGAAGTTGGTGCTTCCCGATATGCACAGACCAACGATGAATTCCTTGAAATCGACCGTGCCGTTCCTGTTCGTATCGAATGACCGGAACACGTGCTCAGCAAATTCTGTGGCATCTCCTTGAAACAGAGAGGCATAGACCTGTTTGAACTGTTTTGTAGTAAGCTCCTTCTGGCCCGGGTCTAGGCGTGACTTGAAATCCTCATACCATTCCTGTATCTCGTCTGTGGTGAAATCAACTTCTACGTGGGATCTGAGTTCCTCAATCGTCTGCGGTTTCGTGTGCGCGAGCTTTCCTGATTTGGCCCCCATTTCAAATGCGTCGCTTATAACTCAAAAGTTGAAGAAAGTAATCCTGGAAGATATAAAGATATAAATCCAATATATCGTACCTCAATAAATGAAACACACACAAACACACACACACTATATATATATATATATATATATATATATATATATATATATATATATATATATATATATATATATATATATATATATATCCACACCACATATCCAACACCAATCCCCCACCAGGAAGACTACTATTGAAATACAGTTCTAACTATTCCTCTGTGTGCCTTCCTACCACCTTTCTGCACGCCAATAGACTTGTCTACCTAACTGACTACCTTCTTACTTGTATATCTAAGTGTCCTATCTATCTAATTTTGTTAACACTAATTAGATACAAATATTAATTGGCAGCAAGATTATTTTAATCTTTTTCATTACAGTATTAAAACAAGGAGGCAATTTTTAATGCAATTCCACCCAGGAAAGAAAGGCACTAAATCAACTTTTATGGCATGAATACGTCCTTACCTTCATAATAAAATAGGAATACGTCCTTACCTTCATAATAAAATAGGAATACGTCCTTACCTTCATAATAAAATAGGAATACGTCCTTACCTTCATAATAAAATAGGAATACGTCCTTACCTTCATAATAAAATAGGAATACGTCCTTACCTTCATAATAAAATAGGAATACGTCCTTACCTTCATAATAAAATAGGAATACGTCCTTACCTTCATAATAAAATAGGAATACGTCCTTACCTTCATAATAAAATAGGAATACGTCCTTACCTTCATAATAAAATAGGAATACGTCCTTACCTTCATAATAAAATAGGAATACGTCCTTACCTTCATAATAAAATAGGAATACGTCCTTACCTTCATAATAAAATAGGAATACGTCCTTACCTTCATAATAAAATAGGAATACGTCCTTACCTTCATAATAAAATAGGAATACGTCCTTACCTTCATAATAAAATAGGAATACGTCCTTACCTTCATAATAAAATAGGAATACGTCCTTACCTTCATAATAAAATAGGAATACGTCCTTACCTTCATAATAAAATAGGAATACGTCCTTACCTTCATAATAAAATAGGAATACGTCCTTACCTTCATAATAAAATAGGAATACGTCCTTACCTTCATAATAAAATAGGAATACGTCCTTACCTTCATAATAAAATAGGAATACGTCCTTACCTTCATAATAAAATAGGAATACGTCCTTACCTTCATAATAAAATAGGAATACGTCCTTACCTTCATAATAAAATAGGAATACGTCCTTACCTTCATAATAAAATAGGAATACGTCCTTACCTTCATAATAAAATAGGAATACGTCCTTACCTTCATAATAAAATAGGAATACGTCCTTACCTTCATAATAAAATAGGAATACGTCCTTACCTTCATAATAAAATAGGAATACGTCCTTACCTTCATAATAAAATAGGAATACGTCCTTACCTTCATAATAAAATAGGAATACGTCCTTACCTTCATAATAAAATAGGAATACGTCCTTACCTTCATAATAAAATAGGAATACGTCCTTACCTTCATAATAAAATAGGAATACGTCCTTACCTTCATAATAAAATAGGAATACGTCCTTACCTTCATAATAAAATAGGAATACGTCCTTACCTTCATAATAAAATAGGAATACGTCCTTACCTTCATAATAAAATAGGAATACGTCCTTACCTTCATAATAAAATAGGAATACGTCCTTACCTTCATAATAAAATAGGAATACGTCCTTACCTTCATAATAAAATAGGAATACGTCCTTACCTTCATAATAAAATAGGAATACGTCCTTACCTTCATAATAAAATAGGAATACGTCCTTACCTTCATAATAAAATAGGAATACGTCCTTACCTTCATAATAAAATAGGAATACGTCCTTACCTTCATAATAAAATAGGAATACGTCCTTACCTTCATAATAAAATAGGAATACGTCCTTACCTTCATAATAAAATAGGAATACGTCCTTACCTTCATAATAAAATAGGTTCTCCACTTTTTGATTACACTCCACCATGCAAAAAGGCAATGATATGAAAAATAGCAGTTTTTTTTCTATGCTTAAAGATACACTCTCGTTCGAGTGTGTTTGAAACAATACAGCATTAATTTTATCAACATGGTCTCCTTCGAAGGAACGTTCCAGTATGTCATAAAGAATAGTCAGCGCGAAAAGAACATTTCTTGTCATATAACGAGTTGGTAGTGTACTCACCAGTCAGACTTGGGCAGATAAGATCAGAACCTTTAAATCACCACTTCTGAATGTATTCAAGAAAAGGATAGGACCGACTAATTATATGTCAGTATGAAATCTAATTACATATTATCTCATGACGCAAATACACATTATGTCTTCTTTATTATGGGTTAAGAACTTTTCCCAAGATTCCTGATGTTAGCTTCCGATAGATTGCTTGCCTCGTAATGCATATAGAGAGAACCGTCTGTCCAGGATGTAGTAGTGACAAACAACGTGATGTGTAAACTGATACTATAATTGAAACAAGGTACTCTGCTAATAGTGTACAACTAGATTTCCATTTGCAACTAATGATATCATCTCTGTGCCGCACTCACACAAATCATCTGGAACATAATAGAATTTCTGGTAAGAGGCGCACAGTTGTGCTAAACTTACACAGAGAGGTAGATATTATAGAATTCTTAATAAAACTACATAGTTCACTTTTATAACTTCATTCTTCCTTACAAAGAATCTCACCGGTTCCGAAAGTAACTGGATGACAATACGGCACAAAAAGAGACTACTCAGAAACAAGATAAACACACTAAACGGTAGGGGAAGAAAGATAACTGGTGAGGTGGTTATTACGCAATAATTCACCTATTCAGATGGAAAAATAAGTAGTACAAATTATAATTCGCTCATCTATTATGTTTTCCAATCATTGGAGAGTATATAAGGCATGGACCATTGGTTGTGTCATTTTTTAAACGAAGAACAATATTTTTGCACACAGTTTCCTATTTAGTTTGCACCGAGAATTTCCTGTTTAAAGTTTGAATAATATTTCTGCACAGAGAGTTTCCTGTTAAATTTTGAGTTTACTGAAATACACCACAACATATTGGAAACAGCGGTGTTGTCGTTTGATTTGCTCCGATCAGTCCGATTAATGTTTTGCGTAGGTTAAAATGTGATATTTCGCCCATCCTTAGTCGGTAGTGTTGCTCTGTTCTTTAATTCCATTACGTCAAAGATGATTATCAGGTACTCGTAGAATGTGTCTAGTCAACACGAACAATGATTTTCGAAATTTCAGTCTAGGTACACAAACATTGTTTTCGTTTCTTTTTCACATCCTGTTTTTGTTTTGTTACAGTATAACCTATTGAGACATATTGTTGAAATTGTACTGATGCATGACAGATAATCGGTTTATTTGTATCAAATCCTTTGATCATAATGATATATGCGCTTTTTGACATCCTTTCCTTAATAAATCAATTGATCGGCAATAACGCGAAAATACGTTGAGGTCTATTGTTTCTTGAAATGGAGGAAGTCTGTAGGAATAGAAGCAGCAGAGGGGGTGTATCGGACAACATTTTTAGACAAGTTTTCACTGAAATCACGCTTAAAATCAATGAAACCAATGACATCAGACCCAAAAGTCAATGACATCAGGTCCCAAATGTGTGTGTGAATCATGGATTAGGTCCAAAAAAAATTATGAAAAAATCAATGAAATTAATGAAATCAAAAACTTTTCAACTATTACATTTTTTGGGAAAAAGGGACTACAACATCGTTGTCACTCACCCTCTCTGCTGCTATGGGTTAACCGAATATTTGATCCAGTCCGATACGATATCGTGTTCGAGGGTCATGTAAATTTATTGTTACAAATCCGTGTGGGGCAGACTGAGCATGACTAAAGAAATTTCTAAATTGATTGAAGTCCATATCGGAGCACCATGTCTGCCAAATATTTCGTAGCGTATGTGTATCAACGCCGTTGAATACAGCAAGCATATTACAATTATCGCGAATCACTTTTGGTATTTGTGTGTAGCGTTGAGTGACATAGATCACGTCCGTGTTTTTATGCCTGCCTCCGGAAAATATTCTAGCAGGATTTTTTTGATTATCTAACATGACATCGTCGTATACAACTAAATTGTTGATACTTCCATCGAGGTCTTCTACTGATGGCGCCTCGTCAATATCGGTTATAAATTCAATAACATCCTCGCCAGCAATCTCTGAAGCGTTTTCATTAAAATCTTTTAGCACTTCATAGCATCGTTGGTCGTCTACGCTAGGGGCAATTAAATACAATTTATCCCACTTCATCCATCTCATTATTAAATTGAGCAACAATTGCGTTTTACCGGATCCAGATGGTCCGATTATAATTGCGCGGATAGAGTTTGGTAGCGCTGCATGATGCTTCACTGGTTCTCTTGTTTTAGTCGCTGAAAAATCAATTATATTCATATCTCTATACATAAATTATGGATCTATATTGCGTGAAGTGTAAGGCGCGTACTGGCACAGATGACTTGACGACGATTACAACTAAAAATAACCGATCAGCGCTTTCTGGTAAATGCGTACAATGTAGTACAAAGAAATTTAGATTTGTTTCTAAACCCAAGGAACCCAAGGAACCTTTAAAAAAAAACGAGGAGGTGATATCGCAGCTAAATTAGCAAAACTCCCTGGAACCCCATGGGCAAAATACCCCGGAGAAAAACACCTTCCAGGGTATAGTTATTGTGGACCGGGAACAAGGCTTGATATCAGACTCAATGATCGAAATCAGCCCCGACCCGGTGAGGAACCAATAAACGCTATTGATAAGGCCTGTCACCTTCATGATGTTGCTTATAAAAGCAGCAATTTGCAACACAGGCATCTAGCAGATGTGAAATTAATTCATGCGTTGAATGCCATTCCTGATAAATCCTTCAAAGAAAAATTGGCTTCATTTTTGATAAAATCGGCTATGAAAAGTAAATTGATGTTAGGTGCTGGTAATTAATAACAACATGGAATCTATTTATTATTCCCCAAGAGGATACTGGAAGGGTAACGCTGCAATCAGTAAACTCGCTAGCGCCGCAAAAGTGAAAAAAACCACTGCGGCTCATTGGTTATCCAAACAGGCACTATGGCAAATTTATCTACCACCGCCTAAACAAATTCAATTCTCGCATTTTGATGTAACCGGACCCAATGAAGTTCATCAGGCTGATCTATTATTTCTGCCACATGATCGTGGTTACAAATATGCGTTAACTGTAGTTGATATTGCAAGTCGATACAAAGAAGCAGAACCGTTAAAAACAAAATCGGCCACTGAAGTCGCTTCTGCATTTGAAAGGATTTATCGACGAGGTCCTCTGCACTGGCCAAATCTGTTACAAGTTGACCCGGGCAAGGAATTTCAGGGTGCAGTGTTATCTACAATGAAATATCACAATGTCGCTATCAGACGAGGGCATACTGCACTGCATCGTGATCAGGCCATTGTAGAACGGTTTAATAAAACCCTTGCTGAGCGGTTATTTGGATATCAATATGCAAAAGAATTCATCCAAGAAAAAAGATCCCGTGAATGGGTGAAGAGATTACCAGGTGTAGTTACCGCACTGAATAACGAGATTACTAGAACCATCAACATGAAACCTATCAACGCGATTAAAAAGAAGTCGATACCTGAAAAACCACAAAAAGATTTCAAAGAACCAATTCTTGGTAGTAATGTCATTGTGAGGTATTTATATGAACCAGGAGAGCTTGAGGGTGGTACAAAAAGGGCTACTGATCCTATTTGGAGCGTCACTACGCATAAGATATCTAGTATAACACGATCTACGGGTAGACCTCCAATCTATAAACTGGATTCAACTGCCCCTCAACGGGGGTTTACTAGACAACAATTACAAGTGATACCCGAGGATACTCAATTGCCACCCCATGGGCTTAACTAGCACCCTTGCGTCTATTGCACTCAAGACAAGTCAACATCACATTATTTCTGACATGACCGAGATTGTTATTTTTTCTGTCTACGGTGAATTGGCGAGGATCCTTATCCGAATACTGCCAACGCATTATACAATTGCAACTCGCGCAGTGATTATTCTGTTGTTTCTTCAAAGTGATTATTAATTCAGCATCAATATCAAATTCTCGTTGTTTTTTTTTTGTCCTGTTGTTTGTAACCGGATAGTTTTTTATCAATAATATCATCTATTGTGGTGTCATTATCATCACCAATGATTTCATCATCTCCACTGGCTTCGCCAACGACAATTCTTCGAAGTTGATTTATTTTTCGTACTCTAGACACTGCGAGATAGACTAAATTCGACCATTCTATGCGATTATCTACCATCCAAAGAGTTGTATCCGATATAGTCAATCCCTGTGAAGAGTGTATTGTTGCTGCGTATCCTAGCGTCCACGGGGATTTATTGGCACGCAATGCATCTTCAACAACATTGATATCAACCAGCACAATATCATTTAATACTAAATTCTGTTTTTCACTTTGTCCTGGAATATCAACTTCGATGTTCTGTTTTCGCGTATCCGATGGCCTATAACAAAGAGGCACTGGAAGTGTTGCAAATTTTTGTTTATGCAATTCAAATAACTTCATCTGAAGTGTGTCCCTGACTATTTTTCTACTTGCAATGATTAAATCATTTGGTCTCCACGCTTCCCAAAACTCATTCATGGGAGTTTCCGAAATTATTTCACGGGTTATTTCACACTGGATTCTATCCGGTTGTAATCTAATTAGTTTCTTCAATTCTTTTAATTCATTATCAAGTGATCTATGATCGGTATCAATTTCTTCATAATAGTCTACAAAACCCTTTAGCCATTCATGGGGGGATGCACCGACAAATGGTGGTGGTTGGCCGTGATCACCGCACATGACGACTTTTGTATTCTTCAATAACAACCACTCAAGAAATATTTTTAAGACATCTTCGGACACTGTGTCTATTTCATCCCAAATGATAATTTCAGGAATAAATTTCTCTCCCATGCGCTCAGGAGTCCATTTATCTCCCTTCCATCGGAAAAAGCTGTGATAAGTGCAAGCATTTACCCCTCTCTGTATCATTTCTCTTGCAAGTCTATGAGTTGGTGTTAGCACAATCATGTTAGAAACGCTAGCGTTTCCACGACGGAATAACTCAATTGCCCGGGTTGTTTTTCCTGACCCGCTACAACCGTTTAAATAAACTGTTTTATACAGGCATATTGGATCAGAAATCGGTGGTGCATTAGAAAATTCTGAACACTGATTGCTTTCTAAGTAATTATTTTCAATGGTAACATCTGCTGATGGAATATAATCATGAATCATTTCTTTCTTAATTCTCCATGATCCCCATTTCTCGTTGCCAGTAGCCTTAAAATCAGCCATTTTGCTATTTATGTAAAATGAGTCAGTAGCAACTCTAACTGCGGTGGTAGGAAATCTATTGATCATTGAAAATAAATTAATAGAAGCATAACCAAGCATAGAAGCTCTCAAATGTGTGTACTGCGGATGGTATCCATCAGTGTAAGTAACAATTGTACCCAATTTGGTTCCATCGGACAGAAATGCGTCCTTACGATTGACATATAGGCCCTTATTCGTTAAATCCGCCATTACAAAGTCGTATTCAGCGTTGTCTATAATCAATCGTGAAGAATATTTCGTATTATCATCTTTGCCACCTTGGGTAAATTTACCGATTATTCTTCGTCCAAGATCTTTTGCTTCATTGTTTCTGATTTCAAATAACTGTCTGGACCAATCCATGATTTGTTGTTCATTAAAATCAGGAAACAGTTTTCGCTCTTCGCTAATTATTTTTTCTAGATCAGGTTGTGGTAACCAGACTGATTTCTGTGCCCGATAGGATATAATTGCTTCACTGACAATTAATGATTTTAACATCTTACAATCAAGCATATACCGTAACAACACTATTGGCATCCAGTGTTTTTCAGACATGTGTTTACCAATCCAAAGATAACTACACGGATGAAGTCCTTCAGCCATTTCAAATGATACTACACAAGCGAATCCGGTTAAATCAAAATCAGGAAGTGGTCCATTAATAGCAACACGGGTCATTTCGTGTGTAGGGTGTCCAAATCGTTTGAAATATTTCTCACACTCTCCATACCCAAGAAAACTTCCTGGATAACACGCAATCATATCAACGGAAATAACGGAATCAGCGGTGTATTTTGTGTTCCATAATCCGCCGTGGCTGTATTCAAGACAGGACAATTTGACATCTGATAAAAACTCACTTCGTGTTGGTTTCCACGCGTTTTTCTTTCTAGCAAAATGTGCTGCAATGGATGGTACTGTAAAACAGTTTGCTAATAATTGATCGTCTTCTTCTCCGTCCTCAGAAAACTCACTAGCTAGTTGTTTCATTTGATTCTGCAGCTCTTCAGTACGGTATAATTCTCCGTTAGGCCTTACAAACTGATCAAATCTGCATTCCTCGTCTGAATTGCTATGAAATAGCCACGCTGACACAGGATCGTTTTTACTCAAATGGTAAATAGCATCAAATAATTTCTGCTCGGTAAAACATTCTTCAGGTCCCAACCCTGCTGGGGATAGATATTTTACGGTTCTATCCCGTGGAAATATTGTTACTGCAGATGACCACGCGTGCGCGTTATGATCAATAATTTCAATGGGGGTTCCTTTTGATTGATATTTCGATTCGTATAATACTTCACCGGTGATTGTTCTTACCGATATTGGAAATCTTAATGATGTTTCTAATTTGGCTATATCCTGAATTGTTGCTCCATGCTCTTTTACCGTGAACTCCCACTCGGTTATTTTTTTTCGTCTTAGATCAGTGAGTTTATTCCCCCGGGATGCATTTGTGAAGTGTTCTATTATTCGTTCTGCTACACAATTTAGCCCTGTCGAATATTTCATGGGTGCTAGTTTTGAAATATCAGGTTTTTCATTGAGCGGATAGATCCCGTAAACAACTGCTGTGACAGGATAAGATCTTTCGTAGTAGGGTTTATCAATTCCAGTCAAAATTCCCGGTTTGGAATCCTGATTCACGGTGACAGTTTTTTTACCCTTGAGAATGGGTTCAAATTTATCCTTAATAATCCATTTGCCATTCTCACGGATAATGAATTTGATTCGGAAAAAATGACTTTTTTCCCCAACACGTGAAATGATCACTGCTGCTTTTTCATCATTCATGGTAGCGTCAACAACACCATCAATTCGAAATGTTGACCAGCAATAAGATGCTCCATCACGCTTGAATTCATTAAAACAGTCTCTGATGGGTTTATCAAGAATTTTATTCTTGGGTGTATTAGAAACTATATCAAGATTGAATTGAGCATCCTTCCATGATGATCTCATGTTTCCGTCTCTTGGACGTTTGTTACGTTTTTTGGGTCTATCGCGATTAAATCTAGGATTGATTTTTAATAATCTCTTAAACTCTTTCATGTTTCCGTCTATTGTGCGTTTGTTACGCTTTTTGGGTCTATCGATATTAAATTTAGGATTGATTTTTAATAATCTCTTAAACTCTTTCATGTTTCCGTCTCTTGGACGTTTGTTGCGTTTGTTTCCGTCTATTGGACGTTTTTTTGGTTTATCGAGATTAAATCTAGGATTGATTTTTAATAATCTCTTAAACTCTTTCATGTTTCCGTCTCTTGGACGTTTTTGACGTTTTTTTGGTCTATCGAGATTAAATCTAGGATTGATTTTCAATAATCTCTTGAACTCTCTATCAGCATTGAATTTAGCATTTTTCGAAGTCAATCTCTTGAACTCCTTCATGCTATATAAAAAACAAACATTTAAATGAAATTTTTATGTATAATGAATCACTGCAAATGGCTCATGATGGGAAATGTAACCCCGTGTAACAAATCATGCAGAAAAAATGAATACTGTAGGTATCATATGCAAAGTTTTCGACGTGGAAGTCTTGGTCCGTTACCCTGTATTCGATGTGGGGTTGGGGTCAAAGGAAGATCACAATTGTGTATTGATTGTGGTGGTAAGCGATATAGGGAATTGAAGCGTTATTATGATAAAAGAATACAAAATGGACAATCCATCAGAAATTATGACCCTGAAAAAGCCCTTGACCCTGACAACATCAAGGATAAAATCATAAGAACCCCGCAAGACTATATCGAAAGATTTTCCAGTGATGTAATTATTGAACCAAACACTGAATTAGACAAACAATAGAATAGTATATATGGACCAAGAATTCAGACCACATCCAGTGATTACAAAATATGAAGCATCCAGTGATGGTACTGTCAGAAACCGTAGACTAAAGAAACCGGTCGGTGTTGTGAATAATCAAGGGTATTTGAAGTTTACTGTTGGAAAGAAAAATTATCTCATTCATCGTTTCGTATTTGAATGTTTTAATGGATTGATCAAAGATGGTTTTGTTATTTATCACAAGGATTCTAATCCAAAGAATAATTCTGTATCCAATCTGCAGGCTATCACACTGAGTGAGAATTCCAAACGAGGAAGAGCTGGCACTTGCAAAACGATTTGGAAGAGACCTGTGACATCTTTGAATACAACAACTAATGAAGAAAAAATATTTCAATCATTATATGAAGCCGGTAAATATTTCGATATTTGTGGACCGTCAGTACGAAAAGTTGCAGAGGGGGTTTATCGATCGGCTATTTCAAAAAAGACGGGGCAAAAAGTTCAATTTAGTTATGTCTAATGCGTCATAATTTCCAATTAGAGATATGTCATTCTTATAGAATAATGAATTCTGAAAACATGAATAGCATCATAGTTGAAATAGCAAAATTGAAAAATCAGGATATCAAACTATCAGATGGATTAAATCCTGATCAAATTGTGTCTGATTTTCAGGATATAGAATACGGGGTTAGCACTAACAAATATATGCTACCCAAGAAATATGCACTCATCAAAAAAATTCAGAATTCTATTAAAGACTCTCTTTCATTTTCCAGTGACATCAGTGTGTTCGTTCCGTTGTATACTATCGTAGAGGGAATACGAAAAGAATTAGGTAACGAATACGAATTGAAAAAAGAAGTCAACTCTAAAATTAGAAACCTACGAGCATTAATTCAAGAAAATGAACAATTTTGATTGCCCGACCATTGATTGCCCGACCATTATCATTTTTTGATTGTGACCGACCATTTATCATTCCGACCCTCAAGAGATTTTCATTTTTTTAGCATTTTTGGATTGAAAATGTCAAAATCAGTGAATAAAAAATCTATGGACCTTTAATGGATGGTCAATGGAAAAGTGAGGAAACTGTGGTATTAATTATTTTATATACAATTTCCACACTTTCCTCATCATTGATAGAAGCTGTTATAGGATGAAATAACACTTCCATGACCATATCAAAAATCATCCGACATGTCAAAAAAGTGGAGAAACTATCAGTATTATTTTATTTATATACAATTTTGATACTTTCTCCATCAGTTATAGAAGGTGTCTCACGATGAAATAACACTTCCATGACTGTGTTAAAAATCATCCGACATGTCAAGTGTTTTACAATTGAAAAATGGTTTCTGATTTCAAATAATGGTCAATGAAGCATTAACAACCCGATTGGCTCGTGAACGACTGGATGCAATTAAGAGATTTATACCAATTCGTGACTCTGTAAGAAATAAACTGCAACAACGACAGAGTCTTCAGACTGATTTTGCTCTGGGGTCTGAAGAGTTGTTTAAACCAGTAACCACAGCAACGAAGGGGGTAGAGCGTGCTATACTGGGAGATGATCCCGAGACGGGAAAATCTGTTATTGGTGAACTTGAAAAAATAGCAGCAAAAACTGAACAAACAAAACAAATAGAATCAAAGAGAACAGTAGAGGACTTACGCATGAGATTTAACGAAGAAGGGTTAGCAGCAATTGATGAGACTGATTCAACAGAAATTCCTACGCTTGTTGTTACTTCTTATGAAAACAGAAAAAAAATGTTGAAACCAGAACATCATAAATATGTTAAGAATTTCACTCATTGGGCTGATATATTCTACAAAATCAAAACTGGAAAAAGTCAAAAAAAGACGGATAGTGCATCATACATCGAATATATCAAGATTGTGGATCACGTGTATAATCAATATGAAGAACTAAAACAACAACAAAAACCGCCAAAATTGCAAAGAAAGCGAGAGCAACCTGCAAAGAAAATATCTTTCTCTCCTAAAAAACAACAACTACCACCTGATGATGATGATGATGATGATACTCTTGATTATTTACAAACCACGGATACAGACAAACTAGATGAAGCAGCTGGTTATAGCGGAAGTGGACTAGGGAATCCAAGGATTGGAAACACTTGTCCTGATAGTGTTATCAATGATATATCACGATTAGATGTTCTTGTAGGAGGGTTCCGAGCTGGAAATAACTCTCCAGAAATAATTAATGAAGCAGCTGATATCTGTAGACGGTTATTTGCCGGCGGTATCATGGATATCAAAACTTATCGAGATTTCATTGACGAGTTAGCAAATGGGTATCATAGCGATTAAATAACAATTGAAAACACTATTGTTTTTATAATAATGATCATCCATTACAATCATGATAAACCAACCCTCGTCTATGTAGTTAATTCACGGTTTCCAGTTTATAGAGCATACTACGGAGATGGCCTCGGCAATACCATTTTAGGATTCTTTTCAAGAATGGCCCCAAAAGTGATGCCGTTAGCTAAACAGTTATCAATGAAAGCCATTGATGTTATTCGTGATAAGGGTATTAGTACTGTTGGAAATCTTGCCGGGAAAGCGTTTTCAACTGCGAAGGATAAAATAACATCATTAGTGGGGCGAAAAAAGAAACCGTTACCGTCTACAGAAGAAATGCCTGCAAGTGTTAGTAAAATTATAAATAACGCAGTAGATGAAAAACTAGCGTCGATGGTAAATCAAGGGGACCAAAGCAATATTGCAAACATGATAGCAGGAAGTGGCCTTAAAAAACTACGTCGATGAAAATGAAAAAATCGTTTACGATTTCACTATTTAGACTCTGATAAATAGAATAAAATGTTCAAAAAATCATCTGATCCAGCATTTGATATAGACGCCCCAGTCCCCAAGAATGATTCTGTACGCGATTATCAATATTACGCCTATCATGCCATAGACTCAAATAGTCGAGCAAGAATTGATCTTCAAGTCCATGATACCAGTAAATACTTTTTGCCCTGTGAAGCATTTATTGAAGTAGAAGGAGAAATTGTAACAGCTGCTGATACTCCTGCTGTACCAGCACCGTATCCAGCTGGTACTCAAGTCGGTTTTGTCAATAATGGTATTATGGCGCTATTTGAGAGTGCTAGATATCTCATTGATGGAAAAGAAATTGAGTCCATAGATCGTGATGTTGATGTGGCTACAACAATAATCGGGTTAGCGAGATATTCTGATGATTATACAAGATCAGCGGGTCCATCTATGATGTTTGCAAAAGATGGTAAGAATACCGCTGGTGGAAATCCATTTGTTGTAAGACGACCAAAGAATAATGCTGGCACCGCTAATATTGATGCCGAAGATATGATTATAAACAACGATGTTAATTTCAATCTAGGAGCTGCAACACGAAACGCAATGTTGGGAGTAGGGCGTAAATCATTTTCATGTGCGATTCCACTGCATCATATTTTTGGATTCTGTAGAAACGTCAGAAAAGTTATCTACGGGGCGAAGCATACAGTATCGCTTGTACGAAAGAGTGATGATAACGACGCAATTTGGAGGATTCCAGCAAACCCAGCTGCAGCACATATAAATGATGATGCCGGTAAAGTCAATTTAACAAAAATATCATTGTGGATGCCAGTGTTGACTCCAGCAATCACCGCAGAAGGACGATTACTATCATTTATGGACCAAGGAGGAAAGTCGTTGTTGAGTTGGCTAATCGTGAGTACAGATGTGAAGCAATCAAATATCAACGGGTTATTCACTTGGAACCTAGCATCAAAACAAGGCGTTTCTGCGCCACGTCATATATTTATTGCGTTACAGGATAACGCACGAGTTGGCAATCAACTCTTCAGTCATATGATATTTGATCAATTAGGTGTGAAAGACGTCTCACTGAGAATAAACGGCCAACAGGAACCATCTGAGGATATACAACTTAATTACACAGAAAATCATATTGCACGAGTTTATCATCGTCTGTTGTCATTTATGGCACGCGATCAAAATGTGGATACTGGTTTGCAAATATCACAATTTGATTTTAAAAATCTGTATCCGATCTACTACTTCTCACTGGAACATCTCGATTTGACAAGACAGTCAGTTGTTGATATACAC
Source organism: Unio delphinus (assembly GCA_029339505.1). Classification (NCBI taxonomy): domain Eukaryota; kingdom Metazoa; phylum Mollusca; class Bivalvia; order Unionida; family Unionidae; genus Unio; species Unio delphinus. Next base: position 9,354,574 of record JAQISU010000111.1, on the reverse strand, counting down.
TTTAGAGCTAATGTGACTCGTGGTGCTATTGCTGATTATAGAGCGGTTGCTGTCATTCTCAGTGATAAATCAATGCTACTCGAAGGTGTTGGTGGAAGAATGAGAGTGGTAGATGCCCCAGTAGAAAATCTTTGAACGATTTTTCTCGATTTTTCATTGAATTAGAATCAATCAATTATATATAATGTCATATAGTGTTATTAGTGTTACGTTAACTCCTGGTCAAATCAAAAAATTGCAATCAGAATCGGCTAAAAAATGTGGAACCACAATCACGTTGAAACCCAGCCAAATGACTGGTGGTGAAAATAAATTATCGCTGACAACTCGTCAGGTGAAACATTTCAATGATGCTTTCAAGGATAAAAAGGGAGTTCAGATTATTCTCTCTGCGGCTGCTATTAAAAATATGATGAAAACAGGCGGTATATTTCCATTGTTAGCTGCAATACCAGCATTGATTGCAGCAGCAGCCCCAGCGGTGGCTAAAGCAGCAGCGTTAGGAGCCGTTGGTACTGCAGCAGGAATGGCACTTAAGAAGGCAGCTGGACAAGGATATAAAAAAAAGAGACGATCCGTTCAAGGATTGGGTCTAAGACTACCAGGAACCCCGTATTCTTGGTACAGCGGAAAAGGTCTAAGACTACCAGGAACCCCGTATTCATGGTACAGCGGGAGATCCGTTCACGGATCAGGCCTGAGACTACCAGGAACGGTTTATTAATTCAGAAATCTTCGATGGTTCCAATGTCCAATTTTGATTTAATGGATGCGGCTAAAAAACTAGTGATTAAAAATTTCAGAGGTGTTTTTATGAAAGATCAATTACCACATCAACCAAACAAAACTGAAACAGGTATTATTAATCTCGATAACAGCACCGGACCTGGTACTCACTGGGTTGCATACGCTATTGATCCACGTGAGATTGTTTATTTCGATTCATATGGATTAGCCCCACCAAAAGAGTTTATGCGGTATATAAAAACCCTTCCAATGAAGACTTGGTATTCTACGCTACCAACACAACAAATCAATGACCCACCAATATGCGGCAGTGAAGTATTAAATGTCCTTGACGCTATTTCTAACTCCTTGGGTAACCCAAGGGGAAAACCACCTCATATTGTCGTAAATGACTACACCAGCAATCGCTTTTTAGAGAGAGAAAGAGTTTTACAATAACATGATTGATATTTGGGGAAGACCTCTGAAACCCAAACCCGATGACACTGCAACCCCTGATTCTATCAAGGATATAACAAAAAAAATTAAAGATGAAATCGCTGAGACGTTGAACTTAACAAGTGTTGACCCGAATGAAATAGTTGTATTTCAAGACAAACAGGGTAAATTGAAAACCAGTAATATTTCTCTGGATGATATTTTAGTTAAACAACAAAACGCAATCGGGAACACCGTTGCGCTATTTTCCGATCAGGGTAAATTGAAAACCAGTAATATTTCTCTGGATGATATTTTGGTTAAACAACAAAACGCAATCGAGGATACTATCGCGTTATTTTCCGATCAGGGTAAACTCAAACCAGGCGTACTTTTTTCGACGATTACAGATCGATTTAAAACTCTCAACGATTCTGCGTTAGAACTAGCAACACTTCAATCTAAAACCGAAGAACACATAAAACAGTTTACCGCATTTCGTAGAAATATCATTGATAAATTTATTGGAACTACATTCGATAAAATTGAACTAAAACTCCCTGATATTAAAAAATCCATCGATGAGACGAAAACTTCCATCGAAGGCATCAAAGGTGATCTTTCGAGGATGATAACAGCCATTGAAAAAACAAAAATTCCTCATGAGAAAACCAACAACGTAGTATACACAATCCAACACGGATCATTTGAGTGGACACCTACAAACAACACATTAGATATCACTGCAACCGTTAAGGGTATTTATCGATTAACACTAGTAACACCATCGTCTCAATTTAATATTTCATCGTCCAGTTCATCTGGGGTCAATAATACGATTTCAACGATCATCGACAAGAATACAACTGAAAAGTTCACAATCACATCAACTGATAAACATTTGGTTAGGGTCTCAACAACGTGGTATGTGGAATTCGTAGCGAATTTAAGTAAATCGTAATTGAAAACGATAGCATATTTAAAATAAAAATGATTTCATCATCGCAATATCGCTATGATCAGGTCAGAGAGTATCAAACTAGACTCAAAACCTTGTCTGAGGAGTATGAATTGAAAATTAAAAAATATCGCAGGAGAATTACCGCAATTGATGTTACTGTGTACGCTGTGAGTGGTGTAATCACCGGAGCCGGTATTATATTGTCTTCAGTGACAATGATGGCCCCGATAGCTGTTCCAATTTGCATTTCTGCGGCAACAACAATCGCTGGAATTATTTCAATAATCACAAAAAAAATATCCTCATGCAGCCAACGGAAACTACAAGACTACATAATTCAATTTCATGTTGTGTCTACTGCATACTCGCAATTATCCTCATTGATATCATCATCTCTCGATGATACAATTATATCAGAGAGTGAGTTTTCAGCGATGGTAGATATATATGATTCTGCGATGTCAAAATTAGAAATACATCATGAATATAATAACAATGACAACACAGATGGAATTACTTCAACAAATAGTGGAGAACACAAACCCAGTACAAACAAGCATGATCTCAATAACCTCAACGAATCCAGAATTCAGTGTGAATTTCCCCTCTCCAGTCCCAGTGAAGGAGATAGCACTAGCAAAACTACGAGTATACCACAGTTGGCCAAATATTAGGTCAAAATCATTTGGTGGTCAACAACCCAATAATTCACTGGTATTTGCAAATAAGAATAAACCCGACGGTACCCCAGACTGGAATGTTGTTTCCATACCAACCGGATCATATCAAATTGAACAAATCAATAATGAATTCGCGCGTAGAATAAAATCGATTACTGGAGTAGAGTCAAAAATCGCTATAACAGTTCATGAACCAACACTATCATCTGCCATTGAAATAAACTCAGAAGAATACGTCGTAGATATCTATCAAAGCTCAATAAGAACAGTACTAGGATGGCCTGAATTACCACCAAAGGGGGAAACCGTTGATTTACCAGAACCTCAAAAAACCGATTATATCACAGACAGGATAAAATCTGATAATCCAGTAAAGAGTTATAGAGATTACAGTATTGCTAGAATCTTTTTTGCTCTTGGCACTATAGATAAGGGAGGGAAATATCTTTTTGTTAACGAACTTAAAATCGCTGAAAATTTCACAGCAATGAATAATGATTTTTCACTGTTGTTAATACCCCTTAAATCCGGCTCTCTTACCCGAGATGAATTTATCAGTGTCGTAGAAACATGTAACAAAATCATCAATGACATGGAAACATTTAATTCACAAATTATTCAAGAGATATTAGATGACAGTAATCCTACAACAAGAACAATTTTTGCAGGAGGCAAGGGCATCCCCGTCAAGGATATACCAACAGTCAAACTACCAGGATATAATATCTTAGAACTACAAAAATCTCTCAGTGATGCCATCGATATTGGTTTTAAAATAATTCATGATGCGTGGAAAAAAGCAACATCACCGGAAATAAAAATCCTGACCCATAATAATGACCCAGATGGTGGTGGCAGGCATATTGCTCCGTTCAATGTGAATATTTCAACGGTGATTGCGCTCAATTTAGTATGTGATGTGATCGAAGGAAGCTATCAAATAAATTTAGAACGATCAAATCAAGCTCAGCAGGGATATATTCTTTATTCATTTGCACCAACAGCTCCTCCAGGGTTTTTAATAATTGAGTCCCCGGTGAATCCAGTCTATATGCGATGTCATAATAATTCATTAACCAGAATTAATTTCAAACTCACTGACCAGTCTAATAATCTGATTGATTTACAAGAGGAGGTTTTACAAATTAGTCTGTTTGTGAAATCCTAAGGGGATTTTCGTCGTAGTGATTTACATGTCCCCCAGACAAGGTCTGGAACACGATATCGTATCGGACTGGATCAAATATTCGGTTAACCCATAGCAGCAGAGAGGGTGAGTGACAACGATGTTGTAGTCCCTTTTTCCCAAAAAATGTAATAGTTGAAAAGTTTTTGATTTCATTAATTTCATTGATTTTTTCATAATTTTTTTTTGGACCTAATCCATGATTCACACACACATTTGGGACCTGATGTCATTGACTTTTGGGTCTGATGTCATTGGTTTCATTGATTTTAAGCGTGATTTCAGTGAAAACTTGTCTAAAAATGTTGTCCGATACACCCCCTCTGCTGCTATAGAGCAATACAAAGAAAGAAGAGTGCCCATAATGACAGCTTGCCCTGGTGTGTTACGCACGAAACAGTGATGTGGTGCAAGACTAGTACTGTATTATAATTGCTGTCCCTGTATATGTAGTAGTCTGGGATAAAACTGCTGTTTTGTGTAATGAAAGGGGATGCACGTTATAAGGATGAACACAACGTTCAAATAAGAGTCTTCCATGATGTCATAGTATTCGATGAAAGGATCAAATATGAACTGTTAGTGTTCAAGAGAAATTATTGTAAGCAAGCCAACACCATCCGCATACCGCCATTATGCTTTTCGCATCCAATCATCTTCCTTTAGACCCTTAAAACATAGCCCCAATGAGAGAAAATGGATGAAATTGGGCTCCAGTTATATCATCCAATTGTCATTTACTAAATTGTTTTTTGTATTTAGATTCCAAGGCTCACAACTCAATGGCGGTGGTTTAAATCCTGCTCAAATTCGCCACGCTCATGTGTTGAAATTGAAATGTGTGTCACGGGATGCAGTTTTGTCCCATGAGTATCATAACTATATCATAACTATACGGTCATTTATGTGTTAATAGGCTACTAAATATGAAACAAATAATCAATAGTTTAAGTTTAGTATATTTAAACACGTACAAAGGAAGTTATTTAACCAATATTTATATTTTTCAAGGAAATATTTTCTTGGTTTATTTGTTGAATTATCATTATTTTTATCATTATTAACTAGGTTATTTGCCAGTCCAAGAACGGAAATTATTTTTTTTTATTAAAAAACCAAAAACATCACCAATGAGATTAGCGAGTTTAAAAGAATTGTGAAGATTAGGCTACAACATTTAAAAAGATTTGGGGTGCCGCCGTCAGTTTCGAAATTGCGACCTCTTGTTTGGCACCCAAGACAAACATGAAGAAATAAAGACAAATGTGATTTAAATTATAATTTAAAGTAAGAATATCCAAATTATATTCTTCTCGGTTATTATTTGGATATGATTATCAGCTAGTGAAGGCAATATTGGATCTAAGCACTAAAGCATATATATATATATATATATATATATATATATATATATATATATATATATATATATATATATATATATATATATAGTTTACCTAGTGTTTGTAGAGAAATTATGAACATCTGCATTATACTTTATTACAACCACCCATATTGATATTCCATGTCAACCACTGAATTGCTAGCCCAGCTAGGTTGGTTGCTCTCCATTTTTAATTACCTCCTTTATTTCTTCATTTAGTATTTCTTAGCCATGTACCTGATTTATCACAAGGATTTATTAGAGATAATTTGTCGTTTCTGAGACGTAGTTTACAAACTTTGCAAGCTATAGTTGATGACTGTACGGAAGGTATTAAACGCGGATAAAACAAGAAAGATTCCTACCATCATCATCTAATATATATATATATATATATATATATATATATATATATATATATATATATATATATATATATATATATATATATATATTTCAACATTATATTATATATATAAAGGCATATTTGGAAAAATATAAACATTCAAATTTCTTACATTGAGGTTTACAAATTGTTTATTATCTGATATTACAAGGTGGAAATAAAGTTCGGTGTTTTGATTTCTTAGATTGAAAAGAACAAATTGATATATTCAAGTCCCATATAAGATCTCGATAAAATCATTTATTGAAGATGATGTGTTTCCTTTGTTACAGAAGGAAAACAATACGATAGAGACAGAAGTTATACTCAAACCACCAAATATAGAACCAATTAACAAAAATAGACAATGTATGGAGAAAAACAAATGATGAAACAAATTCACAATGAATTAGTAACGTAAAATGTATAACAAACTGAACAAATATAGGTTGATTTGACGTTTAAAATCTAGACAAAAAGAGTTAGAATTATCATTAACTACTAACGGAAATATTCGATAAAGACAAAGGAGACTTGCTGGGTACTACGTATGTATTAACTTCACCATTAGTATCGATAGAAACAACTCGAATTGTATGAAAATATTATTTAAAAAAACGACAACAGGTAAACAAAAAAGTAAAAACCTCAAGGATACATTAAGTAACATGTTATGATTTGTGAAGTGATAAAGACGCGCATAGTTAGTAATTTAATATCATCGTCATCATCATCATCATCATTACTCTATTGACCCAGTGTGGTCGTTGAGGCAATGAGTTCCTGAATATCTGACCAGTTCCCTTCACTTGTCTCGATCATGTGCCAATGCCTGTGTCTCCGCAAAACTTTTCTTGTTCCATTCTGTGATGTTGAGTGTTGTGTTATTGTGTTAAAACATAATATAAGACGTCGTGTTCTAACTATCAATAACTTTAATATGTACAAACGACTACTGTGAGGTCTTAACACAGAGTGGTATCAAAGAGGCAGACGCCTGATGATAGTACCAGTGGAACCAATGACTCATGCACAGAGGGCTCTGATTGGTCAGCTACACATGAATAATGTTACATCTCTCTTCTTACAAAGAAGAAGGTTTTAATACTCTTTATTAAACTGTCTCAATTAATCATGAGCCATTATAACTAACATATCAAAATCAAAAGCGTCTTTGATAGGAAATATTACAATGATTAACTAATAAATTTCTGTAACATACTGAGAATGAATTTTACAGTTTTTAAAATTCGTGTTGCATGCTTGATTGCTATTTAATGTACACAAAACAAAACGATACACCGTGACACACCAATGACGTTTCTCTCGGCTCAGTCTCTCTATCTGAGAGTATCTGATTACACTGACTCGATTATCTTTGGTTTTACTAACCTTCGAATCTCAATGTTTCAGTCAAAATACACCTGAGCCTGACGCAAGATTCCCACAAGATTGTCGGCAAAGTGGATATTACACACGTTCTGGAAGGTTAGTAAAACCAAAGATAATCGAGTCAGTGTAATCAGATACTCTCAGATAGAGAGACTGAGCCGAGAGAAACGTCATTAGTGTGTCACGGTGTATCGTTTTAACAATGTAGAACTTGAGTTCATGTGTACATTCAGTGCATTTACATGTGAGATTGACTGTACCCATTGTACTTAATAATTTGCCGTCATATGCGGAAAATGTATTTGATGTAGGTTGTAGGGGATGCTTTATGCCTAGCTTTTTGAATATATGCGAGGGTATGATGTTAACTTGAGAGCCAGTATCCAATTTAAAATCAATAGAAACTAAATGTGGTCCTACCTCTATCGCTGCACACGCCTGGCCATTGGCAATTATATCCCTTTTTACACTGTCAATATACAAATCCTCGTTTTGATGTTCATTGTTAATCACACTGACTGTTTTTGATCTACATACTTTTTCAAAGTGATCGGGTTTATGACACTTATTGCAAGTCTTTTCTTTTGCGGGGCACTTATCCTGGCTTGAATGCGACTTGTATCCGCAGTGTCCACATGTCAAGTTCACGCTCCGTCTGGAAGACGTGGTCCATTTCTTTTTCGGCTGCAGTTCTTTTGTCTTGGCCTGTCGTTGAATTGTCGCATGCACTTCTGGTCTGGCTGATGCAGACATGGTCTGGAGTTGCTCCTGTGCATATTCATGGCTTTGACTGATATTGATAGCCATTTCCAAGGTCAACTTTTCGCCTTCGTTGATAAGTTTTTCTCGTATCCTTGATGATGATACCCCGAAAACAATTCTATCTCGAATCATGTCGTCTTCGTCTTTGAAGAGACAGTCTTTAGCCAATAGTTTCAACGAAGTCAAATATTAATCTATTGTCTTAGAGCCTTGAATTTCGTTATTGAACTTGAATCTTGCAAAGACCGGATTTAATTTTGGTTGCACATGATGTTTGACCTTTCAAGATTAACCTATGCGCGCATTAGACGATATCCTACCCCAATTATCAGGCGCAAAATATTTCACCAAATTGGATGCACAGTCAGGATATTGGGCAATACAACTGTCAACGGACTCTTCTTACCTTACAACTTTCAACACCCCATACGGTCGCTACCGTTTCTTGCGTCTCCCATTTGGTTTGAAATCATCTCAAAATGAATTCCAAAGGCAGATCGATGAGAGTTGTGAAGGTTTAAATGGTATAGTTTCGATTTGCGACGATATACTAGTTTTCGGACGCACACGCGACGAACATGATACAAATTTGAGAAATGTTCTCAAACGTTCCCTTGAAAAAGGAATCCGGTTAAATGAGGAAAAACTAGAAGTAGGTGTCACAGAAGTACAGTACTTCGGGCACATTCTGTCAGCAGAAGGTCTCAAACACGACCCAGCCAAAGTAGCGACTGAAATAATCTACTACAACAATGTACTCTTTATTATCCCATGTAAATAGGTCTGTGGCGACGTTTTGCCATGGATATTCAGGGACGTCATGGGGAATGAGATGTTCCTTTTGGTTAGAGCTTCTGCGCTCCAAGAAGGTAGAGACATTTTCAATACATGGACTCTGACAGAAGAAGATAAAAAGGACCCAACAATTATCTTTACAAAATTCAAACACCATGTTGTGTTATTGTGTTAAAACATAATATAAGACGTCGTGTTCTAACTATCAATAACTTTAATATGTACAAACGACTACTGTGAGGTCTTAACACAGAGTGGTATCAAAGAGGCAGACGCCTGAAGATGGTACCAGTGGAACCAATGACTCATGCACAGAGGGCTCTGATTGGTCAGCTACACATGTATAATGTTACATTGAGAGTCCACTTTTTTCTCTGTCTACATCTCCTTCTGCCACCCTGGACGCTGCCCTGCAGTACATTTGTGGATAGACTGTTGGCTCTAGTGACATGGTACTACCATTTCAGCTTTCTCCTTTTGACAGTGGTGAGGAGGTCTTCATAATGGCCTTTTTTGTCTATGATGGTGTTACGCACTTCTTCATTTGTGATGTGGTCCATATAAAAGATGCCAAGGATGATTCTACCGCATCTCATTTCAAATGCCTGGATTCATTGTTGTAATTCTGCTTCCAGGGGCCAGTCCTCACATGAATACAAAATGATTGAGATGATTAGGGCTCTCAATAGTCCTGATTTTAGTTTTCAGACAGATATTATTGTCTCTCCAAATGGGTTTTAGAGTTGGCAAAGCTGCCGTTGTTGGTGGTGCTGCTCGTGACAAAATTTCTGTTTTTGATCCATCTTCGGTGATTATGGAACCAATATACAGTATTTGAACTGACCCACTGTTTCCAGTTCCTGTCCTCTGACGTTAATCTTGGTTGAGATTCGTTTGCCACTATTTGTCATCAGCTTTGTCTTCTCGGTGCTTATCTCCATGTCAAATCTAGAAGATGTTGCATCCAGGTTCTTCGCTGAGGTGGCAAGCTCGTCTTCACTGCCTGCGAGCCCATCAATGTTGTTTGCAAAAGCATAGGTTGGTGATGATACTCTCTCCATTGCCGACTGTCACACAGTAGTTTTCCATGGTTTCGCTCATGATGAGCTCTATGTATATGTACCAGAAGGTGTATTTTAGTAGCAAAATTAATATAGTATGATTTCAGAAGATATCTTATACCAACTCATGCATGCGTGGACATAATTATAAATGGTTTTTTTTGTTGACGTGACCTATATCTGCTAAGTCATTGCGAATGTTAATTGTGACTATAGTTATCAAACGAATAGGTACTGTTGTTGGTCTAGTGTTGTTGGTCTAGTATGCATGTTGTTGGTCTAGTATGCATGTGCTTGGTCTAGTATGCGTGTGTGCATTATTTTCTTCGTTGTCTAGCATTTGACAAATTGTTGAAAACTGTTTTGTTGTGCAATTCGCGTCTATAAATTGATTTGAGGAAGAGGAAAAAAAAAGCTGTGTGCATTGTCTTTTGATTCTAATAAAATATGTGTTGAATAGTTGTTCTATTTATACTTTAGCGACCTAAAACTCACATCAGATTTGGCCTAAGACTTACATGATATTTGACCTAAATTCACATCAGAATTGACCTAAACCTCACATCAGATGTGACCTAAAACTCACATCAGATTTGACCTAAACCTCACAGCAGATGTGACCTAAGACTCCCAGCAATTTGACCTAAAACTCACAGCAGATTTGACCTAAAATTTACAACAGATGTGACCTAAAACTTACAACAGATGTGACATAAAACTCACAGCAGATGTGACCTAAAACTCACAGCTAATGTGACCTAAAACTCACAGCAGATGCGACATAAAACTCACATCAGATGCGACCTAATGTTGTTGCTTAGGTGTGCGTTTCCATCATCGTTTAGTAAGTTGCTGTCTTGAAGGAAATAATACGAGTATTATATTCTTTCATCGGGTGCAACCATATTACCTTTACAGCTTGGAGTTTTTTCAGTATTCAACTATTCGAGTTCCGTAATGATATATATGTTAATGTGATCTTACCACAAGTTATTGTAATATACCAAATGCCCTGATGTAATATTTTATGTTTTGCGGGACAATTTTCCATTAAATATGTATTTGTTCCATTATTATATCTCAAATAATTTTGTGGCTTAGTATTAAATAGTGTAAATATACTAATTGTTCATGTAAGTCTATCTTGCTTGTTGGACTAAGTGGTTGGTCATCTAGTAATGGCACAGAGCAATCAGACAGCAGTTTCGTGTTAGAATGTATACAAACTCGATATTGATTTTAGCAACTCTGGTTATCTGAAAGTAGGTAATAATATATTACATATCCACATGTTGCTATTGATACTGCTGAATTTATATGATTTTGAGAATTTATTATATCACATCGTGTTCTATATCAATGTATTGACCCATAATGAACACATTTTAAAGTGTAATTATTTGAAATGTTTAGCATTTCGTTTCATACAGTCATTCTCTGTGAAATATGCTATAATCTAGTTAATATGAAGTGTCTTTAACTTGCCTGATCGGCAAGAAAAAATATGTTGCTTGCTAGGATTCTATACTAAACTTCATAGATTAAGTATATAAAAATTTATAAAATCAAAATATTGATAGATTTAAAAAAAGGAAAAGATTGTGCACCTACCATCTGATTTTTTCTGGAGTGAGATATATTCCAGTGATCAATGGTAACGATATGTTCAGTGATAATTCCAAGGATCAAAGGTGACGATTTGTTCTGTGATAATTTCCAAGATAGAAAAGTATGATGTTGCTAAGCTAAATTCAATGTTTGAAACTATCTCCCATGTGATGTTCAGCAGTCCAACATTTTCTGCGGAAAGGGATGCCTGACGGCTCCGAGGAAATGCATGCAATATGAATCATATATTGCAGGAATTTCATATTTAACGCTGTAATGAGTTGTGATAATTAAGTTATCTGTCTTGAATGAAAATTAGTACGTATGCTCAAAATTGCTTGAACTATGCTGATCTCAGTCAAACGCTATTTAGTAAGCAATGTAGTTAAGACAAGACGTCATATCCGTGAATTCATTGGGAAATTAACGCTTCAATTATCTTAACTAGAAAGTGGTTTACAGCTCATAGCGGGATGTATTAGTTTATCAAAGAGGTCTAGTTATGTTATGGTTCCAGCTAGGAATGCTGAGTAACAGCTAAGAGAAGAGACATTAAGTTCGTACTGCAAATGATCTGCAGTTCAAGCGCTAGTAAGTTTCATTGACATAAATGTACACACGCATACAGAGAGACACATTAAACGACTTGCAGACAGACATATAATCAAATAGTTGTATTTGTACACACAAACACACAATCACATTCGTTTATATATATATATATATATATATATATATATATATATATATATATATATATATATATATATATATATATATATATATATATATATATATATATATATATTCTAATGCGACGACCCGTATTACAATACTAATGTCTGCCTGAAAAGCATATGTGATTACCTCGACATAGATAAACGTGTAACGGAGTTTACTGGTATTGCGGGTGACAGAAGATACGGAATAACATCTAAAGGCTGACGACAGGATTACGTAGATCACTGGTTTCTTTGTTATATCTATGTATGTATGTAAATTAAATGATAAAAGGTAAACATGTGTTTGATGAATATGAATTGGAGTTGGATAACCAATTAACATCTGAAGATGTATTGTGAAAGCATGAAAAAGGCAAGTGCTCGAAAATCTAATACATATTAGATCCAAGCAACTTCTAACCGGCGAAAATATTGTAATAAATTTGGAGTAAGTGTTAGTGAATTTGAAGCATGCTTGGGTCGTTAGTAGTGATTTTGGGTACAAGCCGAATGACTGTCCCTTTTTGTAACATAGTCCATATTAAAATTCAGTGGTGTATACAAGTAGTGTGATTGAAAAGGCAGCATTTATGGTTGTAAATCAGTAAATTATAGAATGGAATCAATAAGTTGGAACTTGGTAGGTACCGTTTATGTGGCCATAGTGGAAAATTGGCGTATGTATATGAGTGTGATACGCCGGAAATTCTGTGGATGGACTGGCCTAGGGTCGCGCAGTTAAATATTTCCCAGTTAGTAAGGGAATACTGGTGTAATTTCTATGGCATGACAAGCTATCGGTACGGAAAACGGATGATAATGAAGAAAAACCATGTAAAGGTGCAGTTAATGGACGTTTGGGCAAGTTGTCTCCTCTGGGTCGCCCATTGATTACAGCAAAGATTAATAATTATAGCAGACACGTCTTTCTTTCCATTTTACAACTCAAGTTGTATGGAAGTCTTTGGAAATTTGGGGAAAACATATGACTTCCAGCGTGACTCGCGCCAGGGTTTTGACACCGCTCGGTCAAGTGAATACCCCTGTGCTTGTAACAATATTATACCACTTTAAATAGTGAACATGCATCACCGCTTAAAAATACACTAACTTCAAGACTATTGTACTGTTTAACGTGAGAGAGTAATCGTTAAAAGTCTCTGTCAAAAGAAGTTTCCCATATTTTCACAGAGAAATACTTGCATAAAGAAAAGAATTGACGTCATATGTGAAGAAATAATAGGTAATGTACTCACCTGCCAAGAGTTTATATGATCAAATTACAGGGAAGTACTTGACACACCCATAAAGATTGTTTTCGAGAGGTAGAGGGTACAGACAAAGAATATGTTCTTATAGGGTAATTCTTTTGTTCATTTTTATTGTCATGTCAAGACGCCTCTATCCTGTAATGCTTGGCCTTGACACTTTTGATATGATCCGATGCTATCGTTAATCGTATTGCTTTGTTAAGGATATCGATACGCTTATTTGTGCAGGATGTAATAATCAGTCAATGAGATGTGTGAAAAGTGATATATTGATGAATACAAATGTTGTGTTAACAAATGGTCTACGTCCGAATTTCTCACTCCAATATAAACTTAAATGGTGTACATCCAAATTTCCTTGTCCAATAACAACATAAATGGTGTAGATCCGAATTTCCTGTCCATTATAAACATAAATGGCGAACAACTGAATTTTCCTGTCCAATATAAACTTAAACGGTGTACATTTGAATTTCCATTGTCCAGTGAAAACTTAAATAATTAGCAATCTTTATCAAGCAAAGGAATCAACGGGAATATGACAATACGTAACGGCAAGATGTAGCCAATTGCCGGATATAAAATAGAGGTTAAAAGTATAGAAGAATTATAGAAATTATTTATTTCACGTTAATGTCTTCATATTTCTTAAACGAAAATCCCACTGGTTATGCATGTAGTTCAATGAGAATAATGTATCATACAGGCTACTAAAAAAACAAGAAGAAAAAAAATGACAGGGCATGCAAGACAACTGGTATATTATATTTATTATGTTTTCAAAAATATCATGTTTTAGTGACGGGCCATACTACGTTGCGACAGTGCTATAACGAATACATTTTGCATGTCAAATGTTTAACTTTTCACTAATTGTTTTGTGACATAACTACTACATATCCGACATCGTTCGATAATGTAAATTGGATTGATTTGCACCCAGCCCGCTCCGATTCTGTTCTGGTGAGGTTAAAATGCAATATTGCCATCCTAAACAAGTAGTTTTCTTCAGGTTCTTTCATTTGCATACCGTCAAAGATACTTAGCATCTAATAGTAGAATTTGTATAGTCTACGATTACGATCAAGTCATTACCCTCAAATTGATGTCTCTGAACACGATATTAACCTTAGTTGACTTCTTCCTGATGTAGTTCTGGGCATGAAAACCTGAAGAGTAATACTAACAATTGCATTGATGCATAATCACTGCGACTAAAATAACACACCTCTATTTTTGTCCATGATAATGTATCACTCAAAAACATGCTTTGATAAGTATCAATGAAAAAATTGTTTTCATATTTCCATGTTTTACAACATTGTTCGTCAATTGAGAGAAGGAAAAAACATGTTTACCACATTTACACTTTTTATTCTTGATGGAGTCCTAAGTTCTATTATGTCATGAATAGTTCATGTCTAGATAGCATGGTTCTGTTATCTTAGTCCGCCGTACTCCTAGCTAGACACGGGGATTTGTCTTTTGAATTCGGCCTTTGCTGGACACAAGATTTAGTTTCTTTAATTCAGTCTTGATTTTAGCTGGACGTATAGTTGTAGATTCTCCAGTCAGCTGCGCACAGGATTTTATCTCTTTAATTCAGCCTTAAATTTAGCTGGGCATAGATAGAGGTGTAGATTATAAAGTCAGCTGGACATTGTCTCTTTAATTCGGCCTTGATTTTAACTGCACATGAGGTGTACATTATAAAGTCAGCAAGAGACAGAATTTTGAGTTTGTCAATCAGCATTAACCCGAGCTGGAAGCAGCGTTTTGGGTTGCGATGTCAGCCTTCAAAATAAATGGATACTTAGTTTTAGGTAGGTTCTTCGCTCAATCTTAATAACAGAACGAATGAGAGCTTTACAGTCTTAGCGCTTTTTATTTTTCACTGTACACAGTGAAATTGCACTGCTTCTTTTGTATCCTTTTTACTATCAGTTTATTCGGCATATGGGACAGTTCATTTTTATTTGTGTTATTAACTGTCAGTGGATAAACGGTAGTCTATACAATGGTCGTACAAGTAACGTACGTTCATCATTCCTTGACATCAAATTCTCATGTATGACTCGTCCATTCCTCTGTTGCCAATCTAAAGTTTCTAACAGGCTGAAATGACATTCTAAAATGACCATAAAGTTTGCTACACGCTAGATATAAGACAATGACATTGAAGTATCACAATGTACATTCCCCTTTGATTTTCCTTCATTGTCAAAATAATAATACTTAGCACATGCCTTATCTATATAGTATGAAAGACATTCCATCTCGGACACCTGACTCTATTCTATCTCGGAAACCGGACAATATTCTACTTCGGACACCGGACTCTATTCTACCTTGGGCACCGGACTCTATCATGAGAAACATCAGAAATAATTAACCTAACTTAATCATTAGGGGGCTACTTTGATGAGCGGTAAACATGAATCAATGCAAAACCTGTCCATGACATCAGGTATATTTACAATGTTCATGATCTAAGGTATATTTACAATGTGCATGATCAGTATATATTACAATATGCATGATCTAAAGTATATTTACCATGGACATGATCTAGGGTGTATATAACAATGTGCATGATCTAAGGTATATACTTACAATGTGCATGATCTAAGATATATTTACAATGTGTATCATCTAAGGTATATTTACCATGGGCATGCTCTAAGGTATTGTTACAGTGTATATGATTTAAGGTATATTTACAATGTGCATGATCTAAGGTACATTTACAATGTCTATGATATAAGGTATATACAATGTGTATGATCTAAGGTATATTTACAATGTGAATGATCTAAGGAATATTTACAATGTGAATGATCTAAGGTATGTTTACAATGTGCATGATCTAAGATATGTTTACAATGTACATGATCTAAGGTATATGTACAATGTACATGATCTAAGGTATATTTAAAATGTACATGATCTAAGGCATATTTACAATGTACATGATCTAAGGTATATGTACAATGTACATGATCTAAGGTATATTTACAATGTGAATGATCTAAGGTATGTTTACAATGTGAATTTATCTAAGGAATATTTACAATGTGCATAATCTAAGATATATTTACAATGTAAATGATCTAAGGTATGTTTACAATGTGAATGATCTAAGGTATATTTAAAATGTACATGATCTAAGGTATATTTACAATGTGAATGATCTAAGGTATATGTGCAATGTGCAATGTGCATGATCTAAGGTATATTTACTATGTGAATGATCTAAGGTATAAATTACAATGTTCATGATCTAAGTTAAGTTACGATGTGAATGATCTACAGTATATGTACAATGTGCATGATCTAAGGTATTTTTACAATGTGTATGATCTAAGGTATATTTACTATGTGTGTGATCTAAGGTATATTTACAATGTGTATGAACTAAGGTATATTTAAAATGTGCATGATCTAAGGTATATTTACAATAATAATGATTTAAGGTATATTTACCATGTGCATGATCTAAGGTATATTTACGATGTGTATGATCTAAGGTATATACAATTGTGTATGATCTCAGGTATAAATTACAATGTGAATGAGCTAAGGTATATTTTTCAATGTTCATGATCTAAGGTATATTTACAATGTGAATGATCTAAGGTATATTTAAAATGTGAATGATCTAAGGTATATTTACAATGTGAATGATCTAAGGTATATTTACAATGTGAATGTTCTAAGGTATATTTGCAATATCTGTGATCTAAGGTATATTAACAATGTACATGATCTAAGGTATATATACAATGTGCATGATTTTAGGTATATTTAGAATGTGTATGATCTAAGGTATTGCTATGCCGTTACTTCATGTATCTTTCGATCAGCTGATTCTAGCGACTGCACGTTGTTGTGGTCGAGCGTAGCCATTTTGAGATGTCCCTTCGTATATCGATATGCTCGTTACCCATTCGCGTATTATGTACAACAATACAAGATTTTAATATTAAGGTACCTGCATAAACATTCGAAGATGAGAATAATATATTCCAATAGATTTGTCATGACTGATTATATCGTATTACATTATGTTAAATTAGGAGAATTCAAACTCGGAGTTGTGTGTACTTCAGTCGTGTCCCGCCTGCATGGTCGATTTGGATTGGCTGATAGATTGCAATACCCACCAATCCATGCTTTGTTTACCAGAATGTTTACACGTGCCAAACTTGTATATAAGGAGCGTCGCTGCTCCAAATCGGTGTCAACGCCCTCCTGGACCTGGACCTTTTCCACCTTTGCCGTTTCCGCTCACCAAAATTACTAGCGAAATGAGGAAACATTTCCCCTCGCTACCTTACAGTTCGATTGGATGATAGGGGTGGGTGTGTGTGGGTACTATTCCTACCCACCCCCAATATAGGCTTACATTTCCCCTGATAGTTACTTTTTAGTAATTCAGGGGAACGCCTTAATATATAGTGCATTTAAGCACTTTTAAGGGAGGGAGTAAAACCCCTCCCAACTAAATGGGTGCCGATATGGTACCTTTAAAAGATGTACAAATGCCCCTAGTGGGCGGTTACATCTATAAAAATCCCATTAGTCAGTCCAAATCGGTACCAGATAGGGTTATAGCAGTTAGGGGTAGAAAGGAAAAAGCAGAAGACAGATAGGAAAAGGACTGGTGGAATTTGATATCCAGAATAAGGAGAGAAAAATGAGAGAGGTAATTGTTTAAAGGAAAAAGATTGATTGTATGAAATTTAGAAACGAAATTTGGATTTTAAAGTACAAGGGCTCATAAGCAGACGAAATTTCTACACCCGAATTTCAGAACCCAAAGTAGGATTCTGAAATTCAGATCTTAGAAAATTTTAAAGAACACAAGATGCCCACTAAATTATTTTTAACACTCGGACTTGGTTTTAGTAATTTATGAAATGTTTTAGATAATCGAGATATGACCACTATGGTTCTATTTACTGATGTATTTCACGATGTAGAATTTGAATATGTAATCTGGTAAAAGGATGTAATTTGTCTAACAAATCAGAAATGTTTGAATAAATATGTCCAGAATTTTTAATCTTTCTATATTGTTGTTTTATCTCTAATGCTAGAGTCAGACGAACCCTTGTAGCTTCAGGGTCTGAAAATGATAGCTTAAATCCCGGAATAATTTTTCAGACCCATTGAGGTTACAGTATATTTACAATGTGCATGGTCTAAGGTATATTTACAATGTGAATGATCTAAAGTATATTTACAATGTGAATGATCTAAGGTATATTTACGATGTGTATGATCTAAGGTTTACCTAAAATGTGAATGATCTAAGGTATATTTACAATGTGAATGATCTAAGTTATATGCACAATGTGCATGATCTAAGGTATATTTACAAGTTGAATAATCTAAGGTATGGTTACAATGTGAATGATATAAGGTATATTTACAATCTCTATGATATAAGGTATATTTGCAATGTGTATGATCTAAGGTATATTTACAATGTGAATGATCTAAGGTATATTTTTCATTGTGCATGATCTAAGGTATATTTACAATGTGCATGATCTAAGGTATATTTACAATGTGAATGATCTAAGGTATATTTACAATGTGTATTATCTAAGGTATATTTACGATGTGCATGATCTAAGGTATATTTACAAGTTGAATGATCTAAGGTATGGTTACAATGTGAATGATCTAAGGTATATTTACAATCTCTATGATATAAGGTATATTTCCAATGTGTATGATCTAAGGTATATTTACAATGTGTATGATCTAAGGTATGGTTACAATGTGAATGTTCTAAGGTATATGTACAATGCGTATGATCTAAGGTATGTTTATGAAGTGCAAGATCTAAGGTATATTTACAATGTGAATGATCTAAGGTATATTTTTAATGTGCATGATCCAAGGTAGCAGCAAAGAGGGTGGAGTGACCGAAACTATTTCAAGCAAGCCGAAACTATTTCAAGCAAACCGAAACCAATTCAGGCAGACAAAGAAAAAGAGAAATCCTTTAGGATTTTACGCTACAGACCTGGTACTGATGTCGCTGCGGAAACGAATTTTTTCAACCGAACTTTTTATCAAGTCCGATACGATATCTTGATCTAGGATCATGCAAATTTATCGGTACAAATCCATGTGGGATTGACTGAGCGTGACTAAAAAACATTCTAAAGAGCTTATAATCCATATCTCCACTGCACCAAGTCTGGGGAATATTTCGTAGCGTATGTGTGTCAACTCCATTGAATACAGCAAGACTATTGCAGTTATCTCTGATCACTTTTGGTATTTGAGTGTATCGTTGAGATATATATATATATATATATATATATATATATATATATATATATATATATATATATATATATATATATATATATATATCACATCGGTATTTTTGTGCCTACCTCTGGAAAATATCCTGGCGGGATTCTTTTGATTGTCTAACATGACATCATCATCATATATGACTAAATTGTTAATACTTCCATCAATAACATCAATGCTAGGTGCTTCCTCGATATCGGTTATAAACTCAATAATACCCTCGCCGGATTATTCTACCGCTTTGTCATTAAAATCTTTTAACACATTGTGACATCGCTGATCATCTAGACTTGGAGCTATCAAATACAACTTGTCCCATTTCATCCATCTCGTTATTAAATTAAGTAACAATTGTGTATTGCCACTTCCAGATGGTCCAATTATAATCATTCTAATTGAATTCGGCAACATCGCATGGTGTTTAATCGGTTCTCGTCGTCGGGTAGCTGAATAATCAATTACATTCATGTTATTATAAATATATTATGGATCTATATTGTGTGAAATGTAGAAATGTAAGAAGCGTACTGGCACAGATAACTTGACGATTACAACTAGCAGTAACAGATCAGCATTTTCTGGTAAATGCGTACAATGTAGTACAAAAAAATTTATATTTGTTTCCAAGGATTTAAAAAAAAAAAACGAAGGGGGGATATTGCAGCCAAGTTAGTAAAACTCCCAGGAACACCATGGGCAAAATATCCAGGAGAAAAACACCTTTCAGGGTATAGTTATTGTGGACCCGGGACTAGACTCGATATCAGACTCGATGATCAAAACCAATCTCGACGTGGTGAAGAACCAATAAACGCTATTGATAAGGCGTGTCATGCTCATGATGTTGCTTATAAAAGCAGTAATCTGCAACATAGACATATCGCAGATGTGAAATTAATTCTTGCGTTGAATTCTATCACTGATAAGGCCTTCAAAGAAAAATTGGCTTCATGGTTGATACAATCGGCGATGAAAAGTAAATTGATGTTGGGTGCTGGTTATTAATAACATCATGGAATCTATTTGTTATTCTCCAAGAGGATACTGGAGTGGTAAATCAGCAATCGGTAAACTCGCTAGCGCCGCAAAGGTGGAAAATACTTCAGCAGCGGATTGGTTATCGAAACAGGTGATATGGCAAATTTATCTACCACCACCTAAACAATTTACAATGTGTATGATCTAAGGCATATTTACGGATGCCTACATTACTAAACGTTTCAAATATATTACACAGTATCAATGCTCTTTGCTGACAAAGTTATTAAGAAACTCCCCTTGGGTATATTGAATAAACTGACTCATTAAAACTACAATCTAGTCATACTCTTCTTCTACAATGGTTGTCTTTTCGTCATGAATCGAAAATACTTAGGGGTGTCAAGGACAGTGATCGTGTTTCTCTATATTCTTAAACTACTGTTGGGATCAATGCAATCAAACACGGTTCCGTATAGACGCCTTTCGTATGTCACTTCAACTACACTTGGCATAATTCGTATTCAAAATGAATTGATATAGATAGAAGTAAATTAAATGTCAAGTCGGTGAGGAAAACACTCACATTGACTTGGACAGCTAATAAATTATAAAATAGAAACATAACTTATGTTTTGTGGATTGCTAGAATAATCAAGTATTGTTGAATTTAGAATGTCAAGTCGGTGAGGAAACACTCATAATAACTTAGACATTATACTTCCCTAAGAACTTTGCTGTACCGATAATTTAAGGAAAGTAACTATATATTTTGAAAAGTAAAGAAACTTCTGTATGTCTTTAGAGTCCTAAAACTAATTAAATAAAGAAAATAAATAAATAACAGTATTGGTCTGTGAAGACAACACTCACTTGACCATATAAATGAGTTTTCAAAATAGCAAATGATATAACAATATCTAGTTTGCTTGTAAAAATAAATAAATTAGCAATGACTAGAATGCATATAATTTGAAAGAGAGAAAGGAATTAAAAATAAAAATAAATTCCTTAAATTAATATCGATCTGTAATTAAATAAACTTAAACAAACATTTACTATCCAAAATATTGCCTACCGTTTCATAATAAACTAAACAAAACACAACATTTAAAAAACAATAAAACTCACAATAACTGTAATGTACCTAGTTTGATTGCTGATGGCTGACTGAATTCCCCCACAAGCAACCCACAAAGCCTTATATACTCCTGACAAAACCCACAACACAAACTAAAAACAGAGCATACAAAACCCCCAGTTCAAACAAAATCCAAAATTTTTGTTGGAATATTCAAACAAGCATGAGCAATTGTTGCATATGTATATTTAGTCAATTGTTTTACAATGATTATTTATTGAATTACCAGCTTGATATTTTACACATTGCTACATTACGATTGTATAGCCACAAGAAGAAAGAAATACAATTTAAAAAATCAGTTTTGCATTTCGCGGCAGATACCGTGTTATGCGGTTGCTCATAGCAATGATTCAGAAACTGTGTTATGCACTCTTACAATATTACCATAGTAGACCGCATGACAGGGTAGTCAACATGTATATGTAACGAAAGAAATATAGATGATACAAATCCAAACTTAAATGCCATAATGTTTACAAGCGAAGCATCAGGGACTATAAATACATTGAGTAGGTACCGTACAGTCCTAAACGATTTGCTAAAAATAGTCATCAATCAAAATATCAAGGATAGAAGCCGCTGATATGATACTCCTTAATTTCGTTAACTCAAAACATGAGGTCTATATCAACTAACTATTAATTGACGAATTAAACAAAACAGAGGATCCTAGAAAATATTAGTGTGAACTCATTTGAGCAATTCACTGGTAGTGCACTAATTTTAACAACAACCCAAAAAAAAAAAAAAAAATATCGAGACCGAATCGGACAGCTTGTATGAATGGTGTTTACCGTAAAGATGTACAAACATGCACACCTCACCCCCTAAATGCAGGTTATTACAATATTGTTATAAATATTGTAATTAACTGTTTGTCTATTTGTTTTAAAATATAATTTAATCATTACATATTATTGTTTGCTGACCTTAAAATCACTGACAGCTTTGGTAAACAACATTTTTTAAACTTCTTTCTCAGAGTAAGACGAATTAAGTTGAGTAAAGGTCATACCTGGACTACCTGACGTGAAACACGTGTTAATTCGTAAAAAAACTTCTATTTTGTTCCCAGAAGGATAAACTTTTAAACCCCATCCGTGAACCTGTTTTGCATTTTAGTTAGTCTTATAACTGATGTTATGATAAGAATTATATTAGTCGTGTCTTAACGCTTGAAACATCAAGTTGTTTCATTTTGCGTCCAGTTTTCGGCTGAATGTTTAATTTCTTCAAATTATTGAATTCAAGTGGTTGTTTACCCTGGAAATACAAAAATGCTTTAAATTATTTCTTGGACAAAGACATTTACCGGAATTTATATGCAATTGACAAAAATGCAATAATATGTTCTGCGTATCAACAAGAGTCTTGACCCATCAGTACAACGCTGACTATTGCATACGTTTTCGCCTTCCATTTTGGATTTTCATCAGGATTTCAAATGTGATTCACTTACAACTTTTTATTAAAACATTTGTGCTTTAATTCTTGGATTAGTTTTAGATTTAACTGAATGTTTATTTTATCAATTTTTACTTTGTAGTCTAATGAAATAAATTATTTGTTAAATTAGCCTACGTCATAAAACTTACGTACATGTTCTAAGATTAATGTTAGAAATGTGTACATTTTGCACGAATGAAGTATTTAGCAAGAGCTTATGAAAATAGCTTTGTTTCTTGTGATGTTATTACGTGTGTATTTGTTATAATACTGCATGTTTTATGTGATGATATAAATGTGTATTTCTTGTGATGATATGACATGTATAGTTTTTGTGATGATATGACGTGCACTTCTTGTGATCCTAGTACGTGTGTATTTGTTGTGATCACATCGCATGCATTTAAGTGATGATATTACATGTATATATTACATGTATATTTCTTGTGATGATAGTATATGTATATATTACATGTATATATTACATGTATATTTCTTGTGATGATATTACATGTACATATGACATGTATATTTCTTGTGATGATATTACATGTATATATATGACAGGTATATTTCTTTTATGATATTACGTGTATATATTACATGTATATTTCTTGTGATAATATTACATGTACATATTACATGCATATTTCTTGTGATGATATTACATGTATATATTACATGTATATTTCTTGTGATAATATTACATGTACATATTACATGCATAATATACATGTATATATTACATGTATATTTCTTGTGATGATATTACATGCATATGGTGTAAAGCGCTTAGAGCTTCGTGCGATTCGGCGCTATAGAAAGTCCTCATTATTATTATTATTATTATTATTATTATTATTATTATTATTATTATTATTATTATTATTATATATTACATGTATATTTTTGTGATGCTATTACGTGTGTATTTCTTGTGAAGACAGTATGTGTGCATTTGTTGTGATCACATTACTTGTATTTCTTGTAATGATATTACATGTATACATTACATGTATATTTCTTGTAATAATTTTACACGTGTATTTCTTGTAATGATATTACACGTGCATTTCTTGCAAGATTGCATGTATTTTTCTTGTGATGACATTAGATATGCATTTTATGTGATGATATTACATGTGTATTTCTTGTGATGATGTTACATGTGTGTTTCCTTTGATGATGTTACATGTGTGTTTCTTTTGATGATGTTACATGTGTTTCTTGTGCTGATGTTACATGTTTGTTTCTTTTGATGATGTTACATGTGTTTCTTGTGATGATGTTACATGTGTTTCCTTTGATGATGTTACATGTGTGTTTCTTTTGATGATGTTACATGTGTGTTTCTTGTGATGATGTTACATGTTTGTTTCTTTTGATGATGTTACATGTGTTTCTTTTGATGATGTTACATGTGTTTCTTATGATGATGTTAGATGTGTATTTCTTGTGATGATGTTACATGTTTTTCTTTGGTGATGTTACATGTGTATTTCTTGTGATGATGTTACATGTGTGTTTCTTTTGATGATGTTACATGTGTGTTTCTTTTGATGATGTTACATGTGTGTTTCTTGTGATGATGTTACATGCGTTTCTTGTGATGATGTTACATGTGTAATTCTTGTGATGATGTTACATGTGTTTCTTTTGATGATGTTACATGTGTGTTTCTTGTGATGATGGTACATGTGAATTTCTTGTGATGATGTTACATGTGTGTTTCTTTTGATGATATTACATGCATATTCTTTGACAAAAAGATATATTTTGGGTACAAAAAAGAAAGATAAGAATACAATTTCGTTTAATTGTTACAAACATGACTGAGCTTCATAATGCTTATATTGTCTGTATTCAATATTTCTTGCATATTTTAAAATGTTCCGTCTTGCTAGTTTATTTTCTTGATATTTCAATGAGATATGCATATTTTAAAATGTTCAGTCTTGCTAGTTTATTTTCTTGATATTCGAATGAGATATGCATATTTTAAAATGTTCCGTCTTGCTAGTTTATTTTCTTGATATTCCAATGAGATATGCATATTTTAAAATATTCCGTCTTGCTAGTTTATTGATATTCCAATGAGATATGCATATTTTAAAATGTTCCGTCTTGCTAGTTTATTTTCTTGATATTCCAATGAGATATGCATATTTTAAAATGTTCCGTCTTGCTAGTTTATTTTCTTGATATTCGAATGAGATATGCATATTTTAAAATGTTCCGTCTTGCTAGTTTTTTTTTCTTGATATTCCAATGAGATATGCATATTTTAAAATGTTCCGTCTTGCTGGTTTATTTTCTTGATATTCGAATGAGATATGCATATTTTAAAATGTTCCGTCTTGCTAGTTTATTTTCTTGATATTCCAATGAGATATGCATATTTTAAAATGTTCCGTCTTGCTAGTTTATTTTCTTGATATTCGAATGAGATATGCATATTTTAAAATGTTCCGTCTTGCTAGTTTTTTTTCTTGATATTCCAATGAGATATGCATATTTTAAAATGTTCCGTCTTGCTGGTTTATTTTCTTGATATTCGAATGAGATATGCATATTTTAAAATGTTCCGTCTTGCTAGTTTATTTTCTTGATATTCGAATGAGATATGCATATTTTAAAATGTTCCGTCTTGCTAGTTTATTTTCTTGATATTCCAATGAGATATGCATATTTTAAAATGTTCCGTCTTGCTAGTTTATTTTCTTGATATTCGAATGAGATATGCATATTTTAAAATGTTCCGTCTTGCTAGTTTATTTTCTTGATATTCCAATGAGATATGCATATTTTAAAATGTTCCGTCTTGCTGGTTTATTTTCTTGATATTCGAATGAGATATGCATATTTTAAAATGTTCCGTCTTGCTAGTTTATTTTCTTGATATTCCAATGAGATATGCATATTTTAAAATGTTCCGTCTTGCTGGTTTATTTTCTTGATATTCGAATGAGATATGCATATTTTAAAATGTTCCGTCTTGCTAGTTTATTTTCTTGATATTCCAATGAGATATGCATATTTTATATAGTTTCTAATGTAGAAAGTACGTTCTGACCTCTGTAGAAATATACCATCTTTATATTTACTTATTATGTTACTCCCTTTTCGCTTACAAATATTGTCTTATTCACATAAATATTGAGATAAACATCCACAAATTCACACTAAAATGTCCGCAAAACCCCAAAACCCGTATCCGGACCTCAAAACAGCTTTAACGTTCTGTATTAATGGTCTCGCAAATCTGGGGCATGATAAAATCACATTCAATAAATCTAAATTTAATTTTTTTAAAATATATTCATTGACAATGTTTAAAGCTTTATATATTTAAATTGCCAGTTACTATAAATACCATATAAATATGTGATTTATGTTACTATAAATACCATATAAATATGTCATTTATGTTTACTATAAATACCATATAAATATGTCATTTATGTTTACTATAAATACCATATAAATATGTCATTTATGTTTACTATAAATACCATATAAATATGTCATTTATGTTTACTATAAATACCATATAAATATGTCATTTATGTTTACTATAAATACCATATAAATATGTGATTTATGTTTACTATAAATACCATATAAATATGTGATTTATGTTTACTATAAATACCATATAAATATGTCATTTATGTTTACTATAAATACCATATAAATATGTCATTTATGTTTACTATAAATACCATATAAATATGTCATTTATGTTTACTATAAATACCATATAAATATGTGATTTATGTTACTATAAATACCATATAAATATGTGATTTATGTTACTATAAATACCATATAAATATGTCATTTATGTTTACTATAAATACCATATAAATATGTCATTTATGTTTACTATAAATACCATATAAATATGTCATTTATGTTTACTATAAATACCATATAAATATGTCATTTATGTTTACTATAAATACCATATAAATATGTCATTTATGTTTACTATAAATACCATATAAATATGTCATTTATGTTTACTATAAATACCATATAAATATGTCATTTATGTTTACTACTTTGTAAAACAGTTTATACTTTTCCATAAACGTCAGTAAGATTTAATGTGAGATTTCTAACACAATGTATTTTTTGTTTGCATATTCTTCATTTCTTTGATTCA
The DNA here is from genome assembly GCA_029339505.1 of Unio delphinus. Taxonomy (NCBI): domain Eukaryota; kingdom Metazoa; phylum Mollusca; class Bivalvia; order Unionida; family Unionidae; genus Unio; species Unio delphinus. Next base: position 9,327,131 of record JAQISU010000111.1, on the reverse strand, counting down.
TATTCCATTAGGTCATGTCAAATCAACGTGCTATGCAAATTTTCAAACTTAAAAAAGCTGGTTTACCCCACAACTTGTCAAATGTATTTCCTATGTCTTAAAACAAAATTAAATCTTTAAAGTTTTAAATCTTTGCGTGTGCAAAATTTGTAAAGTTAAAATGATTGTTCCATTTCTTGACCTTCGGCTGCACAAGTGCATCGATTATCTGAGAGTACATAATTTAGGAATTTAATTTACCTGAGAGTACGTAATTTAGGAATTTAATTTAGCTGAGAGTACGTAATTTAGGAATTTAATTTACCTGAGAGTACGTAGTTTAGGAATTTAATTTACCTGAGAGCACGTAATTTGGAAATTTAATTTACCGGAGATTACGTATTTTGGGAATTTAATTTTCGATACGTTAGCACCGTGTGAGTAAACCAAGTGCTATCCAAAAAGGAAAAAGTATATTGGACAATATAAGCGTATGTTTAGTATGAACGTAGGTTAGATAAATCTAATTTGTCGAAACGTACATTTTCGAAAGTTTCAATTGACAGTACAATTAAACATTTAAACTATAATTAACAACACTGACACCACAATTAACACATTTTAATAGTGAGCAGTCGATATCTAAATTGGTGTCAGTGTATGAGCAGCTTGTACTGTATCTTCACTCAGATTAAAATGGCAAAGTGTGATTTGCTTGACTTGTTACTGCCGTCTGTTGATTTTCTTTCTCATGCAGCAGTAAGCAATGGAATTGGGATATTACAGATAAGGTTACACATATACTGAAGATTTCAGATGTAACGGACATATGATATCATAATGAATTATAAAAAAAAATAAAAGTTTGCATTTTATCCTCAGATATCTTACAAACATAACTTATTCTTTTCTTATCCAACGTAATATTTTGCAATATCCACGGTTGGTGCTTTTAAAATCACTATGTAAACGCCAGCTCTTTTTTTGCAATTGCACTAATGGGGTGTTGTGGAGGAGGAGGATATGCTTCGAAAGTTGACTGTTTTCTGCTATAGGATATTTTCGTGAAAATAGGAAAACGACATATTTAGAATTTGCTCAATGAAATACCAACGATTTCAAATAAATGAAATAGTTAGGGCAAAGAATATATATACATACATACATACATATTTATATATATATAGAGAGAGATTTTGAGTGCTTGTGTGTTGCCAAATGTATTTATAACCATGGACGTTAAAACGTAAATACATTTGTAATAGAGTACGTTAAATGTGCATTTTTAGCAACGGGGGATATATCAAGTTATAAAATCTCTGATCTGGATCTTACATGAAATAGAGATTATTTTATAAATCAAGAGACACAGATACAGAATTGGTTGAGCCTTATACCACATGCTATTTAAACTTCCAAAAATGCAATTGAAATGCCCTGTTTTGGTGCTGCGCAACTTACCTCAAATCCGTCCAGGTATATAGATCAAATCCGTCCAGGTACATAGATCAAATCCGTCCAGGTATATAGATCAAATCCGTCCAGGTATATAGATCAAATTATGGAACATACACGGTAGCAATTAAAATAATAATAATAATAATAATAATAATAATAATAATAATAATAATAATAAAAATAATAATAATAAAAATAATAATAATAAAATAACTACAGCAGAGCAATTTATGGTAAAAGTGAATACTTTATTTCATTTTGCTACATAGGATGCGATATACAAGGCATATACTGCTGGAAGAATGAAACAAGTACGCTTACGCCATCACCAATATATGGGAATGGACAGATGGATGCGACGGCCACAAATCTCTGAAGACCTACATTGTCTTAGGCAGAAAGATCATACAAAATATTCATATGTACAGAACAATTTGAATCTCTGTTTAGTTTTAGTTTATTTTTAAAAAAAGGAGAAATCAGATACCTGGCTTAGAGATAACTTGCAAAAAAAAAAGGCTGCATATGAATGTCTAGTAACGCAGATACACTTGCACGCTGTATTCTGTCCACACGTTTCCTTACGGCATTGTTCAATTGCATCATGTCTCAAGTTCGAGTTTATCTCAATCCGTTAAACCAGAAAATGTCGCCAGAACATTCTCACATCTATTTTTGATTTGTAACGAGCAATAACGTAAAAATGACTAACCATGACAATGTCTAGTTACTATTGAAGATAATGCAATATAACTCATTTGGTAGAACTCGTCGAAAATCGTAGATTTTAGGGGGAACCGATATTGCAATTTATATTTTTTAAAATTCAAGTCAAAATTGACGCCCCAAAGATAAAGATTCGAGACCGAGGTATAACTCTTAAAACTATGTCAGTTTTAAAGGACAGTCAAGGCAAACGCGATTATAAGAGGAAAACAATAACATCAATAATAAGCGAACTATCTATACATGTATGTGTATCCTTTTGATAAATAGAGACTAGGAAGTGAACTACCAATTCTTTGATTTGAACAAATCATTTAACACTCAATTTGGATTAAGTATGGTCATCGTCTCGGTCGTTTATTTAATCGTCAGTTCATTCATTATAACATGATAATATTACCTCTCACGTTTGAATTGAAAAAGATGAAATATATATATATATATATATATATATATATATATATATATATATATATATATATATATATATATATATATATATATATATATATATATATATATATTGCTTACCCTATATCGTTTACAAGTAAACTTGTATATTATAATATTTACCTACATGTCGTTCACAAGAAAATTTGTTTATTCTCATATTTACATACATGTTGTTCAGAAGTATAGTTGTATATTTTAATATTTACATCAATACCTTTCACAAGTAAACTTGTGATATTTACATCAATATCGTTCACAAATAGACAAGAAAGTAAATTTGTCTCTCAAGGGCAATCAACAGAACTTTTGAACTTACCAACATATCAATATAATTTGATTGCTAGATTTTCTTGTGTTTTCTGTGACATGAAATATATTTACGCTGAAACTTTTCTGGCGCAGTTAATAGTGACGATGTTCGTTCATCGGTGTCGATGTGAACCATTCAATGTCATCGATTGACTATGGGTAGGTCAGGAGATTGTTGATCAGTCCGATCCGGGCCCTAAAAAGTATGTTGCAATGGGGACATGGATGTACAGGTTGCTATTAGTTAAAGTGATCACGATTCGCAGCTGGGTCCACCAGTCTTTTCTGCTCCAAAACGGACGCCCCGGCATTAATTTGACTGCGCCAAGCTGATCGATCAGCAACGACACTCTTCGAGCAGTCAGGGCAATGCCTAAGTTCTTCAGCGAGGCTTTGAGGGTGTCCTTGTACATTTTTTAACACTGTGAGATCTATTGCCTTGCTAAAGCTTTAGATGATAGTCTTAAGTATACGTTCTACCGTCATACCGACAACATGGCCAGCCCATCCAAGTTATGCCTTGCACAGCACGGTCTGGATTTTTGTCATGCCAGCCTGTGTGAGCACCTTTGTGTTTGGTACCTTGTCCTGCCATCTGATTTTTATTAGTTTTCTCATGAGCTCATATGGAAAAGGTTCAGTTTTTAACATGTCGGATAAATACAGACCAGGTCTCGAAAGTATATATGAGGGTGGGGAGAACAACCGCTGAGTAGACTTTGAGTTTGGTGGGAAGTTTGATGCCTCTTCTGTCTTGTACATTTGAGTGGAGTCTGTCAAATGCTACGCTGACTTTGGCAATCCTCGTGTTGACCTCACCGTCTATGTGGACGGCTAGTGAGAGGGTTCTGCCGAGGTATGGCAATCGGTCTACAATTTTGAGCTTTTAGCCATTGATAGTAAGGGATGGTTACAGATAATCTTCTCCGACAGCTGGCTGATGCAGAACCTCTGTCTTTCTGGTAGAGATAGTGAGTTGAAAGTTGGTGCATGCTGTGGAAGATAGGTCCATAATCTGTTGGATGCCTGACTCCGTGCTGCAACTGAGCGCACAGTCATCTCCAAACAGGTGGTCGCGATTGTTCTCCTTATGGACTTTGGATTTGGTTTGAAGCCTCCTCAGGCTTAACAACTTCCCGTCCAGACGGTATCGGGAACTACTCTCACATCACTTTCATCGAAAGCATCATTCAATTTTGAGGAGAACATGAGGATGAAGAGAGTGGCGACTGGCTAAGACTCCTCCTTGTTTCCCACCGTTCGTGACTGCAAAGGGTTCGAAATTGTTACCCTGGTCCTGGACTCAGACAAGCATGCCATCATAAAAATGCCTCACCATTTCAATGAAATCATCTGTACATCCAAATTTGGACATGAGCTTCCCAGCTGACAGTGTTGAATGCCTTAATCACGTCCACATGAGTGGTGTATAGCTGGATATTCTGTTCAAGACACTTTTCACGCAACTGTCTGGCAGCAAAGATCACGTTGATGGTGCCTCTCTCCTTTTTGAAGCCACCCTGATTTGCTAGCGGTAAGCCATGATCAATGTGTACTGTGAGTCTGTTGAGCAGTAGCTTGGCGAAGATCTTGCCTGCGATGCAGAGTAGAGCGAAGCATCTATGGTTATCGCATGAATGGCGATTGCCTTTGAAAATCTGGATGATGGATGCATCCTTGAATTTCTGGGGTATGAGTTTCTGCTTCCACACCCCACAGAACATATATGCTAGTCTTTACACTAGCTTGGGTCTACACAGACTTGTAGATCTCAGCTGGGATGAAGTGTGTTCCTGGATCTTTCCCGCTTGACAGTAACTCATTGGCCTTGTAAGTTTCCAGTGTCGGAGGGTCAGTTAATCTCTAGTTGATCTCCACCTGGGGTAGACGGTTGGGCGCTTCATCATGGATGGAAGACGGTCTATTGAGGACACTGTCAAAAAGTAAATTTTCCTTCTCAAAGTCGGTCCAGCAACTAGTATTGAAGGCATTCTTATGACCTTCAACCAGTATTGAAGGTAACATATAAATATGAGGTGCAAAGTGGGTATCTTCTGTACTCCACCAGTCAATTACTCTAGTAGTAAAAGAGAAGTCACTGCTTAACGTATGTGTCACTGTGACCTTGACTTGTGATCCATTCATACAAAAAACAAATGGTTTCTTCCTTGTATCATGAGCTAGCCAAAGTGAGAGCAAAACATGCAAGTCACAAATAACCTTTGACCTAGATCTATCAGTAAAGTCGCTATGATTGGAATTAGTGTGACCTTAGCCCCTGACCTTTCGAATCTCAAAACATCTACCATGTCACTGCAAATAAATTTTTGAAAATTGGTGAAGCTATTTGATTTACAAGTTACCGTGTGATATGGTTTTCCTTTTCCAGTCGGACCTTCACCTGGCAGTTTTTGAGCCAGAAATTGAAATATTTATTGCTTGCCTCAAATTCAAGCTACTTATATTTTTTAAATGGTAGCTGCTTTAGTATTCAAGTTATTTATTGTGTATGAACAAAATATTGTTGTGGAAAGATGAAAATATGGATAGACAGACATAATAAAATGCCATGCTTCATGCTATTGCAGAGACATAAAAAGGGCTCAAAAGTGGAACATGGAAACTAATGACTCATTTTTATCTACCCTACATAATCTGATATTTCTGTCATAGCAAGTGACAAATAAATAAGTATCAGGGATAACTTGCTTCCAAATGTGTAAACTGCAATCCAACAAAAGTCATGGACCTTATACCTTACAAGGGAAAAGTCACTCAGACAAACTGATTAGCTGAGGGCCTCAAGGGAGACAACATATGCATTCTAACTGAACTACCTTCATTCAATAAATTGTTATTATTATTGTTGTAGCAGCAGAGAGGGTGAATCCTACAACGTTTTCAGACAAAATTTTGATTGAATCATTAAAACGAGCCTTCCTACGATCTTATTTTAACCAAAAAAAGGCGAACCCTACAACGTTTTCAGACAAAAAATTGATTGAAATCTCCCTATGAAATCATTTTAACTAAAAAAATGAAAACGATTTTTTAATTAATTTTGGTCGCAACTTGTTGTCATCCACCCTCTCTGCTGCTAAAGTTTTCAGTTCTGGGTTAATAATTCTTTTACGATTTTAACCGAATATTTGATCGAGTCCGATACGATATCGTGTCCGAGGATCATGTAAATTTATTGTTGCGAATCCGTGCGGAGTCGACTGAGCATGACTAAAGAAATCTCGAAATTGATTGAAGTCCATATCAGAACACCATGTCTGCCAAATATTTCTAAGAGTATGAGTATCAACTCCGTTGAATACAGACAATAAATTGCAGTTATCTCTGATGACTTTTGGAACCTGAGTGTAGCGTTGAGTGACATATATCACGTCAGTGTTTTTGTGACGCCCACGGGAAAATATTCTAGCAGGATTTTTTTGTTTATCCAACATTATATCATCGTATACGACTAAATTGTTAATATCTCCATCAATATCATCAATGCTCGGTGCTTCATCGATATCGGTTATAAAATCAATGGCGTTCTCACCCTTAATTTCTGATGCATTCTCGTTAAAATCTTTTAGCACTTCATAACATCGTTGATCATCTACGCTAGGGGCAATTAAATACAACTTATCCCACTTCATCCATCTCATTATTAAATTGAGCAACAATTGCGTTTTACCGGATCCAGATGGCCCAATTATGATCATCCGGATAGAGTTTGGTAGCGCTGCATGATGCTTAATTGGTTCTCTTGTTTTAGTCGCTGAAAAATCAATTATATCCATATTTCTATACATAAATTATGGATCTATATTGTGTGAAGTGTAAAACGCGTACTGGCACAGATGACTTGACGACGATTACAACTAAAAATAACCGATCAGCGCTTTCTGGTAAATGCGTGCAATGTGGTACAAAGAAATTTAGATTTGTGTCTATGAGATCTGATTTAAAAAAAAACGAGGAGGTGATATCGCAGCCAAATTAGCAAAACTCCCTGGAACCCCATGGGCAAAATACCCCGGAGAAAAGCACCTCCCAGGATATAGCTACTGTGGACCAGGAACCAGACTTGATATCAGACTCAATAATCAAAATCAACCCAACCCCGGTGAAGAACCAATAAACGCCATTGATAAGGCCTGTCACCTTCATGATGTTGCTTATAAAAGCAGCAATCTGCAACACAGGCATCTAGCAGATGTGAAATTAATTCATGCGTTAAATGCTATTCCTGATAAATCCTTCAAAGAAAAATTGTCTTCATTTTTGATAAAATCGGCTATGAAAAGTAAATTGATGTTAGGTGCTGGTAATTAATAATATGGAATCAATTTATTATTCTCCGAGGGGATACTGGAGGGGTAACGCTGCAATCAATAAACTCGCTAGAGCTGCAAAAGTGAAAAAAAAACCACTGCGGCTAATTGGTTATCCAAACAGGCACTATGGCAAATTTATCTACCACCGCCTAAACAAATTCAATTCTCGCATTTTGATGTGACCGCTCCTAATGAAGTTCATCAGGCTGATATATTATTTCTGCCACATGATCGTGGTTACAAATATGCGTTAACCGTAGTTGATATTGCAAGTCGATACAAAGAAGCAGAACCGTTGAAAACAAAATCAGCCACTGAAGTCGCTTCTGCATTTGAAAGGATTTATCGACGAGGTCCTCTGCGTTGGCCAAATCTATTGCAGGTTGATCCTGGCAAGGAATTTCAGGGTGCAGTGTTATCTACAATGAAACATCATAATGTCACCATACGACGAGGGCATACTGCGCTACATCGCGATCAGGCCATTGTAGAACGATTTAATCGGACGATTGCTGAGCGGTTATTTGGATATCAATACGCAAAAGAATTCATTCAAGAAAAGCGATCCAGTGAATGGGTTAAAAGATTACCATCTGTGATTACTGCACTGAATAACGAGATTACTAGAACAATCAACATGAAACCTATCAACGCGATTAAAAAGAAGTCAATACCCGTACAACCACAAAAAGATTTCCCTAGAAACGCTAGCGTTTCCCAACCAATTCTTGGTAGTAATGTCATTGTGAGGTACTTATACGAACCAGGAGAGCTTGAAGGGGGTAGAAAAAGGGCTACTGATCCTATTTGGAGCGTCACTACGCATAAGATATCTAGTATAACACGATCAACTGGTAGACCTCCAGTCTATAAACTGGATTCAACTGCCCCTCAGCGGGGTTTTACTCGACAACAACTACAAGTGATTCCCGAGGATACTCAATTGCCACCGCATGGTCTTAACTAGCACCGTTGCGTCTATTGCACTCAAGACAAGTCAACATCACATTATTTCTGACATGACCGAGATTGTTATTTTTTCTGTCTACGGTGAATTGGCGAGGATCCTTATCCGAATACTGCCAACGCATTATACAATTGCAACTCGCGCAGTGATTATTCTGTTGTTTCTTCAAAGTGATTATTAATTTAGCATCAATATCAAATTCTCGTTGTTTTTTTTTTGTCCTGTTGTTTGTAACCGGAGAGTTTTTTATCAATAATTTTAACATCAATATCATCCATTGTTGTGTCATTATCATCGAAAACAACTCTTCGAAGTTGATTTATTTTTCGTACTCTGGATACTGCGAGATAGACTAAATTCGACCATTCGATGTGATTATCCACCATCCAAACAATTGTATCCGATATAGTCAATCCCTGTGAAGAGTGTATTGTTGCTGCGTATCCTAGCGTCCACGGGGATTTATTAGCACGCAATGCATCTTCAACGACATTGATATCAACCAGCACAATATCATTTAATACCAGAATTCGTTTTTCACTCTGTCCTGGAATATCAACTTCAATATTCTGTTTTCGTGTATCCGATGGCCTATAACAAAGGGGTACTGGAAGCGTTGCAAATTTTTGTTTATGCAATTCAAATAACTTCATCTGAAGTGTATCCCTGACTATTTTTCTACTTGCAATGATCAAATCGTTTGGTCTCCACGCTTCCCAGAAATCATTCATTGGGGTTTCTGAAATCACTTCACGCGCTATTTCGCATTGGATTCTATCCGGTTGTAATCTAATTAGCGCTTTGAACTCGCGTAATCGTTCATCAAGTGATCTATAATCAGTGGTGATTTCTTCATAGTAGTCTACAAAACCCTTTAGCCATTCATGTGGAGATGCACCGACAAATGGTGGTGGTTGGCCTTGATCCCCGCACATGACGACTTTTGTGTTTTTGGTTAACAACCACTCAAGAAATGTTTTTAATACATCTAATGACACTGTGCATATTTCATCCCAGATTATGATTTCAGGAATGAATTTATCACCCATTCGATCAGGAGTCCATTTGTCACCTTTCCATCGAAAAAAACTGTGATAAATGCAAGCATTTACCCCTCGTTGTATCATCTCTCTGGCGAGTCTGTGAGTCGGTGTTAGCACAATCATGTTAGAAACGCTAGCGTTTCCACGACGAAATAATTCAATTGCACGAGTTGTCTTTCCTGACCCACCACAACCGTTTAAATAAACTGTCTTGTATCTACATACTGGATCAGATACCGGTGGTGCATTAGAAAGTTCTGATTGAATTTCAATACGGTTACAACAAATATATTTATCATCCATGGCAACGTCTGCGGATTCACAATACTCATGTAGCATCTCCTTTTTAAATCGCCAACGCCCCCAATTTTCTTCGGGATCTGTGAATGCCGCTACAGTTGATTTGTACTTATTATGTATATACATCGAATCAGTGGCCACTCTAACCGCGGTATTAGGAAATCTATTTATCATCGAAAATAGATTAATAGAAGCATAGGCTAGCATTGAACTTCTCAAATGTGTGTACTGGGAATTATATCCATCACAGTAGGTAACAACCGTACCTAATTTCTCACCATTGGATAGAAAAGCATCCTTACGGGATACAAGTTTTCCCTGTTTCATTAAATCCGCTACAATAAAATCGTATTCAGCGACATCTATGATCAACCGCGAAGAATATTTTGCGTTATCGTATCGTCCACCCTGGGTAAATTTACCGATTATTCTTCTTCCGAGATCTTTTGCTTGTTCTTTTTTAATTTCAAATAACTTCTTAGACCAATTTATGATTTCTTCTTCACTGAAATCTGGAAACTGTTTTCGTAGTTCGTTGATTATTCTATCTAGATTGGGTTGTGGTAGCCAAACTTCTTTCTGAGCTCGATAGCATATAATAGCCTCGGAAACAATCAACGATATTAGCATACCACAATCAATCATATATCTCAATAGCACTATTGGCATACAGTGTTTTTCAGATAGGTGTCTACCGAGCCAAACATAACTACACGGATGTAACCCTGTAGCTAATTCAAATGATATCACACGAGCGAATCCGGTTAAATCAAAATCAGGCAATGGTCCATTAATCGCAACACGAGTCATTTCATGCGTGGGGTGTCCAAATCGTTTGAAGTACTCAGCGCATTCCCCATACCCGAGAAAACTTCCGGGATAACACGCGGCTATATCAATTGAAATCATACCATCACGTGAGTATTTCGTATTCCACAGTCCTCCATGACCAAATTTGACGCAACTCAATTTAACATCCTCGAGAAAATCACTTCGTGTTGGACGCCATGAGTTTTTTTCTCTTGCGAAGTGAGCTACCACTGATGGAATAGTAAAACTATCCGTGAGTAGTTTTTCATGGGAATTCTCCGGTGAAAAATCATTAGCGATTTTTCTCATTCTGTTATCTAATTCTTCAACGCGATATAATTCACCATTTGGTTTTACAAATTGATCGAATCCTATTTCGGGATCTTCATCACTTCTAAGTAACCACACTGACACAGGATCATCCTTACACAACGCATGAATAGCATCGAATAATTTCTCTTCATAGAAAACATCCCCGACGAACTCCTTAGGGATATATTTCACGGTTCGTTCTCGTGGAAATATTGTTACCGCAGGTGTCCACGCGTGTTTGTTATGATCAATAATCTGTATTGGTGCTCCATTTTTGTTATATTTCGGTTCGTATAAAACCTCTCCGGTTATCGTCATAACGGTTATTGGGAATCGTAATGATGTTTCTAATTTAGCTATATCAGAAATCTTTGCACCATGCTGTTTCACTGTCAGTTCCCACTCGGTTATTTTCCTACGTCGCAGATCAGTTAGTTTATTTCCTCGGGATGCATTTGTGAAGTGTTCTATTATTCGTTCTGCTACACAATTAAGCCCTGACGAATATTTCATAGGAGCTAGTTTTGCGATATCGGGTTTATCATTTAACGGATATATCCCATAAACCATTGCTGTTACGGGATAAGATCTTTCGTAGTATGGTTTATCAATGCCGGTTAGAATCCCTGGTTTGGAATCTCTACTCACAATGACAGCTTTTTTATTCTTGAGGATTGGTTCAAATTTATCCTTAATAATCCATTTGCCATCGACTTCGATAATGAATTTGATTCGGAAAAAATGCCGTTTTTCCCCAACACGTGAAATTATCACTGCTGCTTTTTCATCAGTCATGGTAGCATCAACAACACTATCAATTCGAAATGTTGACCAACAATAAGATGCTCCATCACGCTTGAATTCATTAAAACAGTCTCTGATTTTACTAATCATGGCTTTATCAAGAATTGTATTCTTTGGTGTATTAGAAGCTATATCGAGATTGAATTGAGCATCTTTCCAGGGGTAATCTCTCTTGGACGTTTTTTTTGGTTTATCGAGATTAAATCTAGGATTGATTTTCAATAATCTCTTAAACTCTTTCATGTTTCCGTCTATTGGACGTTTTTTGGGTTTATCGAGATTAAATCTAGGATTGATTTTGGTACGTCTTTTTGGTTTATCGAGATTAAATTTAGGATTGATTTTCAATAATCTCTTAAACTCTTTCATGTTTCCGTCTCTTGGACGTTTGTTACGTCTTTTTGGTTTATCGAGATTAAATTTAGGATTGATTTTCAATAATCTCTTAAACTCTTTCATGTTTCCGTCTCTTGGACGTTTGTTACGTCTTTTTGGTTTATCGAGATTAAATCTAGGACTAATTTTTAATAATCTCTTAAACTCTTTCATGTTTCCGTCTCTTGGACGTTTGTTACGTCTTTTTGGTTTATCGAGATTAAATCTAGGACTAATTTTTAATAATCTCTTAAACTCCTTATCAGCATTGAATTCAGCATTTTTCGAAGGCAATCTCTTGAACTCCTTCATGCTATACTAAAAACAAGTGTCTAAATGAAAGGTTTATGTATAATGATTCACTGCAAATGGATCAGTCAATGAATTAGACAAATAGTATAGTATACTAATGAACCAGGAATTCAGACCACACCCAGTGAGTACAAATTATGAAGCATCCAGTGATGGTGTTGTAAGACACTGTAGACTGAAGAACCCAGTTGGGTGGGATAATGGTATGGGGTATTTGTTCTTTACTGTTGGAAAGAAGAAATATTACAATCATCGTTTCGTATTTGAATGTTTCAATGGATTGATCAAAAATGGTTTTGTTATCGATCACAAGGATTCTAATCCAAGGAACAATTCTTTATCAAATCTGCAAGCAATCACACAGAGTGAGAATTCCAAACGAGGAAGGACTGGCATTTGTTCAAAAAAAGTGAAACCAGTAAAATCTTTGAATACAACAACTAACGAAGAAAAAATATTTAAATCAATATATGAAGCCGGCAAGTATTTCAATATTTGTAGAGCCTCAGTACGATTCGTTGCAGAGGGGGTTTGTCGATCGGCTATTTCAAAAAGGACGGGACAAAAAATTCAATTTAGTTATGTCTAATGCGTCATATTTTTCATTTAGAAATATATAATTGTTATAGAATAATGAATTCTGAAAACATGAATAGCATTTTATCCGAGATTTCAAAATTGAAAAGTTGGGATATTGAACTATCAGATGGGTTAAATCCTGATCAAATCATGTCTGATTTTCAGGACATAGAATACGGAGTTAACAACAATAAATACATGCTACCAAAGAAGTATGCGCTCATCAAAAGAATTCAGAATTCTATTAAGGACTCTCTCGCATTTTCCAGTGACGTAAGTGTGTTCGCTCCGTTGTATACCATCGTAGAACGAATACGAAAAGAATTGGGGTACGAATACGAATTGAAAAAGGAGGTTAATTCTAAAGTTAGAAACCTACGGGCGTTAATTCAAGAAAATGAACAATTTTGATTGACCAACCATTTATCATTATTTGATTGACCAACCATTTATCATTATTTGATTGTGACCGTCCCTCATAGAGATTTTAATTTTTTTTTAGCATTTTTTGATCAAAACTGTTGAAATCAGTGAATAAAAAATTGATGGCTGGTTCGGATTGATCAAAAATAGAATGGGGAAAGTCACAGTATTATTATTATTTATAGCAATTATGTGACTTTCCCCATCATTGAACGAAGCTGTCTCACAGTGAAATAACACTTCCATGACCATCCGATGGTGTTAGTTCGGATTGAAAAATTGTTTTGCAATTGAAAAATTGTTTCTGATTTCAAATAATGGTCAATGAAGCATTAACAACCCGATTGGCTCGTGAACGACTGGATGCAATCAGGAGATTTGTACCAATTCGTGACTCTGTACGGAATAAACTACAACAACGACAGAGTCTTCAGACTGATTTTGCTATGGGATCCGAAGAATTGTTTAAACCAGTAACCACAGCAACGAAAGGGATAGAGCGTGCTATACTGGGAGATGTTCCCGAGACGGGAAAATCTGTTATTGGTGAACTCGAAAAAATAGCAGCGAAAACTGAACAAACAGAACAAATAGAACAAATAGAATCAAAAAGAACAGTTGATGATTTACGCGTGAGATTTACCGAGACCGGGTTAGCAGCAATTGATGAGACTAAACTAGCAGATATTCCTGCGCTTGTTGTTACGACTTATGAAAACAGAAAAAAAATGTTGAAACCAGAACATCATAAATATGTTAGAAATATAACTCACTGGGCTGATATATTCTATAAGATCAAAACTGAAAAAAGTCAAATTAAGACAGATAGTCCATCATACAATGGATATATCAATGCGGTGGGTAACGTGTATAAACGATTTGAAGAACAAAAACAAAAACAAAAACCACCAAAATTGCAAAGGCGGCGACAGCAACCTGCAAAGAAACTACTCTACTCTCCTAAAAAACAACAACTACCACCTGATGATGATGATTTTCTTGATTATTTACAAGAAGCCGATTTAGAAGAACCGGATGAAGCAACTGGTTATAGCGGAAGTGGATTGCAAAACGCTAGCGTTGGAAACTCTTCGAGGGAAAATCCTTGGATTTCATGTCCTGGTAGTGTTCTCAGTGATATATCACGATTAGAAGTTCTTGTAGGAGGGTTCCGAGCTGGAAATAACTCACCGGAAATAATTAATGAAGCATCTGATATCTGTAGACGTTTATTTCAAGGTGGTATCATGGATATCAGCACATATCGAGATTTCATTGGCGAGTTAGTGGAAAGTGGGTATCACAGTGATTAATCACCGAGACTGAATAAAAACGCTAGCGTTTCCAATTGAAAAATGGTTTCTGATTTCAAATAATGATCATACACTACAATCATGATAAACCAACCCCCGTCTACGTAGTTAATTCACGGTTTCCAGTTTATAGAGCATACTACGGAGATGGTTTAGGCAATACCATTGCAGGGTTATTTGCGAGAATGGCTCCAAAAGTGATGCCGTTGGCTAAACAACTAGGAATGAAAGCAATTGAAGTTATTCGTGATAAGGGTATTGGTGCTGTTGGAGATCTTGCTGGAAAAGCGTTTTCAACTGCGAAGAATAAATTAACATTATTAGTGAGACGAGAAAAATCCAAAGGATTTTCAAAGAAACCGTTACCATCTACAGCGGAAATGCCTGCAAGTGTTAGTAGAATTATAAATAACGCAGTAGACGAAAAATTAGCGTCGATGGCTTTAACTCCCGACCAAAGCAATATTGCAAATATGATAGCAGGAAGCGGCTTTAAAAAACTACGTCGATGAAAATCGTTTATGATTTCACGATTTAGACTCTGATAAATAGAATAAAATGTTCAAAAAATCACATGATCCGGCGTTTGATATAGACGCCCCAGTTGGCAAGGATGATTCTGTACGCGATTATCAATATTACGCTTATCATGCAATAGACGCAAATAGTCGATCGCGAATTGAACTTCAAGTCCATGATACCAGTAAATATTTTTTGCCCTGTGAAGCGTTTATTGAAGTAGAAGGAGAACTTGTAACAGCTGCTGATACTACTGCTGTACCAGCACCGTATCCAGGTGGTACTCAAGTCGGTTTTGTCAATAATGGTATCATGGCGTTATTTGAGAGTGCAAAATATCTCATTGATGGAAAAGAAATCGAGTCGATAGATCGCGATGTTGATGTGGCTACAACAATAATCGGGTTAGCGAGATATTCCGATGATTATACAAGATCAGCAGGACCTTCTATGATGTTTGCAAAAGATGCTACAAATACCGCTGGAGGAAAACAATTCGTTGTAAGACGACCAAATGATCGTGCTGCTAACCCTGCTCCTGCTGGTATCGAAGATATGATTATAAGCAACGATCCTAATTTCAATCTAGGAGCTGCAACACGAAACTAAATGTTGGGAGTAGGGCGTAAATCATTTTCATGCGCGATTCCACTGCATCACATATTTGGATTCTGTAGAAACGTCCGAAAAGTTATTTATGGGGCGAAGCATACAGTATCGCTTGTACGAAAGAGTGATGATAACGACGCAATTTGGAGGATTCCAGCAGATGCTGCAAATCCCAATGCTGATGCCGGTAAAGTCAATTTAACAAAAATATCATTGTGGATGTCAGTGTTGACTCCAGCAATCACCGCAGAAGAACGATTACTATCATTTATGGACCAAGGAGGAAAGTCGTTGTTGAGTTGGCTAACCGTGAGTACAGATGTGAAGCAATCAAATCTGAACGGGTTATTCACGTGGAATCTAGCATCAAAACAAGGTGTTGCTGCGCCACGTCATATATTTATTGCGTTACAGGATAACACACGAGTTGGCAATCAACTCTCCAGCCATATGATATTTGATCAGTTAGGTGTGAAAGACGTCTCACTGAGAATAAACGGCCAACAGGAACCATCCGAGGATATACAACTTAATTACACAGAAAATCATATTGCACGCGTGTATCATCGTCTGTTGTCATTTATGGCACGTGATCAAAATGTCGATACTGGTTTGCAAATATCACAATATGATTTTAAAAATCTGTATCCGATCTATTACTTCTCACTGGAACATCTCGATTTAACAAGACAGTCCGTCGTTGATATACACTTTAGAGCTAATGTGACTCGTGGTGCTATTGCTAATTATAGAGCGGTTGCTGTCATTCTCAGTGATAAATCAATGCTACTTGAAGGTGTTGGTGGAAGAATGAGAGTGGTAGATGCCCCAGTGGAAAACATGTAATTGAAATTGTAAACGATTTAGAATCAATCAATTATGTATAATGTCATATAGTGTTATTAGTGTTGCGTTAACTCCTGGTCAATTAAAAAAATTGCAATCGGAATCAGCTAAAAAATGTGGAACCACAATCACGTTGAAACCCAACCAAATGACTGGTGGTGCAAATAAACTATCGCTGACAACTCGTCAGGTGAAACATTTCAATGATGCACTTGCAGCCAAAAAAGGTGTTCAGATTACTCTTTCTGCGGCTGCTATCAAAAATATGATTAAAACAGGCGGTATATTTCCGTTGTTAGCTGCGATTCCAGCATTGATTGCAGCAGCAGCAGCCCCAGCGGTGGCTAAAGCGGCAGCGTTAAGAGCCGTTGGTACTGCAGCAGGAATGGCACTAAAGAAGGCAACTGGGAAAGGATATAAAAAAAGGGAAAGGGTCTAAGACTACCAGGAACCCCGTATTCGTGGTACAGCGGAAGATCCGTGAACGGATCGGGTCTAAGACTACCAGGAACCCCGTATTCGTGGTACAGCGGAAAGGGTCTAAGACTACCAGGAACGATTTATTAATTCAGGAATCGAAGATTCCCATGTCCAATTTTGATTTAATGGATGCGGCTAAAAAACTAGTGATTAAAAATTTCAGAGGTGTTTTTATGAAAGATCAATTACCACATCAACCAAACAAAACTGAAACAGGTATTATTAATCTCGATAACAGCACCGGACCTGGAACTCACTGGGTTGCATACGCTATTGATCCACGTGGGATTGTTTATTTCGATTCATATGGATTAGCCCCACCAAAAGAGTTTATGCGGTATATAAAAACCCTTCCAATGAAGACTTGGTATTCTACGCTACCAACACAAACGATGATTGACCCACCAATATGTGGCAGCGAAGTATTAAATGTCCTTGACGCTATTTCTAACTCCTTGAGTAACCCAAGCGGAAAACCACCACATGTTATCGTTAATGAATACACTAGCAATCGCTTTTTAGAGAGAGAAAGAGTTTTACAATAACATGATTGATATTTGGGGGAGATCTTTGAAACCCAAACCCGATGACACTGCACCACTTGATTCTGTCAAGGATGTAAAAAAACTAATCAAAGATGAAATAGCTGAGACGTTGAACTTAACAAATGTTGATCCTAATGAAATAGTTGTATTTCAAGACAAACAGGGTAAATTGAAAACCAGTAATATTTCTCTGGATGATATTTTAGTTAAACAACGAAACGCAATCGAGAACACCGTTGCGTTGTTTTCGGATCAGGGTAAATTGAAAACCAGTAATATTTCTCTGGATGATATTTTGGTTAAACAACAAAACGTAATCGAGGATACTATCGCGTTATTTTCCGATCAGGGTAAACTCAAACCGGGTGTGCTCGTTTCGACGATTACAGATCGATTAAAAACTCTCAACGATGAGTTAAAAAATTTTGTGGCTGTACTGGCAACGCTTGAATCTAAAATTGAAGATAACGGAAAACAGTTTTCAGTTTTTCGTAGAAATATCATTGATAAATTTATTGGAACCCAGTTGGATAAAATTGAAATAAAACTCCCTGATATTAAAAAATCCATCGATGAGACGAAAACTTTCATCGAAGCCGTCAAAGGTGATTTTTCGAGGATGATAACAATCATTGAAAAAACAAAAATTCCTCATGAGAAAACCAATAACGTAGTATATACAATCCAACACGGATCATTTAAGTGGACACCTGCAAACAACAAATTAGATATCACTGCTACTATCAAGGGTATTTATCGATTAACGCTGGTAGCACCAATTCAATTTAATATATCATCGTCGAGTTCATCCGGCGTCAATAATGTGATATCAACGATCATCGACAAGGATAAAACTGAAAAGTTCACTATAACAGCTACTGATAAAGATTTGGCTAGAACTTCGGTATCATGGTATGTAGAATTCGTAGCGGATTTAAGTAAATAACTAAATTGAAAGGATTTCACAATTGAAAACGCTAGTGTTTTTAAAATAAAAATGATTTCATCAACTCAATGTCGCTATGATCAGGTCAGAGAATTTCAGAATAGACTCAAAACCCTCACTGAGGAGTATCAAATAAAAATAAAAAAATACCGACGAAGAATCACCGCAATTGATGTTATTATATACTCGGTGTCAAGCGTTCTCACTGGTGCCGGAATAATACTAGCATCTGTTACAATGATTGCCCCGGTCGTAGTTCCAATTTGCATTTCTGCGGTGGCTACAATCGGGGGTATATCAACCGGGATAGCAAAAAAGATATCATCATGCAGCCAGAGTAAACTGCAGAATTACTTACTTCAATTTCATATTGCATCAACCGCATATTCGCAATTATCATTGATGATATCGTCGTCACTCGATAATACGATTATATCAGATAGTGAATTCTCAGCGATGGTCAGTATTTTTGATTCCGCGATATCGAAATTAGAGCGACAACATGAGTATAATAACAATGACAACACCGATGGAATCAGAAAACACGAACCCAAAAAACAAAATGATCTCAATAATATCAACATTACCAGATTGTGAGTTCTCAGTGATGGTCAGTATTTATGATTCCTCGATACCAAAATTAGAAATAAATCATGAGTATAATAACAATGACAACACCGCAGGAATTACTTCAACAAATAGTGGAGAACACGAACCCAGTACAAACAAGCATGATATCAATAACATCAACGAATCCAGAATTCAGTGTGAATTTCCCCTCTCCGGTCCCAGTGAAGGAGATAGCGCTAGCAAAACTACGAATGTATCACAGTTGGCCTAATATCAGATCAAAATCATTTGGTGGTCAACAACCGAATAATTCACTGGTGTTTGCAAATAAGAATAAACCCGACGGAACACCAGACTGGAACGTCGTTTCGATACAAACAGGGTCATACCAAATCGAACAAATCAATGATGAATTCGCGCGTAGAATAAAATCGATTACTGGAGTAGAGTCAAAAATCGCTATAACAGTTCATGAACCGACGCTATCATCCGCAATTGAGATAAGCACAGAAGGATGCGTAGTAGATATCTATCAAAGCTCAATAAGAACCGTACTAGGATGGCCTGAAATCCCACCCGGGGGAAAAACCGTTGATTTACCAGAACCAAAAAAAACTGATTATGTCACAGACAGGACAAAACCTGATAATCCAATAAAGAGTTATAAGGATCATAGATTTACTATAGAGTTTTTTAGTTTAGTATATCGACCAATTGGAGAAGAGGAGGAAATAAGGGAGCATCATCATTTTTTTGTTAACGAACCTAAAATCATTGACAATTTCACAGCAATGAATAAAGATTTTTCATTGTTGTTAATATCCCTTAGATCCGGCTCTCTCACCCGAGATGAATTTATCAGCGTTGTAGAAACATGTAACAAAATCATCAATGACATGGAAACATTTAACCTAAAAATTATTCAGGATATATTAGATCACAATAACCCCCAAACGAGAACAACATTTGCAGCGAAGTATAATATACGCGTTGAAGATATCCCCACATTCAAACTACCAGGATATAACGTACCAGAACTAAAAAAACTTCTCAATGATGCCATCGATGTTGGTTTCAAAATAATTCATGACGCATGGAAAAAAACAACATCACCGGAAATAAAAATCCTCAAACACAATAATGACCCAGACGGTGGCGGCAGGCATATCGCTCCGTTCAACGTGAATATATCCTCAGTGATTGCGCTCAATTTAGTGTGTGATGTTATCGAAGGAAGCTATCAGATTAATCTCGAACGATCAAATCAAGCTCAGCAAGGATATATTCTTTATTCATTTGCACCAACAGCTCCTCCAGGATTCCTAATTATTGAAAACCCAATTAATCCTGTCTACATGCGATGCCATAATAATTCATTAACCAGAATTAATTTCAAACTCACCGACCAGTCAAATAATCTGATTGATTTACAAGAAGAGGTGTTAGCGATTAGTCTGTTTGTGAAATCATAAATGATTTTCGTCCTAAAGACTCGATCAAATATTCGGTTAAAATTATTTATTATTTTTGTTAACCCAGAACTGAAAACTTTAGCAGCAGAGAGGGTGGATGACCACATCGTTGCGACCAAAATTGATTAAAAAATCGTAAAATCTCCGTTTTCATTTTTTTAGTTAAAATGAGATTTCGTAGGGAAAGCTCATTAAGATTTCAATCAATTTTTTGTCTGAAAACGTTGTAAGGTTTGCCCCTGAGACATTTTTTTTGGTTAAAATGAGATCGTAGGAAGGCTCGTTTTAGGATTTCAATCAAAATTTTGTCTGAAAACGTTGTAGGATTCACCCTCTCTGCTGCTGTTGTTGTTGTTGTTATTATTATTATTATTATTATTATTATTATTATTATTATTATTATAAGGAAAACACCATTAGCTTCTCTATAAAGCCCCTAAGAATTAACTGCTGAGTAGCATCCACTCTTGTTATGATGTCTGACAGTACAGAATGAATTAGACTTTAAAAAGGTGCTAATGTTGTCAGATGTTATACATGGTTGACAAAGATAACTATGTTGGTGGTTCTTCAAGTATAATACAATTTTCTGTGAAATTTGTCCAACTGGGAACTAATTTGATACAGAGACAGGGTCCAGTAATAAAAAGAGAGATGAGAATTGTCAGTATCCCGTAGAGAAATAAAATAGTTAAAACTGTTTAATTATGTAGTCATATAATTTTATTGTGACATGAATGCGTGATGAAAGCAAATTTTATACTGACATATAAACATGATGTGATCATATCATTTTATTCTGACTTAAAATACTGACAAAAAACATGGTGAAATAAAAAAAATTATATTGACATGGAAGCATGAAGTAATCATATAATAGTATACTGACATGAAATATGTAATCATATTATTTGATACTGATAAAAAAAATGAGGTTAATATATAATTTAATATTGACATTGAAGAATGATGTAATCCTACAATTTTAATGTTAACATAATATTTAATATTGACACTGAAAACATTGAAGACTGATGTAATCCTACAATTTTAATGACAACACCACTAACAAGAAGCAAATTAAATAGTTTCATTCTTGTGGTTTTTGCTACAGACATATAAAATTGACAAAACAGGAAACACCAAAATAGAGGGAGAAATTGGGACATTTTGGATAGAGTGAAAAAGTGGGACCTTTTGGAGAGAGAGAGAGAGAGAGAGAGAGAGAGAGAGAGAGAGAGAGAGAAAGAGAGAGAGAGAAAACATGGTAAAACTAGGTCCCTTACTGAAAATTTCAATTATCAATGAATTCACTCTTTGTGTTTTTTATTTTATTTTTGTCTTATGTGTGATGAATGATATATTTACTCACACGTTTACGTCTTCTGACGCATGTAATTCTCAACCATAAATTTCCAACATGCATAAAAACAATCTTTGATAAGCGGACTTTTGAGAATGATCTGAGAACACACATTTACCAAACAGAAAGTATGTATTGGTGTACTGTAAAAATTACATGAATGATGAACTATACTTGTGGGTGCTACATTTCCAGGTGGCTATGATGAGTGCCTTTTATTTCCAACAGACTTGTCATGCCAATCACACACACATACATGAAAAAAAGGCCTGTCAAAACAATCTCATGGTTATATAAAATGAATAATTATCACCTAGTCACCTTGAAATCAGTCAAATGCATCCAAGCTAATTGTTCCAAGTCAGGAATCCCAGCATATTCGTACTTCACAAACTACCCAGGACTATGGCACAACTTGAAAGGGCAGGAATAAAGTATAAATTTATGATCAAAATGCTAAGTTAAAATATAAATGTCTTATTCTACTTGTAACAACCTGCTTTAAAAGTTAAACATTCACATTATCAGGTATACACAAGAAAAGAAACAATAATGACCTTGACTAACTAAAATATGCACATGACTGACTTTAACAGTATAAAGTTTATAGGATTATTAGCAATGAATATTTATTGAAGTTATTTCCCTTTATGTAAACTGTATATGCCAGTATCTATTGTACCAGTACTATAGGTCTGGCCTTGTTTCTTCAGACCAATCATGGAACTGTACTCCTTACAAAAAAATAATGTATGATTTACATTTTCAATTTGTGGAATAATATTTCAAAACATGTTCTGATTATGTCACTCGATTTCAAATGATCTCTTGTTCAAAATGTACCAATTTTAAAAACCTTTGGCAAATTGGGAGTACTGCACCTTTAAAACTACTCATTCTAACAGTAAATTATGAGTACTGGACCATCAAAACTACTCATTTTAATGGTAAATTAGGACTACTCAAACTTTAAAACTAGTCATTCTAACAGTAAATTATGAGTACTGCAATATCAAAACTACTCATTTTATTGGTAAATTAGGACTACTCAAACTTTAAAACTACTCATTCTAACAGTAAATTATGAGTACTGGACCATCAAAACTACTCATTTCAATGGTAAATTAGGACTACTTGAACTTTAAAACTAGTCATTTTAACAGTAAATTATGAGTACTGGAATATCAAAACTACTCATTTCAATGGTAAATTAGGACTACTTAAACTTTAAAACTAGTCATTTTAACAGTAAATTATGAGTACTGGAATATCAAAACTACTCATTCTAACAGTAAATTATGAGTACTGGACCATCAAAACTAGTCATTTTAATGGTAAATTAGGACTACTCAAACTTTAAATGTAGTTGTTCTAACTGTAAACTTCAAATACTGAACCCTTAAATATAGTCAATTTAACAGTAAATTAGGAGTACTGCACCTGGAGTTGTTGGTAACATTACTCAGTATCAATTTTCAATATGTCCATAAAATTCACAACTGTCTTGTTTCTCTTGATGACATGGAAATGTACATACAGCTTGGGTAATGTTAGCAGAAAGCCTACAATGGGAAGCAGAGAGAAGACTAATGATACACTCCAAAATTAATTTCAAAGTTTTCATAGTTATTGAAATTGTGAAAAAGTCAATATTGACAATGAGATGTTTGTCCTTACCTTTACTATGTAAGGCTCAATCAAAAATAAAATTCTGACAAAGGCTAAAGTTTCTCTGCGTAAGACATGTATTTGGTGCTCCACCAGTGGCTAAAAATACTCAGACTGGAACACAGTCCCATTTATACACAAGTGAAGGCTAAATAACATTGATTGTGACATCCTGTTTAATACTGTATCATCTTATTCTTCATATAGCCTACAGCAAAAATTTGGCACCAAACTGTATGTGCCATCTTGCTTCTGTTGAACTAATGACATAATCTTAGAAATAATTAGGTCACACCAATGACATCACACTATTACCAAAGTTGCCAAAATGCTGGTTTGTTTGTTTGTTTGTTTGATTAGGATTTTTAACGTAGCTTTAACAATTTTTCAGTCATATCGCTACGATGTCTGCAGTGAGGCAGTTTATAGTGATGTCTAGCACTGAGACATCATGCCGCAGACATGTAGCATGATGTCTCACCCAGTCACATTATCCTGACACCAGGCCGACCAGTCCTAACACTAACCTCTTAATGCTGAGTGTCAAGCGAGGCAGCTGTTAGTACCATTTTTGTAAGTCTTTGGTATGACTCGGCTGGGGATCGAACCGACGACCTCCCGCTTCCGGGGCGGACGCTATAACCACTAGGCCACCGGAGCGGTGCCCCAAAATGCTGGAAATATGACAGAAGTCAAACATGACCCTATTAAGAGCATCAACAAAATGAGACACCATTATGCATGGTGATCTATATTTTGTATGGCCTTCATGAATACCATGCTGCAATGCAAACCTATTCCTGGATAATTTTTTATTTGTTTGTTTGTTTGCTTTTTTAACTGTGCAACAGCACTTCTAGGCTCTTTAGCACCATACAATCAGTTGTATGTATACATGTTTAAAAATACTAAAAGGTTTAATATCGACCAGCGATATCAAAAACTAAATAGTTCAAAGTAAAATGGTAAAATGTTGGTAACAGTAAAATATGAAGCTTCTCAATCAACGGAACATGGCAATGGTGTATGTTAATGAGGACAGATGAAAAGATGTTAAAAATAAGGGGGGATATTTACATTAGATAAAAATGATCAAGGCAACAACATACAATTCAAATTTAAACTAAAATTTTACTTCCTTCAGGAAATCTAAAATACAAGTGAATGTATAGTATTGAAAAGTTCTTTCATGTCATGCACATTATAATACTTATCACGCGTAGGTTGCAGGTCAAAAGACTGTCATGTAGTGCTTAACTGTGAATGGTTCATTGTAAGTAATGCACTCTGGCAGATCTTTACCTTTTAGTATGTGGGAGTATGCATGTTTGACCAATTCGGATTCTAGCAATTACTACCTCCTCCCTACAGATGGTTATGGAGGAAGGAGCCCATTCACCTAGGGTTAGTTTGATGGTGTGAAGTTTGCTTAACACTGCATCATTCCACGATGCCTGCCACCTTTGGTGTAGGTATTCTTTGATACGAGGTTTAGAATCAGTAAACGGTATTTTAAAATCAGATGGCTCTGGATATAGAGCAATTTTAGCACAATCTGCTTCATTACTTTTAATACCAATATGGCTAGGTAACAAACATTATACTATATTGTATGAGGTACTCAGCTCAGTATTTTTGGCGAGGAGATTGGTTAATAATGGGTTTTCCAGTTTTCTATTATGTAGTGACTGAAGTACTAATTGTGAGTCACAGAAGATAATGCTGTTTAAAATATGTTTCCTTTCAATAAATTTCAGAGCAAGGCCTATTCCTCTGATTAACTCGGAAAAAAAATGGAAGCTTCATTTGGCAAACAAAATTTAGTTAAGTGTTTGCCAGTAACGAAGTCTGCAGCAGCCTTTTCCTCATCCTTTGATCCATCAGTATAAATTCTAGTTTAGTTTCTAAATTTGATGAGGAGTTAATTATAAGAGTTCTAGAAGATAGAAGGGTTTGTCTCAGATTTTTTCCCCATCATGTAGCATAAAAAGTATCTTTGGCTGTTTAAGGAGCCAGGGTGGTGTTTCCAAGACAAATGTTTTCTGAATTGTAGAAAGATCAATTTTGTTACTGTCCAGACTGGATGATATTCTGATGCCAAATGAAGGTATGGCATTTGTTTTTTTTTTCATCCCTCTGATGTTTGTTATAACAGAAGCTTATTTCATATTGTTATCAAAAGGTCTATTTCATATTGTTATCATAGAAGTCTATTTCATATTGTTATTATAAATGTCTATTTCTTATTGTTATCACAGAAGTTTGTCAAGATGCCAGACACCATAAATCTTCAATCGTGACATGTTTTGCTATGATAACTATCTTGCCATGTATGCTGGTGGCAATATGCAAGGCAGGCTATGTCAAAGCTAGTCAATCTCTATACAAATTTAAGGATGTGTCAAAGCTTGACAATCTCTATACAAATTTAAGGATGTGTCAAAGCTTGACAATCTCTATACAAATTTAAGGATGTGTCAAAGCTTGACAATATCTATACAAATTTAAGGATGTGTCAAAGCTTGACAATCTCTATACAAATTTAAGGATGTGTCAAAGCTTGACAATCTCTATACAAAGTATCAAAGCTTGACAATCTCTATACAAATTTAAGGATGTGTCAAAACTTGACAATCTATATACAATTAAGGATGTGTCAAAACTTGACAATCTCTATACAAATTTAAGGATGTGTCAAAAATTGACAATCTCTATACAAATTTAAGGATGTGTCAAAGCTTGACAATCTCTATACAAATTTAAGGATGTGTCAAAGCTTGACAATCTCTATACAAATTTAAGGATGTGTCAAAGCTTGACAATCTCTATACAAATTTAAGGATGTGTCAAAGCTTGACAATCTCTATACAAATTTAAGGATGTATCAAAGCTTGACTATCTCTATACCAATTCAAGAATTTGTCAAAATGTGGCATTCCCTATACAAATGCAATGCATTGTGGAAATTTGACAAACTCAACAGTTTTTAAAAATCCAAGAATTTACACATTCTGCAGGGGGCCCCGAGTGGCTGTGTGGTCTAAAGCGCTCTCTGTTATGGATCACTGCCATCTCATCTCTGCGTGGGTTTGAGTCTAAGATTTGGCTAATGTAGTTATGTGAAAAAGCTTGCCAGTAGCTTCTTGTAGGTCATGGTTCTTTCCGGGGGTTTTCACAGGCTTTTCCTCCACCAATAATACTGGCCGCCATGTATAGTCTATCGTGTGCTGAAAAATGGTATTAAACCCTACAACAACAACAACAACAACACATTCTGCACACTTCTCATTGAATGTAAAATGCAGAAAACAAAAGGCGGTCTGCTGTCTAACAGTAAAGAAGCACTGAATATCCATTATTTACAACTATATGGTCTTAACATAACAAAACTATATAGTCTTAACATAACAGAACTATATGGTCTTAACATAACAAAACTATATGGTCTTAACATAACAAAACTATATGGTCTTAACATAACAAAACTATATGGTCTTAACATAACAAAACTATATGGTCTTAACATAACAAAACTATGGTCTTAACATAACAGAACTACATAGTCTTAACATAACAGAACTATATGGTCTTAACATAACAAAACTATATGGTCTTAACATAACAAAACTATATGGTCTTAACATAACAAAACTATATGGTCTTAACATAACAGAACTATATGGTCTTAACATAACAAAACTATATGGTCTTAACATAACAGAAAAGACTGAGAACCAACAAAGTTTTGTTTGTAGGGTTTAACACCATTTTTCAGCACAAGACCCACAAGAAGCTACTGGCAAGCTTTCACATGTATCCACATTTGCTAAGCCTGAGAATTGAACCCACGCAGACAGAAGTTAGATGGCAGTGATCTGGAATGGTGATCACTTTAGAGCACTCAGCCAATTGGGGCCCCCACAAATTTTTGTACAGTTCAACAAATAATTTATTTCCCAAGAATACAAAGTGAAAAAAGCAAAAATAAAATACGGTAGTTTTAGAATTTTTAACAAAAGTCCTAATGATTAAAGTTCTGAACAAACTTTAGTGGTATTCTAAAATAAATCCAATGCAAGAAGTGCTGATGTGCCTATATCATAGTCATGTGCATGCAGTCTTTTGTTGAATCCCAATAAAAGAATCCAAGAATATACCCTTATATAATATTTCACTATAAATTCAAGTCTCCATTTCCGAGAATGTTATTTTTGATGAGCACTTTGTATAATCCAGAGAAAAATAACTTGAATTAAATTAACTGAATAAATATTTTCCAGCCCAAAATAAATATTTTACACAGCAATAATACAACTGATTGTGTTCAGATTTTATAGTACTAATGAATACTTTCTAGATAACCAAGATAATATTGTCCTCTACCTGACCTCGGGTCATAATTAGCAATTTATATAAAAAGATATTACCTAATGGACAATTTCAGTGTGAAAGGTTCCAACTGTTTACAAGATAGAAATCTTAGTTATAATTAGAAAATCTGTTACTAAAATTATAATATAAAATGTTAAATGTTAACCCTTTACTCCCCATATGAAAATCAAACCATAATACCTGTGCCTCCCATATGACGTTCACGACGTCATACCCTTGCTCCCCATAAAAAAACACGTAAACTGAAAAGCAACGTCATCTTCACAAAATTATATTTTCCCATTGCTCTAATAGCCTCAAAATAACCTAATCATTTCCACCGCAAGTTATTATTTGTTCTAAATGCCAGATTACCGTAAGTTATTATTTGTTATCATTTCGTGATAAAAACAACTACTCCCGATGCACAAGTTGCTTTGTTTTAATCACATCAACCTGTGCTTCGAAACTTTAAACATCAATATGTAAATGTTAATATGTACTTAATTAGCATATTTGGTAACATTATTTTGTAAAATATTTAGTGGAAAATTTTCACAGCCATGTTTTTGTTATATTCTTTGTAATATCAGATAAAAATCACAAGTGAACCTGACAAGCGGCAGAAACGTAATAATGGCGGACATCGCGATATCTAGTCAGTGCTTGTTCATTAGACAGGCCATAATTTTAATTCATTTGGCACATAAATGAAGTAATATTTGAAATCCTTAAGAAACATGATATAAACATTATGTGAATAAATATTTAGCTATTTAACAAAAATAACAGTCCGTAATATATTACACCATGCGACGTTGCATAATTCAATGTGCTATATTAGGTCATGGCTGTTTTTCTTGTATCACTTTTTTGTAATGATAATTACAATACATAGCCCAAAAAAATGAGAATGAATAAAAAAGAAAAGGAAAGTACCAGTACCTACTAATCAATATAACTTATAATTATCAATATTTTTTTTCAACATAATTTAAACGTGTATGGTCATATTATGAAAATCCCTGTTTCTAAAAATAGATGCACCCACATGGCATGCGTGGCGCCATTTTACACTTGGCCGTAGTGTGATTCAGATGGATATATGACTTTATTTCATGCAAGAATGTGATGGTCCTGACCGCTGAGTAAATGGACTTCTGTCAATATCTTGCACGTCTGCAAACCAAGTTGGCTGATCATCATCAGTGTCACTATTTCAGTGTCGATATCTGATGACATAATTGCAGATACTTCGTCATTAAACGCATCATTGTTAAACAGATTTGGTATTTCGTCGGAACTGAATCCAGAAAAATCGTTTTGACTTCCAAACAAATCACTGTTATCAACAGACGAGGACGACATTGTCATGACGAAATCAAGGAATTACCTTCGTAAATAAAAACAATTCACTTCCGGTATTGTCTGTTATACGATTTGATTGAAACTTGTTATATTGAAATGAATGGAAGAAATTAACAACACAGACATTCTTAATTGTGTTATTTTATTTTAAATTCCCGCACTTTCAGCAGATTTCATGTTTTAAACACCTAAATGCTACGTTAAACATTACAATGTATGGAAGAAGACTTGTCGTATTTGCCGCGCATTTTAAGAATGTGATTTTGTACGTAAAAATCCGGATGACATAATGAATTTATACAACTAGTGTATAATTCAGCATCATATTTGAATATATTACGATTATGAATAACTTACACGTGTTGAAAAGGTCATAATATTTACATCGAATTCAGGTAATATAATCGGCAAACGTCTCCATTTTGGATGTGACCGTGGAAAACCCCACTATGTATAATTGGTCGGTTAAATTTAGATTTATAGGTTATAATGTTACGAAGTACGTAATTAAAATCAAATGTTAGTAAAGATTATTTATTTTTGTGACCAGCGTTTGCTTACTGCTCGGCGAATCAACATTTAAATGGAAGATATATCATATTTATTGGTCGATACTGTGTAAGGCGTAGAAAAGCGTAGATGGGGGGCAAAGGTAAAGGCGTAGAAATGCGTAGACGGGGTGCAAAGGTAAAGGCGTAGAAAAGCGTAGCTGGGGAGTAAAGGGTTAAACAACAATTAGAAATGCATTTCGTGGGGAATTTCCATTATTCTATACTCAGCTTGAGATAAGCATGTTTAATGAATAAAAATCAATGACTCAGGTCAGGTAGATAATGAGCTTTTTTTCGTACAAGGTCAAGTCCAAAATACAATTATTCTTGTTGAATAAAAAAACAAATAAACAATGCAAATTAAATATACAAAACACCATATTCCTTCAAGTTTGGATGGAAAGAGGGGCATTCATCTTTATTTACAACTAAAACCATGTCCACGGAACTTGACCACCTTTCCAGTACTTCAAATTCAAAATTAAACATAATGGCAAGGCAGATCAATGGGAAAGAATGGCTCTATATGGTACTTCTAAAAGCAACAGGCTTCAGTGGCACTTTGAACTCCTTGAAAGTTCATTGAAGTGCACAGAACAATGGACAAACGTGGAACTATAGGCTCCTTCCATGCTCACAGAGGGCATGGAACAGTTTGGCCTTCCTTATATGTGTGGAACAACTTGGTCACATTTACTCACTGGCTGCAACAAGCTATAGACTTTCAATAATAAAGCTTTACACAAAGTAATCCCACTTTTTATGGGAAGTGACAGACCAAGTGATAATACTGCTATCAACAGAAATCTCACTTTCTATGGGAAGTGATAGATCAAGTGATAATACTGCTATCAACAGACAGCACACATAATTTAAAAATCAAATTAAGATTCTATTCCATTTCAAGTACCATATGACTGGAAACAAATTGTTTTAACTGTTAACTGACAAATACACACATTGCTGATATCAGTGAATATATCAGCACACATATCCTGTACAGGATTTAGATAGATGTCACTCGCTATGTTCCTCATGTAAATCAAGTATTGGTGGGTAGCTAGATAATAACTTATCTGAGGACGTTGTACTGCTTTGGTGGATTCATCACAAACTTGTAATTGTAATTCCTCAGGCATACATCTGAACCCTGATATCCAAGATACATGCCGCTTTCTGTAAAATATACAAATTATATCATTTTCAATGAAAAAGATTTTTTTTGTTTAGGTAAAAATTAATCCTTTCTCTTAACCTTTGACCTCTTGTCTGATTTTTTTTATTTGGGATGTATCTCTTTGTCCCTTGGTTAACTTGAATACAAATAAAAAATCAAGCAATTCCAAATAAAATCATTTTTTCTTTCTAACAGCTGAGTATTGAAATCAGCTCATATTTTTCAGTATTGACAATAGTTTCAAAGCATCAATTGTGGCATTCATATTAGATTACTAAGATTATCATTTTAATTCTCCCATGGTATAGCATTAAGAATGTAACAAGGTTTATAAAAAGAATCATATGCTATAGTAATGTGTTAGGAATGAAATTGGGTGCTGAACAGGAATCATATGCAATAGTACAGTAAACCTGTCTTGACAGACCACCTGTTTTGAGAGACCAGAATTTCCTTGCACAGATTTATTCATTATATAGTGTTACAACCTGTTATGAGAGACCACTTGTCTTGAGAGAACGTTATTTTCTGGCAGAAGTGATGGTCTTACAAGACAGTAACACTACAATAATCTATTTTTTCCATGAAAAATGTCTGATACATATATTACATGACTAAATTCTTTAATGTTTAGAACAATAAGGCCTGATAATTGGATCAATACACAGGACATAATGATAATTTTGTCTGGTACTGTAACACAGTTAACTACAGAATAAGCTATAATTCAGAGAACCTCATCCCCCACAAAGCCTTCTAATCCACTCAACAGACTGTCAAGCAAGTACAAAGACATTGTAAATGTTTTGTCACTTTCCACAATGTTTTCATGACTTTCCTAGGCAGCATTTTATTCCAAGATTGTCTTTAACTGGGGGACTCCTACCAAGACCAACTACACTTTATCTGAATTACAAGAAAACTGATAATTTTGAAGGGGCTAATGTGGAATTAACATGAAGGCATACTGAGATGGGCTTCTGAAGTTCATTTTCACTGAATTAAATAGTGGACATCATACATCAATGGTATACACAATAGCAAATGAATTCATAGCAGACATGATAAATCAAGGAATACACATGATCAAATGAATTTATAGCGGACGTCATAAATCAAGGTATACACATGATTAAATCAATTTATAGTGGGCATAATAAATCAAGGTATACACATAATCAAATGAATTCATAGTGGACATCATAAATCAAGGTATACAAAAATGGATATAAACTATAAGTGCTTATGTGATATTTTTCCATATAAAAATATGTAGCATTACAGATATTTTCCATATACAAATTTTATGTTGCATTGAAGATATTTTTACATATAAAATTTTTATTTAGCATTACAGATATTTTTCCATATAAATATCCTATATCACTGTTAAGGTACCATACACAAATTTGCATTTATTGTCTATTTCTAAAGAAAATATAAATTGTCTGCATGTCAATTTGTGCCAACTTCATCTTATTAAATCTTGTTTTGTTTTAAATTACAAAAAACTGAAATATGTAAATATACCTTGGTGTTTGAACATCTTTTTCTCTCCAATGGCCATGTAAATGAACTCACAGCCCTTTTCTTCCTAAAATGAATAGATTATTAGGAAATATAATCAATGGAATAAGTGAAAAAAGATCGTATTGATTCCAATGCCTCATGTCACAACATCATTTTCACACACACATAAATTACACACACAAAAACACACACACATAAAATACAGACACAAAACACACACACACACACACACACACACACACAAAAACACCCACACAAAACACACACACACACAAAAACACACACACATACCACACACACACACACACAAAAAACACATACCACACACACACACAAATGGATAGTGATAGTCATCCACCCAGAACCACTAAAAATGTAAAACAGACACCTGTCATTTTCAGACTTAGGTCTACAACAGACATGTGTTTAGTACTATTTCAATAATTTATGATATAACTACTTCATTATTTAGCTTAACATTACAATATTATAATATTTCTACATGTAACATTACAATATTATAATATTTCTACATGTAACATTACAATATTATAATATTTCTACATGTAACATTACAATATTATAATATTTCTACATGTAACATTACAATATTATAATATTTCTACATGTAACATTACAATATTATAATATTTCTACATGTAACATTATAATATTATCATATTTCTACATGTAACATTACAATATTATAATATTTCTACATGTAACATTACAATATTATAATATTTCTACATGTAACATTACAATATTATAATATTTCTACATGTAACATGTATGATATAATATTATGAAGTCTCAAATTATGTCACCATGTCATGTACCTAAATACACAGTAACTCAGAATTCTGAATGTATTTTAAAGTAATTGCTGAACATATAATTCAGCAATGGTACCAGATAATATCTATATCAATAGAAGAATCTTACATTTCTACCAAAACAAATTCTCTATCAGTACAATCTTACATTTCTACCAAAATAAATTCTGTATTAATACAATCTTACATTTCTTCCAAAATAAATTCTGTATTAACACAATCTTACATTTCTACCAAAACAAATTCTCTATCAGTACAATCTTACATTTCTACCAAAATAAATTCTCTATCAGTACAATCTTACATTTCTACCAAAATAAATTCTCTATCAGTACAATCTTACATTTCTACCAAAATAAATTCTGTATCAACACAATCTTACATTTCTGCTCACTGCAACTGCATGTATGAAATTCATTCATTCATTAAATTCACTAAATATTTTCAATCTTTTGCTTACCAAAGCTCACAAAAGATATCAAAATTAGTCCATGCATTCAATAACTTTCCTTTCATATAAGATAGCAGCAGTTTTGAAAGGTTTAAAACAGCAGATGCTTTCTAATGATGGACAGAATTAATTAGTCCTTTGACTGTCAAATGCAAGTCAGTTATTATCATGTAACTACTGTTTTATTTAGCAGAACAATATCGTACTTTTTCTGTATGCAACACCTGTAATAAAATCTCATCATGTCACAAGTCACAACATGTCATGTAAGGGAAATGCATCGATTTGCTGCTAAACAGTCCTAAATGTCCTAAAACCCATGTGCTTACATCAACTTCTCTTGTATAACAGCTACCATTGGCCATTGACAATAGGCTTTGGCTTTGTAACTCCTACCATAGGCCATGGACTATAGGCTTTGGCATGTTTAACTCTTACTATTGGCCACTGACAATAGGCTTTGGTATGTATAACTTTTACTATAGGCCACTGACTATAGGCTTTGGCATGTATAACTCTTACTATTGGCCATTGACAATAGGCTTTGCCTTTGTAACTCCTACCATAGGCCACTGACTATAGGCTTTGGCATGTTTAACTCTTACTATTGGCCATTGACAATAGGCTTTGGCATGTATAACTTTTACTATAGGCCACTGACTATAGGCTTTGGCATGTATAACTCTTACTATTGGCCATTGACCATAGGCTTTGGCTTTATAACTCCTACCATAGGCCATTGACTATAGACTTGGCATGTATAACTCTTACTATAGGCCACTGAATATAGGCTTGGCATGTATAACTCTTACTATTGGCCATTGACAATAGGCTTTGCCTTTGTAACTCCTACCATAGGCCACTGACAATAGGCTTTGGCATGTATAACGTTTACTATAGGCCACTGACTATAGGCTTTGGCATGTATAACTTTTACTATAGGCCACTGACTATAGGCTTTGGCATGTATAACTCTTACTATTGGCCATTGACCATAGGCTTTGGCTTTATAACTCCTACCATAGGCCATTGACTATAGACTTGGCATGTATAACTTTTACTATAGGCCACTTACTATAGGCTTTGGCATGTATAACTCTTACTATTGGCCATTGACAATAGGCTTTGGCTTTGTAACTCCTACCATAGGCCACTGACTATAGGCTTGGCATGTATAACTTTTACTATAGGCCACTGACTATAGGCTTGGCATGTATAACTCTTACTATTGGCCATTGACCATAGGCTTTGGCTTTATAACTCCTACCATAGGCCACTGATTATAGGCTTTGGCATGTATAACTCTTACTATTGGCCACTGACCATAGGCTTTGGCTTTATAACTCCTACCATAGGCCACTGACTATAGGCTTTGGCATGTATAACTCTTACTATTGGCCACTGACCATAGGCTTTGGCTTTATAACTCCTACCATAGGCCACAGATAATAGGCTTTGGCATGTATAACTTTTACTATTGGCCAATGACCATAGGCTTTGGCTTTGTAACTCCTACCATAGGCCACTGACTATAGGCTTTGGCATGTATAACTCTTACTATTGGCCACTGACCATATGGTTTGGCTTTGTAACTCCTACCATCGGCCACTGACTATAGGCTTTGGCATGTATAACTTTTACTATAGGCCACTGACTATAGGCTTTGGCATGTATAACTTTTACTATAGGCCACTGACTATAGGCTTTGGCTTATAACTCCTACCATAGGCCACAGATTATAGGCTTTGGTGTGTATAACTCTTACTATAGGCCATTCACTATAGGCTTTGGGATGTATAACTCTTACTATAGGCCATTGACTACAGGCTTTGGCTTTATAACTCCTACCATAGGCCATTGACCATAGGCTTTGGCTGGAGGTCGTAATGTAACCCCGCAGTTTCCTATTTCTGGGTTGTAGGTCTGAAATTGGAGCAATGCCTGCTTTCTATCTCTTATATTTTTGAAACTTACATTCAAGCAAACAGAATTGTTTGAATCCACAAAGATATATCCATTTTCATCCTTTTTAACTGTTGCCACGTATCCTATAAGTCCATCCTTTCCTATTGTAATCATACAGTCAATGGACACCACAGCTAAAATAAAAAGAGATTTGTTATTATTATCATAACTGTTTTTGTTGTTATGGTGGAGGCATCACCAAACCATCTTCAAACCTCTGAAAAATGATATTTATACCCAAGGCAAATGGAAACACAGTTAGAAATATCTGGTTGAAACAAGTTGATTATATAACCTTTCTAAAAGTAGATTCTATAACCATTCAATAAGTTGGTGGCCAGCATTAATGGTGGCAGAAGAATCTGGGAAAACCCATGGAAAAAAACACCAACTCATGAGAAGCTACTTGCAAGCTTTCTCACATACCCACATTGGCTGAATCTGAGACTTGAACCCATGCAGACAGAGGTGAGATGGCAGTGAGCCATAACGGAGAGTGCTTTAGACCACTCGGCCACTCGGGGACAAGGTGTACTATACAGTAGATACCTTTTGCTATGATTATGGTCACAAACTTAAGTAACAGAAAAGAAGCAAACTGAGTAAGTTTTATAAAACTTTTTAATTATCAAAGTTATCAATGAAAACTGTGAGAGGAACTTATAGTATTATAATATGAATCCAAACTAGCCCTTACAAAGGTCTATGAAAGTCCTAAATGAATGAAAAGTTCCTTATCAATTTCAAAATGGAAAATGTATTGGTCATCCAAAAACCATTATGTTCTCAAGATGGCATTGTCCAGAATTCCTTAGAAAAATATATTAGTTCTAGAATAATAGTATAGTCCAATATTGAGCACTGTCTATTACCAATGAACAGTCCTAATGAAATGTTTTTTCTCTCTTATAACATAAGTTCAACGTAAAACATGTCTGCAGACCTACCACAGAAACACAATGAGTGTGAATGACTGTAAAATTGAGAATTAATCTAATTGCTTAATTTTCTCCTTATATACACCATATGGTGTAATCATACTTTATAATAGACCCCATGTGACTACTGTTATGTGCTTAGGCTCGAATAAACAGTAACATAGAAAGAGTGAAAATAACAAGTTTGTAAAACTTAATAAACAATTTATTGAGTACAAATATTTTTTCAGAAAAGAAAAATAAACTTAGGGTTTTAAGAATCAATTCCAAAAATTAATCCAAAATAATTCAAAATATTATCAACTAGAGAAATGGCAAAAGTCCTGGTAATAAAATGTCCAAATAGTTCTAAGTTCGAATTTCAGCAATCCAAAATGGAAGACGATGTCTCCTGATGAAGTCAGTTCTTGTTAATGAAAATCGATAAGCACATATTCTATCCCAGATAACTAACAAAATAATTCCTCTTGATCCAAACGGATTGACACAATTTCCAGTACAAGGTAATTTATAATAACTCAAAAAGACACAACTTAACATTCTAACAGCCCAGTTTTCTACTGAACAGCTCGCTCCAAAACAATTTACATAGCTGTTTTTTACGTAAATAGGAAAGGGTCACATGATCTTCTAGAAACTATCAGAACAATTTTACGTTTAAAAACTCACGTACCCAGTGTATGACCCAACTAAAATTAGAAAGATGTTTATATAAAAGCTCCATTTTGTCCTTGGAACCAACCAATCATTTTAAAAGCTTGTTTACAACTCTGAAACCAGGTCAGAAATGAGGTCAACACCTGGTGTTTATTCTGTAGTATTGGTCACCCCCCCCCCCTTCAACGAATCTTAAAACTTAAAATGCCAAATTTGAATCTAACAAACAGACCCCCCCCAAAAAAAATGACATATTAAATATACGTAACATTAAATATACTATTGATTTTGTGTTGAAATACAAACTAAATGTTTTTGTTTTTGTTTCCATCTCTCTTTCAATGATTAATGTAGGTGATGCACAATGAGGCATAAATGTTGGTAAAGTGATATATTATGGCATACCACATTTTGTTGCTTTTCTATAACAGCCAACAAGAACTATTTGAAAAGATAGCATAGTCCAGATGGAAGGCAAAATTTAAAGGATTCTATCAAAGATTAGTAAAATCAATCAGTATGAATGATTTCTAACATTTGGTACTTCACACATTAACTTAACTCACATGATGATTGAAGTGAATGCAGCAATGCACACGGAAATGATTTAAACAACCATCCAATCATTAACACAAGGAAATGATTTAAACAACCATCCAATCATTAACACAAGAAAATGATTTAAACAACCTGCCAATCATTAACAGAAGGAAATGATTTAAACAAGCACCCAATAATTAACACAAGGGAATAATTTAAACAACCATCCAATCATTAACAGAAGGAAATGATTTAAACAACCATCCAATCATTAACAGAAGGAAATGATTTAAACAACCACCCAATCATTAACATAAGGAATGGAAAAGCAAATTGGCACTATCACATCATTAAAGTGACACTATCACATCATTAAAGTGACACTATCACATCAATAAAGTGACACTATCACATCATTAAGATTGCATGATTTTCTTGTTAATGCTTGGAACAGATCCATTCAACAAAAAACCACAAATAAATAAATTAGGCACTGTGTATGTTACAATTCCGGGCATATAAAGAACAGTCTTGTTTTCAAAATCACAACATCCTTGAGTCTATCCTCCACCTCCCTCTCCCCCAAAAAAGAAAATAACACTGATAACAGTAGCAGAATCCAGGCGAAACAATCACAATACCATAATTGAGCAATCTAGGTTATCATGTAAATAGTGCTGTCTCATTATTTGGGGTGGGAATATATCTAAGATTTTGTCTATTCATAACAATATCATATGAGTATTAAATACATAACATATTACAAGAATAATACTTACAGATATTACAGTAATAATAAGTAGATATCACATGAATAATGCAGATATTACAAGAATAATACATACAGATATAACAAGAATAATACATACAGATATAACAAGAATAATACATATATATATTACTGTACATGGATAATATGTACAGATATTACATCAATAATGCTTGCAGATATTACATGAATAATACTTACAGATATTACATGAATAATACTTACAGATATTACATGAATAATACTTATGTATATTACATGGATAATACTTATGGATATTACATGAATAATACTTATGGATATTACATGAGTAATACTCGCAGATATTACATGAATAATATTTACAGATATTACATGAGTAATACTTGCAGATATTACATGGATAATATTTACAGATATTACATGAATAATACTTACAGATATTACATGAATAATACTTATGGATATTACATGAATAATACTTATGGATATTACATGAATAATACTTACAGATATTACATGAATAATACTTATGGATATTACATGGATAATACTTATGTATATTACATGGATAATACTTACAGATATTACATGAGTAATACTTACAGATATTACATGAATAATACTTATGGATATTACATGAATAATACTTATGGATATTACATGAATAATACTTACAGATATTACATGAATAATACTTATGTATATTACATGAATAATACTTACAGATATTACATGAGTAATACTAATGGATATTACATGAATAATACTTACAGATATTACATGAGTAATACTTATGGATATTACATGAATAATACTTACAGATATTACATGAATAATACTTATGTATATTACATGAATAATACTTACAGATATTACATGAATAATACTTATGGATATTACATGAATAATACTTACAGATATTACATGAATAATATTTACAGATATTACATGGATAATACTTACAGATATTACATGAGTAATACTTATGGATATTACATGAATAATACTTACAGATATTACATGAATAATACTTACAGATATTACATGAATAATACTTACAGATATTACATGAATAATACTTATGGATATTACATGAATAATACTTACAGATATTACATGGATAATACTTACAGATATTACATGAATAATACTTATGGATATTACATGAATAATACTTACAGATATTACATGAATAATACGTATGGATATTACATGAATAATACTTACAGATATTACATGAATAATACTTACAGATATTACATGAATAATACTTACAGATATTACATGAATAATACTTATGGATATTACATGGATAATATTTACAGATATTACATGAATTATACTTACAGATATTACATGAATAATACTTATGGATATTACATGGATAATATTTACAGATATTACATGAATTATACTTACAGATATTACATGAATAATACTTATGGATATTACATGAATAATACTTATGGATATTACATGAATAATACTTACAGATATTACGTGGATAATACTTACGGATATTACATGGATAATACTTACAGATATTACATGGATAATATGTACAGATATTACATGAATATATTATTTGACAGTTTTACCACAAAAGTTAAATACATTAAAGATTTCAAAGAAAATTTAGCTTAGAAAAAAAAATGAAATATTTAAATAAAACTGATAAGAACAAATTCACTTGTCCATCAGATATTGTATGTTTCTTACATTAAGGACATTTACCTTTAGTATCAGAAGAATTATTTTGCAAGGTCCAAGTTCCAATTTTGTTGTTTTCTATCAGCATGCACACACTTTTTTTGTTTTCTAACTCCAACAGTGAATTAACAGGTGTCCTTGGGGGATATGCGGCAAAGCTTGTCTGTATATCTCTGGCTATACGATCTTCTCCTAAAAAAGATGACATAGTTTGCAGCATTTTGATGGAGCACACAGTTGAAACAGAATGAGATTTTTAGGACAATGTAAGCCTTCTAAAGTTAGGTAAGATAAAAGAATAGGATGAAGTATGGCATGAATTTTCCTGTTAATTTTCATAAAAGTGTGAGAGAGTGTGTTTGTTTGTGTGTATATATATATATATATATATATATATATATATATATATATATATATATATATATATATATATATATGACATAGTCTGTATGCTTTACATAGAGTGTGTGCAGTTTAATATTTTTTATACAACAGTATGTTAAATATCATTTATGTGAGAATGATTGGTCCAAATAAACCCCTGACATTATTGCATAGTATTCTCCTTATTTACTGGCTGTGAATGTGCCAATTGTTCCTTATCTTGCTTTCTGGATCTTTTTGTGTTTACTATTGCTATCAATGTGTTGGTGGCCATTTTTGCAATTGATAGCATTAATGGCATTTGGACAAAAATGGTTACATCTGGTTGACTATGGCCAATTTACCTAAAACAGGGACTTGTTGCACCTCATTGTTTACACTATGAGAACACTGCCTCACTGTTTGAAATGACAGTATGCAACACAACCTCATTGTTTACACTATGAGAACACTACCTCATTGTCTATACTATGACAAAACAACCTCATTGTTTGAACTGACAGTATGCAACACTACCTCATTGTTAACACTATGAGAACACTACCTCATTGTCTATACTATGACAACACAACCTCGTTGTTTGAACTGACAGTATGCAAAACTACCTCATTGTTTACACTATGAGAACACTACCTCATTGTTTATACTATGAAAACATAACCTCATTGTTTGAACTGACAAAATACAACACTACCCAATTGTTTACACTCACAGTATGCAATGTAAAATCATTGTTTACACTGACAGTATGCAACACTACCTCATTTGATTACACTGACAGTATGCAACACTACCTCATTGTTTACACTGACAATAACAGGACTACATCATTGTTTAAGCTGACAGTATGCAACACAGCCTCATTGTTTACACTGGCAGTATGAAAAAACTACCTCATTGTTTACACTGTTTACACTGACAGCATGCAACACTACCTCATTGTTTACACTGGCAGTATGTAACACTACCTCATTTGATCACACTGGCAGTATGCAATGCCACCTCATTGTTTACACTGACAATAACAGGACTACCTCATTGTTTAAGCTGACAGTATGCAACACAGCCTCATTGTTTATACTGGCAGTATGAAAAAACTACCTCACTGTTTACACTGACACTATGCAACACTACCTCATTGTTTACACTGGCAGTATAATACACTACCTAATTGTTTACACTGACAGTAGGTAACATCACCTCATTGATTACACTGACAGTATGCAACACTATACCACACTGGTTACACTGACATTATGCAACACTACCTCATGTTTTGTTCCAAGAATATTGCAGTTGCATCCACATTTATTTTGGACAGATTTCACTTTATCTTTTTAAATTTTAAACTTAAAATTTTATTAACAGTAAGAATGTCAACGAGTTGCTAATAGCAACAAAAAAGATGAAGAAGCAACAAATTTCCAAATGCATGCAGTTCTAGCAGTCATAATGAAGCTAGCTGTCTGTCATAATGAAGCTAACTGTCTGTCAAAATATACTCAGCCATCTGTCATAACAAATCTAGCTGTCTGTCATAATGAACCTAGTTGTATATTAAAATAAATCCAGCTGTCTGTCATAACAAATCTAGCCATATGTCATAATAAGCCTAGCTGTCTGTCAAAATGAACCTAGCTATCTAAATGAACCTAGCTGTCTGTCAAAATGAACCTAGCTGTCTGTCATAACAAATCTAGCCATATGTCATAATAAGCCCAGCTGTCTGTCAAAATGAACCTAGCTGTCTGTTATAACAAACCTAGCTGTATATTAAAATGAATCTAGCTGTCTGTCATAACAAATCTAGCCATCTGTCATAATGAACCTAGCTATCTAAATGAACCTAGCTGTCTGTCAAAATAAACCTACTTGAGGATAAGAATAAAATGAAGAAAAATCTGCACACTTCTTATCTATGCTATCTTGGGATGCAGCCCGATTCAATGGGTGCAAAAAAAAAACCTTGCATCAGTTCGACCCTAAAACCATTATAATACCACATCATGGCTGATGTACCATCTGTTCCTATCTCCATTATCGATGAAAAATTATTTGATTTTCATTTAATATTTCACAAAGAGCAGTTTTGATTATGTCTGCAGTGCAATCAGCAATCTGTTTGTTATCAGCAAATGAAGCACATATTGTGTTATTCATCATTGTGTCTACATTAATGTCAGTCATTTCATTTAGCTAGACTCCCATTTAGAACAACATTTAAAAGTTATTAAAAAGACACTGTTCTAAATGTTTTCTGCAAATAAAATCAATAAATTACAACTGGAAGAAAATACAAAAAACAAAAATACTGAGGTTTTACTTGAAGTCACCTAAACAAAAAAAAATGGACAGGCAACAATACAAGACAATCCAACCATAAAAGACAAACAGATTGCAAAAGTTTCTGATTAAAATTCCTAAGAAAACATACAAGTGGAAGGTATTTTAATTGCAGATGTAGACTATCAAAATATCTGAATAATGAATACATCAGTCTCTGTATGGACAAAGATTGACCATTTCACTTGAATGAAGTGAGAATCAATCACTGGATTGAATAAGACCCTAAAATATACAAAACATTTTTAAAACTTGTTCTTATAATCAAAACCTTTTAAAAACTTTCGCATCTAATGCATCTGATATTAGAATAGTATTCTGACATTGAGAGTATCTTTACAGATTATTACCTGTGGAGGAAACAAGACGAGCTGATATACTTAACCATGGCTGGTCTACACCAGAACGTCTAAATATTACCTGCAACAACAAAAATCCATAATGAATACACAATGCTGAAATGTAGACTCTAAATGAATCCACATGTGATGACCATCAAAAACTTCTATTTGCCCCCAAACCATATTTCCAACTTAATTTCATATTTTGCAAAACTGCCTTCATGCTTTTAAAAAAAGCATAGTTATGCAGCATATTAGCATCACATGAAACAAATAATCAAAAGACTATGAATGAAAATCGTTACTAATTCACATATTAATTACCAAAATACTTCACATGTTAATTACCTAAATACTTCACATGTTAATTACCTAAATACTTCACATGTTAATTACCTAAATACTTCACATGTTAATTACCTAAATACTTCACATGTTAATTACCAAAATACTTCACATGTTAATTACCTAAATACTTCACATGTTAATTA
The DNA here is from genome assembly GCA_029339505.1 of Unio delphinus. Lineage (NCBI taxonomy): Eukaryota > Metazoa > Mollusca > Bivalvia > Unionida > Unionidae > Unio > Unio delphinus. The sequence goes on along the minus strand of JAQISU010000111.1, from coordinate 9,283,212 downwards.
CCTAAATACTTCACATGTTAATTACCAAAATACTTCACATGTTAATTACCTAAATACTTCACATGTTAATTACCTAAATACTTCAATGTATTCAAAAATTCAGCCTTACATAAGGCAAGATAATTGAGAAGACAATGAATGGAAATTGTTACTGATTCACATATTTATTACCTAAATACTTCAATGAATTAAAAAATTCAGTGTTACATAAGGCAAGAAAATTGAGAAAATAAATGGAAATTGTTACTAATTCACATATTTATTACCTAAATACTTCAATGTATTCAAAAATTCAGCCTTACATAAGGCAAGATAATTGAGAAAATAAATGGAAATTGTTACTGATTCACATGTTTATTACCTAAATACTTCAATGAATTAAAAAATTCAGTGTTACATAAGGCAAGATAATTGAGAAAATAAATGGAAATTGTTACTAATTCACATATTTATTACCTAAATACTTCAATGTATTCAAAAATTCAGCCTTACATAAGGCAAGATAATTGAGAAAATAAATGGAAATTGTTACTAATTCACATGTTTATTACCTAAATACTTCAATGTATTCAAAAATTCAGCCTTACATAAGGCAAGATAATTGAGAAAATAAATGGAAATTGTTACTGATTCACATGTTTATTACCTAAATACTTCAATGAATTAAAAAATTCAGTGTTACATAAGGCAAGATAATTGAGAAAATAAATGGAAATTGTTACTGATTTACATGTTAATTACCTAAATACTTCAATGTATTCAAAAATTCAGTGTTACATAAGGCAAGATAATTGAGAAAATAAATGGAAATTGTTACTGATTCACATGTTAATTACCTAAATACTTCAATGTATTCAAAAATTCAGTGTTACATTAGGCAAGATAATTGAGAAAATAAATGGAAATTGTTACTGATTCACATGTTAATTACCTAAATACTTCAATGTATTCAAAAATTCAGCCTTACATAAGGCAAGATAATTGAGAAAATAAATGGAAATTGTTACTGATTCACATGTTAATTACCTAAATACTTCAATGTATTCAAAAATTCAGCCTTACATAAGGCAAGATAATTGAGAAAATAAATGGAAATTGTTACTGATTCACATGTTAATTTCCTAAATACTTCAATGTATTCAAAAATTCAGTGTTACATAAGGCAAGATAATTGAGAAAATAAATGGAAATTGTTACTGATTCACATGTTAATTACCTAAATTCTTCAATGTATTCAAAAATTCAGCCTTACATAAGGCAAGATAATCAAGAAAATAAATGGAAATTGTTACTGATTCACATATTTATTACCTAAATACTTCAATGAATTCAAAAATTCAGTGTTACATAAGGCAAGAAAATTGAGAAAATAAATGGAAATTGTTACTAATTCACATATTTATTACCTAAATACTTCAATGTATTCAAAAATTCAGCCTTACATAAGGCAAGATAATTGAGAAAATAAATGGAAATTGTTACTGATTCACATGTTAATTACCTAAATACTTCAATGTATTCAAAAATTCAGCCTTACATAAGGCAAGATAATTGAGAAAATAAATGGAAATTGTTACTGATTCACATGTTAATTACCTAAATACTTCAATGTATTCAAAAATTCAGCCTTACATAAGGCAAGATAATTGAGAAAATAAATGGAAATTGTTACTGATTCACATGTTAATTTCCTAAATACTTCAATGTATTCAAAAATTCAGTGTTACATAAGGCAAGATAATTGAGAAAATAAATGGAAATTGTTACTGATTCACATGTTAATTACCTAAATTCTTCAATGTATTCAAAAATTCAGCCTTACATAAGGCAAGATAATCAAGAAAATAAATGGAAATTGTTACTGATTCACATATTTATTACCTAAATACTTCAATGAATTCAAAAATTCAGTGTTACATAAGGCAAGAAAATTGAGAAAATAAATGGAAATTGTTACTAATTCACATATTTATTACCTAAATACTTCAATGAATTCAAAAATTCAGTGTTACATAAGGCAAGATAATTGAGAAAATAAATGGAAATTGTTACTGATTCACATGTTAATTACCTAAATTCTTCAATGAATTCAAAAATTCAGCCTTACATAAGGCAAGATAATTGAGAAAATATGGAAATTGTTACTAATTCACATATTTATTACTTAAATACTTCAATGTATTCAAAAATTCAGCCTTACATAAGGCAAGATAATTGAGAAGACAATGAATGGAAATTGTTACTGATTCACATGTTTATTACCTAAATACTTCAATGAATTAAAAAATTCAGTGTTACATAAGGCAAGAGAATCGAGAAGACAATGAGTGATGTAAAATACACAAGCCGTGGACACTGACACAAACATTTATATTAATTACCTGAATACTAAACTTAACTAAACCAGCTAAACCAACATGTATATTAAGTACCTGATCACTAAACTTAACAAAACCAATTGCACCGACTTGTATATTAACTACCTGAATACTAAACTTAACTAAACAAGTTAAACCAACTTGTATGTTAATTACCTTAATACTAAACTTAACTAAACCAACCTGTATATTAATTACCCAAAAATTAAACTTAACTGAAGCATTTTACCGACTTGTATATTAATTACCTGAATAGTAAACTTAACTGAACCAATTACACCAAAATGAATATTAAATACCTGACTACTAAACTTAAACTAAACCAAGTACACCAAGTTGTATGTTAATTACCTGAATACTAAACTTAATGAAACCAATTACACCAACTTGTATGTTAATTACCTGAATACTAAACTTAACAAAACCAATTATACCAACTTGTATGTTAATTACCTGAATACTAAACTTAACTAAACCAATTACACCAACTTGTATGTTAATTACCTGAATACTAAACTGAACGAAACCAATTATACCAACTTGTATGTTAATTACCTGAATACTAAACTTAATGAAACCAATTATACCAACTTGTATATTAATTACCTGAATACTAAACTTAACAAAACCAATTACACCAACTTGTATGTTACTTACTTGAATACTAAACTTAACTAAAATAGATGTAGTCAAGTCAAATCTTCTATTATTTAAATTTAATTTGATATATTAATTCAATCAACTTAAATCAATTTAACTCAATATTTTATTACCAAACTAATCCTTTCATCCACATCTACTGGAAGATGCTTAATCTTGTCCACAACTGATTCATGGGGCAAATGAGGCATGAATTCACTATTTAAAAGAACTAGCTCATCACCGTCCCTGAAATAATAATAATAATAATAATAATAATAATAATAATAATAATAATACTAATAATAAAAATAGTAATAAAAATACTATTTATAATAATAATTAAAAATAATTAAAAATAATTAAAAAAATAATGATAATAATAATAATGATAATCATAATAATAATAAAATTTATGGCAAAGCAGCTGAGCTCTTTGTCAAGGGACAATAAGCATACAAGTTCTTAAAGTTGTAGTTAACAGAATCACATTTCAACCCCAAGAAAAAGACCAGTTAAATAACATCAATAGAGTAGAAGAAGAAGAAGAAGAAGAAGAAGAAGAAGAAGAAGAAGAAGAAGAAGAAGAAAAAGACGAAGAAGAAGAAGAGGAAAAAGACAAAAAAGAAGAGGAACAATTAGTTGGCAGAATCGGTTAAACTGCCTCTTGTTGATAATGATTTTCATTTTGCATCATCCCACACTGCCTTCCTTTTGCTCCATGTCTAAAAAGACTGTCGTAAAGGAAAAAAACGAGAGGGGAGAGGAAAATCTTTCTTGAAATCTACAGAATGCCAATGACCCATTTTATATAAAAATTACTGTCCCAGTTAGTTGAAACAATTAAGGATGAAATAACTTAAATTGATGGTTAACATCTTCACCAGTTACAATACAGCATAAGTACATTATTTAATATGTCAACAACACGTCAAAATATCAAAACTTGGTTTTGATTTACAGTGCTACAATTATGGCATAATTATGACAGTAATATGAATAGAATTGTGGAGTATGATTAAGACAGTGTAATATGATTAGGACAATAATATGATTAAGACAGTGTACTATGAGTATGACAGTAATATGATTAGGACAGTGTAATATGATTAGGATAGTGTAATATGATTAGGACAGTGTAATATGATTAGGACAGTGTAATATGATTAGGACAGAGTAATATGATTAGGACAGTGTAATATGATTAAGACGGTGTAATATGATTAGGACAGTAATATGATTAAGACAGTGTACTATGATTAGGATAGTGTAATATGATTAAGACAGTGTACTATGATTAAGACAGTGCATTATGATTAAGACAGTGCATTATGATTAGGACAATGTAATATGATTAGGACAGTGTGATATGATAAAGACGGTGTATTATGATTATTACAGTAATATGATTAGGACAATGTAATATGATTAGGACAGTAATATGATTATGACAGTGTACTATGAGTATGACAGTAAAATGATTAAGGCAGTGTATTATGATTAGGACAATAATATGATTAGGACAGTGTAATATGATTAAGACAGTGTAATATGATTAGGACAGTGTAATATGATTAGGACAGTGTAATAAGATTAGGACAGTGTAATATGATTAAGACAGTGTAAATATGATTAAGACAGTGTAATATGATTAGGACAGTGTAATATGATCGAGACAGTGTAATATGATTAGGACATTGTAATATGATTAAGACAGTGTAATATGATTAAGACAGTGTAAATATGATTAAGACAGTGTAATATGATGAAGAAAGTGTAATATGATTAAGACAGTGTAATTTGATTAAGACAGTGTAATATGATTAAGACACTGTAATATGATTAGGACATTGTAATATGATTTGGACAGTGTAAATATGATTAAGACAGTGTAATATGATTAGGACAGTGTAATATGATTAAGACAGTGTAATATGATTAAGACACTGTAATATGAATAGGACATTGTAATATGATTAAGACAGTGTAATATGATTAAGACAGTGTAATATGATTAAGACAGTGTAATATGATTAAGACAGTGTAATATGATTAAGGCAGTGTAATATGATTTGGACAGTAATATAATTAAGAAAGTGTAATATGATTAGGACATTGTAATAAGATTAAGACAGTGTAATATGACAATATATAATTGGATTAGGACATTTCAATATGATAAGGACATTTTAATATGACTAAGACAGTTTAATATGGATAAGAGAATTCAATGGAAATGAAGCAGAAAAGAGTGAAAAAACAGTAGGAAAGATATTGGGCATAGCTAAAAGTCACACTGAGAATATACCATTACGTAATCACTTAAAAGACAAGTCCAACACCACAGACCCAGATCTGCTGTCACATAATGCAATGGCAGATCTGTGTCACATAATGCAATGGCAGATCTGCTGTCACATAATGCAATGGCAGATCTGCTGTCACATAATGCAATGGCAGATCTGCTGTCACATAATGCAAAGGCAGATCTGCTGTCACATAATGCAATGGCAGATCTGGGTCTGTTCAGTACGTTAAGAGTAATCAGTACAACAAGAAACACAGACCCTGATCTGCAGGCACAATAAGTGAGTATATATGATAATTGGATGTAACTAAAACCTTACACCAATTTGATCTCTGAAGCCACTGTATCTTGCCGAATCTTGCAGAACACATGCTTATAGTATAGGTCTTTTTTGATATAGTATTTACTGCTAGAAATTGTGGCTCCAAATTCATCACCAAGTTCATGTTCCTGTTTTTCGTGCTGCACACGTAAAACTGTGGAGTCTGCCTCATCTGTCTGTAACAAAATAGATACTAACATTGAGAAATACCTCCCAACATAATTTTTTTGAAATAATAATAATAATGATGATGATAATAATAATAATAATAATAATAATAATAATAATAATAATAGTGCGTGGTATTACCAGTATACAAATACCAATTTATTGTGGTAAATATTTCTGGTAGTTTCCTTCAGTATAGAACGTACAGAAATGTCCAAGTAATCTTTCTATAAATTTAATAATATTAGCAGCATGTTTCCATATTTTAGATAACAAATAATTAAAAACTTTTTTTGTTTTACAAAATAGTTGTAGTTGTCACAAATTAATTTTAAATATTACAAATATAATTATATTTATGCTGTTCAACGTGGTCAGAAAATGGGATCTTATGAAAAATATTCTGGCCATGTGCAACTTTTTAAAAACATTTGATCAGTGAATGCAGCAATCAAACAAAGTGTGAGTGAAGACTAAGAAAGTGATCCCAAACAGAAAGGTCAAGGTGCTCCTGGACTGAAATATCCAATTCACCAAATGATACAGTAAAGGAGGCTAGAGACAGTACTGATTGACAAAGACATGAATATAGCATACATCACAGAAACATAAATACCTAGGGACATCTACCCTTGCATTATTTCTAAGGAACGTGAAAAAGTAACAAAGTGAAGTGAAAATCATCAATTTGGTAAACTCTGAGCAAGACCTGTGATGTGGGTACTTGAAGAAAAATCATATTGTGTCAGAATTGCTACAGAAGGTGGCAATCCTTGACACAGCTAGGATTTTACAGAAGGTCCTTCAGATCAAAGGCCCAAGAAGTCTCCCAATCTAAGCCAGAAACAGATCCACACCCTAAGAAAAACATTAAATACAAAAGCAATAACTGTTCCAGTGGCTAAATTGGATGTCAGATTAACACAAATTTCATTTAGGATGAACAAGCCATCACAAGATGTCTTTCAGATAAACCCCATGTGAAAACCTAATTTTGATTTCCTTTTCTAATTAGTATCTATATGTCACAGTGGTGAAAAAGATGACAGATTTACATCTTTTTTATTTAGGATGAACAAGACATCACAAGAAGTCTTCCACATAAATGCCCATGTGAAAACCCAATTCTGATAAGACGTTCCATCTCAGTACCTATAACAAGCTTGCCAAGTAAACTGCTCTAGTAATGACATTAGATGTCAGAGTGACTCAGTTTTAAATTAGGACTAAATCATCCCAATCCAATGATAATGGGATTGTCCCTTATGGAGGAGTAGCAATAACTAGATTTTCAAGTTAACTGCTGTGTTGGCTATACTGGAAGTCATGGCAACACCATCATCATTTATTACACATTATAAGATGTCCCTTGATGGCACCATCTTCATTTAGTACACATTCTAAAATTTCCTTTTATGGCACCATCTTCATTTAGTACACTTTATAATATGCACTTTGATGAAAACTTCATAAAGATTTGACATGCAGCTCAGGAGGAATAGCAATAACAAAATTTTCAATATGGCTGCTAGTCAGCCATATTGGCTTTTAAGGGCAGTACCATATTTTTTAGGATCAAACAGACATTATAACAAGTCTTTTCGTGAAAATCCTGATATTCATTCAGAAGGTGTATCGATAATATATTTTGAAGATGGCAGCTCTGATTGCCATATTGGCTCTCTAAGCAGCTCAATTTTCATTCAGGACTAACTAGACTTTGGGATGTCTGTACAACTAGTGAAAGTTACATACATGTGGCTCAATCATGATACATGTCTGTACAACTAGTGAAAGTTACAGATATATGGCTCAATCATGATATGTGTCTGTACAACTAGAGAAAGTTAAATACATGTGGCTTAGTCATGATACATGTCTGTACAACTAGTGAAAGTTAAATACATGTGGCTTAGTCATGATACATGTCTGTACCACTAGTGAAAGTTACAGATATATGGCTCAATCATGATATGTGTCTGTACAACTAGTGAAAGTTAAATACATGTGGCTTAGTCATGATACATGTCTGTACCACTAGTGAAAGTTACAGATATATGGCTCAATCATGATATGTGTCTGTACAACTAGTGAAAGTTACATACATGTGGCTCAGTCATGATACATGTCTGTACAACTAGTGAAAGTTAAATACATGTGGCTTAGTCATGATACATGTCTGTACAACTAGTGAAAGTTAAATACATGTGGCTTAGTCATGATACATGTCTGTACCGCTAGCGAAAGTTACAGATATATGGCTCAATCATGATATGTGTCTGTACAACTAGTGAAAGTTAAATACATGTGGCTTAGTCATGATACATGTCTGTACCACTAGTGAAAGTTACAGATATATGGCTCAATCATGATATGTGTCTGTACAACTAGTGAAAGTTACATACATGTGGCTCAGTCATGATACATGTCTGTACAACTAGTGAAAGTTAAATACATGTGGCTTAGTCATGATACATGTCTGTACAACTAGTGAAAGTTAAATACATGTGGCTTAGTCATGATACATGTCTGTACCACTAGTGAAAGTTACAGATATATGGCTCAATCATGATATGTGTCTGTACAACTAGTGAAAGTTACATACATGTGGCTCAGTCATGATACATGTCTGTACAACTAGTGAAAGTTAAATACATGTGGCTTAGTCATGATACATGTCTGTACCACTAGTGAAAGTTACAGATATGTGACTCAATCATGATACATGTCTGTACAACTAGTGAAAGTTAAATACATGTGGCTTAGTCATGATACATGTCTGTACCACTAGCGAAAGTTACAGATATATGGCTCAATCATGATATGTGTCTGTACAACTAGTGAAAGTTACATACATGTGGCTCAATCATGATACATGTCTGTACAACTAGTGAAAGTTAAATACATGTGGCTTAGTCATGATACATGTCTGTACCACTAGTGAAAGTTAAATACATGTGGCTTAGTCATGATACATGTCTGTACCACTAGTGAAAGTTACAGATATGTGACTCAATCATGATACATGTCTGTACAACTAGTGAAAGTTAAATACATGTGGCTTAGTCATGATACATGTCTGTACCACTAGTGAAAGTTACAGAGATATGGCTCAATCATGATATGTGTCTGTACAACTAGTGAAAGTTACATACATGTGGGTCAATCATGATACATGTCTGTACAACTAGCGAAAGTTAAATACATGTGGCTTAGTCATGATACATGTCTGTACAACTAGTGAAAGTTAAATACATGTGGCTTAGTCATGATACATGTCTGTACCACTAGCGAAAATTTCAGATATATGGCTCAATCATGATATGTGTCTTTACAACTAGTGAAAGTTACATACATGTGGCTCAATCATGATACATGTCTGTACAACTAGTGAAAGTTAAATACATGTGGCTTAGTCATGATACATGTCTGTTCCACTAGTGAAAGTTACAGATATGTGACTCAATCATGATACATGTCTGTACAACTAGTGAAAGTTAAATACATGTGGCTTAGTCATGATACACGTCTGTACCACTAGCGAAAGTTACAGATATATGGCTCAATCATGATATGTGTCTGTACAACTAGTGAAAGTTACATACATGTGGCTCAATCATGATACATGTCTGTACAACTAGTTAAAGTTAAATACATGTGGCTTAGTCATGATACATGTCTGTACCACTAGTGAAAGTTACAGATATGTGACTCAATCATGATACATGTCTGTACAACTAGTGAAAGTTAAATACATGTGGCTTAGTCATGATACATGTCTGTACCACTAGCGAAAGTTACAGATATATGGCTCAATCATGATATGTGTCTGTACAACTAGTGAAAGTTACATACATGTGGCTCAATCATGATACATGTCTGTACAACTAGTGAAAGTTAAATACATGTGGCTTAGTCATGATACATGTCTGTACCACTAGCGAAAGTTACAGATATATGGCTCAATCATGATATGTGTCTGTACAACTAGTGAAAGTTACATACATGTGGCTCAATCATGATACATGTCTGTACAACTAGTGAAAGTTAAATACATGTGGCTTAGTCATGATACATGTCTGTACCACTAGTGAAAGTTACAGATATGTGACTCAATCATGATACATGTCTGTACAACTAGTGAAAGTTAAATACATGTGGCTTAGTCATGATACATGTCTGTACCACTAGCGAAAGTTACAGATATATGGCTCAATCATGATATGTGTCTGTACAACTAGTGAAAGTTACATACATGTGGCTCAATCATGATACATGTCTGTACAACTAGTGAAAGTTAAATACATGTGGCTTAGTCATGATACATGTCTGTACCACTAGCGAAAGTTACAGATATATGGCTCAATCATGATGTGTATGTACAACTAGTGAAAGTTACATACATGTGGCTCAATCATGATACATGTCTGTACAACTAGTGAAAGTTAAATACATGTGGCTTAGTCATGATACATGTCTGTACCACTAGTTAAAGTTACAGATATGTGACTCAATCATGATACATGTCTGTACCACTAGTGAAAGTTACAGATATATGGCTCAATCATAATATGTGTCTGTACAACTAGTGAAAGTTACATACATGTGGCTCAATCATGATACATGTCTGTACAACTAGTGAAAGTTAAATACATGTGGCTTAGTCATGATACATGTCTGTACCACTAGTGAAAGTTACAGATATGTGACTCAATCATGATACATGTCTGTACCACTAGTGAAAGTTACAGATATATGGCTCAATCATGATATGTGTCTGTACAACTAGTGAAAGTTACATACATGTGGCTCAGTCATGATATATGTTTGCACAGCTAGTGAAAGTTACATATATGTGACTCAATCATGATACATGTCTGTACAACTAGTGAAAGTTACATGTCTGTCATTCAATCATGATACATGTATGTCTGTAGAACAAAATGAAAACACACTGAAAAATACTAAATAATCAAACTATGGCACATTCAAGACTCTCAAAATCATTGACAGTAACATAAATATTAAGCAAACAAATTCTAGACATTTCAAGTGAATGTGGGTAAAATTCCAAGCATTGAAAAACACATACTGGTTAGAGTATGAATAAAGAATTACTAACAAACTTACAGAATTAAGTCTGCAAATGAACAATTTCTTCAGGTGTTCACTGTAAACATATGTCGTAGATCCTAATTTACTGTAATGCTTCAGGTATTTTGGGTCAATTATCAATGTCTTTATATCATTTGACTTGATAAGTGTGATGTCTTGAGCCACAACTGCATCTTCTTCCAGATCATCATCAACATCTCCCATATTATTATAAGATGATACTGCAGAAGATGACGAGCTGGAGCAACTGTTCTCAGATGAATCCATTACAAAATCACCATCACTTTGGTCATGATGCTGCTGAAAGTAATTCAATTCTTCTGGTATGAAAATGTTGATAGTGTAGCTCTCACACCTGTCTTGACTTTCCATTGACTTTATTGCACAATTAGTTTTCTTAAGAGAATTTTATATCAACCTGAAAATAAATAATGAAAGATTAACTTAATGGCAGATATTATTAACACTCAATAATATATAAATTGAAAACATTGTATTGCCACAAGTGACCTCACCACTCAAGACAATACAAAATGTTTCACTTCACGAATTAAATATTTTTGTTAGGCAGCGAACCCAAGATTTTCATTTAATATTGGTTTTCAATCAATACCAATCAATGCTTGATTTTATTTATTGTTTTCAAACACGATTGTGATGCAACATAAAATTCCTGCTTTAGAAAGTTATTGTTATATTAATTTATGAGTTTTCTTCTTAAAACTGTACTGTTTGAAGTGTTTGTTTGTTTGTTTGATTTGATTTTTAACACAGCTTTAACAACTTTTCAGTAATATTGTTACGATATCTGCAGTGAGGCAATTTATAGTGACGTCTAGCACTGGGGCATCATGCTGCATACATCTAGCATGATGTCCCACCTAGTCACATTATCCTAACACCAGGCCGACTAGTCCTAACACTAACCTCGTAATGCTGAGCACCAAGCAAGGCAGCTGTTAGTACCACTTTTGTAAGCCTTTGTATGACTCGGAAGGGGATAAAATCCATGACCTCCTGTTTCCGTGGCAGACACTGTAACCACTAGTCCACCGGAGCAATGTGTACTGTTTGTCACAGAGTATTACTGATATATGATACAGTATAGGTGACACGGCAAGTTTACCGACATTTATCATAAATCATGTCAGAAACTAATAACAATAAAGATAATATTTTACTTATACATTGGCTGTTTGAATTTTGGCATTTAATGTAATTAATGACAACAGTACTACATTAATAAAAAGAAGTTCCTAAAATTTTCAAAATAAATGTATGCCAGTAACTTTTTAGACATTTACACTGTACATATATGATGTTTCAAATTATGTAATTAGTCTAATGAAAAAAAAAAAAGATTCTGTTTGATGATACAATATCATTAAACAACAGATCTGAATGATTGTGAGATTATATGTGAAGATTTTGGGTGCAAATTTTGTTTATTTTTATTGCAAACAATTTGCATGATACATGTTGAAAATTAATACCGTAATAAAAAATGTAATTACCTGAAGCCTACTTTTGTTGTTTGGGATTCATCTTTATGCATTATTGAAGGAACGTTTAAACTGATTACATAAATGTATACTAAATTGTCACTAGTCATTAAAAATGTTAAGAACTATTGTAAGATGGGGAAGAAGAGAGGGAAGTATTTTTTAAAAGAGAAACAAAGGCCTAAACTTAGTAATACAGCCCAGAAGAACTTGGGTAAAGGCAGACATAATTCCTAACAAAAAAAAAAGAAGTTCCAAACATGCTAGTGTTACTCTGACAACAGCATTTGTTTAACTGATAAATTTCATTATGTCATTATCATATTTAATTTATTGTCCTATGTAATGCCAAAAATCTTGACCCTGGGTACTCTGACTATTGCCCTGGGTACTCTGACTATTGCTATGTCATTTAATGTCAAAAATCTTGACCCTGGGTACTCTTGACTATTGCTATGTCATGTAATGCCAAAAATCTTGACCCTGGGTACTCTGACTATTGCTATTTCATTTAAAACGTTCAAGAATTAAATGAAGACCCACCAATATGCATACAACTTTCCTTGCGTGGATGTTTATCAATATGTCTGTTGGTGCAAGAAATGGTCAAAATTGCAAACAGTAATAAAACTCTATGATGACAATAAATATCTAAAATAATACATCTGACAATGAAAACAGTCCAGGTGTATGGTAGTCAGCCAAGTTACTATGTAAAATGTCTGACAGTCACTTGTGCAATATATTATTAAGGTTAAAATGACCCCTACAGCAAGAAAGGTTATAATTAATTTAAGGTTAAAATGACCCCTACAACAAGAAAGGTTATCATTAATTTAAGGTTGAATTAACAACAAAAGAGTCTAAATTATGCAAATACAAAGGTTATTATGTGTTACATGCAATTCGGAGAGAAAAGTAATTCAGAAAACACAAATGTTTATTATAGTTAATGCTGGTGGATAGTGAATGTACACTAAAGTTTATAATGCAAGCAATTTCAAGAATTAAAGCAAGCTAACGTTTTCATGAGTTACATGTGCACATGATAAAACTTTCACTGAAATAATGCAGGTGTCCAAGACAAACACGACAGTACATAGCCGGCCACATAAAGTGACAAAGCCTTTAAAGCAAGCAGGATTATCTTATTTTCATAGTGCTATTTACACATTAGGTAATATTTTTTTTCATTTGTCTAAAATGATGTCCTTACCTGGTTTTCTTTTATATATGAATAAGCAAGCTGATGTCTCAGTTTTATAAATACCTTACTCTGCAGTATAACATGGCCTGTACTTTGCATGCTGACAGAAATATAACTGAGAAAAATAACAGCCATGTTTAACTCAAGTCTGTAACGGAAAATTCTGTACAATTTAAATACTTTTGTACCCATTTAAAAATTTAAATTTAAATGCCTCACAAATCATAAAAATGCTATATTTAGACTTAAGTTTACAACCCTTAAATTCAATATATTTTAATGTCATAAATGTTGATTAATGGAGTCAGGCTGACAACTGCCCAACTCAGAATAACCCCTTTCCCTACATATGAATAGAAATGTACATCAATAGCAGTAGAAACTGATACATTTATACAGTTATATGAAAATAGAAATGTACATCAATAGCAGTAGAAAACTGATACTTTTATACAATTATATGTAAATAGAAATGTACATCAATAGCAGTTGAAAACTGATACATTTGTACAGTTATATGTAAATAGAAATGTACATCAATAGCAGTAGAAAACTGATACATTTGTACAGTTATATGTAAATAGAAATGTATATCAATAGCAGTATTCATTCTCCAGTCAAAAGGGGTAGAAGACTGAGAGACAGAGGAATGGATTGAATGAAATTATAGATGAACTTAATGAGTGTGGCACATATCAGAGAAAGGTATATCCAATGAATACACAAAACAACTGTTGTGACCAAAAAGCTAGGAATTTAAAAAGTCATCACTTTTTTATCATTATTGCAGCAACTAATTTAGCTTACAAATCAAATTGATCTTTCCAAACATAAAATCTTGTGTGGTTCGTAGGTGGTCACTTTAAAGTTTTTATCCTGTCCAGACTGCAGAGCTTCTTTCAACAGCCAAAGTTCACGAGTCGACTGTTGCTATAATTGAGTCAATCATTTCACTTTACACTCTGTGTGCACATTTCCTTGTGAGTCCCAGTATACTTTTTAGGACCCCAACTAGCAAAACTTAAAATCTTGTCGTTGGGGTGCTCGCCTGTAGACGATACTAAAAGGTCTCCTTCAATGTCAGGGTGGTGTTGACCTAGGCGATCGATGTTTTACAACTGTTCATGTCAAAGTACAGGTTGTAATCTTCTAACACTTCTAAAGCTTCATACAATTCGAAGCGAGCATGGGCTCTCATGTAAGACACAATGATGACATTTCCAAATTTGTTTGCTTCACCACAGTCCAGTTCTTCTTTGTAATTGACTAAGATCAAGTTCTCACAAAGAATGTCCTCATGTTTCATGTATTTAGTTTGTCCTGAATCATCTAGAAGTAGTGAGAAGGTTCTGCCAAATACCCCATCTTGGGTAAACATTGTCCTTGTGCCATTTTGTCCCAGAAGCAATTCAACATTACTTTGGCAATGATTGCCTTTCTTCATTTTTCTCCTCATTGTCTAAAGCGATGCTTTCCTGCTTCCAGTATTCTCTTTGAATTTATTTTGGCCTTCAGGAGTGTGGCACCAGAAAGAATAGCCCTGGCTTCTTTTTTCAGTTTCAAAAAGGCATCCACATAGTCAGCAAAAATGCCTTTTTGAGTCTCATTACTCTTGTGGTATTTTTCTGTTTTGGGAAAGTGGTACAATTCATACACTTATTATAGTTGGTATCTCAGATTCAGAGCCTTAAAAAATTCTACACTTACCCACATTCCTGTCAAGGCCAGTTCATCCTGGGTTTGCTGACAAGGTCAGTCCTGGTTGCATGTTTCGGTACAAGTGCGGCACAAGGGAAACATAAGTTTACCTTGGTAATGGTGAGATAAAAGAGGATGGTACAAGTCCATGGGAGGAAAAACTTTACATTTAATCAATCCTTCTTATTGTTGAATCCAGGTCGATGTGCTCCATCAGAAATTGTGGGTGCCATACAGAAAAGTGACAAAGATTTGCACACATAAGGATACAGCCAACAGACATCCAAGTATCATATTTCTTCTCTTTTCTCCTCATCGGCTTGGTACAGCAAACAAGTGGCATTTGTCCATCCTCTATACAAACTATACAACAGGTTCAGAGGGTCCACCAGCTTGTAACTTCCCATGATAAGTTTAAACTCTGGATCAGTTTTCACATGGTGATTGTACTCATGTTCCCACATTTCCACCACTTGGTAACCTTGCTGTTCAAACTTCATGCATCGTTGACAAGTAGCCTCGTATGGGTCTTCCATGGTATGTTGTAAAAACTGATTTATAGTGTCACATTCAGGGTAGCAGATCGGACATCCATGAAACAATCATCCATTAACCTTGTACATGATCTTGCTAGTTTTTTAAATCCCAACTGTTCACTGAATGCATTCCATTGGTCATTTCTCCTCCTCCATTTTGGGCATGTTGAACACATTTGTCTTCCTTGTCACACAAGTAGCGTAACCAGCCTCGACTTTGACTGCTTATTGGCATTTGACAAAGATCATTGTTTAAGGGCTTATGCCAGCTAGGGTGTTTTTAGGCATGAATTGTTGACAGTGTACCAAGGAACAGCCTTTAAAATTTTCTTTGTCGAGTCTCTATTTTATCTACAAGTCTTTTTTTAGAACATTTCTGACCTCTTTTTTTGTGTGTTTGAATGTGTATTTGTTTGTTTGTGAATGTCTACATTTGTCCCTATCAACTCTAAAAGCACAGTTCACATATTTGTAGTATTTCAAAAATGAATTTATTTAGGTGGTGGCCATATTTAATAGTTGTTCAGAATTAGTTTTATATGATTGATACCCTGCATGGCATCATATTATCTGCCAAAGTTGACACATTCACAACAAAATTTTGAGGAGCTGTTTTTCCAGTTTTAGCTAACATCATCCATATCTGACAAAAGGTAGGCATGTTTTGTACAAATCTTGATTATTTAACAATGCTTTTTGTTAAGTCTTGTCAAATTCTAGTCAATGGTTTTGAACACGCCATTCAAAATTTTCCATCTTAAACTGATAGAAAGAATGGCTCTATTTGATGGCAAAAACAAATTCCTAATGCCAGTATGATTTCTGTCATATACAATCAAATGATACTGAACCCTACCAAAGAAAAAGAATCTACCTGTGCCCATATCTGACAGTAGATCCAGATTGTATACATTTCAATGTACTCTAAGCCAAGATGGGTTCCGTTAAGCAAGTTTGGTCAAATTCTGTATGTGCCTTTTGAGAAGAAGGATCATGGTCAATATCAAAGCTAAAAATAAGAAAACTGCCCCATACCTAAATGTGCATTGGGCCCATCACATCCTGTAAGAGAGTTGCATGTCAAATTGGTTTCTAATTTGCCTGAAAGAAACCATAAACCTGCTGACAAAATGCTGCATTTTTCCCCCATGAAGCACTGGTAACTAAAGCTCCCTGTGTCATCCCTCCATATTACAAAGATCATCTGTGTAATGTATCAAAAAATATAAACTGTCTTTGTACAAACTGTAGTATGTTTCCCTCAAATGGGGAAGAGTATAATTATTGCTCACAGCGTGAATAATAATATGTTGTCCATTGCTCATACTGTCTTGCTGGTGAAACATAACAAGCAGTACATATGCGATTGTTTGACATTTAAGCTCAACTATAGCATTAACAACTTATGAAAATCCCATTTCAATGTTTGTTTTGTTTCGGGGATTGTTATAAATATTTAATTTGCAAATTTTATCTAAAACAATGAATGTCATTATCTGCTATTGTAATGTAACATTGTATGTTGGACTTTAACCTTGTCCAAAATTATGTTTTTTTTCTACTTGACCTGAATCATTGATCTTTTGAACTAGTATTCTGCAAAGGCAACTAATACATAGCTAAAATATTATCTACTTATATGGGTTTAATATCAGGATCATTATTAAAAGAAGTAAATATGTTTATTTGGGTCTGAGTCTAAGTTATTGGAATTCATCCTCAATTTATGTGCTGTACCTGACAATGTCCAAGTTATGCATTATAACCTTTGTAACAGACTTTCTAAAAACAACTAACATTTTATTTTTTAAACAGTAAGAACTTTCTAGAAGGTTAATCTCCATGAGGCAATGTTCTTTTAATAAAAATGTTGATTGTGACCGGAGTTCAAGTAGAGGATTATATAATCTTGTCACTGGAAAGATTATTTATTCATGCTTTAACATCTGAACAGAATCAAGTTATTGTTTTGTACAGAAATTGATTTGGGATTATTAAAATTATTTCTTCTCTGGAAATACAAATACATGTACATTCTCAGAAATAAAGTCTTGAATTTATACTGGAACTTAAAATAAGGATTTCTTATCGTAATGTATTACTGTGTTTCAGCCGAAGATTGCTGACACATCATTTACAAGCTTTGAATTTAATTTGGATTTCTAGTAAAGTTTATATTTTGGAATTTAATTCACAATACTGTAAGTTTTTATTTCACTTCGTAATTTAGGACAACAATTTATTTGCTTAATTTTACAAAGCTTGTTGCTTTTGTTTTTGTGAATGTGGACTGAACCCCAGCTGAGTCGTGCCAAAGACTTATAAAAATGGTACTCACAGCTGTCTTGATTTGTGCTCAGCATTACAAGGTTATATTGTTAGGACTGGTCGGCCTGGTGTCAGTATAATATGACTGGGTGGGACATCATGCTACATGTCTACATCATTGTCTGTGGCATGGTGCCTCAGTACTAGACATCACTATAAATTGCCACACTGCAGACATCATAGCTACATTAAAAATCCAACCCACATACACTATTTTCTGTTACTTATTTTAAGAGCACAGACTCGTAATGGGGATCTTCACCCCAAAGGAACTGAAATCTATAAATGATGTTTAAATTGAGTTGGCAGCCACTGATTATATTAATAATGGTAAGAGTGCTTTCTGCAAATATGTCACATCCACACTGCTATTGCACTAATTATTAGGAAAAGACCAATGGCTCTTCATCTTCATTTCCATCTCCAACAGTCATTTGTTAAGAATTTAGAAAACAAAATTACTCCAAGGCTTGTGAATCCCCTCATACAGATTGTGGTGACAAATAGATATTAAGACAAATCATGGTGAAATACAGAAACTAAGACAGGTCATGGTGAAATACAGACACTAAGACAAATCATGGTGAAATACAGATACATGTACTACAATAGATTGTGGTGAAATACAGACAGTAAGGCACAGTGTGGTGAAATACAGACTCTAAGACACATTGTCGTGAAATACAGACTCTAAGACAGATCAAGGTGAATTACATACACTAAGACAGATTGTGGTGAAATACAGTTATTATATATCAACCTGAAGGCAAAGCAGAAGACATACAGCCAGCAAATCATCAAGATTACAGAATGTTTCCACAGAAATTTAGTCACTAAGGTTGGTAACAGGCCATGAAAGCATCACATTAGATCTGGCAGAAAATCCATGTGTGAATATGTTCCAGAGGATCGCAGCCCATTATTGGAAGAAAAAGAAGATAGATTAGTGGTGCTAATGCCAATTGGTTCTAGGCTGAACTGATCAAACCAATCAGTGCACCCCTAAGAGAACTGTGCAACAGAACTGAAACAATCTAGGAAAGCAGATGCCCACATCGTGATGGGTGGAACCAGTTCCAGGGCAATTATCAACAGGTGCTATGTTTCAGGAAATGACTAGGATACAGATTAAAATGCATGGGTCAATGTCAGTCACGTTTAACTTAGTAGTATCATGGTCACTAACTGTATTCATATATGGATATTCAAAGTAATCATCATCATCTCTCATCATCATTCTCACATACCCACATTGGCCGAATCTGAGACTTGAACCCAAAAAGACAGGTGAGATGGCAGTGATCCATAATGGAGAGCGCTTTAGACAACTCGGCCACTCGGGACCCTGAGTTGCAATAGACAACTATGCCATGTGAGGTCTTAGAGCACTCTGCCAGATTGGGTTTTAGACCACTAGGCCACATGAGGCCTTAAAGCACTTATCCAGATGGGGCCTTGGACTACTAGGCCACATGATGCCTTACACCACAAGGACAAAGGAGGCCTTAGAACACTCAGCCAGATTCGGTTTTAGACCACTAGGCCACACGAGGCCTTAGAGTACTCAGCCAGATGGGGCCTTAGACCACTTGGCCACATTGGGCTTTAGACTACTCACGTCACATGTAGTCCTCATTACTCAGCGTAGACCCATCTTTGATGCATGCTTATGAAGAAAATCATAAAAACTGGTTTTTCTCAGCTGTCGTGTGTATAACATGGCCTTACTTCAGATATGCACCTATCACTTCGTCATTTTCACTTCCTGTACTTCAATGAAACATTGTAAACAAAAGAAAATTACTTTCTGCATTTTTTTATTTTGTAATTCATTCACTGCAATTTGAGAATCTGGTACTGTCTAGTCCAACAAATTTGTTTCCCTTGTTTTAATAACTGCTAATGATAAGAGTACTTTGTAGACTCATTGTCATGCCAATCTCTTGAGCACAATTTATAGCAGTCATTTTCATTAGCTATATATTTAGATCATGTACAGTTTCCATAAGTACAATGCCAAATAAAAGCCAATCATAGTGCATGAAAGTAAAATATAGTTGTGCCAACATTCTCTCCATTGTGCATGTTGTAAATGCAAACAATGTAACCTAAAATCTATCCCTGTCTCAGAAGTACATATCTGAACAGATCCCATTAAAACAATCAGATATTGATTACATGATTACATTATAACCAGTTGAAATACCAAATACATGAGAAAAAGCAAAACCAAAGCGGATCTGTGGGATAACAAAAGAGCCTCGAAGGTGGAGGGTGTTGTTAAGAACACAATGCATTGTCATGTATATTGGAATGGTATTATTGGTTGGCTTTGTTAATGATTATATATTTCATACATCTGTATTTTATACATGGCCTTGTCCAAAACCAAGCTCAAGCTGTACCAGTGAGATTTATTTGAAGAAAACAGTGTGCATACTTTAATTTTCACTCTGATTCTGGATTAAATATTCAGATCATTATCAATGGAGGTCAACATGGTTATTTCAGTATGGGTCTATTACATCAGATTTCCACTTGGTAATTCCCACACCTGTTTATCACTTTGAATGTTTTAGAAAGCAGGCTGACCTACATCCTGACTCAGTATTGTGTCTTAGTTTTTTTATAAAATGTTGTTTACTTGAAAGATTACTCAATCTTGCCTTAACACCTTAAAGCAGAATCAGTCTTATTAAGAGCTGTATTACTTCTTCATGTGGGTGTATTTATTTATTCAAATTATTATTCCCTGGAAAGACAATGAGCTCCTCAATAATATTCTTGGACTGGAATATACATTTGGAATTATAATGAATTCAGACAATGGTTGTAAACTAAATTTCATTGTAATATTGGGTCCTTTGAAAGGCATTTTGCTATAGTTTTAACCTTGCTTTTGTGAAAATGTTTTACAAAGGCATGTTTATGATAGGCACTACATAGAAAACTCAAAATGACAGTGATTATTATACTGACTTCTAAGTATACAAGAGATGGGAAAGTGATACTGGGAATGCCAGTGATATTACTACACTGACTTGTAAGTACATGTATATGAGATGGGAAAGTGTTACTGGGAAATGCCAGTGAGTGATAATTACACTGACTTGTAAGTACATGTATATGAGATGGGAAATCATTACTGGGAATGCCAGTGAGTGAATGTAGTTGTAGTAGGATTAAATGCCATTTGTTCAGCACATGATAGGCTATACATGGCGACCAGTATTAATGGTGGGGAATGAACCCTGGTGGAAAACCCTGAAAGAACCACCAACCCATGAGAAGCTGCTGGCAAGCTTTCTCACATACCCACATTGGTCGAATCTAAGACTCGATCCCATGCAAACAGAGGTGAGATGGTAGTGATCCATAGCAGAAAGCACTTTAGACCACTCAGCCACATGGGGCCCCACCAGTGAGTGATAATTACACTGATTTCTAAGTATATTAGAGATGCGAAAGTGTTACTTGGAAAGCCAGTGAGTGATAATTACATTGACTTTTAAGTATATGAGAGATGAGAAAGTGTAACTGGGAATGCCAGTGGGAAATAATTACACTGACCTCTAAGTATACGAGAGATGAGAAAGCATTCCTGTGAATGCCAGTGAGTGATAATTACACTGATGTCTAAGTATATGAGAGATGCGAATGTGTTACTTGGAATGCCTGTGAGTGATAATTACACTGACTCCCTGGATACACCCTTAATCAAAACACTGGCACCTAATAGATTACATCATGGTACGCCAGACGGACTTAAAAGATGTTTGTCATAACAGAGTGATGCCTAGTGCAGAGTGCCACATAGAGCATCGTCTTGTTAGATTCAAATTTCCACTTCAAGCCCAGGCCCAGACAACAAGGAAGTACCCAGAGAAGGAAGCTCCAGATAAAAAAAAAAAAACCTTTTGTGTGCTGACGTCAATCAGTCTGCAGTCTAGACACGAAGAACCAAATTATTATCAGATCTATCTCCAGAAGATATGTGGAATCACATCAAGGCTGCCGTTCTGCAAACCACAGAAGAATTTCTTGGATTCACCACTAAGAAAAACAAAGACTGGTTTGATGAAAACATCCAAGAAATCCAAGAACTGCTTGCCAAAAAAAAAAAAAGATCAGTGTGCAAAGCCCACCTCGCTCAACCATCCTGTCCACAGAAGAAAGCAGCCTTCCGCCATATCTGCAACTCCCTACAGTGCAGGCTCTGAGATCTACAAAATGAATGATGGACAAAACTTGCAGAAAGAACCCAGATGAACGTTGACACTGGTGACTACAAGGGGTTCTATGAACCGTTCAAAGTAGTGTATGGTCCTCCCTTCCAAATAGAGCTATCTATGCAGTGCAGGTGGCCAAGTGCTACTGACTGACAGGGAATCTATCCTAAACCGCTGGTCAGAGCAATTCCTCACCCGTACAGTCCATGAGGCAGCTATAGATCTGTAAAAGCCATACAACAGTTGAAGACTGTAAAAGACGGTATCCCACCTGAGATATAGAAGAGTGGAGGCCCAGCATTACACACCAAACTTCACGAGTTCTTAATTTGCTGTTGGGAGCAAGTGAAACTTCCACTTGAACTCCGAGATGCAGTCATCATGACCTTGTACAAAAAACAAGGAGGTTAAAGTCTGATTGCTCAAACTACCATGGGATAATTCTGCTCTCCAATGCAGGAAAAATCATTGCGAGAGTGTTGCTGAACAGACTGGTGTCCACCATTGCAGAAGAACATGCTTCAGAGAGTCAATGTAGTTTCCGAGCCAATAGAGGCACAACTGACATGGTGTTCGTCCTGAGGCAGATCCAGGTGAAATATCGAGAACAAAACAAAGGACTATAAGTCACATTTGTGGACCTGACGAAGGCGTTTGACACAGTGAGCAGAAATGGACTGTGGAAAATCCTTGAAAAGCTCGGCTGTCCTCCCAAGTTCCTTACCATGGTCATCCAACTACATAAAGACCAGCTTGGTCAAGTCAGAAACAATAACGACCTGTCATCGACATCCCCCATTGTAAATGGCGTGAAACAGGGGGTTGTCTTAGCCCCCACACTGTTCTCAATCTTCTTCAGCATGATGCTCCAACACGCAACAGAAGACCTCAACAACGAAGATGGCATCTATATCCGATTTCATACTGATGGCAACCTCTTTAACTTAAAGCGACTTCAGGCCTACATTGTAAAAGCTGATTAGAGAACTTGTATTTGCATTTGACGCTGCCCTTGTTGCTCACACAAAAGCTGCCTTACAGCACGTAACATCCTGCTTTGCAGAAGCCTGCCACCTCTTTGGTCTTGATTTCAACCTAACGAAAACGGAGGTAATTCTCCAGCCTGCACCCAATAAAGAGTACCAGCCAACAATCATCTTCATCTACCAGACAGAGCTGAATGTAGTCCATCCGTTCAACTACCTGGCCCGTGTGATATCCTCTGATGCCAACCAAGATCAATAAAGAAATAAACAACAGACAGGCCAAGGCAAACAGCACCTTCGACATCTATATATATATATATATATATATATATATATATATATATATATATATATATATATATATATATATATATATATATATATATATATATATATATATATATATATATAAATGAATGTTTGTTTGTTTGTTTGTGTCGTATGCGTTCCTATACCGTTCACCTGATTGCGATAAAACTTTGGTGAGTTGTCCTGCGCCCGCCCGCGAAGGTTTCTGAATTAGTACAACCATTTAAATTGTACAATTAACAAAAGTGTGTATTTCATATAGTTTTGCGACATTTACCGTGTCTTCGCTGTGAACTGTAGGCGCCTTAGATACGTCACGTGATCGAACAGTAGGCGCCTTAAATACGTCACGTGATCCAACACGGTCTGTAGCGATACTTAATTTCGCATGTCTTCGGTGTGAACTGTAGGCGCCTTAGATACGTCATGTTTACTTAGTTACGTTTGGATTTGTACGTCACGTGATCGAACAGTAGGCGCCTTAAATACGTCACGTGATCGAACACGGTCTGGATTGGCTGAAACTATGATGACGTAAATCAACAGCTGTATGAAATTCATAATCGGTAGCGATACCTAATTTCGCGTGTGTTCGGTGTGAACTGTAGGCGCCTTAGATACGTCATGTTTACTTAGTTACGTTTGGTTCGCGCCTTGGTTACGTCAAACAATCGCGGTGTGAATTTGTAATATTCGTTACAAAGCGTTACTTTCGCTGTCAAATCAGTTATGCCACCTAAACGAAAAGCTATTGGTCGATCTACACCTCAAGCACGAAAGATAAAGGCAGCACGAGCTTCAGAAACAGACAAGCAACGGAAAGCAAGATTGGAAACCGTTCGAGTTTGCACTGCTCAAACCCGATCATCTGAAACAGACGAGCAACGGGAAGCAAGATTGCAAACCGTTCGAGTTCACACTGCTCAAATCCGATCATCTGAAGCAGACGTGCAACGGGAAGCAAGATTGCAAACCGTTCGAGTTCGTATTGCTCAAGCCCGATCATCTGAAACAGACGAGCAGCGGGAAGCAAGATTGGAAACCGTTCGAGTTTGCACTGGTCAATTCAGACGAACAATCCGCTCTGATTTAAATCTTTGTGAATTCCATTACAATGCTAATTATGATTACAGTCTTCATCCAAGTGTGCTTATTGGAAAAATGGATAAATTATGCGTGTATTGCAATGCCCTCAAATTTAAGAATGAAACACGAGGAATGTGCTGCGCGGGTGGAAAAGTGAAATTGCCAGAATTACATTGACCACCCGAACCATTATCAACGTTGGTATCAGATGACACAAGCCAATCAAAACATTTCTTGGCAAACATACGGAAGTACAATTCAAGTTTACAAATGACATCGTTCGGTGCAACAAATATCGTGCGCGGGAATTACATGCCATCATTTAAAGTGCAAGGGCAAATGTATCATCGTGCAGGATCACTACTACCACTGCCGAACGCAGATCACAAATTTCTTCAAATTTATTTCATGGGAAACACTCATGAACAAACCTATCAACGTTGTCAATTCAATACGGGCACTAAACGAGAAATAGTCGCTGCATTACAAACTTTATTCGATCAACACAACAAATTAATTAGATTGTTCAGAACTGCCCTTGAACAAATGCCAACTGATGGCTACAAAGTTGTAGTTAGAGCAGACAAAACACTTGTCGACCAACACGAAAGACAGTACAATGCACCAACAATTGATGAAGTGGCGATCGTTATAGTTGGCGAAGAATTTAACTCGCGTGATATAAATCTTCATCGCACAAATGGTGATGTTCAGCGAGTCTCAGAAACTCACCGCTCATACGACGGATAGCAATATCCGATTTTATTTTGGCAAGGAGAAGATGGTTATCATTTTAACATATTAATGAGAAATCCACAAACAAATGAGGAAACAAATAAGAAAGTCAGTGCCATGAATTACTATTCATATCGATTGATGATTCTTGAAAACGCTGACAATCATATCTTGAAATGTCGACAATTGTTCCATTAATACATTGTCGATATGTATGTGAAAATCGAAACCGAACGACTCCTCTACATTCGATTAAATCAAACCAAGTTGCGTTCCGAAGAGTACATTCATTTACGTGATGCAGTTGTTAATGATGGCAATGTGAATCTCAATGAATTCGGAAAAATGGTCATAATACCGGCCACATTTACAGGGAGTCCACGGCACATGCATGAATACGCACAAGATGCAATGACATATGTTCGCGCATATGGCCGCCCAGATTTTATTTTATTAACTTCACATGCAATCCTACGTGGGATGAAATACAAGAACTTTTGTTACCTGGACAATCATCATCGGATCGTCATGATATTTCCGTGCGTGTGTTCGAACAAAAATTGAAATCTTTAATAGATTTCATTGTCAAGCATCATGTTTTTGGACAGACACGTTGTTGGATGTATCCCATTGAATGGCAAAAAAGAGGTTTGCCACATGCACACAATTTGATATGGTTCATCCAAAAAGTCACATCAGATCAAATTGATCAAGTCATCTCAGCAGAAATACCAGATGTCGATATTGATAAAGACTTATTTGAAGTCGTCACCAAAAACATGATTCATGGTCCATGTGGCTTACTCAACAACAATTCACCATGCATGTCTGATGGGAAATAGGTAGCGATACCTAAAACGCCTTCGGTAAGGTAACCACTTATTGTGGGCTCGATAAATATCACTAAATAATCTGAGATGCATTCCAGAAACCAGTCAAATAGTCTATTAAAACACAGACACTTTCTTTCTTTCAGTGGCATTGCAACGCATGCCAGGATTAAAACACAAACACTTTCTATATTTCAGTGGCATTGCAACGCATGCCGGGTACATGCTAGCACTCTATAAACGAGTGTGGTACAATGCCAGTCTCAAGAGAAGTACAAAGATCAGTTTTTACAGAGCTGTCGTACTGACCACCCTCCCATATGGCGCCGAATCCTGGGTCACCTACAGCTGCCACTTCCGCCTTCTTGAACGCTTCCATCAGCACTGCCTCCACACCATCCTCAACATCCACTGGACTGACTTCATCACCATCATTGAAGTCCTCAAACAAGCAGAGATCACCACTGTTGAGTCAATACTAATGAAGATACATATACGCAGGGCAGGACACGTGTCCAGGATGGAGGATCATCGCCTGCCAAAGATCGCACTGTATAGTGAGCTGTCCACTGGCCACCGTGATAGAGGGGCACCTCATAAGAGATATAAAGACTCCTTGAAAAAGACCTTCACCATGTGTGGCATCGATCCCCACCAATGGGCATCACAAGCTTCTGACAGTGAAAGCTGGCGAAGTAAAGTGAAGCCAACAACAACAACCACAATTATTACAATTCTTGCAAATAATATGAACTTCTTTATAATAATAAAAATGATAATAATACAATAAAGACAATGAATATTCAAGACAATTGTGAAAATTAATATTACCTTCTCTTGTGGTTTCTTTCTTTTCACCGCAAACTAAAAGTATATTTTGGACAGGATCTATGAGTGTACTTATTAAGCTCTGGCGTATAGGTTGGGTCGGCATGACGTCACGAGCTTAGAGACCTACTTTCCGACATATTGCGGAGGTGAAAACAATCGCTTAGTAACAGTACGTTAGTTATGTTCGATATTACAAACCGTTTTTGTTTACCTATATTTTGTTTCTTATTTCTGTTTTCTGTTCAGAAATGTTACATGATCTTCTGTACATGCAGGATTTAAAACCACATGTGTGTGTTTGTCGAATATTTTTTTTAGACCTAATATATTTTAGGTTGATAAGGCAGGAAGGAAATCTCACTCAGGAAATGATACCACCATATAGTGCAGACTACATTCATCATCTGTCCGCTTATCAATACTCCTTCACCTCAACAAGTGCGACAAAACTACACAGTCTGATTTATATTTTATATGTATATGACAATACATGGTCAACATCGTTGAGCAACGAGCAGAGTGCGACAATTTCCAAATGTTCAAACAAGCTATAAGTGATCAAAAAGTTTTGGTGATTCTATGTGCTTTTTATTTTCATTCATATGTGTAAATATGTAATTGTTACCGTTCATATTATTTGTAATCAGTGTTAATGTAATAATTGTGGCATTTTAGTGTTAGTAAGGGTTTGAAGGGTATAGAACGTTTTCCGTTACTATTTTTAGCTTGCCCAACCTATCCCATAACCGTGTTCAGTACGGTCATGCACATTTGATGCAAGTCAACTCGAGTGACCTGCACTTCTTACAAGAATAGAACATTTGTCATTATAGATCGCCGCGCATAGTATTAAAAAAAATATGCCAGCCCACAAGTATTAGAGATGAACTGTAATTTTCATCAAGACCTTTTCATCAAGTATTTTTTTTAAAAATAAATGAGCATGTCTTGCTTCATATTTTTGCACTGTGACTCTCGTCTTAACTACGTCTCCTCCCCTCCTTAGAACTTAATGGAATGAATAATCCGAAAAAGAAAACAAAAACACCAAGTTAACTTGTCTAACTAGCAGCAAACAATGAACACCAAAGGCGGCACATCACACGTAGATTTGCACAAATTGTAATTCCGGTCACATAGGAAAATCGTCGACCCACCCCTTTCCTGTGTATCATCCAACGTTTTAAGTCCTATCCAGGACTGTGGATAGGATAGGATAAATTCTGGGAGAACACAACGGTCAGTGGGTCCACTGTTCTTTCAATTTGTGATTCATAGGGTCATCTGTCTTGGTCATCTCTGTTACTTTTGTGCTCATATCTACTTTTCTGTTTTAGGCAAGTTAAATGAACTAGTTCACTCGTGCTTTTTAAACACACTATTTCTGCAAAGGATGTTCAATGTAAAATCTTTAAAAATTTGTTTGAAACTTTCTTCACTAACACACACTATGTTTATGACAATCGCGTAAAAGTTGCACGGTGTTGATTGCGCATGCGTAAATATTGGAGTTGAAAACCCCAACTTCAACTTCCTGTAAAAGGTATGGTGGCGTTGTACAGTTTCGTACTTTGCATGGGTTAGAATTTTAAAGAAAAATAATTTTCCAGGATTTTTTCACTGGTTATACTGGCAATATAATAAAGACTTTGTATATCTTAGGTATAGTGAGAAGAACTTTCAATTCCCTTTATTTTATATTATGATTGATGGGTGTACTTCAGGTCCTAGGGTATACAAATTGGCTAACTTAAGATGTGCTCACGTAAAAAAAAAAAAAACTGCTAGCTCCGCATGGTCATTTTCACTTCCTGGACTTCAGAGGTAAATTGTCGACAAATGATCCGATAACTTTTTTTTTACTCTTCAGATGTTTCGTAATTTTGTTCATTGCACTTTCAGAAGCTCCTATTGCCTACTTCAGCAAAATTCGTTTTCCCTAGTTTAATAACTGCTAATGTTAGTGTACTTTTGATTAATTCTGGCTAATCTTTCAAGCACATGGGAGCATCCATTTTTTGTATACCATGTGCTTAGATCATGTACAATTTCCACAAGTGCAGTATCCAAAGAAATATCAGCCACATTACATCAAACTAGCATTGAGATATGCCAACATTATCTCCATTGTGCATGTTACAAATGCAAACAACTTCACCTCACATACGTCACTATCTGAAAAGTACATACTAACTGGTGAGCGCCCCCTATATGATATCATCATTACACTGTTACTGAAGCAAAACGCATTACTAAATCGTCGTACAGTAGTCATACAGACGTCACGCACTTTTTTGTTGCAAATTTTGTTACTGAACAACAATCTGAGCCTGTCTTGATTGTACATTTTAGTGCTTCTCTGTATTTTTCATTGATGTACATTTTTGTGCCTTTCTGTACTTTGTAATTGATTGTATATTTAAGTGCCATTGTTACATTTGCGTCGGGCCTTCTGTGAAGCGCATCAAAACGGGTGACGTAATACACAAACTTTTACAAGGGGTCGTCTGGTTTGAAGCATACTAGCAGTCAGTGCCGAATTACCAAATTGGCAGAGTAGGCACCAGCCTATGGGCCCCAAGCATTTTAGAGATCAAAATAATATTGATAGGAGATAATTTTGCGAGGGGGTGGGGAAATATGTTGACTACCTAAAGGCCTCCACCAGGTCTAACCCGGCACAGCTAGGAGTACGAGGGAATATATCATTGTCATTTGTTATCCATACTTTGCTAAAACAAATAGCTACTAAAGTAGTGAGAGATACCACTATGAAAAAATTACATTTAAAAAAAGTGAAAGTATGTTCTTACGTGCGCCAACACAGGTAGTCCAGGATACATGTATTTCAATTTCTGTTGTTCAGTCTGTAATGAATTGTGCCTGAATAGAAGTGATCGGTTTTGACAATGCCATATTATTGAAGCTTGATTCAAAGCCTAAAGCAGGGACGTCCAACCATTTTTGGCTAAGGGCCAAAACATAAAATGTATAACGTTGCATGAGCTAGAACAGGTAATTATTGGGTCGTATGCAGCATGCGGGCCGAACATACCTGGACAAATGAATGATTGAAACAAACCGAAACACTCAGAATTGTGATGAAGGTCGGAATATGGACCCATTTACAATACATGCAATTCTCATAAAGCCGAACTTGAACATGAATCACACGCCTGACGTTTATTCTATAAAATACAACTAACATGTTTGCTGACACCAGCTCCATTTGTGTGTACAGATACATGACAACTGGAAATAATAGTGTCTATTTATACTGATAAGGTTATTTCGTGCTGCCCAAAATTTTCGTAGTATTTTATTGATTCAACGTATGTGACTTGTGCATACACAAACCCATGTCATGAGACGTTTGCATAAAATCAAAAGCAGCAATACATGCATTTTTTGGCAGATAATGAGCACGAACTTTGTCCCTTATTGCGCTGGTAGATGAAGTTCACTCATAATCATTCAACATTTGACGTTTTACTGCTTACTGCATATTAAAGAAAGACACTGTTGTTAAGTATTTTCCAACATGATCGAGACAAGGGGAAAACAAAACTTGAATTGACTGATAAATAAAGTTAAACTTCCGAAAAATCATTTTCAGGTCAATTGCCTTCACCATTTTCGGCCGATTACAATGCAGCACGATATTGGTTAGTAGGCATTTGCAGGCTGTTTAGGGTTTATGGGAAAATACATTACGGAACCCACCCACCCCCGTGGGTTGTTTAAGGTCAAGGTTTTAAAAATCAACATGGAGCTGGTTAGGATCTATGGGAATTGAACATGGGGAATATTCGGTCTGTATGGCGTCATAGGGCTGTATAGGGACAAGGAATGGAACAGGTGAGGTGAAGTCACGGTACTTAAGATTGGCAACAATATTGCAAGGAACTGACTTTTCTCACCCAAGCGACACAGAAATCTAGCTATTTTGCTAACCTTACTTTTCTTATCTCAGTTTAGTCATCTCAGACCAATCGTCTCAGTCATGGTGTCCACGCGCTAAGAACTACTTTTAACAAAAGAAACCCTTCTTGTCTTGTGCTGTGCCATAGTTGTTTTCAAGTAAAACAACAACAACAAATAATATATAACCAAAACATGGTTACTTAAGGTCAATCTGTCTTAAAAAACACACCAAAACATTTTCATGGAGACAAATACACACAAGCATACTATTTCGAGGTTTTTTTTATGTTAGTTCGTTAAAACAAAAACATTTTGATAGAGACAGATACACACACGCGTACTATTTCGAGGTTTTGATAATATGCTAGTTCGTTCTAACTAGCATGGTCAAGTTTATCCTATATGCAGGACTAGCTCAGTACCAGCGCCGGATTAAGCACCGTGGAGGCCCATAGACAGTCAAACTTTTGGGGCCCCAGACCCACGGTCACGGTCTCATGGGGGCCCCTAATGGGGCCCATAAAAGTCGCGGGGCCCATAGGCAGTTGCCTACTCTGCCTAATGGGTAATCCGGGACTGCTCAGTACATTTTCAGATCATCATCATTAAATGTAGCTAAAGCAACTGAACTAGTTGTAAACACTTCGCGTGAAACATAGTATATACTGTTAATTACATTTAATGAAGCTGAAAATTTACTGTGCTACAGATAGGATAAAATTCTCAATGGTGTTTGAAATGAACTATGTCAGAAAACACTGATCCATGCACATAAGACAATATACCTATACACTTTATAGCATCCCAACTATCTAAACAACAGCGGAAAACTTAGCAACAGCCAGAAATGGGTTATGTCAAACATGCTATATTATAATTTTGATAAGCATCTCCGTTGTGCAACAGCTGAATAAACCTGCAATATTTATTGACAAATAATACACTTACCAGCCAGAAGGAATCTTTTATCCCTCAACACACTAATCCATACACAAATTTCACTGTATCACTTGCCATATTTCCAAGAAAGAAATATAAATTTTCAAATAATCCGTGAACTTGAAAGTTTAGCACATGGTTATCCTCTAGGGTCCGCATATTTGGATTAAAATTTAAGTGAACCGACCACGAAGGGTCATATTTGGAGGGTGACGAGGGTCTTTGATACGGGAGAGTGGGGTACTCAAAATTGGAAATGATGAAAGGAAACAGTTTCTTTCTAATAAATTATCACTATTTATTGTTAATTTCATATAATATCCACATATTAAACGTGATAATACCTTATTACTATGCGACGTTTTATGTTGTTATTTTTCTTGCTCACGCGTTTGAACTGTGTACTTCGGACGCAACGATCACACCACAGCCCTCAATAGCATATTTGTATTCATGCGCCACTGGTAAACATTGCAACGTGAACACTAGTAAAGAGGGTGGGTTTTTTTTTACTTTAAAGGATAATATTGGGTGAGAAAAATAATCTACGTTGGGGTTTGGACCGAGACAATGAAATACCAGCCTAGGGGTTATATTATTTGTCTCCCCACGAGGCTTGTCCGAGTGGGGAGACATATAATGTAACCCCGCGGCTGGGATTTCATTGTCTCGGTCCAAACCCCAACATAGATTCTATATTTCTCACCCAAGCGACAGAGAACTCTAGCTGTTTTGCTAACCTTACTTTTCTTGTCTCAGTCTAGTCATGTCAGACCAATCGTCTAAGTCATGATGTCAGAAAACACTAATCAATGAACATAAAACTTTACCTATACACTTCATATCATCCCAACTCGGACAAGCCTCGTGGGGAGACAAATAATGTAACCCCTTGGCTGCGATTTCATTGTCTCGGTCCAAACCCCAACATAGATTCTATATGTGTTTGGCGTGATTTTAGCGACACATAGAAACATGTATAAAGACGTAGGCATACATACATACATACATACATACATACATACATACATACATACATACATACATAACTAAAATTAAGGCACGATAGCTAATCTTGTCGAGGCATATAAGTGGACCTGAAAACGGCCATTGGGTTTTATGTTAACATCATTTGGTGAACATAGAGGGCATCGTATTGGTCTTATATTTCTTATATTTCTTCTGACTTCTAGACCGTAAACGAAAACTCTTAAAACAGCCTTGTCTCTCCACCTATATATATTTCTATTCCAAACGCTCGTATTGTTGATCCAAATAATTGTATATGAAAATTTTACTACATGGGTACGTACGTGCAGAATACCACTGACGATACGAGACTAGACGATTTAACGTGTGTCCACATCTTGAGACGAGAACAGGTGAAGAGAATGCAGTGAACTGGGGCTATTTAAAATGGAAGAGCGGATCGAAAAGGATTAAATTTTTTCACCAATCTTAACACGCGATACAATATTCAGTCACAGTGCGGAGTCTATATTCCAATCCGAAGAGAGTGGGCTGTGACGTCACATTCCCAATATAGGTGCGCAAGCGTCTGTGCACAGTGAATCCATGCGACAGACATTTTAAACATGACAGAAACTAAGAAGACGATGAATTGGAGTGCACCGGTCGTGAAGACGAGAAGCGATATTACAACAGTGGCTACCAAAGTCAACACAATTTTACTTTCAAAAAACACCGATTTTAATTTGGATTTTGTTCATTTTCTCTCTTCTTCGCAAGAATTTGTTCCGGTATCAGTACATTTGCCGCCTTCTTCTTCCTTACCACACGTCGAGGATTTTAAACAGTGACAGAAAGAGGAATTGGAGAAATTTGTACAGCAACAGTAAGAAGCAGAACAAGCTTTTCTCCTTCAACAGCAAAATAAAGAAGAGGTAAGAAGTAAACGACAGGAAGAAAAAACAACAGTAAAGAAACAAAGTCAAGGAGAGAAGGTGTACAGTAAAAGTCACGGTGACGGTATTCTTAGACATTTTTGGCTGAGTGAAGGAGTCTAAAAACAAATGAATCAGACTTGTTTAATATGACCCAAGATGAAAAGACCTTCCAGTGCAAAACAACCCAATCCTGCGATACCGCCCCTAGTGATTTCTACTAAGTCATCGAGATGAGCCAGTCCAGAAATAGGCCTTTGCCGTGGCAAAGGCTTAAAGCAGATAAAACTGATTACGTCCCGTTCATCAGCTTGTATTTGTTTTTATTATAAATATTATTGATTTTAAATATATAAAAAACACATCCAACGGTCCTTTTCAGGGCTAAACACTTCTCTCAAAAAGAGACAGTCTTGTTTTGCCAAAATCAGTTAAACCTCAGAATCCCCTTTTTAATCCAGATTGTACGTGTGTGAGTGCGTGTATGCTGCAGGTCCTTATTCCTAAACATTTTAACCAAGAGACACTTACGTATTTCTGCCTGTCTGGTACTCTTTTACAATCCAATATCACATCTAAACACAACTTTAAACCGTTCATAGATTTCTTCTGTGTTTTTGTTCACTCTCTGCTTTTTAATAAAATTTCTTCACTGTCCAGTTTTTTCATTCTCGTCTTCCTCATTTTCGTCTCGTCTTCTTTTCATCCTCTTTTTCTCTTTCTGAACGTGTCTGTGTTCTTCCTTTGTGAAGGGTAACTCTTTTTTTCACGTTCTGGACCCCTCTGCCCCGCTTCCTGTTCCTGTTGTTTCTTAGGACAGTCTGGAGACCAATGTCCTTTCTCTTTACCATGACAGCAGGTATCTTCACTTTTGTCTCTTCTGACACCTGTTTTGCTTTTTTTCACGGTGTGGACATTCTGAAGACCATTGTTCTTTATTATTACTGATATAGTAAGTATCTTGACTCTTTTATCTATAAAGAAGGGCAAGTAGTCCGTCGCCTTGTCTGATGAAAACTTTCGTATGACACCTCACAAAACTCTGATCAGAAGTTCGATCTGTGTGGGTTCTTCCATCGTTCTGGTAGGTTAGAGAATCAAATGAATACCGAAAGGGAAGACGCTGAACTATCATATACACTGGTCTAGCATGTATGTATATATATATATATATATATATATATATATATATATATATATATATATATATATATATATATATATATATATATATATATATACATAGCGGACAATGACGTGTAAAATGTAATTAGACATTTTACAGTCAAGATAAAACGATCGCATTATTTCGTGAAGAAAGGGGAAGTAACAGGCAGAAAAAATGATTTATCGCCTCGCACAGTAGCTCAACTTGTGGCTCAAACTGAT
The DNA here is from genome assembly GCA_029339505.1 of Unio delphinus. Taxonomy (NCBI): domain Eukaryota; kingdom Metazoa; phylum Mollusca; class Bivalvia; order Unionida; family Unionidae; genus Unio; species Unio delphinus. The sequence goes on along the minus strand of JAQISU010000111.1, from coordinate 9,247,849 downwards.
GCCAGCTATTTTGACGATGCTATGAATTACCCAAATTCCAGAACCGAGGGATAGGAGGTGTCTAAACCTAACTAAAGTCCATCCTTAACTCGTCAAAATTACTACCACATTCAAGAGTCGTAAATAGGCTCCTGTAGAAAGTTTAGAAATAAGGCTTACACGTACACGGTGAAGTTTAAAGATTTCAAATTCGGGGTACCGTTGGAGAATGCAAACGTTTTCATCACCGAGTGGTGGAATTCGTTGTTAACAACACTGAAACGGCAATGTGAAGTCAAAGAAGACAATCGCTTGAGATTTTCCATTCAAACGACAGTCTGATGTCCCCCGTTTGGGTAGTGTTTTGCAGCTTAGCAAAATGGACACCTTCCAAAGTTGTCGACACGATTCAACACGTACAACAATCCCAAAACAAGTTTCACATCACTGATGAAAACGCGACAATGTTCGTGACCCACATTTCTCAGGACGCAAAAAGGTGTTATTAGTGGACAAACTTCGCAGCACGAAAAAGAGTATCGTCCAAATTAACAATCCTCAAGACTAGATGTGTTTAGCCCGTGCCATCGTCATAGGATAAACGTATGCCGACAAGAACGCTACGTTAGAATGGACAAGAGCATGGGAAAAAAATTTGACAACTGGACCGAGCCAAACAAAGAAGAGAAGCAAACCTCTTGTTCAGCAAGCAAACCTATCCAAAGACACAGCTTGCGGCACTCCCGAAATGCAAAACTTACAAGACGTCTTGGCTCCACGATACATCTTGAAAGTACACACTCAAGAAGTGCGCGGACCCTGTTGTTTTGATGCCCATATCTCAATGATGGGAAACACCTTCACGTCCATCATTACGATGCACATTTCGATGTTATCACCAGTATCGCCGCATTCATGGGATAAAGTTGTTATTGTAAGCAATGTGACAATACATGTAGTTATAAGAATCGTAAAGAACACAAGCGTTGGGGATCGAAATGCTCATTATGTTTGGCCCCTCATCCCTGTCTGCACGAAAGACTTGAACGAATGCATTGTCCAGCTTGTCAGTGCACGTTTGTCTGATGTCTATGACCAATAAGATCTGAACACGCAAGGTTTACAGCACAAAAGTGCTTGCCAGCTTCTGATATTGAGCCCTACTTGTGGACAAGGCATACGTACCAATAATGCCAAGGTGAACGTATTTCTAGGAAAGAAACGATGTCATATTTGTCACCAAATTTTGGAATTGTGATGGTAATTAGAATGCTACGTTCAAAACTACCATACCAAACAAGAGGAAGAAGATGACCACAAACAAACCACAATGATGGATTCGACACCCGTCGAAAGAAAACACTGCAAGGACGCAGTTTAAAACAAATGGATCGTTTGCATTTGGACATGGGATTGCAAGATACATATCTGCTGAATGGTGTAGATATTAGCCTGAGATTGAATCGCAGAAGTACCACTTTCCATTTGATGTATGCAACTGATTAGAAGTATAAAACCCAAATCAAGGAAGCCAAACCCTACGTGCTCCACATGGAAGTGCTACCTAAAGTGGGAAACGACATCAGTCACACTTTTAGCAGAGCGACCGACAGGTATCCGATAGGACGCTTGGAAGTGAAACCTTTAAATTCCCCCTAACCATTGTTCCATAACCAAAGATCATCTGTTCAATGGACAGTTACCCAAACGTTTAATCCTTGGTATGGTGAGCAATGCAGCCTTCAATGGATACCGCCAAGAAAATCCTTTCCACGTTCAACATTACGAAATATCCAAGATCGAAATCATTAGTGATGGTAAGACCTTGTGTAATAATAATAATAATAATAATAATAATAATAATAATAATAATAATGAGGATTTTGTATAGCGCCTAAGCTTTAGAATCTCTAAATGCTTTACGTCTTTAATCATACGACTACAGAAAGAAGAAATTTTAAAAAAATTGGAATACAAAAAAAAATTATGAAAATATTTAAGGTAGGAAACATTATTAGGTCATTAAGTTTTTTCTTGCAGTCGACAAAAGTGAGTTTTAAGAGCACTCTTGAAAGGGGTCACTGTGCCTTTGTGTTTAATTTCATGAGCAATTCGTTCCACGTTCCTGGGCTTTGGTATGCAAAAGAACTTTGCTCATATGACTTGGTATGGAGTATGCATCCTGGATGAACTGGCTATGGAGGCCAGGAGAGAGGAGGAGAAAGAGCGTATAAAGAAGGAAGAGGAGGAAAAGAAAAAGCCTAAATCACATGGTGATTAGCTATGTGTTTGAGGTGAAGTGCGTATTTAAGTCAGTACCATTCAACATTGTTATCAGTCTTCAGTACAGTGACGTCACCATGCCTGTTCCTACAATTTTGCAACATTGTTAGCAATCTTCAGTACCGTGACGTCACCACACCTGTTCCATTCATATTGTCATATTGTCCAGAGTTGCCAGATACGCGGTTTTCTCGCCTAATTGGGCTCCTTTCGAAATTTGGTTGCGTGAAAATTTTTTAGATTGCGGGTTGCGGTATTTTGGGCTGGCTGGTTTCTGATTTGTGTCGCTGTAATTTGGGCTGTATCAAATTGCAGTTAAATTCTCCGCATTGAATTTCAAATTGGCGCTAGTGACGATAATATCTAAAACTCACAATGAATCCTTTATTCTGGGTAACTGTAGCCTGTAGGGAGGAGGCTCCATTATCACTTTTAATTGTTATAATATTGTTAAATTTATGCTATTTTGGTTCTTATTTACTCTTCAGATTTTAATATATAAATTGGGCAGTTTTGGGGCTGCTTTTTAAAGGTACACGTGCGGGAATTGAAAACTGTACCTGGCAACATTATTGCCCTTATAAAACAACCCCGCTTTGCCTTGTCCCGATTATTTGCAATGTTCAATCCCCACTGTCCCTAAACAGGCTCAAGGTGATTTTTAAAACCCTGACTCTAAACAGACCCTTGGGTGGGGGCTATAATGCATTTAACCTTAGACACTAAACATCATCCTTCACTACTGGCATTGCATAATAAGGGAGGCAACCCATGAAAATCAATATTTGGCTTGACACGTCTAGGTGAAGATAGGATTATCATATCGAAACATTGGCTAAAACTGTAAACTGCTACACTGCAGATATTGTCGCGATATGACTGACAAATTGTAAAAGATATGTTAAAAAGCCAAATAACACACACACACACACACACACACACACACATTCATCCGTGGGCTGTTTCTATTCATGCAATCGACGATTTAATAATTGCAATAAACGTACAATTTCAATTGTAATTTTAAATTTATGTCCGTAAGTCTGTTTTGTTTTCAAAACCATACAAACGTGTTAATTTTCAAATTTGTTTATTACCGGATGGCGAGCTTGAATATGTTAATACTGATGCCGCACCCGCACCCTAATCGTTAATAGCGTTTAAAGTAACATGAACATCCATTTTGAAGATAACGGGATATTATGATTAATTCCAATAAAAGCAAATTCGGAATTTATAAAAACATTTTATTTAAACTGTTATTTTCTTGACGAGAAACAAAATTAAAGGTACATCTTCCTCTCGAGACCCTCATATATATATATATATATATATATATATATATATATATATATATATATATATATATATATATATATATATATATATATATATATATGACACACGATACTAATTATATGGAAGAACTATGACCTAGTCTAGAATGGGTGAACAAAATAATAAAGTATTATTAGTCTGGTTCCTTACTCAGTATGCTCCTTGCGTTGCTCTCCGCTATACTAAGTATGGCGAACATCTACGCCATATTGTCACGTGGTCAAAACACATGGCCTCATATGGAGAAATCTAGTTAGTCTAACCATGGCACATTTATTCCTTTAATATTCTCTTTAGTATGATAATCATGGGATAATATTCTGCAATCCACCCTTGTATCCCACGAACTTGCATCAGATCATCTCTGCATTATATGCCATCTCTATGTATCAGTCCCTAACCCTCCACCTTTATTTGCTACTAAGAGAAACCTCTGTATGATAAATAGAACCAAAATAATGCATGGCATCCAAGAAAAACTAGCAACTTACTTACATTCTACAGCAGAACAACTCGATAACTGCCTGCGTTCATTGCTTGAAAAATATGCCCCAGCCACCAAATGCAGAGTATCAATAAAACAAAAGTGTTCTCCATGGTATAGCAGTGTTAGTGACTAGCTTCGTACTGCTAAAACACATCACCTAAAAGCACAGAGGCTTTGGCTCTCCACCAGACTCACTATTTATAAACAAATCTATGAAGCCGCTAAGGAGAACGTCACAAACATAGTCCATTTAGCCAAATTACCCTATTACAATTTTAAGATCACAAAAAGTTCCAACTGCAAAGAGATTTTCGAGATAAATAACAAACTAATGTCAAGAAACAAATGTACACGACTTCCAACTACCTTCTCTTCAGTAGACCTTCTGGACGTATTTGCAAATTTCTTTCGTGACAAAGTACAAACCATTAGAAATTCGCTTGAAACACAATTTCAATTGACTTGTCACCATACAGTTATGATCCTGAATTTCAGCGACAACAATTAGGAGGATTTTGACCTATATTGATTTAATATGGACAATCGTGATGAAGAGTGCCCCAAACTCTTGCGAACGTGATCCAATTACAACATCACCGCTGCATGAGTGCTTAGACACAATATTGCCTACACTAAGTGATGTCATTAATAACTCTCTCTCTCATCGGGGGAATTCCCATCATTTTTCCAAACTGCCATCGTAAAGCCTCTGCTGATGAAACCAACACTTGACTATAATGAGTTAAAGAACTACCGCTCAGTTTATAACCTCCCATTCATATAAAAAATAAATCTTAGAAAAAGTTGTTCTAACCCAACTTATATCTCATTTGAATTAACACAGTCTCTTTAGAAATGTACAGTCTGCATATCGCCCTTGCCACAGTACTGAAACTACTCTTCAGATAGTATTTAATGACATTCTCTCTGCTTTGGATAGTGGAAAGATTACAGTCCTCACCCTCCTTGATTTTTCTGCAGCATCTGACAATAGACCATGATATATTACTTCACCGTCTCCAGCATGTATCTGGCATTCAGAATATAACCTTACATTGGTTCAAGTCCTATTTAGTCAACAGTATACAAATTGTATCTGCAAATGAAATACACGCCATCCCAGTTGATATATGTTGTGGTGTTCCTGAGGGGTCTGTTCTTGGACCTGGTCTCTTCATTCTGAGCCACTTTCAAGTGTTATAGATAATCATCCAGCGTCTCACTAATTGAATGCTGATGACACCCAAATATACAAGTCTAGCCACCCAACTGAAGTTGATGCTACCATCCATGGAGTATAGAGGTGCATTTCTGATGTGAAATCATGAATGACATGTAACAAGCTGCAGATGAATGATGATAAAACAGAGGCCATTCTGACCATAACACAAAGACTTTCTCATTTACATCCTTTACCTCAAACAATAAATATGAGCAACACCAACATTAAATTCACACAGTCAGTACGAGACCTAGGTGTTACACTAGACAGTACTAACACATTGCACCAACATGTCTTGTAGATATGCAAGGCTGCATATCATGAGCTGAGATGTATCAGCTCTATTCACAAGTATCTTTAAGCTGATGCCACTAAAACATCCGTGTGCTCATTAGTACTCTCAAGACTTTACTAAGATAACTCAATTCTGTCTGGTTCGTCTCAATATCTACTCCAGAAAATTCAAAACGTTCAAAACACAGCTGCTTGGATCATCCTTAGAGTACCACGATCAGAGGACAACTTCCCGAAAGAACTCGTAGCATGCGCTTTTATATGAAGGAGCGTTCGCCACTTTTTCAAGGAGGACAAACAACAGTTATTTAAATATTTGCAACGAGAGCCGAACTGACACCGATGACTCCTTGTAGTCATACACAGGGTTTGACTACTGGGGTTTCTTATTTCATAAATTTATTTTATCACATAGTCGGCACAGTTTTACTACAGTGAGTGAAGTTTCATATTTTTGATATTATAACACGTGAGCATGTCATTTTATGTGATTCTGATTGTCACAGAAAAGCCCTTGAAATTATTGTGCATTCATTTTTTAATGATTGGCTGCGACCGTGGGAATTTTCTTAGTCTCCGCCCACTGGAACTAATTTTTGTTTTACAACTGTTTACTATAATAGCTGTATATCCAATAGAAACACACATCAGAGGTGATGTGGTTTTCTCCGATAGAGCCGGATTTGATAACAACGCAGAATCAATGATTCCAGCAGATCTGACTCACATAATGCTTCCTGTAACAACACCTGAGACAGAGACACAACAGCAGACGATGACGACAAAACCGGCCACTGTCCGGAAAGCGGACAAGGACAATGCAGACAAGAATATATCAAGATTTACATTATCAAAAAGCATTCACAAAAATAATACTTTAAGCAAAACCTTTTAGGATCTAAAACTGCTAAAATCCTTCTTCAAAGAACCCAATATAAACAAAAATAGGGTTATTCATCACCCCCACCCCCATCGAACACTAATGTCCTGTGCAAATTCTTTATCAGTGTTAAAAAAGAGTGATGGGTCAGACTAGGAACCAAATTCAATATGGAGCTTTTTGTCTGGTTTTGAAAGGCAACTTCGCAAATACGATTATCTCGCCAGTTTGTAGTCTGGACAAGAATTTTCTAAATTGTGGCAGGTTGTCAAAAGTAAACAAATGCAACTGAAGCGTGATAGAAAAGGCAATCTGCCTTTAAAAAAAAAAGCGGAGCCAATTTATAATGATGAAATTGAAATTTTATGTGCATCTGGCCAGCTAGGTGATACAACATCTGAAAGCCTCATCAATACAATATGGTTTCTTAATACAATACACTTCGGTCTGAGTGGGTTGGCATTGGCAGAACATAGAGATTTGTTGTTTGGGGTGGGGGGGGGGGGATGTTCCAGAAAAACAAAACTCAATGGTCCGTGATACCTGGGATTTTCAGAAAGACAAACTAAAACAAGAACTGGTTTAAACCCTCGATATACCGGGGTGATTAAGCCCAAAATGTTGCAAACCTCAGAAAATGCAGCACGAAGCCCAGTAATAATATATGGTTTATATGCGTAGAAACGACATATGGCCTACCGCGATGTAGACTCACCTTCTATATCACAAGTAACACAATATATGGATCTTGCAGCCCACCTCCCCCAGGCAGACATGGGTAGTTTAAATGTCAACCAATATGAATAAATAAACTTACCTCTCTCATGAAGAAAATGTCAGCAAATGCTGGTCTCCCTGCTGACATGAAATTATTCAACCACAGTGCCCGAAAACAATTGATGCAAGAACTGAATGCCCACTGCATTCCTCCAAATCAAATCATACACATATATGGTCACAAAATCGTCCAATCAGTGAATAACTACAGCTAAATGAACGCAAATCAGCACAGACAAATCTCCTCAATTCTCAGCAACAGGCCTACGTCTACAACCAGCACAAATCCTGCAGCCAGTAATACTCCCGTCAGAGAAATATCAAACAACTTGAATTCTTTATCTTCTGCCAGATCCAATACAGTATCTGTGGTGAATATTTGTGGTGGAATAAACACACGTTTTGGAGGAAATGTTATGAACAGCCACATACAAATTAATGTATATGGCGCTTCCACTAAGCCAGCAAACATAACCAAGTGAACTATGTAACACCTTTTAACTTCTACTAGCGACGGCCCAGTGTTGACAATTTATCATTCCCGTGACAAATAGTATATTGATTAGAAAGGCTGTCTCTCTTTTAGCTATTATTCGTTTTGTTTAAAAATACACTTCTAAATGTTTTTTTATTAATAAAATTGTTGAAGACAGCTACAATTCTTGTCTGGCACTATTTTTCACGCGCACTAATTCAAAGGTGCCTCAACTGAGCCAAAATGAAATGCCAAAAAATATTTGTTCTTCCTTTTCTTTCTTTCCACTCTAAATGATAACTGTGATAAAAAAAAATCTCAAATGGGTAACGATTTAATATCGAATATATGAAACCCGTTGGATACAGTTCAGCTCGTTTCATATATTCAATATGAAATCGTAACCCATTTGAGATTCTGTATGTATTTACTGCATAATGTGTTGGACGATAAGGCTTTGACTTTGTCGCTACACGGAAAAGCACACCCAATTCACCCACCTACACGGATAAGTATAAAATACAGACGGATAATTATTCACGAAAGAGACAGACAGACAAACAGAGACAGACAGACACAGAGACAGACAGATATAGAGACATACAGACAGACAGGCAGAGAGACGGATGCATATATTGGATAATGTTTGATTGAATATTGAATATAAAAATCTTGAATGGCATATACTTACCCCGTTTCACTGTCAAGTGAGCAAATTAAATCTAATTTCGTGAATGTTATTTCATCCTATATCGTCTTTAAAATGTCGCTTTGATCTTGCTCTTTAATACTCTTGTAGCGAAGGTCATATGACTAAAGTTTAAGACGACAGATTTATTAACATTCAATAAATTGGTCGAGTTATCTAGAACCTAAAAACTATAAGGGCGTGGGATTATTGATGATGAAAATGTCTAAAAATAAACAGTGGAAATACCCATTTGATCAAGAATTTATTTTCATTTGCCTTATCGTGAGGATTTATTTATGAAAAATGTTATTCTATATTTAAACCAAATTTATTCATATAAACAACGTTCAATGATACAATGCATTCAATTTTCACAATTAACGAAGGGTTCGCAATGGTTTGAAATGAATGGAGTCAGTTATATTTTAACATTGGACTGACAAGTAGGTGGAAACGGTGATGATTCATCAACAGATATAGAGACCCTACGTCATAAAAACAGCCTATCTGCTGGCCTTGAAACAAAGGCGATGATCTTACGTGTACTGATTACTGTACTGATTTCAGTAAATGAATTACCATATGAGTGACATATCAACTCGATCTCACTAAATGGTTTAGTTAAAAAACATAAAAGTGTTTTGTATGCATAAGCCGTTGTTCTATACATAATCACAGAAGTACAAGCACATGTAGGTATATACGCCAGTCATTTTTAATAACTTGTAATGTCATGTGCTAAGCAACGGCTTGATAATAGCAACGACTTGAAAATGATGGCATTTGAAAGGCATGTGTACCCATAACATCAAAAGATCCAAAACTAAAATAAACGTTAAAAAAAACACCCAATAAATATTTAAAATACACTAAACACACTAAACATTACAAATACACTATTATGTCTAAAATGGAAACCCCTCTCTCTCTCTCTCTCTCTCTCTCTCTCTCTCTTCTCTCTCTCTCTCTCTCTCTCTCTCTCTCTCTCTCTCTCTCTCTCTCTCTCTTTACTACAACTGAAGCGTGGGGCCCCCGAGTGGCCGAGTGGTCTAAAGCGCTGTCTGTTACGGCGGATCACTGCCATCTCACCTCTGTATGCGTGGGTTCGAGTCTCAGATTCGGCGGCTGATGTAGGTATGTGAGAAAGCTTGCCAGTAACTTCTCGTGGGTCGGCGGTTCTTACCGGGGGTTTTCCGGGTTCTTCCTCCACCATTAATACTGGCCGCCATGTATAACCTATATTGTGCTGAAAAATGGCGTTAAACCAGAAAATAAAAAAAATGAAGGGCACAGTTTTATGTTTATGACCTACCTGCAGGAAGAAATGTACCACCTACATAATCCGTTTTATATTTATAAATGCAGTGTGGGCGTTAAGTGTTGGAATGTCAGAGACGAATGTGTGGTGTAAAGTTTACGCCAGGGTTTTCACGCGATAATGACGAAAACAAAATGTGAGTCGGGAACAAAATGATAAAGATATTCATACTTACCGTTTTCATTTAAATAATCCAAACTCATACTTGTCGCAAAACGAATAGCACCTAATTAAGTTACATGATTAATAGCACTTAATTAAGTTACATGATTAATAGCACCTAATTAAGTTACATGATAAATAGCACCTAATTAAGTTACATGATAAATAGCACCTAGTTAAGTTACATCATAAATAGCACCTAATTAAATTACATGATAAATAGCACCTGATTAAGTTACATGGTAAATTGCACAAATCCGGATTTGAGGGATGTATGAACTAACTATTTCGGGAAACAACAAAGCTGGCTGTGATTGGTTCTGCTTAAAGCTCAGTAGTTTTGCTACATATGAAGTTAAGTTGATTTATGTTTGTGATCTTCTGTATAAAAGAATTCATGATTTTTTCAAATATAAAATGCGTTACACATCAGTCAAAATGTATCGCTTGTCGCCAGATAAGTCTCACCCCTGTATAGTTCTGGCAGACTTATCCGTTAATAGAAGTGGAGTACACGATGGCGTCTTCTTCAAAATACCATTCATAGATTACATTCTAAGACATAATGTAAAACTCATGTTAATGTAGGACAGAAAGCGTATGTTTTGTATCGAATGCAAGCATTGCCATCATCTGAAAAGCAATTGGTATTGTGATGCCATCAGAGTCTCTGCGCTTAAATGGTCTTATTTTATGTAGACGGGTACAATTATATTTTCGTTGGTAATGACAGTCAAGTGGTACACATGTACAACTTTATTTTCGTTGGTATAGTCAGTCTGTTGGTACAACTTTATCTTCGTTGGGAATTACTGTCTGTTGGTACGACTTTATTTTCGTTGATAATGACAGTTAGTTGGTAGATATGTCCTACTTTATTTTTGGTGGTAATGACAGTCTTTGATACAACTTAATTTTTGTTGGTATTTACAGTCTTTGATACAACTTAATTTTCGTTGGTAATGACAGTCTTTGATACAACTTAATTTTCGTTGGTAATGACAGTATAGTAGTAGACATTTATAACTTTACTTTTGTTGGTAATGACAGTCTTTGGTACAACTTAATTTTCGTTGATAATTATAGTGTTTGAAACAACTTAATTTTCGTTGGTAATGACAGTCTTTGGTACAACTTAATTTTCGTTAGCAATGACATTATAGTAGTAGATATTTATAACTTTATTTTCGTTGGTAATGTCAGCCTGTTGGTATAACTTTATTTTCGTTGGTAATGTCAGTCTGTTGGTACAACTTTATTTTCGTTGGTAATGGCATTAAATTGGTAGATACGTACAACATTATAGCTTCGTTGGTAATGACAGTCAATTGGTAGATATGTTCAACTTTATTTTTGTTGGTAATGACAGTCGGTTGGTAAATATGTACAACTTTAGTTTCGTTGGTAATGGCAATTGTTAGCAAAGGAAACACCAGAAATTCTCACATTATTAATAAATACAGAACACTAGCCCTCCCCCTCCCCGCCAAAAAAAGACGGGACATTTTCTACTAAAAAATAAAGAAAAACGCTGCCGTACAGGTTGCTGGTAGTAGTAGAGATTACCATAAAAAGAAAATAAGACAATTTCTCTTACCCATTATATTCGAAGCATGCAGTGAATGTCCTACGAATGCAAGATGTAGTGCAAGTATGGATTCAATCAGCCTAATATTAAAATTTTTAAACACAAGGAGTTCACCGGTGCAGACCAAAAGCTCCATATCTTTGGATAACTATAAAATATCAAGACAGAACATTCTTTTCTCCTGACAACCATTACAGGCTCTTAGAAAAATATGATTATGCACCACAGCCCCACATTTAAACTTGCATATTTCATGTCGGAGAATTATTATAGATACACAGTGATGCTCACAGTGCAGGTAATTGCACTGTTAAAGGGAGATAGCACTGGAACAAGTGATATATTGGAATCAGTTCATAATCAATTCTACTGTGTCTTAACTAACTTTGTTTCTCAGTACTGAACTTTTCATTGTGTTGAAATGATAATAATTCATATATTATGCTAAATTACTTTCAACGACGAAATCACGATGAAGTTGTTGTCATAGGTTGTCCGGCATTATTTTTCCGAGAGGCTAGACTCTTAACAAAGCAGCGTACATTTCACATATTTCACTACAGGATTACTATCAATGGTTCATTACTCACTCAGCACTGTCGTTAAAAAAACAACCACACCATAATGCTCACATTCTAAATAATTAGTTCTAAATCTTCATCAAGAATGTCTAAATCTAACTCTTTCATCACAACAAGACAGGAAAATATGCTCTAAAAGAAATTGGACTAAGTTTGGGGGACCTGAGCCGAAAGTAATAATTCTAACCTGATTCGCACTGCGTGTTACAGTTCAAAATTATTGTGATCCTGGACTTCACTGAGATATGTTTCCTGACTTAAACCCAGCGTGCCTACTGCTATGAGTGAATAACTCTGCTTCCTATCCCACTATTGGCATTTCACTGTCTAGATAATGTGAACTTGTGTATTTAACGTTTTCCATGACAGTAGGTTGTAAGGGTCATTTTGTAAGCAAATATCTTAAATAGGTAGCCTTTGTCCATGAGTGAATAGTAAACTTTGAGATAATGATCATTTTTAAACAAAATCTTTATTTATATTTGAATTTTGGACATTGTTTGTTTTATAGGAAATAATGGTCTACCTGATCTTTGTCGGCTAGTTAATTAAAATATAAGTAAGCAGACATGACTTTGTTGAAGAATTTGTTGGGAAAATGACCCACACCCTGGTCCTCGTATCGTGTCTTAGATATTTATATGAAGGTTGTGATCACCATTATTTATTCCTAGCTTAACATATGTCTTGTGTAATCATTTTTGGTTGTGTTCAGTTATAATTATAGAGGATTTATGAATTTAAATTATTCATTGGAATTACAAAGCGTTTTTTCGACATTTGGGCTAGACTACTACTTTTGGTACTATTCTGAATTCATTCAAGGACATTCTGAATTATATCATTGTGATACATTAATATAGTTTGCGCATCAGCGCAATAAAGGCTACTGGCATACAGCATATCCAATACTGGAATTCGTTCGGAACACTCTATACTTTTGAACTTGTGATATAACTTTTATGACTATTTGGGATTTAATTTGCAATAATGTAAGTTCCTTATAAAGATTCACTTTGTATTATAGGGAATTAGATAATTTGTCAAATATTAGGACACTTGATGGTTTTGCTTTTTCGGTCCCTTTATTTAAAACAAAATAGTCGTATCAACATGTCTCACATCAATTTTAAGAACCATGCAAGCCCGTTAACATCTAATTTACAAATATATCCATATATGCAATTATTAAACAATAGCTGAACAAGTCAAATATTATCCTTATATCAATATATTTTAAAGGAACCAATTTACGAAACAATCATCTGTTACCTTAAACATTTTGTTCAAAATAGTTTCTGTCAAACGATGTGTATGCATTACACCTTTGGAAAGTATCTAGTAAAACGGTATAAACGAAAACAATTTGTATGCAAAGTAATAATGTTATTTCCCTTTTTTAAAAGTGGCCACTTTGTGGCACAAAGCATTGCATTGTGTATACGTGATCTACGACTGCCTATTTAAGTTCAAAGATTTAAACTTTAATGCAATTTCATATGCGTGTTATCCTTTTTAACCACTGTTGTGTCAGAACACTACAAAACTTATTTTACAATGCTGCCTGAATGCCACGAAAGAGTTTTGGAGTTAACTTAACACAAATCAATCACATAGTTTAGTAAATCCTGCGCTTTAGAACTAGTTCAAGCGATCAAAGTTTAATTTACAACTATAAGGTCATATTGGTACATTCTTATGTCATGTGTGGGACCCAGTTATGAGTAAGGTAAGGACAAATATGAACAGAGTATTTTCATTTTAAGAAAGGTATTATTTCAACTTACTGACTTTTAAATAGTACATACCCCAAAACACAACTCTTGCGGAAGCCTGGTCTGTCCGTCAAAGTAAATTTCTTGTGTGTTTGAATTGGGATGAATACCTGGATCAAGTCGAGTATCTGGATCAAGTATATTATCTGGATCAGGACGAGTATCTGGATCAGGACGAGTATGTGGATTTGGATGAGTGTCTGGATCAGTTTACGTAAATATGACTGATGAAATCTCACTGTTCCACCATGTAAATTGAGACCTGCAAAAAGCATAAAAGGTAGCACGTCATACTGATACGATTTCAATGCTCAGTGAAAAGTATAACAATGTTAGAGACAAAAATGTATTGGTCATTCCAGGAATCATTCTCAATTAATCATAGTACTTCAATCCTATACATGTGAAAAGGTTTTCCTGTTTTCAAATTCTTGAACATTTAGTTCCTAAAAGCAGAATAACTCTGATTTAGCTCAACTTTCATTAGGAAATAATGATTCATATTTTCAACAACGTACGCTTGGTCAAAATAATTGTTGATAAAGCTCCTTGAGGAAGTCAATCGTTTTGGTACAAAGACGAAATGTAAGAAGAACTGTCAAACCAGTGAAAAGAATCCATGTAAGAGGAAATTATATGCAAGTTAGTTTCTTCCGGAATTACCTAACCAATAACAAAAAATGAACACGTATACGAAATTAGCCCTGAAGTTTAATATTTACCTCGTATGATACCGATGGCTCATCCATTATGTTCAACGCATTCTTTATTTATTTTAAAACATTTCTTCTTTATGAGTTTCGTACACTTTTAACGATACCTTTCCTTTTGTGGCTTGCGTGTGAAAACTAAACCTTTGTGAACTCTAAAGTTGGACACAAAGGTAAAAGGTATGTCGGTGTTCTAAATTGTTAATCTTCTCAGGGAAAATAGAGTCCATAAAATTACGTTTTTTGCAAGACTGTTCGCCATTCATTCAATGTACTTTATCTGATTTAGGTGGCAGGGTCCAGTTTCATAAATTGGCCCCTGGCAAATTTCTTAACTTAAGGGTATGGTGTGAGTTTTTGAGCTACTATTGTGTAATAATTAAAGATATGGATAAATTTATGAACTAGGTGTTTCAGGCTTGTGTTGTTCTTGAAATTGATGTCAGACATGTACACTTTCCATAGTTACTCTGCAGTATGTTGATTGTGAAATACCAATAGTCGGCTAGGAAGAAGAGCTAGCCTCCCATAGCAGTAGACATGTGGGTTCAAGGCAAGTAGAATATCTCAAAAACGGCATGGATGACAACTATTATGAATTGCATCAAGCTATTTAGTAGACAATGTTTTTCAAAATTTTCATCTAAGAAAAGGCCTTGCGTTTGCACTGTGAGCACCACATGCTGTCAAAAATGGCCTTCGGATGTGAAAAATGCATGTATAAAATAGGGGTTGGGGTACATAAATATTTTATTCTAAGAACTTCAGTAGACTTGTCAGGTCATGTGTGTGATATGATTATGTTGCACTACATAATACCTATCCAAAAATATGTACCTTTTTAACCTCACTCGCGTATTATATTTGTAATGAATTTTTATATTAGGCAGGTGCATGCGACATTAAATTTGTACATAAAAACTGGACCCTGCCCCCTTAGAGTTAAATTACATAGAGGCATATGTGGCGACGACAGTGTTTTCTGTCCCTAACGCAATGTTAATAATATTCATTCAAATAAGACTGCAGAGCTTGACACCTTAGGAAAACGAAAGACAATACACGATAATCCTTATTGTTTTAGTTTAGTTAACCCCGGATGTTCTGATGCAATTAATTATAACTCACAGTTACAAACTGTGGTTTGCTCTCCAGGACAGTCCCAAGTAGAACACATAGGAATATGATGGAAAATGAAAGTATGCTGAGGCTAGCACACAATAATTACTTACATGCATATATAGAAACATAAAGTAATAGCATATGTCTGTATCAATCACAACAAATCTGATTTTATTGTCAAATCTGATATCACACCAACCTGCCTAATATAAAAACATATACATAAAATAATGTAAACAACACACACTCTCTCTCTCTCTCTCTCTCTCTCTCTCTCTCACACATACACACACACGTACGTACGCACGTACGCACATACATACATACATACATACATACATACTGTACGGGTTCGGTGCTGTTATCATATATATATATATATATATGTATATTTATATATATATATATATATATATATATATATATATATATATATATATATATATATATATATATATGTGTGTGTGTGTGTGTGTGTGTGTATGTATGTATGTATAATCAAGAATCGAGTAAACAATAAAACACAATACTAAATTAATGAATATAACAACAAAAAAAAAACCCGTACTTAAAATATCAAGGTTTAATCAATTACATAAATAAAATGAAGTTCAATATGACGATTAAATGAATCATTTTCTCGAGAAAAACAGAGGTTTAAAATTTACGCGAATTGAAATAGCCGTTTTCCTACACCGATAAAAATAATTTCATCATATAACCAATGTCTGATTGAACTCAAATTGACGGCATGTCACAATCACCTGTTTGCTTCCGGTCTTTGTCTTGGTTGTCGACTGGACTCTTTTTCACTATGCAATACAGGTATAAAATTATTTTCCTTCAAAAAACCCCACCCCACCCATTTAACAAAATACGAGTCTAGTGTTTTCTTTCTGGGATCGGACAAGAAACTGTTTTTACGTCGGAAAGTCTTATCTTAATTCAAACGAACTAAGCTAATATGGTCAGTTCGCAACATTATACACTCTCACAATCCAATTACCATATACTTATGTTTTTTTGTCTAGCAATCCTACAGGAATTATGACATAATTACACCTCTTAGATAAACCTTCTCAGTCGACACGCGTTCCTCTTGCTAACATCATTAATTCCTGGTTGAAAAGAACTCACAACTTAATTAAACAAATTAATGGGCTTCACCCCTTGTCCCAACTACGGTCCATGCTACCTAGCGATTCATTGACATACATTCCAAAACAAATCTATTCTCAGCATACATGATGCAATCATTTCAGATGGATAATTGACAATTCTTATGAGAAGAAATACATAAAATCTTTCAGATACATGATTCCTATAACATTCAAGACAAATAAACTAATTCTCACAATGTGTATCGGAGTAATGCATGACAGGATTTCTATTACATTTAGGGCAGATGACTGTAAGTTTATTTTCGGATTTAAAATGAATAAATACAACACATGGTTACAAATTTACGTCATGAAACATATTGAATGCTTTTGATACTAACGATGTGCTTTATTGAGACCCTCTCTCTCTCTCTCTCTCTCTCTCTCTCTCTCTCTCTCTCTCTCTCTCTCTCTCTCTCTCTCTCTCTCTATGCAGCTGAATCTGTCTTTTCGTGTCCTCAGCATTCTGATCCACGTCCCACGTGACAAACTAATGAAACATAATTGTTTTTTCCAAGATATAAATCCTGGCTCCCACCAGAAACTAGATTGATTAGTTTCGCGAGAAGATAACTTAAAACTTTGATTTTTATTTGAGAACACCCTCACCCAACCCCACAACCGTTTACCTAAGCCGATCAGGATTGCTTTCTCTAACCGCAAACATTTTTCAACACACCTATTGAAGTCGGAATAACTCTCTCTTTGCCACCTTTATTAATAACCATTCCGGAAAATATCATAGTGTGACACCTGTTTCTAATGGCCCAAGACTTCTCAAAATGTTGGCTCTCGTTTGTCTTGTCTTTGTCAATTTTTGAAACATTACCTTACGGTAACATCTCTGTCAGACCTTTGACCAAATTAAAATCCACGTTCGAAGTGTATCTTTAGCCAATAGGATTTATGTGTATTTTTAGTGAATGGAGTTTATATGTGTATTTTTAGGAAAAGGGGATATACCAAGTGACGAAATCTCCTAACTGGGCTTAAACAGATATTATTATAATTCACAAGACCTAGATGTGACATTTATTGAGAAATATAAATGTTACAGATGTTAAATTAAATTTCGATCCGTACAATTTAGATGTCTGTTCTGTGTGCTATGTCAAGCAAATTCGGTTGGTAGTGTGACGGCAGTACAAAAAAGGTTGGGCTTTAAACATAAAAAACATAAACACAAGTCGAACTAAAAAACAAGTTCAGGGTCAAATCCATGGTAACAAGAAATACATATTTGCTTCTATTCTGCCATCATCGCCAGCGATAAAAGAAGGCGCAGTCTTGTGTGTGTGTGTGTGTGTGTATGTGTGTGTGTAGAATGAAACATCTTAGCGTAAGACACCAATTAATGCACAGTCTAGCTGACATATTATATAACTATATATATATATATACCTACATCATCCGTTTACTCATTGCAAGGTATTTGTATTATGGCGTCAGTACAAGTCGTCTAAGTCGTTTTCACCAAATTATATCTCCTAAGCGTTATCGTACATATATGTATTTTTTTTAAAATGTGAAGCTAGGAGCCATTGTAAATAACGCTTGAACTTGACAGTGTCCTTCATATCTCTTACTAATTCGTCAACTTACCGTTAACTGCTCGGCAATCCTGTTGTACAAAGCCATTTCACACCTGAAATAAAGGTAACTTTTTCCCCAATGTCTGAGTCTTGAATTGGCGAGTTCAAATTTTATATCCACGCGTCAACAGTAAGAGAGCGTGAAATATCTAGTCTAGAACATCCAGACCATTTTAAATACGCGAGTAAAATATAATCGGAACAAAGCATGTTATATTCACAATTCGCTCTTGAAAGATGCACGTCGTCTGCTCCATGTTGTTCGTTTATTCATGAATCTACTAACCTCCTTTCTAAAGCATATTTCCCGGTTGTTTCCTTTGTCTCGAAATCATTGCAACTCGTATATTTGAATACATTTCGTTCTCAAGTAAACAAGAAAGAATAATTTCCTTCTCCAAAAGGTTCATTCAAGTCCACTCTCTCTCTCTCTCTCTCTCTCTCTCTCTCTCTCTCTCTCTCTCTCTCTCTCTCTCTCTCTCTCTCTCTCTCTCTCTCTCTCTCTGTCTGAGGCAGTGGTTTCTGATCGATATAATTGTATGGCTTTAATTTCGTTGGGTTAAACTGTTATGGTATTTCTAGATCCGCCCTTGATTATTATAGTAATTTTTCTGTGAAACTAATGGAATTTGAATTTTTTTTTAATCAAGTCTTTATACTTTGCATATGGTATGGTGAAACTGTCATTAGCTCATAACACTACAAGCGACTAGAGGCCCGAATGGCCGAGTGTTCTAAAGCGCTGTCCATTACGGATCACTGCCATCTCACCTATGTTTGCGTGGGTTTGAGTCTAAGATTCGGCTAATGTAGTTATGTGAGAAAGCTTGCCAGTAGCTTCTCGTGAGTCGGTGGTTCTTTCAGGGGATTTTCCGGGTTCTTCCTCCACCATTAATACTGACCGCCATGTATAGCCTGTTGTGCTTAAAAATGGCGTTAAACCATAAAAAAAAAAAAAAAAACATAAGCGACTAATGTGTTCATGCGCACAGTTTGTGTAGTTTTGTCAATATTTGTAAACAATGATTAGCTAGGTTATTTATTGTCTAGCATTCGTTATTATTTTGTAACTATTTGCAATTACAAGAACTTAGCTTCTTGTACAGAATTCGTTAAGTTATGAAGCTTCAACTATACATGAATGCCTTTTTCAACGGCCGTATGATTCGACATCGATTACACAACATATGCTGTTGTCTCTTTCTCTACGGCCGTTTGATTCGATATCGATTACACAACATATACGGTTGTCTTTCTCTACGGCCATTCATTCATGGTGTGCCATTGATTTTCAAGCCACATAAAATCATGTAAAACAGGAAGTTAACTTCTGAATTACTATGTAATATCCAATACTCATCCCAGTCATCATTTTTGTTTTTAAAATTTATGTTTTTTGTATACTCCCACAATGGATGGAGTTCGAATATTGTTTTGTTGGTATTTGCGTACGCTAGTCTACCTGTCAGTAAACTGTTTTAAACAGTAGCATACTAACTGGGGACGCCATAGGTCTTGGGGCGAAAATTTCCATTTGGGTCCTCATATTCGCCCCGGGCACCACTTACTCTTAGTACGATACTGGTTCTAAATGTGTTAATGTAACATTAAAATGACACAATGTGACGCAGACCCACTAACTTTAGTAGATGCATTTATAAATTTATACCTCAGTTTCAGGTTATTTAAGGTAATTTTTTTAGACCTTTGTTTAGGTTGAACTAGCCAAATTAAATTTTGTTAAACAACTTTATATCAATATGACAATCATATGAAAAGATTTTCATATATATATATATATATATATATATATATATATATATATATATATATATATATGTGTGTGTGTGTGTGTGTGTGTGTGTGTGTGTGTGTGTGTGTGTGTGAAGGGGCTAATTTCAGTCGATCTATTAATTAAACATTAGTTTTGACCAGCGAACCATTAGTTAGATATATGGAGACACGCCGTGCCAAAAGGGGGTTTGAATAGTAGAATGCGACCGTTGTACTAATCAAACCTTGATTACTCAGCAATCAGACTGACTGCTGGCGACATTTTAAAGTGACATTTCTCACGAAAAGTGTCAAAATTGAGAAAACACAGAGATTATGGTACTTAAAAATAAGCATGTCACATTGACCATGACGTGAGCGGCTTTTAGAGAAAAGCGGGAGAAAATACATTTGATTCTGATTGGTCACGGTTAAATAAGGGGTGTGTTTTCACACTAAAATTCGTAGGACATAATATCGCACTAGCGAAATTAGAAGTTAGTCTTAAATTTTCTGCAAGAGATAATTTACTAGGAGTCCGGATGCTATTTTAGAGAAGTACATTCGTTAAATCGTGGTCCAGAAAAAACCGCCAAACTAAGGAACGGATACGTCAAAAACGCAAAGGTACTGCCACAATTCCATGTATATTGTTGATGCAATTTATATGGTGTTTGCTTAGTTTACAGGTCTGCATGCTTTCATTGATACATTTGTGTAAATGATTTCATTTGATACATTTGTATAATAATGTACTTTTGAATTATGAATTGGAATTCTTACCTTAATTCTTAGTTAAGAATGACGTAGTGTTATTTTATGTCGTAAAACACTATGCTGAGTTATGAATAGGAAGTTTTACATTAATTCTTGAATTTATCATCTTATTTGTATCATGATTATGTTTTAAGAATTTAATGCATTACATTAGTTAATGGGTTATGAGAATACATGTGAAGTCACCGAATGTGGATTTCATAGATGATTTAGCGACAATGTATTCAATTTATGTGCTGTACACATTATGGGGCCCGAATTAAAAGCCTCTATGTATAATTTGCAATGTGTGCAACTACATTCATTTGAGGACAGGTGTAGTCAATTACTAGCCGTAAAGTTGTTATCACTGATAGAAATATCTGATTTTTCGAACTAGGAATAATGGAAAGTCTCAACGGTAACCACTGTAACGAGAGACTTAGGTTGTTTTAATTTTCTTTTGAAAGGGAGAAAATAGCTTTTTTGGAAGATCGAGAAGTAACGTACACTTTGGAAAGGAAATTGGGAAAGGGAAATTGCAGTGAAGGCATAATACAGTGAACAAGTCCGGAATCAAGCGGAAACATCCAAGGGTGCAGAGTATCTAGGGATTGGACGAGACAGTGACTTCTTGAAACAACATTGAATTGAACAGTGAAAGAGGATCGAAAAATAGCAGGTTATGAAAATCGAACAAGGCATTGACTTCGACTGTACCACTCGATCCTATGATGATTTGAAACTATCAGTAATAGAACGGCTAATTTGTTTAAATATATTTCAAATCTTATTGTAATTCAGTGAAAGTTGTATTTCTAAACCGCGTGTAATCTTAATGAAAAGAAGTTTCATAATTATGTATGTAATTGATTAAATTGTTTGTTTATCTTTACGGGGGCTCAGAGTTGTTTGTTCAATATACCTGCTCAGTTTACTCTATCAATTCTCATACTCGAACCGGGCAATTATATCGAGGGCGGTTATCTCGTAGATAACGAGTATCAAAAAGGAGTGGGTTATAGTATTATTACCATATGTTGTGCAATATCCCTTGACAAGTGGGACTTAACACTTACCCTTTGGCAAGTGTGGCTTGTACAATACTATATGAATAACGCTCATAACCCGCGAGTAACGATACTTATATATATATATATATATATATATATATATATATATATATATATATATATATATATATATATATATATATAATACATTTTACAATTTGGTTAACACAAGTACTCAGATACCTCTCGACAAATGAGCAATTACAATGTAGTGTGACCTTGTTAGATTTGGAAGCTACTTAGCTTACATGTGTTGTACTCATTTGTTGTGTGACATTTGTTAGCACATGTGTTCTGAAATTGGGGCAACAATTACACCGTTGCCAATATCACTTGTACCCAATAACTATTACTAACTCACACTGTGACCATTAGCACTGGTACTCAGAAATTAGTACATGACTTAAATGTGATCACTGTGACCAGTTGTACCTGTACCCATAAACTATGTCTGATTACACTGTGACCTGTATAACAGGTATCCATAAACTATGCTTAATTACACTGTGACATGTATAACAGGCATCCATAAACTATGCCTAATTACACTGTGACTTGTATAACCGGTATCCATAAACTATGCCTGATTACACTGTGACATGTATAAAAGGTATCCATAAACTATGCCTGATTACACTGTGACCTGTATAACAAGTATCCATAAACTATACTTAATTACACTGTGACCTGTATAACAGGTATCGATAAACTAAGCTTAATTACCCTGTGACCTGTATAACAGGTATCCATAAACTATGCCTAATTACACTGTGACATGTATAACAGGTATCCATAAACTATGCCTGATTACACTGTGACATGTATAACAGGTATCCATAAACTATGCCTGATTACACTGTGACCTGTATAACATATATCCATAAACTATACTTAATTACACTGTGACCTGTATAACAGGTATCCATAAACTATACTTAATTACACTGTGACCTGTATAACAGGTATCCATAAACTATGCCTGATTACACTGTGACCTGTATAACAGATATCCATAAACTATACTTAATTACACTGTGACCTGTATAACAGGTATCGATACACTAAGCCTAATTACCCTGTGACCTGTATAACAGGTATCCATAAACTATGCCTAATTACACTGTGACTTGTATAACAGGTATCCATAAGCTATGCCTGATTACACTGTGACCCGTATAACGGGTACTCAGAAACTGTGTCTGATTACACTTTTACCTGTATAACAGATACTCAGAAACTATGCCTAATTACACTGTGACCTGTATAACAGGTATCCATAAACTATACTTAATTACACTGTGACCTGTATAACATGTATCCATAAACTAAGCTTAATTACCCTGTGACCTGTATAACAGGTATCCATAAACTATGCCTGATTACACTGTGACCTGTATAACCAGTATCCATAAACTGTGCCTGATTACACTGTGACATGTATAACAGATACTCAGAAACTATGCCTGATTACACTGTGACCTGTATAACATGTATCGATAAACTAAGCTTAATTACCCTGTGACCTGTATAACAGGTATCCATAAACTATGCCTGATTACACTGTGACCTGTATAACCGGTATCCGTAAACTATGCCTGATTACACTGTGACCTGTATAACAGATACTCAGAAACTATGCCTAATTACACTGTGACCTGTATAACAGGTACTCAGAAACTATGCCTGATTACACTTTGACTTGTATAACAGATACTCAGAAACTATGCCTAATTACATTGTGACCATCAGCACAAGAACGGATAAAAATTGCACTGTGGCTAGAATATAAGCTGACTATATCTTTATGCCATTAAGAAAGTTTATAAGTGTAATTATTTTTGTGTGTGTTGTTTTTTATTGTTTTTTGCGCATGTGTATACGGTGTTTTAAAACTAAAAGTTTTTTTTAGTTTTCTCTGGAATCATGAATTTCTTTTACAAGGCATGTGGAGGAGTTTGTTTCTCCGTGATAGAAAATAAATTCATAATAAAACTGAAAACGGTGGAATACAGCAGGTGTATTTTTGGAGGGACAAATTAATATTGGCTAACTGTCCATACACTCACGATATACATCAGTATTCAAATACTTTATCTTTGTCAGGTATAAGGTCTAGAACCTATGTACCAAGGCCAGAACCAAAATATCAGGGTCAGATACACTTTGACCAGGGCTAGCATTAATGTGTATGGGTCAGATTCAGAGTATAATCTACTTTGTATCATATAGTTGTGGTCATTCATAATAAAAATATATGCGCGTATTTCTGACTGATTATGTGTTTCTTGTCTGAAAGATTAAAAGTATCATTACACACACACACACACACACACACACACACACACACACACACACATATACATACATACATACATACATACATACATACATACATACATACATACATACATACATACATACATACATACATACATACATACATACCTATGCCAGTGTTCAAGAGATTTAATATAATATAGGAAAACCTACGATAATTAAGTTATTCATATATATCTTGGTTTTGGTAAATATACCGGTGTATATTTTAATTCCGTTTACAGTGACAAACAACAAACTACATAATTGGAATTTCTGTGATTAGAGTCTGTTTTCCCCAGATTTTGGTCCTTGACATATTTTATAAAATATGGCTTACATCTTTCTATATATTGAACTTTTATTTTTGTCTTTTAGAAATGAAGCCCAAGACTTCCATTATATGTTGGTATAGAATAGCGTATTGACTTGTTACTTGTTTATAGCCAAATGGTGCAATGACGAGAGATTGTTACATTAACCGTGTCGCTGTCATTTGGTAAGGATGTGTGAAATAACGTTATTTACCATAACATCGACGCTAGGTCAATATAGGATACTTCTTTTCCAAGTAATCGTCTTCGGTCGACCATGTGTCTAATAACCAAGTCTTCGTTGTTGAAATGTATGGTCTTTGCGATTATCACCATTTCAACATTAATATAGGACTTTTTAAAAAAATCTTGGTAATGGTACGATGTAACAAAATATACATATATGTATTATGATATCTATCTTATGGCATAATTTGGTAATGGAACGATGTCACAAAATATACATATTTATTATATTACCTTTCATATGGCATATTTTATGTTGGCAAAGATTCAGCAGGTCGAACACGTGTTTTAAAATGAGTAGAAAGAAAGAATCTAAGAAGTAAGCAGAAAAATTCAGATCGCATTGCTGAGTATGTTTTAAACACATGCATATCTGTGCATTGTGTTATTTATTTTAAGGGCATAAAACGGAACGTATCACGTGATTCAAACAACATTATTACATCATCGTTCGTGATCTAATCCTTAATGCCGATCCCATCCATAGCGGAGATCCAATCCTTTGGAAAAATCCAAGTCCCGAGAGAAATGCGCTTTGGATTTAATATATGATAGAAAAACCATATTCAAGGAATGAGATCACATTAAACTCCATGACAATTTTGATCTTAAACATTGGACTGATTGAAAACGCCCATCCCATTGTTTTCATGCATTGTTTTGAGTGGATTCAAATCGAAAGTGTTCGCCTAAAAAGACGAACACGCAGAAATTAATCATCAAAACACATATTGTGAGGTTGAAAATATTTTAAGTCTTTCAAAAGGCTCTTTTTGTACACACACACACACACGCACACACACACATCAATATATATATATATATATATATATATATATATATATATATATATATATAGATATATATATATATATATATATATATATATATATATATATATCGTATTTAGATTCAAGCAAAATAAATAAACATGTATTTTCTCAACCGTATTTAGATTTAAACTAATAGCCTGGTAGTTTATCAGCCGTATTTAGATCTGAACTAGAAAATATAACCAGGTATTTTATCTACATATGTATATTGTTTTTATTTTGCGTCTCTTTCTGCATTATGTTAGTTGCATGTATATTTTAACATTTTTTTGCGACTGTTTGAAGAATTGTAATGTTTAACAGCAAACAAGATCCATTTTATATTTGTAAATTTGATCTGTGGACGGATGTCATGTTTTTAAATGTTGTTTGTTTTTTAAAATGTATAATTCTACTACTACTACTACTACTACTACTACTACTACTACTACTACTACTACTACTAATAGTAATAATAATAACAATAATCATAATAATAATAATAATAATAATAATAATAATAATAATAATAATAATAATAATATATTGCATTGACGTCCACACAAAGACGTCACAATAATAATTAGTTTTTGATTTGTTGAGTAACGTGGTACGTAAAGCATCAATAAAAAATACAACTGAAACAAATTGCTTCTAAATGCTGATAACCATGAATTAGATCTAAAATTTAATATTTTTATTTTCTTTAGAAACTTATTTGGAATATTTGTTAGTAAACTTTAGTTAGCAACTGCTTATTTCATATTTTCTTATGTTTTCTAAAAATAGAAATGCATACTAAACTACTCTTTCGGGCCATTGAATGCTGGTACTTTCATTGTGTTAGTTGATTCTCTTTTTTGTGCTTTTCAGTTTTATCATTGGCTGTTGTTGCGGACAGAGAGCCTAATAAGGAAAAACAAAATGCGTGGTTCTCCAAGACCCAGACTGAAATTTTTAAAACAATTTCTGAGTAAAAGATTTGGTTAATTCCTTGATGCAATTGGCCCGAGTACAACCAATTGGAACGTCATACTATTTTTTTCTTCTTCTTATCCCTAATACTGCAGTATACTGTATTTGTCTTTAGTGTCAGTCAAACTCCGTTTTAGTTTCTCGGAATTTTAATATTGCCTGTAGTATATGTCACATCTTTGGTGAGTATAGACTTGGTGGGTGTTGGCAAGTATGTGTAAGTGGTAGTCAGTAAATCTCTTGGTTAAAGAGCTGTGAACGTTTGTTTACTCGGTGTGGGTAATGGTCTGAAAATGTGGGTGATGATTAGTAATTACTTGTGTTGGACAGTGGGCGTAACTGTTGGTCAGTAGCAGTGGGTGGTGGCCAACAGTTTTGGGTGTTGATGCGAAGAGCGACCTAGTGTTTAATTTTGCTTGACCCCGCCGTAACAATCAACATAAATCATATTGGCAGAAGTCCTATTTTAAAAATGGCGACGTATTGTGGATTTCCGTTTACCTCAGATGTCTTATTTCGCCCCATCCTCATCCAATATTGTAATTTGCTCCGTCTTCCTTGGCGTTCTGTAGCATATAATTTGTTAAAAGTACCATAAAATCAATGCAAACAAACACATCATACCCTAGAATTACAGATATATAAGTGCCAATACAGAATTTGCCTCACCTAGACACACACACACACACACACACACACACACACACACACACACACACACACACACACACACACACGAACGCACACTTTTATATTCACTTATGGAGAGGAGACAATTTGTGTGTAACAATTAAATCTGCTAGTTAATCGGTAGAAATAGCGTACATAATTGTGGCACCTGATATTTATATATTTATTCACAATTCATTTGTCAGCTTAGTTTGTTCAGTTATCATAGATATTGCAAATGAAATTCTAAACAGAGCTTACGGAAACCAATCAGTCTAGCATGAAATAACTCTCATTTTGGAACGTTTTGTCAGTAACTCTGCAACTATTACGAATAAAATTACTCAGAGAGAGAGAGAGAGAGAGAGAGAGAGAGAGAGAGAGAGAGAGAGAGAGAGAGAGAGAGAGAGAGAGAGTCTTTTAAATGCAAATACTATAGAATCTATGATGCAATGTTTAAATTCTGTATCTACACAGACCTCATCTTAAGACCGAAGGAGTTATTGCCCTTAACGCAATCCATTGATAGGGATAATTTTACTATGCAGTTTTGTTTCTTGTTTTCAAACGTGTTTTGCGTTCCTTTCTAGATAATAAAATACACGGTGGTATTTAATGCTCATTATCAGGAAAGCCATAGATGTACTCAAACGATTCATTCGGAGTTGGTTAACAATAATTGCATGGGACAAATCATCCATCAAGAAGTTTAACGTATCCGCCTTTCCATAGGCTTCGATACCAGAAGTGCTAACTTGTCTGAATTCGACATCTGTTTTATTGATACATTACTATCAGAATGGACCATTCCGGTAGTAAAGTGGTTAGAGCGCCCGCTTCCGATGCAGGATGTCGCGGTTTCGAACCTCGGCTGAGTCATACCAAAGATTTATTTTAAAAATGGCACTAACAACTGCCTCGCTAGGCGTTAAACATTAAGAATTTAGTGTTAGGAATGATCGTCTTGGTGTTAGGAGAATGTAACTGGGTGGGACATTGTGTATCTTGTATGCGGTATGATATGCCCCAGTGCTAGACATCACAATAAACTACCACACTGCATACGTCGTAATGATATGGCTGAATTTTTTTTTAAAGTTACGTTAAACATCCAAAATCACACACACACACACACACACACACACACACACACACACACACACACACACACACACACACACACAACACACTGGCTAGCCGGTCTGAATTCGATCTCAGCATTGTTACGGTAATGTCATCACAATAGGTAAGTGGTCTAAATTCTACGTCTCTCTTGTTACTTATCGGGGCTTAAACGTAAGTAACAAGACAAAGTATACCCAACAAGCTTTCACGTTTCCCAAATATAAATTTATATAAATAAGATAATAACTTAAACAAATTTTAAAAATTAAACATAACTTACAATATATGGATCCTTAGAATATCCTAAGATGTATTATCAATTTGACACAATTATGGGTACTGTCCAAAGGTATTCCGAATGAAAATTATAATGTTTTATGTGCTAGTATGTTAATACCACTGAAGAATTACAGTTTTAAATCCAAATGTTTTTGTTACAAAATAATCCCGTAAAAGTATAACATCAATGAAGAATCAGTTCTAAATCCAAATGTTCTTGCTACAAAATAATCCCGTGAAATTATAACATCACTGAAGTCTTTAAGAGTTTCACAAATTCAGATAGACCTAATTAAATATTCACGTCCTTGAATAAATTCACATAATCCTACAAGTGTTGACTATGTGAAATAAAGATTTTCTACTTTGTTAAATCCAACGAGCAAATATTATAAATAAATCGTTATTTCTTCTCAACAACTCTTACATAATTGAGTATTACTGACGATTGCTTGTATTCTCATTATATAGTCTCATTATATGCATCAAATAAACAGAACTTGATTCACTCCACTAATATTCTGGAACAATTAAATTGTATTATTTTAAAATGGCTTAAACAGCCATGTCACGACCCTTTCAAACTATTGAACTAATGAGAAATTTGGGCGTTCACTATAGCTCTAAAAGAGCAAAATCACTGATAGTTTCTCGTAATGTTTCGTGGCATCCATTGAATTAATGAGTAAAGTACTTGACTAACATAGATGCTAACTTAATATTACACTCATAGTTTCTCGTAATGTTTCGTGGCATCCATTGAATTAATGAGTAAAGTACTTGACTAACATAGATGCAAACTTGATATTACATTCGGCTTTGGCTTCTTAATGAATTTATTTAATCAAAATGTAAACGTCATAAACTCAAATGATTTTTAATAAAACTAAATGATAAATTAAATAAATGAAACAGATATCGTAACGAAGGTTTGCCTTAAACACCGAAGTGCACATGTGTGTGTGTGTGTGTGTGTGTGTGTGTGTGTGTGTGTGTGGAAATATCACTTGTGGATTCAATATTTATAGATATTAAATCCGATAAATGCCTGCAAAACTAAATAAATATATTTCAGACTTTTAATATAAATCAATTTGTCATGAAGTGGTCACAAATTAGTGTAACGGTAAAGTTGAAGATGCTACTGTATTAAGGACATTATAAATGTATCCAGAGTAATTAAACATAATGAACAAAAATATATATTGTTTGGTTGGATACTCCATATGTTATAAAAATAACATAATTCATTGCAATTTTAAATGTCACCATAAACTTTTTCGTTAACAAAAGACGTTAAAGAGTGACTAACTCACTTATTACATATCCATGTCGATCGTCATTTTCGTATGACACGGTCACTCAGATTTCTAATTTTTTAAAAAACAAAATAATGAGTCCACTACATTGCAAAAGCTGTAATAGGTGCCTATGATTTTCAGCATCTGTCCGTCAACGTTTAGCCTTAAGTGTATATGTAACAAAGACGCATGTTAAAGTTTGTTCGAAGCTATGGAAAATTCGTATTAGCTATTAATCTGTTATTTCTTTGGTTCACCCATACGCTTTGTATAGCGTTCTTCTTTCAACTCAGTTGTTTTAATATAAATGCAGATACATTGCTCAGCATTCTCTCTCTCTCTCTCTCTCTCTCTCTCTCTCTCTCTCTCTCTCTCTCTCTCTCTCTCTCTCGTGACCATCACTACATCAATATCATATATATATATATATATATATATATATATATATATATATATATATATATATATATATATATATATATATATATATATATATATATATATATTCATTCATAGGTAGGTTGATAGATATATCATTGACACAGCGTACATATTAGGCATATATTTTAATTACATGTATATCACATATACATATATTTGCCCTTTGAACGGAGTTAGATTGACGGGAGATAAATGTGTATTGACTGGGTGAATGAACTCACATCCCTTCCGATTGTTTCTGCAACTAAATTTAATTCTGTCTTTTCGCGCCTATTCACAATCACCTGTTCATATTGATAAGTTGATTGTTTTCACTTCTTAGTTTATATTTTAATTCAGATTGATTAAATCAATATAAGATAGACGTACATAAGTGCTACTGTTAATGAAGAAAGGAAAGCACTAGACCAACAGATATATATTATTGAATACTGAACGCTCATCAATCCATTGACGGACAGGCGCAAGTAAATTAGCGTGGAATATAAATCTAATCGAAAAGACGAACTATCAAGTGGTAATTGAAATATTTAAATATATAAAAAAAGTTGATCTAAGTCACTAACATTAATGTTTGATCTACTATAGTAATCATAACTCTAATGAATATACTGTTTCTCTGAATAAAGAAAAGGCATTCAAAAACGGTGGCAATGAGAACTACTAATACAACTAAAAAGTTAGGAATTCTTCCAAAAATATGGCGATTAATCGCCGATTTCTACACGCAGTCAAGTGCCTGCGTAGCCTGTAGAGGATCCATTTCGAACATGTTTCCGTTACGGAAATGCGTTGGTCAAGGATGTGACATTTTTGCTTTTCATTTTCTCGTGTATATAGATGACCGATTGAATGAACTAGTAATAACTAATTCCGAGATAACAATGAATTAGTTGAACATACCTGGCATGCTTTTAGCAGACGACACTCTTCTACCAAGTTCTACGCTGAATGGAATACAAATACTCGTGAATTCAGCGTATCAGTATGCACAAATGTGGAAATTGATATATTACCCTAACAAGAGTAATTTGATGATATTATGTAGAACAAATACAGTGTAATCATCAAATGGAATTACTCTGGGATTACATGATATTCCTTGAGTAAAGAATGTAAAATATGCATGAGTTATTTTTTCACAGTTAATGGAAATTAATGATCGTATAATCTATCCCTACTACAAAGCTATACTCGTATAATCTATCCCTAGGACAAAGCTATGATCGTATAAATCTATCCCTACGACATAGCTATGATTGTATAATCTATCCCTACGACATAGCTATGGTCGTATAATCTATCCCTACGACAATGCTATGATCGTATAATCTATCCCTACGACATAGCTATAATCGTATAATTTATCCCTAGGACAAAGCTATAATCGTATAATTTATCCCTACAACAAAGCTATGATCGTATAATCTATCCCTACAACAAAGCTATGATCGTATAATCTATCCCTACGACAAAGCTATGATCGTATAATCTATCCCTAGGACAAAGCTATAATCGCATAATTTATCCCTAGGACAAAGCTATAATCGTATAATTTATCCCTACAACAAAGCTATGATCGTATAATCTATCCCTACAACAAAGCTATGATCGTATAATCTATCCCTACGACAAAGCTATGATCGTATAATCTATCCCTACGACATAGCTATGATTGTATACTCTATCCCTACGACGAAGCTATGATCGTATAATCTATCCCTACGACAAAGCTATAATCGTATAATCTATCCCTACGACATAGCTATGATCGTATAGTCTATCCCTACGACAAAGCTATGATCGTATAATCTATCCCTACGACATAGCTATGATTCTATAATCTATCCCTACGACAAAGCTATAATCGTATAATCTATCCCTACGACAAAGTTATGATCGTATAATCAATCTATCTCTACGACAAAGTTATGATCGTATAATCTATCCCTACGACAAAGCTAAACGTATAACACATTTGCAATACTCAATAGGATTAAATGTAAATGGAATGAATTATGTAGCTGTATGAAAGTTTGGTAAAGAGTTATATTGCCGTCTGCTTTGTATGGCTAAGAACTATGGTTTAATATGTCATATCAGGCATTTGCCAGAAGAGTACAAGATTTTTCTCAAAGATCGCCATTGGATCTACGACAGCATGCTTGAGAATGATTTCAATGGCAGCTCGCACAGATAAGCAGATACTCGTATTAGTGTATAACAAAGGCAAACTTAACTGCTAAAACGTTTTTCTCTGGGATGTTGGGAACTTGATCTTTGACCACCAACATGAAAACCGTTCATTGATATATGATATAATTACTTTACTCAAAATGTAGGATTTAGAAAATTCAACGACTTTATGTTCACTTGAAACTTTCTGGACAGAATAACATGGAGACACTTAAATGGAACAAGCATCAGGTATCTGAAGATAGAAAAGATGAAATAAGTATCATAATCAGAAATCCATCTGTAGGATTCGGTAGATTTTTAAAACCTAATCCAGGGCTAAATATGTAACATCTATAAAAAGTCGCTTACACTCAATCAAGTAGAAAAACGTAATATGGGACATTAGTTCCTATTTGACGAATAAAAGTAAAATCTCAACTCTGTCCCCTATGTGGCAAAATAAGTGATTACTGCATTTTGCAAACTTCGATGAATTGTCCCTTACTCTCAGGCGACAGCAACCACTTGATGGAAAGTCTATTGTCTAATATGCCTCCAGTGATTTACCGTGATGTATAAGCTCAGATCGATTGTGATATTCTGATGTCTATTTTCGTATATGCCTCCAGTGATTTACCGTGATTGCTCTGATCAGATCGATGATGATATACTGATTAGAATACTTGGTAGTTTAAATGACATATCAGAACATTTGGAGCTTGAGGCATGATTAATGTAATCAGACAATCTTACAAGTATTTCATTGGAACTCGAGGCATGGATTACTTCATTGGAACTCGAGGCATGGATTACTTCATTGGAACTCGAAGCATAGATTACTTCATTGGAACTCGAGGCATGGATTACTTCATTGGAACTCGAGGCATGGATTAATTTGATCAGATCATCTACCAAGTATTTCATTGCACCTCTAGTCATAGATTAATGTGATCACACAATCTACCAAGTATTTCTTAGAACTCGAGTCATGGTTTATTTCACTGGAACTCAAGTAATGGATTAATTTGATGAGATTATCTACCAAGTATTTCATTAGAACTCTAGTCATGGATTAAATTGATCACACCATCTACCAAGCATTTTATTGGATGTCGAGTCAGGATGTGATGATCTATCTACCAAGTATTTCATTAAGATAAAGGATATTATATATTCGATTCATTAGTTAAATTACAAGGAATATAAGGAAATAAATACTTATGCCGGACTGCAAAGCGATTAGGATACAGTTTTGTTGTGAAGTTCTTTACTCAAATGTTGAAACATATTTGTTTTAAATTTATTATCATTTTTGTCTCTGTAGTTATATTTCTAAATGCAGAAGCATGTTGTAATCTATCTAGTTGAGTAATTATACTTATTTATTTATTAGTTTGATATTATTAGTAATTCTTAAGTAACGAATCTGCTATTGTGTTGTTATTTAATGTATTACATTGCATTTCTTAAATGTGTCTCAGCATCTTCAGATAATGGAGGAATAAAAGAATATGTATCGATCTCTGCATCTGCATTTCCTCTTCTGTTCGTCTTTCTGAATTTGAGTTCTTTCTAAAACAGGAGGTTTGTTAATTCCCACTCCATCTTGGGGGTTTAAATGGTATTTTAAAATATTTCCTATCCAAACCAAAGAAAGACTCATCAAACCCAAAGCATTATCTTACAAAGCACTATCGTATAAAATGACCTTTGACATAATATACCTATTGAAAATATTCTTAATTGTTTGCTTTGGCAAAGATGTTTTTAGTACAGAAATATCATAATATCTAGCAAGCTTTACGCGTATTTCATGGACTCTAACGCTTCCACTGTAGAACTTGCTTGCTGGTTTCACTAGATTTATCAGATGTGTAAAATTAAGATATTTACAAAAGACAATATAAATTCCTAAACAAGGTCTCTAAAAATGTTGAAGACAATTATTAATATATCTGAAATGTGTTAACGAGATTCGGATCCCGGAGAAGCTACTAACTCCTGTTACGACTATATGGTCTTTCACTATGTAGCAGACAGAGGTAAAACCAACCATTTTACTAAACTTCATCAAGGAGATCAAAATTTAAAAGGATCTTGTAGTGTTGTGAACTAAATTCCCAATAGTATCAGATACTCTATCACAGGTCCAAAAGAACGTCTAAATAAATTCCAAGAATCAGGTGTGTCTTGAAGTATCACAATAATGTAAAATATAATGTCTTTGAATGAAACCTCAATAAAACCAATGCCGTATTTTAGTAGAAAAACGTCAATGAGCACTTTGTACTTTCAATTACAACTTCAATAAATAATTGCTCTTAACTTATTTCTAAACACCTTTATAAGTGATTCCACTGACTGATCATAAAACAGGAATGACCAAAGTCTCCATATAGAAATATTTCATTTGATGTGCGATTTATTTTCTATAAAACTAGTTTAACACGTAAACAAGTCAGGCCTTAAATGCACACTGCTTTAATTACGACAGAAATCAGGTGGACATTACATCCGCAACCCTCAATCATGGTCAAAGAAGAAGCACACCATATACATAGCACAGGAAAGAGTGCATACAATAATTAATCAATATGGGGCCCCGAGTGGCCGAGTGGTCTAAAGCGCTGTCCGTTACGGATCACTGCCATCTCACCTCTGTCTGCGTGGGTTCGAGTCTAAGATTCGGCTAATGTAGTTATGTGAGAAAGCTTGCCAGTAGCTTCTCGTGGGTCGGTGGTTCTTTCCGGGGGTTTTCCGGGTTCTTCCTCCACCATTAATACTGGCCGCCATGTATAGCCTATATTGTGCTTAAAAAAAGGCGTTAAACCATTGAGAAAAAAAATTAATCAATGAGAATTATGCAAAAGCTGGCATCAAACCGAATGATTTCAAACTGCACCAGGTAAATTCCAAAGCATTTGAGCTATCCCAAATCGATTTGAGATTTTAATTATTACATTTTAATTGTATTTGTTTTTTTTAAATGCTTTGAAGGGATTCGTGTCTTTGAAGTCCAAAATGTGATTTAGCCACGTTTTCAAGTGGAATAAATCGTTTAAACATTAAAAACATTATTAATAGTAAAACAGTTAGCAGTGCCAGTGTTATTTTATAAAAATGAATTTATCCTGCATACCTTTGCATGTTTTGTTTTCATTTTAGTCCATGCCCTCTTTTCGCATTGTGTATGCGAAACATCACGATTATAAGTTTAACCCAAAACCCCGATTGCTTTGCTTGTGCACTACATCATCATTATAATGTGTATGGTAGGCTGTGGGTAATGAGCTGTACGATATTAATATAATAAATATTTTCAGATTCATAATGAATGTCAGAATTAATTTTGATTTTTATTTTGGGCTCACTGAGGCGTTAATGGCATTTAAATTTCTGGCTTTATTAGTACGGCAAACAAATTATCTATGCGGTTTCACAGATGACGCTCACCGACTTCACGATGTCTTATACTGAAACACAGTAATGAAGGGATAATTATAGGTAATGTATTAACTTGCTTGTAAACACGCTCACCTGCCTTGATCATAAACCCAGATATACCGTCCCATACCGAGGTTTCATTCATTTGAAATACTGCATTGAAAGGCTTCGAATCGTTAATGCACTGTGCGACGGTAGAACGTGTTCTACGCTGTTTGCATTTGTACAGGTGTTATTGTCTGATCTGTGTACGATGTATATCGTATTTGTAAAGACGGCCTAACAGTACTTTCCTTGTTTTGTGTGTTGGAGATCAGTTCATTACTAGTACTCGTCGGACAGGTAACAGCTCCCTTAAACGAGCACTGGTAAGTATACATGTTTAATTAGATTTAACCGCATTTGTAAAACGTTATTCGATACTATTAGGCAGGAAAAGGGAGCAAAGTGTCGTTCCTAAACGACACACAGAGGCTGTCGATTTTGGCTGTCCTGGGCTGGTACGGTAAGTCAAATACATATTCCAGATAACTAATGTAATTTTACTTTGAAACATAATATACATATTTTTAGATAATACACTTTGCATGTCAGTTATCGGAATAAATTGTATTAATGGTTGCAAGTGTTTTTACGCATGAAATCTAAAAATTATTTACCTACATTCAAGGCAGCTGTACATGGGTTTCCTTTGTTTATTAATCTCTCAATGAATTTCATTGTCAAGACGCTGAGTGGGAATTGTCAGTGATGTTACGAGTATATTTTCTATATTTGTGGTATAATAAATTCGATGCTTATTTCCTCTTTTGTGATGAAATATTGTATTAGATCTTGAATGAATGGCGGATAGACGGATGGCTTTCAGAAGAATGTTATCGCCTGTTCTTCCTGTTTGTATACCACAGATTTGAATCCACATGATTCATACATTCTTCATAAACATTTGCAGAGACATTTGCAGATAGATAATGTTTGCAATTCCTTCAAATTCAAACGATTTTATTAAATATTAGTTATAATTTTAACATAGGTCAACACGGAGGACATTTCTGTTTATGAAGGTGAAAGTAGTCAGTCCGTTAGAACGACCACAAATCCTTATTTGCTGGTTTACTCGTATGTCAGTTCTAGGTTTAATAACTGAAAGTAATCCTTCTCTCCTTGCTTACGCTCGAGTATTTACCTTCTGGACAGCGGGAGGTCGTGGGTTCGATCCCCAGCCGATTCATACCAAAGACTTGCAAAAATGGTACTGACAGCTGCCACTCTTGGCGCTCAGCATTACGAGGTTAGGACTGGTCGTCCTGGTGTCTTGATAATGTAACTGGGTGGGACATCATGCAACGTGTCTGCAACATGATGCCCTGTGCTAGACATCACTATAAATTGCCTCACTGCAGACGTCGTAGCGATATGACTGAAAAATTGTTAAAGCTACGTTGGAAATCCTAATCAAACAAACAAACAAACAAACAAACAAAACCTTCTGGACACGATAATGTTGAGATCTGTCATTCGATGGATGAAACTGATGCGTCAGTAGGGGTTAAGGGAATGTGACAATACGGCAAATTTGGGCAGGTAACGCGGTTAAGGGAAATTAACAGTTTTGATGGTATGCATGTTCATTTAACAATAACTCTTCATGGGGTCATACGGGAATTAAACATGTTTGTGACGGTATTAGGATCTACTGGAAGTTATAATGATGGCAACCCGGGGATGGTATGGCCAATTATATTGACAGCATGGTCAAAACATAGACGCCTTTTGTAGTGGATACAAATATAAAGACGAATGGGTAAGCGAAAGTCTAATCCACGGAATTGAAATGTAAATTACCTAATTTCTTTTAATAGCTAGTGTGAAACGTCTGAGCTAGTACTTGATTTAAAAATGTTTGTTTGGGATTACCATGTTTTCATGCGTACCATTTATTATAAAAAATGTCCACATGCTTAATATAATGGTATCTTGGTCTTCTATACAGCCATCGTAGCGATTTGACAAAACTAATTAAACCTTCGTTAGAAATATAAATCACAAATAACTTACAAATAGTCCCAACAGTTCAATCACAAATTCAAATATATGAATTTCCAACTGAATTTCAGTGGTATACCAAAAATATTTCAATCTGAAATGTGCTGATATGCATTTGGCCTCGATTGCGATGATGTGCAAACAATATTTTGGTGCATGAAATACAATAATCACAGAATATTCTTGTGTGACTCCACTGTGATTTCTAATTAATGTACCAGTGCAAACATATCTTTGTTGAGCACTTTGTATTTTCGGTGAATAATTCAACTCAAACCAAATACTAAATACAGCAATACAAATGATTCTGCTAAAGATGCTATTGTAACAAAAAACAAAGACAGAACAATAGAACCAAGTTTAGGGTAATTTCTAGAACAGTTGTAGTTCCAATCAAGATATTGTATATTGCTAAAATTATAATAAAGATGTTGTCAAGCATCAGGTAGGCCAGAGATACCTATGGTGGAATTTTAATGGCACTCAGATTATTAAAACATGTTTACATTATTAACGATCTGAATGTTTAATCACAACTGCTTAAATTCTTCCATAGTTAACTCGGGGAAAGGTCATTTTATGTATCGTTAAGGAAAACAAGTTGCGTATGCATGAAATAAATATTCCTGAAATTCATAGACGATATGTGGGTGTTCTCAATCTCAATTACCTATTGAAATTAATTCAAATTGCCTTGTTACGTCGTTTCTAGCACGCTGTATCCACTTGTGATCTGTTTTATGTAAGTGACGGAACCACACAAAGCTTTTGTAGAGTATCGGCGATTGACATAGAAAAAGGATTGAGGTGGTACGGTGGATAGTTTGTTCTTGTTCATGCATATCGTTTGATAAACTGCCACATGATTTGTCAATGGAAAAAGCTTCTATCAAGGATTGATACCTCCATGATCCAGAAATAATTGTCGAAATTTCCATAGCACTGCCATAAAGTCGGATTAGTAGAGTTATAACTAAATGTGGAAAATTCTCATTGTACTAGGTAACAACCGTCGGGGTCGTAGAATGAACCTTCAGGCACATTCAGAAGCATAAGACGTGGATTATCTTTGGGATTCAAAAAGTCTAGAAAATACTTGTAACCATTTTCTGTTTCTCCAAACGTTTAATCATTTATTTCAAAGACAAGATCATTTATGTCATGAAAATATTTAAATGTACGTTTTGCACACTCATGTAAGTGATTTTAGCTTATTTCATGGTCACTGTTGCAAATTAATTGCGTTTGATTAACACTTCAAATTAAACCTTCTAGCCTGACTAAGAAGGTGGTGTAGTGTATCGATCACAGTTCCCATAACTCAAAATCTCCTATTCGCACCAAGCACCGTGGGTGAGATCCAAAATCCATTCTAATAATCCTTTTGCGTCCTCCTGGAATCTTGTTACCGTTTGCACAGTTAAAAATATATGCTCTTGTACACACTGACCATAAGTACAATGAGCAACATAAAATTATGACTGTAAATTCCAGTCTCTTGTCAGTACTCTAAGTTGAGAAACATACAATTCAAATAATTTTTATTTTTAAAAAAAATTATATTCAATTATCACTCAATACTTCCTCAAATATATATCGTTATTCGTTCCAACAAGACGCCCTTGCTTATTGGCAATCACTTTAAACGTTTAAACAGGCCCTGCTGTAGGATGTGCGGGGACCTAAAGGCAGTATGCGGGGCCCAAGGCAGCAAGCGATAAGCGCGGGGCCCCCAAGCAAAATATTGGATTGCGAGGTCAAAGTCGGTTGCCTTGTTCGCTTTGCCCTAGGGCACGGTCTACATTTAAATATTTTCTTACATACCTATGGGCACATTTCTGTCCAATGAAAAAGGTGGATCTATATTAATGGGCAAAATCTCTTGCGTTTTGTCATTAGGTTAATGTTAGTATCCATCAGGCACACTTATGACTTGTTAGTTTTAGCTTTTACGTCAAGTGAAGGGTTTCAGTTGTCGTAATTGGTTAGACTTTATTAAACACAAAACACAAAATGTATCAGTCAAAAATAGATTCACCAAAGTGTTCTAAAATACCTTTATTTAGCATCCTTGTATGTGACATGACTTTTCTATATCATGTAACACCAGTTTAAATTTATTTTATTTTGTTTGTTTGTTTTATTTAAGGCCAAACCTCTAATTCCTTTTGCAGGTACATAACCGCATACTTATAATGTTAAGGTTAAAATAAAGATCAGCATGAGTTAGATTACTTTATGGATATCTGTGGGATGCAATGTAATGTTGATTACTTTATGGATATCTGTGGGATACAATGTAATGTTGATTACTTTATGGATATCTGTGGGATACAATGTAATGTTGATTACTTTATAAATATATGTGGGATACAATGTAATGTTGATTACTTTATGGATATCTGTGGGATGCAATGTAATGTTGATTACTTTATGGATATCTGTGGGATGCAATGTAATGTTGATTACTTTATGGATATCTGTGGGATGCAATGTAATGTTGATTACTTTATGGATATCTGTGGGATATATTGTAATGTTGATTACTTTATGGATATCTGTGGGATATATTGTAATGTTGATTACTTTATGGATATCTGTGGGATACAATGTTGATTACTTTATTGATATCTGTGAAATACAATGGAATGTTGATCACGATAATTCTATTGATATCAGTATAACGTACTGATTCATCATAGATGTTCTAACTAATTAATTTAAAGGCAGGCTCCGAAATGCGTTAATAACCATAAAATGCATTACGAGTTAAGGACATGGTTAAATGTCATTTAAATCCCCGACTTTAGTTTTACTACGGTAGACTGCATACCTATAGGCCTACCGTTTTGCATATAAGTGATTACCGAATTTATGATAGTCAATGTTTCTTATGAATATGCACCAAACTGACTGAATAATGTTAGGAATTGTAATGGCTCTTTATAGTACACCCTAGCTTGTACATCTCATTGACCCAGATCTACCGTCGCGTAATGCCCCTACAGAAAAAAACGACGCTCCTTTAGTCTGAAATATTAAGTGCAACAAAAAGAGCAAACTTTGATTCGGCAGCTCATTTTGGGCAAGTGTTATTAGAGAGGTGTTATTACCTGATAGTTACTGTATACATAAGTGGGTCGTTGGATAATTACTGAGAATACAGATATGTTTTGTGTGCAGGAACGTTAATTTATTTTAGTGCTGGCAGGACATGTAACATTTCTTCTAAACGAACGTGGACGAGCACGTATAATTGTTTTAAGGACACTTTTAACATATTAGTCATATCAGGGCTGTCCAACTTTTTCGCGTTATGGCCACATTGCAATTTGTTTCTCGTTCATGGGGTCGGTTGTAAAATTTGCCTACGTTTTCCAGTGCAAGTAAGCAAAAAAATTTAAAAGATCGTGAGCCCTATTCTGGCCCGCAAATCTTAAGTCCGACAACCCTAACCTATAACGCAGCGAGGAAATGGGAGCTGCGTGCCTTCTCAAAGACATATAGAGGCAGCCGATCATGGCTGTCGTGGGCGAGTATGACAAACATAAATTGTATATTTCTCGTATTCCAGATAACTGTAATAATTTATCTTGTCATTTGATATAAATACTTTGAGATAATATATGTTACATCTCAATACTGGTGAACTATATTGTATTGTAAGTAGCACGTTTTAACATCAAATACAAACATGCATAAACATTTATCTACCTAGAGGGTAGGTGTACTTGTATTTCATATGTTTCTTAACCTTTAAGCGGTTTTCAATTTATATACACTGAGTTTTTGTTATCAGGGAAGTTACGACTATGTTTTCTATAATTACCATATAAAAAAAATTGATCTTTACTTATCTTTAAATAACACACGTATCTTGAGATCATTTCCACAGAACTACAGGGGCTCGTATCGTTGCTTACAATCGACCGGTCCTACATATACTATATAATAACTACAAGGGAGGACACTTCTCTCCTTTCTCGCACGACCCATTTAAGAATAAACGCTGTTATTTCAAGCTATATTTCGCCTAGAGTAATAAATTAGGTACCGATATTTAGCTCAGACAGTTGACGATGTATCCCTGTCAGAAGTTTGACTATCTTCCGAAGCACAAGTAAGCTCTAGTTCTAAGCAAAGTCAGTTGAGGAAAGACAGATCAGATTATTCTTCCACCTCCGAAAAGCAAGGAAGCCTGAATAAATTAGTAAAAAGAAAAGCAGTAAAGAAAAAGACAGGAAAGGGAAAAGGGAAACGATCAAAGACAACTAAGTGGCCATGTGGAAGATGTCAGGAGGACTGTGTAGTTGATAGTGTTTGTTGCGACATGTGTGATACATGGCATCATTATGAATGCATTGGTTTGCTCGTAGATTAACATGAACTTCAGGAGGAGGAATGGATATTTCCAGACTGTAGATTTTCGGGTGACATCATAAAGGAATAATATCGGCAGTGTCATTATTTATTAGTTCAAGTACTACCAGTAAGTGCACTAGAATTTTCATTTTTTCTCATAATTGCAAATCCCTGTGCTTCCCAGCTATGTCAATGGGAGTAACTTCATGCTATGGAAATATGTGTCTACAGTGTTTGGATCAGTGTTATATTTATGACCTACATGCATTCAGTATATTATAATATGGAGTTAGTTCAAACTTGCAACATGCAAAATTTGTGTATACATTGTTTATACATTTATCCTAAATTCCATTATAAAGGTAATATCATGGCTCTCAATTATGATACATACAAATTTGAAGATTCTGAAAAACAGTGTCTTATCCACTTTTCTCCGCATAAGAGATAATATAAAATTCTAAAACTTGTATAAACATTTCTGATGAACATCAATCATATTCCATAATGTCATGTCATTATATTCAGCAGTGTTAAAGGAGATTCTGCACATTTATTAATAGAATTATGGATTGATACAATGGTACATAGGCTGTGACAGTATCTCTTCTCCCTGTGTAATCTTTTTTAAAAAAATACTATAATAAAATATTCTCTTCAAAATAGAGATTGAGATGTGATCATGCACCCAAGACCCTGATGTAATGACGCAATGACAATTAAACTTTGGTAATCTAATGTACTAAGGGAATAATTTATAAAGATATTATGCTTAAAATCTTAAAGTTTAAAAATGCAGTTAGTTGGATAGCACTTCTAACACTGCCCCAGTCTAGCTGGAATACCTATAGGAAATGTGAAATTTCTCAAACAGATTAACCACCCTTCATTTGGTACCAAATAATTACAACCTTAGAAATCTGTAAAAATACATGTAAATATAGTTAATTAATACTATACTGAAGCCCCACACTGCAGTATGTGTTTCAGCATTTATGGATATTTTTGTTGCATTCTGCAAACAAATGCTGAAAAGATTCACATAATTTTTATTAGAAATGATTATGACTAAAATGAAAATATAAGAGGAAAGGAAGGGTATTCTTGAGATGAATTTTCATTTTTCAGAAATGGAGAGGATCTCTTTTATTTACTATTATTGACATATATTAATGACAACAATCATATCATCATATACCATTTTCAGGAGTATATATATATTTGCAAACAGTTGTGATCTTTATTGTTTATTAAATTTAAAACTAAAGATGGTCTTCGCATTTTGATAATTCTTACCATGAAACGATGTATGATTCCGTCATATTTTATTCTTATTTCGTCTGCTTCTTTTGGACAATCGAGCAATTTAAATTTCCCAGACTAACTTATAAATAGACGCGTACGTAATTTTCGGTTGGCCAATGAGAGTGCAGTATTCCATTCAGCGCGTTGTTCTTGAATATTAAGCGAACGCGATCAGGTACGTGTCGAGCGGTACCGTGGAAAAATGATTTGACATTCCTTAAAGGTATGATATTTAGTCAAACTGCTGACAGGGATACATAGTCAAATGTCTGAGCTAAATATCGGTACCCAATTTATTACTCTAAGCGAAATGTGGCTTGAAATAACAGCGTTTATTCTTAAATGGGTCGTGCGAGAAAGGAGAGAAGTGTCCTCCCTTGTAGTTATTATATAGTATATGTAGGACCGGTCGATTGTAAGCAACGATACGAGCCCCTGTGCACAGAACTGGAACAAAGCGCTGTTAGGGATGAACCGATTCAATTTCTTCGTCTTTTAAAGTTTTAGGTGAATACATCTTGCGTCAAATGTAGTGGGTGTCTGCTATATTAAAGACATGTTTGCAAAGGAAATCTGTTTGTTTCGTTCCGTACTTGCATCTATATCAAATACATTATTTGTCAGTCGTTCGTAGTTATTCTTCGTAGTTATATTATATACTTAATACTGCGGACGACTTTAGATTGTGTTTGCAAAACAGATTCTTTTTTTTAATTCCGTTGATCAAACAAGGCTAGATAATACAAAAGTAACGTTTTACGCATAACTATTTCATATGGGCAGTACGATCAAGCGACCTGGTCAAATACAGTGTACACTCTTGGGTAAGGGCGGACAGAAATATAGGAGTGAATATTAGGAACACCGCTAATAATTAGATTTTTGTTAGGGGGCACATTGTG
Source organism: Unio delphinus (assembly GCA_029339505.1). Lineage (NCBI taxonomy): Eukaryota > Metazoa > Mollusca > Bivalvia > Unionida > Unionidae > Unio > Unio delphinus. Next base: position 9,203,098 of record JAQISU010000111.1, on the reverse strand, counting down.
ACGTGAAGGATCAACGCATAGCTGTACTTTTTAGGAGGGGGGATAGTAATTAAACAGGTTTATTTTGGTGGTGGTGGTGGTGATAAAACAATTTACTTGCTCTTGGCGTTACGAATCCGTAACGCAACATCCTGTGTTTAAAATATTCTTTCATGTAATTTAGTATGACAAAATCAACCAATGATGAGTTAAATCATGGGTGGACGTTTTCAGGAAGTATATTTTCATTAGTTCTGCAACGAGTCAAAACACCAATATGCCTGATCTCCCAGTTGTCCATTATCTTTTTAATCCACTTGTCTCTTACTTTCTTTTTAAATAGTTGCAGAGACACTGTGGAGGTTCACTTTAACTAGGTTTGGGTGGGGTGCTTCCAGTTTTATTTTTAATTATTACAGAAGATCCACCCTGGCTAGTTTTTCTTAGAAATTGAAGTAGTGATAGAGAGATGTAAAGCTCTGAGCCCCCAGTCAGCGATAATGACAGCTAAATTACTAAATACACAAAAGGTGAAAATCAAATAACCAACAACGTAATACCATTCAAAAACAGAGAGTCATTTCACAAATGAAATTCAATATTTAAAACCCTATCACTCGTGTTTCACTCGACCAAGTGAGGGCCTTTTTTTATCTACTGACGTATAGTCATAGATTTTCCTCCTGTCATGTGTTATTACTCATCAGTATTGTTCTTTCTCTGGACCGGTACTCCAGTTCCCCTCCGGTCCATCACCTTCTGCCTCCGTTCTCCTTTTCTGATCTCCCAGAGACTCGGGACCAACTGTACTAGGGTATTATCCTCTGTCTCCATCAGCTCGTCTAGTCTCTAAAAGCTTCCTGTACGAACACACATGGACATTATCATATTAATCTAGCTATCTAGACTCACACAAAACAACAATATATCATCAGATAATCCATTACCTTCTTTTGTCAACCATTCTTTCACATGGAAATATCCATACTTTCTGATATGGTGTACACGGTATCAACTACTTATCATGCACATATCAATAGATTTCATCACATCGGTATATATATATAAATTCTCATTATTATTATACAGAACAATATCACATAATCCGACGCAGTTCTGTACATTACACTTCTACAAAGTTTACACAGATATCCACATATCTATGCGCTGATATATCCTTACACATTGCTCCTAATTACTCCTACAAGGTATACACAACTAGTCAAATATCCGTATTAATTAATGTAGAACACTGCAACTATTAATATAATTCAATTCAACATTTGCAAATCTAGAATATCACATGAATAAATGCACGAGGCTACTACGAATTAACCAAATAGCGAATTGCAATATTAATTCTTTTCATAAACATTGTTCATAGCGCAAAATATGCATCTAGATCAAATTCTACGAAGGAATCCAACACTACAAAGGAATGAAACCCTACAATTGTACGTACTAACGTAATGAAGTATACATACTGCACATAATTAATGTACAATTAATTTGCCGTAATATATTACAACAATCGAGCAAATAAGTCACTGACCTGTCCTAAGCTCCTTTGTAATTCCAAGAGTAACAAAGTTTCCCGCCAATTTTGAATGATGTCGAAGTGGCTTATAACTTGCCGCAAGATGGTTTAGCAACTACTAACGTTTAGTTTTAAAGATACTAGATTTAAGCTTGCGATTCCAATGGTGGCCACACCTTGCCCAACTCCAAGTGGATGTCGATTAACCCATGGTCTACATAATTAGCAGACACTGGCCCTCCGAGGCAGTCTGTCAAGGCTGGATTTATGACCCAACACTGGCAATTCAACAATTACCCCTGAATATCGCTCTGCCAAACTAAGGCGCCAGTCACGAGTTCCTATAGCTATGTTACATACACTGGCTTTGACACTTCTTTGTTCGTAAGGATGACCTCGTAACATTTCGTATGCGGAATTATTAGCCTGAGGGTCTAGCATATACATTTTGCAGTCTGGTTATTGTTCGTTATTTACAACCTGACATAAACTTGTAAGCATCATTGAAACTGTAATCAAATTCAAACGATCTTATTTAACTTAAACTCTGGGTGGAATAAAAAGAAAACACCTAACTGCCCCTTTGTTTTTGGTAGATGGAAACAATTGGTGTTCTCGTTTCTTATCCTTCATCTTTCCCTAAGATCCTTCATTTGTAAAATTGCCATAGGATGCCTCCTTGTCATCTAGATAACTCTTGAGAATAAAAGTAAACATGCTATTATCAATCAATTCTAAGGTATAATACAGAAGATTGCAATCAGGAATGATTTATTTTAAATTAAATCCAGTCAACCAGATTGCTAGATTTTCTCAGACAGAAGTTATTAATCAGTTGAATGCTGGTGACGACGTCATAGTAAAAACTTTTTGATGGCTTTGGGGTAGTACGAATGAGTAGAAATAACTATTTCAAATTCACATTTTTAATTCACCCTTAGTTTCAAATGAACGAAACGAACTGTAAAGGACTAAAACTTTTGCCTTAAAATATGTTTAACACATGGCGAGCTACGACTGTCGAATTTTTCCGGATAAGTCTGGCATATAACCGCTACGACTGTTTCATAAAAGAGCATGTTTGCCAGATATCCAGCCATGAAAATTTATGGGTAAATCTTTGATAGATGGCCAACCATGACTGTCCAATTTATAAGGATATGCTATTCCAAAGGAAAACATTCTGTCAAAGGCGATAATGTATAGATGTGTTGAGTTTTTGTAGAAGGGACAGGGTAGGGGATTGGAGTTAGGGTTATTGTGTCATCACCCTATGGATTGAGAGGGATAGGTATGCTAAAATAATAATTCTTCTTTAGATAAATGATCATGTGCTTGGAATGAATGGGAATCCTGCTTGGATTTCCGATTTACCTTCTATTGTTGTGTTGCCTCTTTACACACGTTTATCTCTGTAATAATGATAAGTATAAAATTTAGTATTTGACGCTGTCATATATAAAACATGCTACAAATATTTGTCTTTCTTACATTTAACTTACAGTTGGAGCTACGTTCGATTGTAGACGATGGAGATCGACTTACATTATAATAGTTGTGGAGACCTTGGAGACCGTTATCA